>CM044001.1:100895515-101515515 GCA_024085815.1 Flaveria linearis
CCCTTAAACATGCATAAACAGCTCCATCTTTCACCATTTCAAACCCTAGCCACCAAATTCGTAGAGAGAGAAAGTAGAGAGAGAAAGTGAAGAAATTCAAGATTTGGAGCTTGAAGGTTTGAAGGATTAAAGTTCTGGTGGATTGAAGCATCAAAACACAAGGAAAGAGCAACAAAACGAGGTAAGAATCGGCCCCTAAGGCCTTCTGTAGATCAAACCCGGATTCTAGGGTTTTGGGGTTTTGAAAAGTTTAAAGAAACACATAAAGGTCGAATTTTTACGTATGAAAACGTGTAAAAAGCTTAGATTTGGTTTCATGGAAGGTAAACCAAGGATTTGGACGTAAAAAGTTAAGATTTTGGGTTAAAAATAGGCTGGATCTGAGTTTCTGTTCATCCAGCGAAACTGAGCCCCGATCTAGCGAATTTAAGCATTCAACCAGCGAAACTGTGAACTCAGTCAGCGAGACTAGGAGAAATTCCAGCGAAACTACAGTTTCGCTCGGGCGAAACTACAGTTTCGCTCGGGCGAAACTACAGTTTCGCCGGTAATCTCGCTAAGACCCAGACTGACCTATAGACTCTGCGAGACTAGGGAATTCCAACGAAATTTGGGCGCTCAAGGCAGCGAATCTGCCTAGCGAAACTAGCAAAAGTGCTGCCCAGCGTAACAGGCAGCCAAACTGCAGTTTCGCTGTAGCGAAACTATGGGCGAAACTATGAAGAAAATGACGTTTTTGCATATTAACTTTCGTGCAGCTAGAGTGTTCAGTCTATAGCTTAAGTGGCTTAGAATTTAAGCTATTGGACAAGTTCAGGTGAGTTCTAGATCCCCTATTTTATACATGCTTTAAATGTTTTGGGGCGGTATGCATACTAAGATATATACTTTTATGATCAGTTCTTTTAGAGTAAAGTTTTACTTACTACCTTATATGGGAAACGGGATTTTCTAACGTATTGATAACGTGTTTTTCCTTATTGAGATATAATCTTGTAGTGATGGATTGCCTTCGAGATATGTTGTGTTATATATATATATATAACTTAAATAAGAAAGTGAAACGTAAAGAAAGGTTATGTGGCCCATAACGTATACCTGGATAAAGTAAAGTCTTACAAGTAAAGTCCTGCAGGCAAGGGATAAAGTAAAGACTTGCAAGCAATGGCTAAAGGAGGGTTGCATTTGTTGTGCCCTCACCCGGATAAAGTAATGCTCGAACAGGCAGGTCTGTAAGCCCTGAATTGGCATGACAATAATGGCCCGATCGAGTACGACTGTAAGCCCTTAATTGGCGTGTCGGTAAAGTCCTAGGCGAGCCTAGGCACCGATTGTGACAGAGAATTGACGGATAAAGAAGAGTAATAAATAACAAAATGAAAAGTAATGATAAAGTATCGATAAAGTGATAGCCTGTATGTATTGATGCTTGATAGACGAGAACTATTTTCAAGTGCTAAAGCTAATACCTTTACAATAGTATTTACAAAGAAAACTTAGAATTCACTCAGCGAAGCTGACTTTTGTATGCATATCAGTTGACAGGTAAGAGTTAGAGCTACGGAATAGAGGCATGGGACTGAAGCTTCTTGGTACTAGAAGACTGGCATCCCGGATGAAGAAAAGCTAAACAAAGAACTCCTAAATAGTTTCGTGGATTAAAGACAATGTTTATATTTTACTTGTAATGAATTGAAATGACAGTATTTTTCCGCTGCAATATATATATTTTATACGTATATGAGTAAATGACTGTTTTAAATCGATGTTTTGCTGTGAATGACCAACTGTGAGGCTTCCCTGAGAGAGGTGGGCCTTACAAGTTGGTATGAGAGCCAATGTTTAAGAGATTTGGGAAAACTGTTTTTGTAAACCTAAACTTAAACAGATAACGGGACCAAGTGTCAAGGATGCCAGTCCAAGAAGCTCCATGCCAAGAGTTAACAAAGCATGTGGTAGGTATTATTCCGAGGGATAGTGCCTTCTTATTTAAGTAAGAGCCGAGGTAGAGTATGATAAAGTTATCTGTGACACCTATCTGAATTTATGTGACTTATACGTGCATAGACTAGGTATAGTAAGTTCTGGTGTTGGTGTGGTTCAGGATAGGAAAGTTTATGGAGCGAGAAGTTCTGTAAGTAGTTAATCACAACTGGCCACTGTTATTAAAAATTTACAAAACTTGTCGTGAACTGAACTTTCCTTGAAGGACCATATTAACATTCTGAATCTTATAGGAAGTAGAAAGAATGACACTAAAGAAAGAAGTCCCAACAATGGTCACCCGAAGAAGCACTAGGGGAAGGCCCCGACTAGGGCAGGGGAAACTGCAAGTGCAACTGTGAAGCCAACAAAAGGTCAACCAGGAAGCCGGCTGAGAAACCGGTTAAGGAGGAGGAGGTTGAGTTAGAAATGGGAGCCGAGGGGCTCACTACGAACCAGGCAAAACTGAAGGAGACAGTGAAAGAAGCTATTGCCCAAGAGGTACAACAGGTCCTCTCTGGAGTGATGCCCGCTCTGCTTGCGGAATTTGTGGAGCAGGTTAAGGGCGACAGTAAGAAGAGTACAGCTTCCGAGAAGGTGGATAAGAAGGGAGCGGTCAAGACTGAGGAGTTGAGCGACGAGCGAGATCGTCTGGGTAACCATGACGGTCCCGAGGTGGAAGAGAGGGCGAAGGGGTGCAGCTACGGGGATTTTCAGAGGTGTAAGCCCCCGACGTTCGATGGTACTGGTAACGCTGCCACTGCCCAGCGTTGGATCAGGGAAATGGAGGCCGTACTGAAGATCAGTGAGTGCCGTGAAAACCAAAAGGTGAAGTTTGCTTCCCATTCCCTTTTGGATCCAGTATTGTGTTGGTGGGATAACATTGTTGAGTCTTACGGAGAGGAGGCCATTAAGGGGATGAAGTGGCCGGAGATGAAGAGGTTGGTGATAGAGGAGTACTGCCCGGAAAGAGAGCTTGACAAGATTGAGCAAGAGTTCGTGAGTTTGGAGGCCGGAAATATGACTCACCAGGAGTACACTACAAAATTCAATGAAATGGCACGTCTGGTGCCTGACTTGGTGACTCCCGAATCCAAGAGAATCAAGAGGTACATACAAGGGTTGCCTCTGGACATTCGTAGGACATGGTCACTGCCCGACCTGGTACTTTTAGATCAGCGGTGGACCTCAGTGGAAGGTTGTACGATCATCGCAGGCCGGTGATAGTGGGTGAGACGAAGAAGGCCTGGAATAACAATGGGAAGAGATATGGAAGTGGTTGCCACCAACCGGGGAACAAGAAAGCAAGGGTGGATGCAAAACAGATGGTTGTGAAGGGGGTCGAGGAAGTTAAGAACTGTGGGAAGTGTGGGAGGAGGCATCCCGGAGAGTGCCGATTGGGTAGCCATGAGTGCTACCGGTGTGGGAAAACGGGTCACATGGCTAGGGAGTGCCCGGAAGTAAACGAGTGCTTTAACTGCCATGAGTCGGGGCACTACAGCAGGGATTGCAAGAAAGCCAAGCCGGGAAGCTCGGGCACGAGCAGGGTGATGACAAGGGGATGATGGAAAGCCCAAGGTCAAGGCAAGGGCTTTCACCATGAACAAGAAAGAAGCAAGGAAGACCCGGACGTAGTGTCAGGTACGTTCCTTGTCAATGATGTTTGCGCCTCCATATTATTTGATAGTAGTGCCAGTAAGAGTTTCGTATCTGTATCCTTCTGTGCTACACTAGATGTCCAAACTAAGGAAATAGATGATGCCTTCGAAGTAGAAACAGCCGATGGTAAGTCCATTAGAATAGTCAGGATGATAGAGGATTGCCACATTAAACTGGGAGGCCATTACTTTCCCGCACGATTGTTTGTTATGCCCTTAGGGGGTTTCGATGTCGTACTAGGGATGGATTGGCTAGCGGCCCATGATGCTAACATAGTATGCCAACAGAAGATGATCCGATTAACGGCTCCAGATGATAGTTCGGTTACGATCTACGGTGATAACGATTCTAAGGTTCCAAGGATCATTTCCATGATCAAGGCGGAGAAATGTATGAGGCGAGGGTGCGGAGCTTATCTGGCGTATGTCAAGGATGTTAAAGATAAAGCGAAAGAGTTACCCGATGTACCAGTGGTGCGGGACTTTCCAGACGTATTCCCGGAGGATCTGCCCAGAGTACCACCAGATAGAGAGATAGAGTTTCAGATTGACTTACTGTCAGGAGCCCAACCCAATGCCAAAGCACCCTACCGCCTAGCTCCGTCCGAGATGAAGGAGCTCATGTCACAACTGCAGGAACTCCTTGACAAGGGATTCATTAGGCCCAGCATTTCTCCATGGGGCGCTCCCGTGCTGTTTGTGAAGAAGAAGGATGGCAGCATGAGGATGTGTATAGATTACAGGGAGTTGAATAAGCTGACCGTGAAGAATCGATACCCTCTACCCCGGATAGATGATCTGTTTGATTAATTGCAAGGGCAAGCTGGTTCTCCCGAATAGATTTCCGATCTGGATATCACCAACTGAAGGTAAGGGAGCAAGATATCCCAAAGACGGCTTTCCGAACACGCTATGGCCACTATGAGTTTCTGGTTATGTCCTTTGGGCTAACCAATGCTCCTGCGGCATTCATGGACTTAATGAATCGCGTGTGTCGGCCGATGTTGGATCTATTAGTGATAGTCTTCATTGACGATATTTTGATATACTCAAGGAATGAAGGAGACCACGCTTGTCATATTAAGGAGGTGTTGGAGACTTTACGAAAGGAGAAACTATACGCGAAGTTCTCTAAATGTGCCTTCTGGCTACGGGAGGTGCAGTTTTTAGGGCACGTTATAAATTCCGAGGGAGTAATGGTTGATCCAGCGAAAGTTGAAGCAGTTACGCAATGGAATTCCCCGAGGACGCCATCCGAAATCCATGGTTTCTTGGGATTGGCTGGCTATTATAGAAGGTTCATCAAAGATTTCTTGAAGATAGCTTCCCCATTAACAAGGTTAACAAGGAAGAACGTGGTGTTCGACTGGGGAAAGGAACAGGAAGATGTGTTTCGGGAATTGAAGGATAGATTAACCAAAGCTCCGATACTAACCCTACCGGAGGGAGATGAAGACCTAACGGTATACTCCGATGCTTCTTACTACGGGTTAGGCTGTGTGTTGGTGCAAAGAGGAAAGGTTATAGCCTACGCATCTAGACAGCTCAAGGACACAGAGGTTAACTACCCAGTTCACGATTTGGAACTTGCCGCAGTAGTTTTCGCATTGAAGATCTGGAGACACTATTTGTATGGAACTAAGTGCGCCATATTTACCGACCACAAAAGTCTGAAATACTTCTTCGAGCAGAAGGACCTAAATATGAGACAGAGGAGGTGGTTGGAGTTGATAAAGGATTACGACTGTGAAATCCATTATCACTCGGGTAAGGCGAACGTGGTAGCCGATGCCCTGAGCCGAAAGGAAGGATATGAACCGATCCGGGTGAAGGCGTGCCAAATAGTAGTGACCCCAGATGTTATGAGGATGATAAGAAAGCTCAAATGGACGCTTTAAAAGAGCAGCAAATCAACAAGGAAAGGATGGTGGGAAAAGCGGACGAATTGGTAGAGAACACCTTGGGTGTTAAGACCTTCCATGGCAGGATATGGGTTCCGAAGCATGGTGACTTGCGGGAAAGGATTATGGATGAAGCGCACAAGACCCGCTACTCAATACATCCAGGCGTAAATAAAATGTACCATGATTTGAAGAAAGATTTTTGGTGGCCTGGGATGAAAAGAGATGTGGTTGCGTATGTAAACAAATGTCTCACGTGCCTATAGGTGAAGGCTGAACACCAAAGACCTTATGGTTATGTTCAGCCATTAGAAGTGCCAGAGTGGAAGTGGGAACATGTTATCATGAACTTCATCACCAAACTACCCCGCACGACAAAAGGCCGTGACGCGATATGGGTGGTTGTTGATAGACTGACTAAAAGTGCGCATTTCCTGCCAATCAAGGAAGCAATTAGTTCAGAAAAGCTTGCTGAACTATTTATCCGAGAAATTGTGGCGCGACATGGTATGCCCGTATCGATTGTTTCAGATAGGGATACGCGGTTCACTTTAAAGTTTTGCAAAAAGTTCAATGAAGAGATGGGTGCGAGGTTGCATGTTAGTACCGCATACCACCCGCAGACCGATGGGCAATCAGAGAGAACGATCCAGACACTGGAGGATATGCTTCGGGCATGCGTTATCGAATTTGGCGGTAACTGGGATGATCATTTGCCACTAGCCGAGTTCTCGTATAACAACAGCTACCACGCCAGTATTAAGATGCCCCCATATGAGTTACTGTATGGTCGACGGTGCAGAACTCCTATTTGTTGGGGTGATGTCGGTCAGAAAGAGTTAGGAAGCTTAGAAGTCGTGGAAGCCACAACAGAAAAGTTGGAGAAAATCAAGGCGTATATGAAGGCTGCAAAGGATAGACAAAAGTCATACGCCGACAAAAAGAAGGAGACCAATAGAGTTCAGCGTGGTGACAGGGTAATGCTAAAAGTGTCACCATGGAAGGGAATCATCCGATTTAGGAAGAGGGGGAAACTGAGTCCCAGGTTCATCGGATCATTCGAGGTACTAGCACGAGTTGGGGATGTAGCTTACAGGCTAGACCTTCCAGAAGAATTAAGTGGGATTCACCCTACCTTTCATGTATCGCACTTAAGAAAATGTTTAGCACCGAATGAGGCAGTCGTACCCCTAGATGACATCGAGGTGGACGAGAAGCTGAACTATGTAGAACAACCAGTGGCCATACTAGACCGAAAGGAGAAGCAATTGAGAAATAAAGTAGTCAAGCAAGTCAAGGTACAATGGAAACATCGAAAGGGGACGGATGCCACCTGGGAATCCGAGGAGGAAATGAGACGTCAATACCCCGATCTGTTTAACAACGAAGCAGGTTTCGAGGACGAAACCTAAATAAGGGGGAGACTTGTAACGCTTCGGAATTTCCTGAAACAAGCCATTTAATAATAATGAGCTTTTAAGGGTTAATTTAAGAAATAAAGGTGTAAATTAGTGGGCTATGGATAAAATTAGTCTTAATGGGCTAGGCTTGATGGGTTTAAGGGCCTAATCAGCCCTTAAACATGCATGAACAGCTCCATCTTCCACCATTTCAACCCTAGCCACCAAATTCGTAGAGAGAGAAAGTAAAGAAATTCAAGATTTGGAGCTTGAAGGTTTGAAGGATTGAAGTTCTGGTGGATTGGAGCATCAAAACACAAGGAAAGAGCAACAAAACGATGTAAGAATCGGCCCCTAAGGCCTTCTGTAGATCATACCTGGATTCTAGGGTTTTGGGTTTTGAAAAGTTTAAAGAAACACATAAAGGTTGAATTTTTACGTATGAAAACGTGTAAAAAGCTTAGATTTGGTTTCATGGAAGGTAAACCAAGGATTTGGACGTAAAAAGTTAAGATTTTGGGTTAAAAATGGGCTGGATCTGAGTTTCTGTTCATCCAGCGAAACTGGGCCCCGATCCAGTGAATTTAAGCATTCAACCAGCAAAACTGTGAACTCATTCAGCGAGACTAGGAGAAATTCCAGCGAAACTACAGTTTCGCTCAGGCGAAACTACAGTTTCGCCGATAATCTCGCTAAGACCCAGAGTGACCTATAGACTCTGCGAGACTAGGGAATTCCAACGAAAGTTGGGCGCTCAAGGCAGCGAATCTGCCTAGCGAAACTAGCAGAAGTGCTGCCCAGCGTAACAGGCAGCGAAACTGCAGTTTCGCTGTAGCGAAACTATGGACGAAACTATGAAGAAAATGACGTTTTTACATATTAACTTTCGTGCAGCTAGAGTGTTCAGGCTATAGCTTAAGTGGCTTAGAATTTAAGCTATTGGACAAGTTCAGTGAGTTCTAGATCCCCTATTTTATACATGCTTTAAATGTTTTGGGGCGGTATGCATACTAAGATATATACTTTTATGATCAGTTCTTTTAGAGTAAAGTTTTACTTACTACCTTATATGGGAAACGGGATTTTCTAACGAATTGATAACGTGTTTTTCCTTATTGAGATATAACCTTGTAGTGATGGATTGCCTTCGAGATGTGTTGTGTTATATATATATATAACTTAAATAAGAAAGTGAAACGTAAAGAAAGGTTATGTGGCCCATAACGTGTACCTGGATAAAGTAAAGTCTTGCAAGTAAAGTCCTGCAGGCAAGGGATAAAGTAAAGACTTGCAAGCAATGGCTAAAGGAGGGTTGCATTTGTTATGCCCTCACCCGGATAAAGTAATGCTCGAACAGGCAGGTCTGTAAGCCCTAAATTGGCATGACAATAATGGCCCGATCGAGTACGACTGTAAGCCCTTAATTGGCGTGTCGGTAAAGTCCTAGGCGAGCCTAGGCACCGATTGTGACAGAGAATTGACGGATAAAGAAGAGTAATAAATAACGAGAAATGAAAAGTAATGATAAAGTATCGATAAAGTGATAGCCTGTATGTATTGATGCTTGATAGACGAGAACTATTTTCAAGTGCTAAAGCTAATACCTTTACAATAGTATTTACAAAGAAAACTTAGAATTCACTCAGCGAAGCTGACTTTTGTATGCATATCAGTTGACAGGTAAGAGTTAGAGCTACGGAATAGAGGCATGGGACTGAAGCTTCTTGGTACTAGAAGACTGGCATCCCGGATGAAGAAAAGCTAAACAAAGAACTCCTAAATAGTTTCGTGGATTAAAGACAATGTTTATATTTTACTTGTAATGAATTGAAATGACAGTATTTTTCCGCTGCAATATATATATTTATACGTATATGAGTAAATGACTGTTTTAAATCGATGTTTTGCTGTGAATGACCAACTGTGAGGCTTCCCTGAGAGAGGTGGGCCTTACAGTTATGCATGACATCTAAACATTTCGAAGCAACTAATGTAAATTTGAAATAAAGTTGTCATTTGGATCACTATTTAATGAATATTATTAATGTGAAAATAAAGTGAAGTAGTATAAGTTATAAGAACAACGTTAGAATCAAGCTTCAAATGCATGACATCATGAAGAATTAGTATATACATATAAAATGCAGTAATTTATAAACCCCTTTCATTTAGTACTTTTGTTGCTATTAACATTATCTCCATTGAATAATCAAACAATAATTCAGGCTAAAGATCGGGCTCGAGCTTGCTTAGGCTTGACTCGTTTGAGCTTTTTACTAAATCAATCTCGAGTAGCTCTCAAGCCAGCTTGACTGGTTTACACATTTATACTTCTAGAAGAAAAAAACACTGAACAATACTAAAGTATTGGACCATCCATAAACATGAAGATATAAATGATGAACATAGCATCCTATTTTATTAACAGATTTTCTAACAATGACAACATCAATCCACAATTAGCAATCAAAAAATCATTCAATATAAAAGGACTCATAAATTAACGATCCTAACAATGACAGCATCAATTCACAATTAGCAATCAAAATCATTCAATATAAAATGACTTATAAATTAACAATCAAATTTAGTTAACAGTTTAATATATTCATACCAGAATATTTGAACAATTTACGATTCAAAAATTGTCATAAAGCAATCAAGAATTAAAAGTGTGGAAGATCAAACCTAAATCAAATTTGAAGCAATAAGAAATCAAACAAGAAGCGGAAGCAGATGGATCAATGGTCATAATGACCGCCGATAATATCTTGAGGCGAACAAGCAGCAAAAGAAATCAAACAAATCGATTGTCATTTAATCTCCTGAGTTCTTCGATTGATTTCCCAAGAAGTCGTTCGCTCCCTTCCAATCGTATAGAAAAAACCTAGGCCCAATATAAAAGAATTAGAAATTGGGGGCCTTAATGTTTTGGGGGCCTCAGGCCTTTTGCTTCACATATTCTTCTATTGGGCCGTCCCTGATTTTAATCTAACCTTGAATGGTTTTGAATTGGTTTTAAATGAACATAACTAGTTTTGAATGGATTATAACTAGTTTTGAATGACTGGTGTAATATGTTTAGAACATATTATTATAACTTGGGTGATAAATTATGTAGCTTGCATAACTTTATGGTTTATTATGCAAATCATTTTACAAAGGCGTATTTCGAGTTTTTATTTGTAAAATGACAGAATTACCTTTTTAAAAAAAATAATGGTGAAATTATTACTCAAGAATGATAATAATCACGCAAGAAGGAATCATTAAGCAAGAACTTCATGCATTTCACACGAAAAACGCACTTAATATAGTAACATTCACAACTTAATAGTAACAAGGATTATATATATCCTATTTAGGTAATTTATTTTTAAATATTTTAATATTTATAAACAACTTCACTAGTTTAAAAATACTTAATGCAAGTTAATTAAGTGATTTTTCAAATGAAAAAAAACCTTTAAGCGACTTTTACAGATATTTACCTGATTATAATTAAACTAGTTTTAGAAAACTCATGTATTACACGGGCTGAATAAATAAAATATTAATATAATAAATTTATGAAAATAAAATGATATTTCAAGATGTGATATTACTGAAATTATGTATGAGTAAGTACTATAAGTGATAAAACAGTGATATCAACTTTTTTATAACTTTATTTTTAATTTTTTTAAAATAACATTTATTCTAAAACAAACCATAAAAATATAATTTTTTAAAATATTTCATTATCATAACTCCTAAATTAAATTATTTTTGGTTTTTAAGTAATTTACTTTTAAAAAACACTAATTTTATGATATATCGTTTTTTAAAAAAGTTTGATATTTTAGAAAAAAATATTATATATATAAATTTATTTATTTAGAAATAACATTAATAAAAATCTTTTTTTTAATTTATAAAAATATTTTAATATAAAAAAATATAAATAATATTATTAGTAATTAAAGTAATTATTTAATAGAAGAGGAGGCGCGAAAAATTAATAAGGAGAATTATGTGCTGACATATGTCATACCAAATTACTTTTTTATTATAATAGGTAGATAAATTTTACTTTCATAAATTAATTACACAACTTAGGGTAATAAATGATTTAAACAGTAAGTTGGTATCAAATTTTTTTTATTTAAAAAGTTACTTCTTTTAGAAAACTTTGACCACACTTACCTTTCTAGTATTTCTTTTTTTAAATATTAGAACAGATTTTCGTCATATATTACTTTTACATCTCAAAGTTCCCATGCTCTCGCGTAATAAAAAATACCACTTGACATTACTAATGCTAGCGATCAATTACATAAAAAAAATCCATCATTAACTTTAAAGTAACCTATGGCTTCTTGTTTAAGGCACCATAAGTGTAAGGGTTGTGTTCTGAACTTCTTATTACACACATCACACCATATCATATACCCCTTAATCAAATTTTATCATATCTTACCATATCAAACTATATCACAACAAATTACACTAACATTTAAATTTGAATTTCATACCGTAAAAATGAATTTCATACACCCACAACCCACGAAGAGAACATACCGTAAACCCCGCCAACCGAGGAAATCAACCTATCAAATACACGAGCTAAGATCATAGGATCCGGTTGGTTTGATTTTGGCCAACCTATGTGCACCCTTGGTTCCACAATAACCAAAGACACGTACACTTGTCACACACCACACATACCCCCAACTCTCCATTGACGTGCATCCATACACACCTCACCCCACCCCAAAAGAATCCTCTTAATCCCACATAAATCTTCTTCTTCTTCTTCTTCTCCAATACACACACTTTCATCTTCTTGAAATTAACATCACTCAAACCAAAACAACCATCAAGATCTCATCTTTCCCATGGATTCCACCAAGAACCTAATCTTGAAACCACCCACACCACACAATATCATCATCATCTTCTTCTTCTTCACAATCTTTAAAGAGGACCCATGAAGAGTTTTGCATCAAGAAGTGGAAAACCATTGTGGTGATCGGAGAAAGTTCTCCCACGGCGGCGGCACGGCGGCCGGAGAGGGTGGAGATGTCGGGTCGGGTATGGATACCGGATATATGGGGTCAAGAGGATCTGTTGAAGAAGTGGATAGATTGTACGGTTTTTGATTCGTGTGTGGAGAAGAGTAGCATAATGTCTGCTAGAGATGCTTTGATTCAAGAAGGAAGATCAAAACGCTAAGTATAGAGAATAGTGTTGAGTTTGAAATTATTTGTGTATTGTTTTGTAACGAGGAAGAACGGGAGATTATTGTTCATGTATTATTTTTTAGATATTTTTGAATTACAAGCTTTTGTTTATCATCTATTATTGTGTTTCTTATTAGTTATAACACTTCTCTACACAAATCTACATTTAATTGAGATGGATATCAGGGAAGAACCGGTACGAGCTAGCCAACGCTAGGTGTGTTTGGGTCAAGTTAAATGTGTCGCTCACATATCTTGTGATCTTGTCCTAACAAAAAACAAAATAAAATGTTGAGCTTGAGTCCAACTAACGTTCAGCAAGTAAAAAGTTCAAGCCAGCTCGGTACTTGTCATGTTGGATCCTTTATTTTAAAGTATTGAAATTTTACATATTGATACAAAATTATTTTGACATATTTATTTGTTTTCTCATCATTGAAAAATGCTATAAAATAAAATATGTTATAGTTTTAGACGTTATAAAATCTGTTATTGTTGTGTGTTTTAGTTACATAAATTAAATTTTGAGCTTTAATCTAAATGAAGCAAGCGAGCAAGTGATATTGTTTGGGTTCGGGTCGGCTAGGTACGTTTACTAAGGAGAGCCAATTTTAATGAAGCTTCAAACGGATCATTAATCGCAAGCTTTTTAAATAATCCTATACATGCTATAACAATGCATCATTAATTATGGTTTCATATGCAAGGGCGGACCAGGGGCCATGCCCCGGGTTTGGCCGCATCACATTAATCATTTTTTTAAAATGATTCATATGCAATCAAATTCAAATGACCCTATGAGATTTGACATAGACTCCCATTAAAGTTTAAAATAACTCCCAAGAATAATCATTATTGTTAGTAATTTTTTAAATAGTCAGACTTTAATCTACTTAACATATACAAATCATAAAAACTATTAATTTAAACTCGTTACCAATGTTGACCGATTATCACCGATCTATATCTATAGTATCTAATAAAAAAAGTTTTCTTTTGCCACTTGTCATTCTCTTGATCTCTTTTTACCACTTGTCACTCTTAGACATTCCCCATTATTTTTACCTCCAAAAGTGTATTATAGTAAATTAAACACTTAAAATAATCTCTCTCTCTCTCTTATTAAAATTTAATTTTATTAATTGCTACATTACTCTCTCTCATTTATATTTTTTTAAAATCAAGCTATCTTTTTTAAGATATATTTATTAAAGAAATTAAATCACATCTTTTTTATTATAATAGAAATAATAAAAAAATTATATCATATGAAATTTTCTAAAACACTAAACCTTTTTAAATAAAATCTTTTAAATCGGACCTTTTAAAAATATATATATATATAAAAAGGTGAAATTTTCTAACAACTGTCTTATTAATACAATTAGAATAATTACAAAGCATAGCTTTAATAAACAAGATTTTTATAAAGAATAAGTTTTTTATAAAAAATCTTAAAATAAATGTTTAAAATAAACTATTTAGAGAAGAGATTAAAGAAATTAAAATCACATTCTTTTTTATTATATAGAAATAATAAAAAAATTATATCATATGAAATTTTCTAAAACACTAAACCTTTTTAAAATAAAATCTTTTAAATCGGACCTTTTAAAAAATATATATATATATAAAAAAGGGTGAAATTTTCTAACAACTGTCTTATTAATACAATTAGAATAATTACAAGCATAGCTTTTAATAAACAAGATTTTTATAAAGAATAAGTTTTTTATAAAAATCTTAAAATAAATGTTTAAAAATAAAACTATTTAGAGAAGAGAGTTAAAAATAGTATAACGATTTTATTTTCTTAAACTATTATGTATATATAATTTTAATCATATCTTATATTAAAATATCATACTGTAACTCTTTGTGTTTATTAATAACTATAATGTTAATGAATAATTTTCCTGCCTATTTATCTATCTATTTATCGATCTATCTATCTACTATCTGTTTATCTATATATCTATAATAAAAAAAACTAAGATAAGACGTGACACAACTATAAGGCACATCATACTAAATTTTTTATTTCTCTCTATATTTACTTTAATTAAATACTATAAACTCATACCATTTTCAAATTAAAATATATATAATTTTATAAATTAAAAACCTACTTTATTAAAAATACACTTTTTAAAAATAAACATTTATAAAATACAAAATACAACGAACGTTTTAAAAATTATTTTCTAAAATCAAATATTCTAAACCCATAATTTTTTATAAATAAAAGTTTTAAGAAAAATTATTATTGTTAATTTACTTAAAGTAGCTATTTATACGTAATTATAATCATATTTTATCTTCCAAGCATGGTTTTATAATTTATATTTTTTATTACTAACTATTATTTTATTATGCACCCCGTGTAATACACGGGGTACTAACCTAGTTCTTAAATATTCAAACATATAAGCGCATTAGAAAACAACCCATTTAAAATAGCTCTCGTCTACAAGAATTGCCAGCTTGAAATTTATCTAGTATTCTACGATTGATGATAGAAAGAAAGAAACACTTTCATTTACTTTGATTTTGCGTTTATTGAAACTGACGCACGACTATACTTGTCACGAAAAATGTGAGAGATGCTCTTCAGCGATGAAGTACGTGAAGTACGATTTGCTAATAGATTGGTGATAAAAATTTAAACATAGTTATAATTTTATATTAAAAAGATTCTTTAGAATTGTTTCTATAGATAATATAATGGCTAGATTTCAAAATATGAAAAACCAAAGAGCACTCGCAGAGATATAGGATTTCTACTGTGCACTAAAAAAATCGATTGATGTATTATAATATATTCACATTCTAGTTTAATTTTATAAATGATGTAAGGCGTATTGTTTAACTTTTAAGGTGAATTTAATAATTACCAGATGACAAGAATTACCAACATTGTAACAGTACAGTGGAGTAACATGACCTTGTACTAAATTGTACCAGATTTAGAGATCAAATTCTCAAAAGTATCAAAACCTAATGGGGCACCGCATGGGCTTGCTGTCACGGTTTGGGGTGGTAGTCCCCGTGCCCTCGTGACAACAAAAAGACAAAATGAGCTGTTAAAGTTGAAAAGCGGTCACCAAACCGTCACGGTTTGGCCTAACCGTGACCTCTAGGGTACGAGGTCTCAGTTTAAGGTACGACGTAGACGTGATTTTGGCAAAAGGCCGGGATTCGCGCCACAAAACCGTCACGTGGAGGCCAAACTGTGACGGTTTGTGCACCAGAATTTGACCTTAAATACCTTTCAACTTAGAACAATCGGCATATCCATTTCTAAACTTCCGTTTCAATTTCATAATCCAAATTTTCAGTTTTTAATCGACCTTGGATTGTGAGCTTTCATTCATCCAACACTCGAGATTTTTCAGCCTTCGTCATTCCAAAAACGCGTTAATTCGAAAACAATGTCGGGTTCGGGAGATCATTATCAAAAGCCGAAGCTTCCAGATTTGAATGAGGTGCCACATATCGAAGATTCGAACCAGGTTGAACTAGTATATGTTTTATTATAACTTATTATTTGAAATATCTAACCATTATCTTTTTTAGGAATATTACGAATACGGGAGTACCCTCCGTGGGGGAGAGAGGAAACCAACCCGTCGAACACATTTGCTCAAGAGGCGTACAACTCTTTATTTGGACCGACAGGTTACGGTGAAGGGTACAGATATCCCCCTTGCAATTCTTACGGGCATGCCCGAACACGTACCACTCACAAACAGAGCTGGATTACGGACATCCTCCGTACCAGTCAGAACTAGAATTACACATGTGTCGGATACTTTTAATGGGAATGACACAGATGAGAGTGACGGTTCGTTCACCTCAAAGAAAACCATGGGGACACCGCGGAGCATGATGGGGATGAGGATCGGATAAGAAAGGCTACGGTTTCTTATAAAACCAATCAAGTACGAAGAGTTTTTATTCTTTTGTTTATTTTATTTTTTATTTCTTTTATATATTGTTTTTTATGTCTAGCTTTATCATTTTTTCAGTATTTTGATTCTCGTGAGGACTTGGAGAAGTGGGCTAAAACGAGAGGACGCGAGCATGGGTGCGTCATTGTGTGGGTCGGTCACGAAAAAAGGATGTGGAACTAATATGCAATCGTAGTGGTGAACCTAAATTCACTGGCACAAGTAGACGTACTGGGAGCATAAAGAAAGGATGTCCCTTTAAACTCGTAGGGAAGTACGTAGGAAAGAGTGACAGTTGGATGTTAGAGGTGAGAAACGAGACGCACAACCACGATCATGTTGTGTACGAGGAGGGCCACGCGCATCTTAGGAAGATGACCGCCGAAGAAATTGATCTTGTCGAGAAATTACACAGGCAGCACGTGCGGACACGACATATCCATTCAGCCGTAAGGGAGCAGTTTCCCCACAGCGTCTGTGTTGTTCAAGACATATACAATCTGACGTCAAAGTTTAGGGCTGAGGGGAGAGAAGGCATCACACCAAGAAACCTGCTACAATCTAAAGAGTTCATGTATGAAACACGAACGAATGCAACTACTAAGGCCGTGGAAGATGTTTTCTTTGTCATCCTACTTCGTATAAAATGTGGCGCGCATTCCCGCACGTGATGTTGATAGACACGACGTACAAGACCAACATGTACAACATTCCGTTTGTTCAGGTTATTGGCGTTACGTCGACGTCGAAGTCGTTTTGTATCACGCATGCATTTATATCAGGGAACGGCAAGACAACTTCACATGGGTACTGGAGCAGATCAAAGATATGCTCGATGGGTGTGCGGAGCCCCGCGTTATTGTCACAGACAGGGACCTGGCCCTGATGAGTGCGTGTGACACAGTGTTCCCGAGTGCTACTAAAAACCTATGCAGGTGGCACATTCGGGAGAATATCAAAAGACGGTGGAATATCCTTTTCAAAACCGACACGTGGAAGGATTTTTCATACTAGTGGAAGACCTTGTGTTCGTCTCCCACAGAGGCAATGTACGATTACAATTGCAGGAAGATGGAAGAAAAGTTAAATGAAGATGGTAAAAGTGGTAAGAATTTCATATTTATTTTTACTCTAACAATTTATTTGTTTATTTTTTAAAATTTTTTATTTTCTTTCAGAGGTATGGGAATATATTTGGAATAATTGGTTGGTGCCGTACAAAGAGAAATTGTTACTTGTTGGATGTACGACCGCCTTAACTTTGGTGAATTGACCAACATGCCAACTTCAAGAGTTACCTCACAGGGACAAACAATACGTTGCACACACTTGTCGGATATGTTTGTGACCTCGTGCGCGCCAGGAGATTGAAATTTGTAAAACATTCGAGGTGTCCCGTGTGAAATTAAAAAAGACCATCGCCTGTCATTGTTTTCAAGATTACATATAAAGTATCAACTTTTTGCCTTAGCCTCCTTGAATCAGAGTTGATGAAAATAGAAATGATTCAGGAGTCTAGGGGTTCATGTGGACACCAGTTGTTCACGTCCATGGGCTTGCCATGTGCTTGTCGTTTGGAGAATACGTCCGAGAAGGTTATTTTTTCTTAATACATTTTTTTACTGTTGTCACACGATTGCATATTTTTCACTAATAATTTAACCTTTAAATCCAGTCACAAGTATTCCACTCGATGTGGTAGATCCACACTGGAGGAAGCTTGATTTCGAGCCAGCGTACGTCGCGCCGCCTGAACCCGACTACGATGTGAAATTTGATGACTTGAAACAAAAGGTTATGTCGTCTCCCAATCCTCAAGTAAAGAAAAAATTGTTTAACAAAGTATTTGACTCTTTGTTTAAGAGTAAGTCAAAACTTAAAGAACCTGAGGTGCGTCATGACCGACGTGGTCGTCCAAATATTAAGAAGCAACAAAGAAGAGCGGACTCCAATACATCACAGTATGAGGCTGCTAGACACAGCTCCTATACTTCCTCGCAACAAACTATGCCTGACCCGGCGAGGCATAGCTCATATACCCCTCAGTTTAAAATGCCCAATGACCGTTCTAATAAGGCAAAGGCTGCTTCAAATGTACCGATTACGGGAGCTGCCCTAGGGTTTCCTTAATATTGAAACCAAAGGACGTGATAAAAGTTATGAAGTTTAAGGATCAGCTGCCCCAATGGATTCACCGGTACGTTTCGACTATAAAAGATGTGAGGCCTGATGGTAACTGTGGTTTTCGGGCGATCGCGGTGGCTTTAGGGAGAAAGCAAAATGAATGGGAATGGGTTAGACGTCAAATGTTGTCGGAGATGGACAGAAACATGCGGTATTGGCGGAGCAATTTGAACCGTGAGATGCCTGGCTATTATGATTCTGTTCGTAATAGCTTAAATTGGTTTGGCACGACTAAACCCGCACCCGATACCCATTGGCTAACTTTTCCGGCCCATGAATTGTAATTGCGGAAACATTCAACTGTATTGTGCATCTTATTTCTTCATTTGGCAGCCAGACATGGTTCCCGCTGAGAACAGCCCCAGAGCCATTATTCACCTATCCAGTTGTCGCACTTGCTCATATTAACGGAGCTCACTTTATTGCATACAATTGGAAGGGGATTACCCAATGCCCAGTGTGAGCTATCATTCGGCGAGATATGCATATCAACAAGCACTAGAACGGCAAAATATGTATGAGGATCGTTTAAATAATTACGTTAGAATAATGGATCGTCATAGAGGCACCAATGTCTCCTGTAAGTTATTATTATCCGATACTTCATCATATTAATGAAGATCTCTTTATTTGATGATGATGATGATGATGATGATGATGATATAATAATAGTAATAATAATAATGATAGTAATATTAATAATATTAGTAATAATAATAATAATAATAATAATAATAATAATAATAATAATAATAATAATAATAATAATAATAATAGTAATAATAACAATAATAATAATAATAATAATAATAATAAATTATAATAATAATAATAATAATAATAATATAATAATAATATAATAATAATATTAATAATAATAGTAATAACAAAAAAAAACAATAAATCAAATAGGAAGATAAACTGTCACGGTTTGACCAAATCGTGACAGTTAGGGTTTCTCAACGGTCACGGTTAGCTAACCGTGACCGCTTACCGGGCGCATGTCCACTGTTCGGGCACATGGTTCGCTATTTTTTATAAAAAATATTTACTCAGAAAAATTTTTAAAAAATCAGGCAAAAGGTCACTGTTAGGGCAAACCGTGACCTTTTGCCTAATTTTTTAAAATTTTCTAAATAAAAAATTTATAAAAAGCACCTCACTAAACCGGTGGTAGTGGGTTTCGAGCCCACACCACTCCCTATTGCCCTACCGTCTTAACCGGTCGGGACGGGAGTGGTTCGCTGAAAGGTTTAGAAAACAATTACTTTTAAACTAAATTAAACCAAAAGGTCACGGTTTGAGCAAACCGTGACCCCTTTGTTCACATGTGGCGTTGTGGAATGAAGCTGTCACAGTTTGTTGACATAAAGTGTCACGTGGTAACCTAACCGTCACACCTTGTTTGTGTAAGAGGTCACGGTTTGGTCTAACCGTGACCTTTTGGGGTTTCCTAAACCCACACATTAACCGTTTATGATCATTTACGTATATCGAATCCGATATTTTTTTCATGAACATGCACACACATCAACATATATATACAATAACAACAAATACACTTCGTAAACGTACATACAAACATGCGTACGTGAACAAACCGTGACATTTTAATGATACCCTAAACAATCTTATCTGGAACATATCAACATATATACACCTTATATTTTGTACGTATGTATGTATGTATGTATGTATGTATGTATGTATGTATGTATGTATGTATGTATGTATGTATGTATGTATGTATGTATGTGTGTATGTATGTGTGTATGTATATGTGTATGTATGTATGTGTGTATGTATGTATGTATGTCTGTATGTATGTATGTATGTATGTATGTATGTATGTATGTATGTATGTATGTATGTATGTATGTATGTAGTATGTATGTATGTATGTGTATGTATGTATGTATGTATGTATGTATGTATGTATGTATGTATGTATGTATGTATGTGTATGTATGTATGTATGTATGTATGTCTGTATGTATGTCTGTCTGTATGTATGTATGTATGTGTATGTGTGTATGTATGTGTGTATGTGTGTATGTGTGTATGTATGTATGTATGTATGTATTTATGTATGTATGTATGTATTATGTATGTATGTAATGTATGTATGTATGTATGTGTGTATGTGTATGTGTGTATGTATGTGTGTATGTGTGTATGTGTGTATGTATGTGTGTATGTGTGTATGTATGTGTGTATGTGTGTATGTGTGTGTGTGTATGTATGTATGTATGTATGTATGTATGCATGCATGCATGTATGTATGTATGTATGTATGTGTGTGTGTGTATGTGTGTATGTGTGAATGTGTGTATGTGTGTATGTGTGTATGTGTGTATGTGTGTATGTGTGTATGTGTGTCTGTGTGTATGTATGTATGTATGTATGTATGTATGTATGTATGTATGTATGTATGTATGTATGTATGTATGTAACACCCGCAATTTTGATTAGACAAAGGGAAATAATAAGAAGAAAAGAAAAGAAAGAATTTTGGAGGAAAAAGGAAAAGAAAGAGAAAGTAGAAGGGGGTTTTGTGTAAAAGTACAAAGAAAAGAGAAATATCTGATATACATAGGGATGGCTGCCCACTATTTTTCTCACAACCCCAAATCTTCGAAGTGTTCTAGAGAGAGAAAGAGCAGACCACGGGAAATTGAAGGAAGAACAAGAAGAAGAAGAGGGCGGATTCGAGGTACAAGGTCTCACGACGACGGGTTTTGAAGGAGCCATACCCAGCAACACAATGTGAGTTCTAAGACCCCTGTTTTACCCATTTTTGAACGATTTTGGGGCTGGAACACATAGTGAAATTGTTTTCGAGCCATGAGCTCTCAATGTGTGTATATACGTATGAGTATGAGTGTGTATAAGGTCCGATTGGGCTGCTATGCTCACTGCAGGTAAGATTTCTAAGATAAGTAGACAAATCTCAGCAGGTAGACCGAATGTGTACTGCTGATGCATGTTTTAGAAGTTATTTTTATGATCTGCGTGATGTTTAGTTGATTCTAAATAACTGATGGGGTAAAACTGTGCTAATGTATGTTGAGATGATGTATGGATTGTAGAAATGGCGCAGGTTAAGTTGCAGGTTGCCTTACTCAACCGTATTGTCCAAATGCGGTTGTGGTCAACCGCATTAACTAATGCGGATGACCAGGGAGAATGCGGTTAAGGCATCAGGCCACCGCATTGAGTAATGCGGATGACCAAGCAAATACGGTCAAGGCCCTTCCTTCATCCGCATTAACCCAACACGGGTACACGATATACAGTTAAGGTGATAAACTGCATTAACCAATGCGGGAGACTAACTCAGGAATGCGGTAAGTCATTCCTCATCCACATTGACTAATGCGGATGAGGTAAATTAATGCGGATAAGGTATTACTCATCCGCATTGACTAATGCGGATGATCAGACTAATGCGGATGAACCAGAAGGTGAAATGCGGATCAGGCTTAGTAAGATCTGATTAATTTGAGGAAAATGAGTAACATAGGCATGATAGTGATGATGATGTTGCATGGTTGTACCTGTTGTATGCCATATATGAATGATGCCTTGTAGGATGATGAATGAATGTTATGTGTATGTTCCTTATGATTATGTATGTTTATCTTTCCGAAAACTTTATGAATTATGGAAATGAATGAATGAAGTATTATGTAACGTAAAGTGAAAGATAATGAAAGAGGAACATGATGATGAATGCATGCATTAACGAATGAATGAACGTAATAAAGGCTTGCAAGCAAAATGAAGGAGGTGCACACCCCTGGCAGGTGTTAGCTCAACGGTGTGCGGGTTAGCTACCCCGAAGGATGCACATCGGGGTCAGTCTTTGTGATTGACCAGAAGTATGTATGGGATCCTTGCCGCTTACCCTAGGTGACTGGATCAGCATTAGTGCACAACATTCGTGATTTATCATCACAGGTCCAGCACCAGCATTTGTGCACAACGTTCGGGGTATAGCATATGGCATTGATCCAGAAGTAAAGTGAAAGATAAGTGGTGCAAGTACCTACCCCAGGTGACTGGATCAGCATTTGTGCACAACGTTCGTGGCTAACCACCACAGGTCCAGCACCAGTAGTATGTATGATGAAAGGGGGTATTGTACATGTCACCGAATGTAATGAACGTTCGAACGAAAGTAATAAATGAATGAATGAATAAAATGAAGGTTCGAACGTATGAAGTGAAAGTATGAATGAAAGTAAAGACATACGAAAGTATGTAAAGTATGAATGAAAGTAAAGACATACGAAAGTATGTAAAGTATGAATGAAAGTAAAGACATACGAAAGTATGTAAAGTATGTAAAGTATGTAAAGTATGTATGTATGAAAGTATACGAGAATGATGAAGTGTACACAAATGAAAGTAAGTAATGAATGATAAGATAATAATAATATTATCTACGTGTACGTATGACGTGTGAACACATGTATGGAAGACCAGTTAATGAGAATGAAAGTATGTTTTATTATAAAAACTAGAACTCACTCAGCAACGCTGATTTTTATGTGTTTTCCAGTTCGCAGGTAGTGTTGCTGAGGATGGCACGAGGCGGCTACTCAGCTCTTTTGGGAGGGCATTCTCCATTTTATAATGCTGTAACGTCACGTGTTGTGGGCCCATAATGCACGCAACAAGTCACGTTGCCTGCCATTATGATATTTCTTGAGGATCTGAATCAACGAGATTACTCAAGAAATCTCCTTTAGATTTTGATAAGTTCGCCACGCATTGGATGCGTGTGCATAGTACATGCAACAAAGTATGTTGCATGAGAGTGTCAGGAGTATTCCGTCAGGGTTCCGATGTACGGAATTACCTAAGGAATATTCTTAAGTAATAAAAGTATAATTTTTTTTATGTTTTTGAACTTAATATCTCCTCTAGAGGTCGCTGTATGATCCTATGAGGAGAGACAAAGTAGAGAAAGCTGCATTTTGGTAATCGAGTCAATGATGTAATGACTTTTATGAATGAATGAGGATGTATATATTTTATCATTTCCGCTGCGTTGATTTATAATTATATGCATTATGTACGTTATATGTGCGATGAAGAACCAACAGTAAGGTGCCCGGTGAGCGGGGCCTTACAAGTTGGTATCAGAGCAAGAGTTTAAGTAAAATGGGTAAATTTTCATAATAAACCTAAACTTAAACTGAGAATGGGACAGGGAGAATGAGAATGCCATCTGAGTAGTCGCGTGCCATCAGGTATTTTCTTAAGGATTAACTGGCTATTATGTGCGCTTGTTATGTGAATGATGTGTACTGTTAGACTGAGATACTAATGTAGTCAGGATAGGTGATGCTCGGGGTACGAAGAGTAGAGTAAGTGGCTAATCACAACTGGCCACTGTAATTAGGGACTTACTGTACTTAACATAAACTGAGCGATTTCCTTGAATGACCGTGTTGGTGTTTTAAATCTTTCAGTGTAATAGAAGATGGTCGGTGATAGATCATCTGATGCTTCCCGTGATGGTGGACGTGGTGATGAGCCGCGTATCACGCGAGGAAGACCTAGGAAAGAGAAAGTAGTTCGTGAGGAGAACGAGATTCCTCATCAGGAGGAGACGGACGAAAGCGCCAAGTTGAGAGCCTCGGTAAAAGAGGCAGTGGTTGAGGAAGTGCACCAGGTTATGCAGACGATCTTACCGTCTGTAATGACAGAAGTGATGAAAGCAGTACGTGAGGATGATAGACGAGGGAGGAATCGGTCCTCGGGTAGACAGCAACAGGCAGGGGTAGAAACAGTATTGTCTGATGATGAAGAGGAAGAAGAGGAAGAACAGGTACGGGAGACAGCCCGGGGTTGTGATTATGGGAAATTCATGAGGTGCAAGCCTCCAACTTTTGATGGCTCCGGTACTGCTACTGATGCTCACCAATGGGTGATGGAAATGGAAGCTGTCCTCGATATTAGTGATTGCCAGGAGGACAAGAAGGTGAAGTTTGCTACCCACTCTTTCACAGGGTCGGCTTTATGCTGGTGGAAAAATATGGTCCAAGCCGAGGGTACCAGGGCTATAGGGAAGATGAAGTGGGCTGAGTTGAAAAGGCTGGTGATCGAGGAATTCAGTCCTCGTCGGGAAATGGATAGAATAGAAAGGGAGTTCCTGCAGCTGGAGGCGGGGACGATGACCCATCAGCAGTACACGACTAAGTTTAACGAGTTGGCGCTGTTGGTGCCAGAGCAAGTGACGCCGGTGTCTCGAAAGATCAACCGGTATATTCAGGGGCTGCCATCTGAAATTCGTTGGCATTTGATTTCCGCCCGACCGAGTACTTTCAGGTCGGCGGTAGATTTAGCTGGAAGGTTGTATGATGAACGAGCTGCTTTGGTGAAATCTGAGGGCAGTAAGAAGGGAAGTGATGAGAGGAAGTGGCAGGGAAAGAGGTTTGGTCGGGGTGATACTTCGACAAGTAGTAAGAAGGCACGGGTTGATGATCGCCGTGTGGTCGTGACAAGTGCAGGGTCGAGAAAGTGTGAGAAGTGTGGGCGAGAGCACGGTGGCGAATGCAGATGGGGGCTGAATGTATGTTTTAAGTGTGGAAAGCCTTGTCATATGGCTAAGGAGTGTAGGGTAATGAGGTGCTTTAACTGCGGGGAAAGTGGTCATATGAACAAGGATTGCAAAAAGCCGAGGCCTGGGGGTTCCGGCGGGAAGAAGGCAGTGGGTGAAGGGTCGAAGGCAAGCGCCAGAGCATTCACGATGACGCAGGAAGAGGCTAGGACGGACCCTGATGTAGTGTCCGGTACGTTTCTGGTGAACCAAACTCTAGCCTCCGTATTATTTGATTCAGGTGCTAGTAGGAGTTTTATTTCTGTTGCTTTTAGTGCCAAATTGCCTGTTAGTAGTAGGCGTGTGGATGTGCCGTTTGATGTAGAGACTGCTATAGGTAAAACCACCAGGATTTCTGAGGTAATTGAGGGTTGCGATGTAGAACTGGAGGGTCACAAATTCCCAGTTAAGCCCTTTGCGATGACGTTAGGCGGTTTCGATTTGGTGCTTGGAATGGATTGGTTGGCAGATTTTGAGGCGAACATTGTGTGTCGCAAGAAGATGATCAGTCTGACAGCGCCCGACGGTAGTCCAGTGACAGTATATGGGGATCGGGTTACTATGATTCCGAAGGTGATCTCAATGGCAGTGGCGGGGAAATGTATGAGGCGTGGATGTAACGCCTATTTATGTTATGTAAAGGATGTAGAGAAGCCAGCACCACAACTGTCTGATGTTCCAGTTGTGTGCGAGTTCCCAGACGTGTTCCCGGAAGACTTGTCGGGATTGCCACCTGACAGAGAGATCGAGTTCCAGATTGATTTAGTACCAGGCGCCCAACCTGTTGCCAAGGCACCATATCGATTGGCCCCTACGGAGATGAAAGAGTTGATGGAACAGTTACAAGAGCTACTGAATAAGGGGTTTATTCGACCGAGTATCTCACCTTGGGGTGCTCCGGTCCTGTTTGTAAAGAAGAAGGACGGTAGCATGAGGATGTGCATCGACTACCGTGAGTTGAATAAGCTGACAGTGAAGAACAGATACCCCTTGCCAAGGATCGATGACTTGTTTGACCAACTTCAAGGTGCTAGTTGGTTTTCACGTATAGATCTTCGATCAGGTTACCATCAACTGAAGGTGAAGGAACAGGATATCCCTAAAACAGCTTTTCGTACGCGCTACGGTCATTATGAGTTTCTTGTCATGTCTTTCGGTTTGACCAACGCGCCAGCTGCTTTTATGGATCTGATAAACAGGGTGTGCCGGCCGATGTTGGATAAATCAGTGATTGTATTCATTGATGACATCTTGATTTATTCAAAGAGCGAGACTGAGCATGCCGGTCACATTCGGGAGGTTATGGAGACGCTGAGAAGGGAGAAGTTGTATGCAAAATTCTCCAAGTGCGCATTTTGGTTGCGTGAGGTTCAGTTTTTGGGTCACGTGGTAAATCCGGATGGGATTCTGGTCGATCCGGCAAAGGTGGAAGCAGTAATGCAATGGAAGTCTCCAAAAACGCCATCCGAGATCCGTAGTTTCTTGGGTTTGGCGGGTTACTACCGAAGGTTCATCCAGGACTTTTCCAAAATTGCTTCTCCACTGACCAAGTTGACCCGGAAAGATGTGAAATTTGAATGGGGTCAAGCACAAGAGAAGGCATTCGAAGAACTGAAGACAAGATTGACCCAAGCTCCAGTTTTGGCACTGCCCGATGGGAGTGAAGACTTGGTAGTTTATTCTGATGCCTCCTACTCGGGGTTGGGATGTGTATTGATGCAGAGGGGAAAGGTGATAGCTTATGCATCCCGACAGCTGAAAGTTCATGAGGTTAATTACCCTACTCATGACTTGGAGCTAGCAGCTGTGGTTTTCGCGTTGAAGATTTGGCGGCACTATTTGTACGGGACGAAGTGCACCATCTTCACGGACCACAAAAGCTTAAAGTACTTCTTCGAGCAGAAAGATCTGAATATGAGGCAGAGACGGTGGTTGGAACTAATAAAAGACTACGATTGTGAAATCCATTACCACCCGGGCAAAGCTAACGTGGTGGCTGATGCCCTTAGCCGAAAAGAGAGACCCGAGCCGATTCGGGTGAAAGCGTACCAACTAATCATGACCTCAGACATGATGAAACAAGTCAGAGAGTTCCAGGATGAAGCATTGAAAGATGAACATCTTAACTCTGAACGAATGAGAGGACTGGTAGCGGAGCTAGTAGAAAACACGACGGGCGTTAAAACCCGGTTTGGGCGTATGTGGATTCCTCGTCTCGGGGATCTACGAATGAAGATTATGGATGAAGCTCATAAGTCTCGATACTCCATTCATCCCGGCGCCACCAAGATGTACCAAGACATGAAGAAAGATTATTGGTGGCCGGGTATGAAACGTGATGTGGTGGAGTATGTGAGTAAATGCCTCACGTGTTTGCAAGTAAAGGCGGAGCACCAGAAGCCGTATGGAAAGATTCAGCCGTTGGACATACCGGAATGGAAGTGGGAGCACATCACCATGGATTTTATCACAAAGTTGCCACGTACCCCGAAAGGGTATGATACGATCTGGGTGATTGTGGATCGATTGACGAAGAGTGCTCACTTCTTACCGATGCGTGAAGCATATTCGTCCGAAAGGTTGGCCGATCTTTTCATCAAAGAGATCGTGACTCGTCATGGTGTACCGGTGTCGATTGTATCTGACCGCGACACCCGGTTTACATCCAAATTCTGGAAGAAATTCCACGATGCCATGGGAACGAGGTTGCATATTAGCACGGCTTATCATCCTCAAACTGATGGTCAGTCGGAAAGGACCATTCAGACCTTGGAGGACATGCTTCGGGCATGTGTTATCGATTTCGGAGGAAGTTGGGATGACCATCTACCGTTAGCTGAGTTCTCGTACAACAACAGTTATCATGCTAGTATTGGCATGCCACCCTACGAGATGTTATACGGTAGAAGATGCAGGACCCCCGTCTGTTGGGGTGAAATTGGTCAAAAAGAATTGGGATGCGTCGAAGTGGTAGAGGCTACGACTGAAAAGCTCGAAAGAATTAAAGCGTATATGAAGGCGGCCAAAGACCGACAGAAGTCGTATGCTGACAAACGACGCAGGCCAATTGAGTTCCAAGTGGGAGACCGGGTTATGTTGAAGGTCTCACCTTGGAAAGGGATCATTCGATTACGGAAGCGGGGTAAGTTGAGTCCGCGATATATAGGCCCTTTCCGAATTGTTGCTCGAGTGGGGGAGGTGGCTTATAGGTTGGATCTGCCAGATGAACTAAGTGGAATCCACCCGACTTTCCACGTGTCTCATCTGAGGAAATGTTTGGCGGACGAAAACATGGTCGTTCCACTGGATGATATAGAAGTAGACGAAAAGCTCAATTATGTAGAGCAACCAGTGGCGATCATAGATCGCAAAGAAAAGAGGTTGAGAAATAAAGTGGTTCCCCTTGTGCGTGTACAGTGGCGGCACAGGAAGGGATCCGAGTCGACGTGGGAAACTGAAGAAGAAATGAGGCAGCATTACCCACGACTGTTCGAGAATGACAGGTTTCGGGGACGAAACCTAAAATAAGGGGGGTGGACTTGTAACACCCGCAATTTTGATTAGACAAAGGGAAATAATAAGAAGAAAAGAAAAGAAAGAATTTTGGAGGAAAAAGGAAAAGAAAGAGAAAGTAGAAGGGGGTTTTGTGTAAAAGTACAAAGAAAAGAGAAATATCTGATATACATAGGGATGGCTGCCCACTATTTTTCTCACAACCCCAAATCTTCGAAGTGTTCTAGAGAGAGAAAGAGCAGACCACGGGGAATTGAAGGAAGAACAAGAAGAAGAAGAGGGCGGATTCGAGGTACAAGGTCTCACGACGACGGGTTTTGAAGGAGCCATACCCAGCAACACAATGTGAGTTCTAAGACCCCTGTTTTACCCATTTTTGAACGATTTTGGGGCTGGAACACATAGTGAAATTGTTTTCGAGCCATGAGCTCTCAATGTGTGTATATACGTATGAGTATGAGTGTGTATAAGGTCCGATTGGGCTGCTATGCTCACTGCAGGTAAGATTTCTAAGATAAGTAGACAAATCTCAGCAGGTAGACCGAATGTGTACTGCTGATGCATGTTTTAGAAGTTATTTTTATGATCTGCGTGATGTTTAGTTGATTCTAAATAACTGATGGGTAAAACTGTGCTAATGTATGTTGAGATGATGTATGGATTGTAGAAATGGCGCAGGTTAAGTTGCAGGTTGCCTTACTCAACCGTATTGTCCAAATGCGGTTGTGGTCAACCGCATTAACTAATGCGGATGACCAGGGAGAATGCGGTTAAGGCATCAGGCCACCGCATTGAGTAATGCGGATGACCAAGCAAATACGGTCAAGGCCCTTCCTTCATCCGCATTAACCCAACACGGGTACACGATATACAGTTAAGGTGATAAACCGCATTAACCAATGCGGGAGACTAACTCAGGAATGCGGTAAGTCATTCCTCATCCGCATTGACTAATGCGGATGAGGTAAATTAATGCGGATAAGGTATTACTCATCCGCATTGACTAATGCGGATGATCAGACTAATGCGGATGAACCAGAAGGTGAAATGCGGATCAGGCTTAGTAAGATCTGATTAATTTGAGGAAAATGAGTAACATAGGCATGATAGTGATGATGATGTTGCATGGTTGTACCTGTTGTATGCCATATATGAATGATGCCTTGTAGGATGATGAATGAATGTTATGTGTATGTTCCTTATGATTATGTATGTTTATCTTTCCGAAAACTTTATGAATTATGGAAATGAATGAATGAAGTATTATGTAACGTAAAGTGAAAGATAATGAAAGAGGAACATGATGATGAATGCATGCATTAACGAATGAATGAACGTAATAAAGGCTTGCAAGCAAAATGAAGGAGGTGCACACCCCTGGCAGGTGTTAGCTCAACGGTGTGCGGGTTAGCTACCCCGAAGGATGCACATCGGGGTCAGTCTTTGTGATTGACCAGAAGTATGTATGGGATCCTTGCCGCTTACCCTAGGTGACTGGATCAGCATTAGTGCACAACATTCGTGATTTATCATCACAGGTCCAGCACCAGCATTTGTGCACAACGTTCGGGGTATAGCATATGGCATTGATCCAGAAGTAAAGTGAAAGATAAGTGGTGCAAGTACCTACCCCAGGTGACTGGATCAGCATTTGTGCACAACGTTCGTGGCTAACCACCACAGGTCCAGCACCAGTAGTATGTATGATGAAAGGGGGTATTGTACATGTCACCGAATGTAATGAACGTTCGAACGAAAGTAATAAATGAATGAATGAATAAAATGAAGGTTCGAACGTATGAAGTGAAAGTATGAATGAAAGTAAAGACATACGAAAGTATGTAAAGTATGAATGAAAGTAAAGACATACGAAAGTATGTAAAGTATGAATGAAAGTAAAGACATACGAAAGTATGTAAAGTATGTAAAGTATGTAAAGTATGTATGTATGAAAGTATACGAGAATGATGAAGTGTACACAAATGAAAGTAAGTAATGAATGATAAGATAATAATAATATTATCTACGTGTACGTATGACGTGTGAACACATGTATGGAAGACCAGTTAATGAGAATGAAAGTATGTTTTATTATAAAAACTAGAACTCACTCAGCAACGCTGATTTTTATGTGTTTTCCAGTTCGCAGGTAGTGTTGCTGAGGATGGCACGAGGCGGCTACTCAGCTCTTTTGGGAGGGCATTCTCCATTTTATAATGCTGTAACGTCACGTGTTGGGCCCATAATGCACGCAACAAGTCACGTTGCCTGCCATTATGATATTTCTTGAGGATCTGAATCAACGAGATTACTCAAGAAATCTCCTTTAGATTTTGATAAGTTCGCCACGCATTGGATGCGTGTGCATAGTACATGCAACAAAGTATGTTGCATGAGAGTGTCAGGAGTATTCCGTCAGGGTTCCGATGTACGGAATTACCTAAGGAATATTCTTAAGTAATAAAATATAATTTTTTTTATGTTTTTGAACTTAATATCTCCTCTAGAGGTCGCTGTATGATCCTATGAGGAGAGACAAAGTAGAGAAAGCTGCATTTTGGTAATCGAGTCAATGATGTAATGACTTTTATGAATGAATGAGGATGTATATATTTTATCATTTCCGCTGCGTTGATTTATAATTATATGCATTATGTACGTTATATGTGCGATGAAGAACCAACAGTAAGGTGCCCGGTGAGCGGGGCCTTACAAGTTGGTATCAGAGCAAGAGTTTAAGTAAAATGGGTAAATTTTCATAATAAACCTAAACTTAAACTGAGAATGGGACAGGGAGAATGAGAATGCCATCTGAGTAGTCGCGTGCCATCAGGTATTTTCTTAAGGATTAACTGGCTATTATGTGCGCTTGTTATGTGAATGATGTGTACTGTTAGACTGAGATACTAATGTAGTCAGGATAGGTGATGCTCGGGGTACGAAGAGTAGAGTAAGTGGCTAATCACAACTGGCCACTGTAATTAGGGACTTACTGTACTTAACATAAACTGAGCGATTTCCTTGAATGACCGTGTTGGTGTTTTAAATCTTTCAGTGTAATAGAAGATGGTCGGTGATAGATCATCTGATGCTTCCCGTGATGGTGGACGTGGTGATGAGCCGCGTATCACGCGAGGAAGACCTAGGAAAGAGAAAGTAGTTCGTGAGGAGAACGAGATTCCTCATCAGGAGGAGACGGACGAAAGCGCCAAGTTGAGAGCCTCGGTAAAAGAGGCAGTGGTTGAGGAAGTGCACCAGGTTATGCAGACGATCTTACCGTCTGTAATGACAGAAGTGATGAAAGCAGTACGTGAGGATGATAGACGAGGGAGGAATCGGTCCTCGGGTAGACAGCAACAGGCAGGGGTAGAAACAGTATTGTCTGATGATGAAGAGGAAGAAGAGGAAGAACAGGTACGGGAGACAGCCCGGGGTTGTGATTATGGGAAATTCATGAGGTGCAAGCCTCCAACTTTTGATGGCTCCGGTACTGCTACTGATGCTCACCAATGGGTGATGGAAATGGAAGCTGTCCTCGATATTAGTGATTGCCAGGAGGACAAGAAGGTGAAGTTTGCTACCCACTCTTTCACAGGGTCGGCTTTATGCTGGTGGAAAAATATGGTCCAAGCCGAGGGTACCAGGGCTATAGGGAAGATGAAGTGGGCTGAGTTGAAAAGGCTGGTGATCGAGGAATTCAGTCCTCGTCGGGAAATGGATAGAATAGAAAGGGAGTTCCTGCAGCTGGAGGCGGGGACGATGACCCATCAGCAGTACACGACTAAGTTTAACGAGTTGGCGCTGTTGGTGCCAGAGCAAGTGACGCCGGTGTCTCGAAAGATCAACCGGTATATTCAGGGGCTGCCATCTGAAATTCGTTGGCATTTGATTTCCGCCCGACCGAGTACTTTCAGGTCGGCGGTAGATTTAGCTGGAAGGTTGTATGATGAACGAGCTGCTTTAGTGAAATCTGAGGGCAGTAAGAAGGGAAGTGATGAGAGGAAGTGGCAGGGAAAGAGGTTTGGTCGGGGTGATACTTCGACAAGTAGTAAGAAGGCACGGGTTGATGATCGCCGTGTGGTCGTGACAAGTGCAGGGTCGAGAAAGTGTGAGAAGTGTGGGCGAGAGCACGGTGGCGAATGCAGATGGGGGCTGAATGTATGTTTTAAGTGTGGAAAGCCTTGTCATATGGCTAAGGAGTGTAGGGTAATGAGGTGCTTTAACTGCGGGGAAAGTGGTCATATGAACAAGGATTGCAAAAAGCCGAGGCCTGGGGGTTCCGGCGGGAAGAAGGCAGTGGGTGAAGGGTCGAAGGCAAGCGCCAGAGCATTCACGATGACGCAGGAAGAGGCTAGGACGGACCCTGATGTAGTGTCCGGTACGTTTCTGGTGAACCAAACTCTAGCCTCCGTATTATTTGATTCAGGTGCTAGTAGGAGTTTTATTTCTGTTGCTTTTAGTGCCAAATTGCCTGTTAGTAGTAGGCGTGTGGATGTGCCGTTTGATGTAGAGACTGCTATAGGTAAAACCACCAGGATTTCTGAGGTAATTGAGGGTTGCGATGTAGAACTGGAGGGTCACAAATTCCCAGTTAAGCCCTTTGCGATGACGTTAGGCGGTTTCGATTTGGTGCTTGGAATGGATTGGTTGGCAGATTTTGAGGCGAACATTGTGTGTCGCAAGAAGATGATCAGTCTGACAGCGCCCGACGGTAGTCCAGTGACAGTATATGGGGATCGGGTTACTATGATTCCGAAGGTGATCTCAATGGCAGTGGCGGGGAAATGTATGAGGCGTGGATGTAACGCCTATTTATGTTATGTAAAGGATGTAGAGAAGCCAGCACCACAACTGTCTGATGTTCCAGTTGTGTGCGAGTTCCCAGACGTGTTCCCGGAAGACTTGTCGGGATTGCCACCTGACAGAGAGATCGAGTTCCAGATTGATTTAGTACCAGGCGCCCAACCTGTTGCCAAGGCACCATATCGATTGGCCCCTACGGAGATGAAAGAGTTGATGGAACAGTTACAAGAGCTACTGAATAAGGGGTTTATTCGACCGAGTATCTCACCTTGGGGTGCTCCGGTCCTGTTTGTAAAGAAGAAGGACGGTAGCATGAGGATGTGCATCGACTACCGTGAGTTGAATAAGCTGACAGTGAAGAACAGATACCCCTTGCCAAGGATCGATGACTTGTTTGACCAACTTCAAGGTGCTAGTTGGTTTTCACGTATAGATCTTCGATCAGGTTACCATCAACTGAAGGTGAAGGAACAGGATATCCCTAAAACAGCTTTTCGTACGCGCTACGGTCATTATGAGTTTCTTGTCATGTCTTTCGGTTTGACCAACGCGCCAGCTGCTTTTATGGATCTGATAAACAGGGTGTGCCGGCCGATGTTGGATAAATCAGTGATTGTATTCATTGATGACATCTTGATTTATTCAAAGAGCGAGACTGAGCATGCCGGTCACATTCGGGAGGTTATGGAGACGCTGAGAAGGGAGAAGTTGTATGCAAAATTCTCCAAGTGCGCATTTTGGTTGCGTGAGGTTCAGTTTTTGGGTCACGTGGTAAATCCGGATGGGATTCTGGTCGATCCGGCAAAGGTGGAAGCAGTAATGCAATGGAAGTCTCCAAAAACGCCATCCGAGATCCGTAGTTTCTTGGGTTTGGCGGGTTACTACCGAAGGTTCATCCAGGACTTTTCCAAAATTGCTTCTCCACTGACCAAGTTGACCCGGAAAGATGTGAAATTTGAATGGGGTCAAGCACAAGAGAAGGCATTCGAAGAACTGAAGACAAGATTGACCCAAGCTCCAGTTTTGGCACTGCCCGATGGGAGTGAAGACTTGGTAGTTTATTCTGATGCCTCCTACTCGGGGTTGGGATGTGTATTGATGCAGAGGGGAAAGGTGATAGCTTATGCATCCCGACAGCTGAAAGTTCATGAGGTTAATTACCCTACTCATGACTTGGAGCTAGCAGCTGTGGTTTTCGCGTTGAAGATTTGGCGGCACTATTTGTACGGGACGAAGTGCACCATCTTCACGGACCACAAAAGCTTAAAGTACTTCTTCGAGCAGAAAGATCTGAATATGAGGCAGAGACGGTGGTTGGAACTAATAAAAGACTACGATTGTGAAATCCATTACCACCCGGGCAAAGCTAACGTGGTGGCTGATGCCCTTAGCCGAAAAGAGAGACCCGAGCCGATTCGGGTGAAAGCGTACCAACTAATCATGACCTCAGACATGATGAAACAAGTCAGAGAGTTCCAGGATGAAGCATTGAAAGATGAACATCTTAACTCTGAACGAATGAGAGGACTGGTAGCGGAGCTAGTAGAAAACACGACGGGCGTTAAAACCCGGTTTGGGCGTATGTGGATTCCTCGTCTCGGGGATCTACGAATGAAGATTATGGATGAAGCTCATAAGTCTCGATACTCCATTCATCCCGGCGCCACCAAGATGTACCAAGACATGAAGAAAGATTATTGGTGGCCGGGTATGAAACGTGATGTGGTGGAGTATGTGAGTAAATGCCTCACGTGTTTGCAAGTAAAGGCGGAGCACCAGAAGCCGTATGGAAAGATTCAGCCGTTGGACATACCGGAATGGAAGTGGGAGCACATCACCATGGATTTTATCACAAAGTTGCCACGTACCCCGAAAGGGTATGATACGATCTGGGTGATTGTGGATCGATTGACGAAGAGTGCTCACTTCTTACCGATGCGTGAAACATATTCGTCCGAAAGGTTGGCCGATCTTTTCATCAAAGAGATCGTGACTCGTCATGGTGTACCGGTGTCGATTGTATCTGACCGCGACACCCGGTTTACATCCAAATTCTGGAAGAAATTCCACGATGCCATGGGAACGAGGTTGCATATTAGCACGGCTTATCATCCTCAAACTGATGGTCAGTCGGAAAGGACCATTCAGACCTTGGAGGACATGCTTCGGGCATGTGTTATCGATTTCGGAGGAAGTTGGGATGACCATCTACCGTTAGCTGAGTTCTCGTACAACAACAGTTATCATGCTAGTATTGGCATGCCACCCTACGAGATGTTATACGGTAGAAGATGCAGGACCCCCGTCTGTTGGGGTGAAATTGGTCAAAAAGAATTGGGATGCGTCGAAGTGGTAGAGGCTACGACTGAAAAGCTCGAAAGAATTAAAGCGTATATGAAGGCGGCCAAAGACCGACAGAAGTCGTATGCTGACAAACGACGCAGGCCAATTGAGTTCCAAGTGGGAGACCGGGTTATGTTGAAGGTCTCACCTTGGAAAGGGATCATTCGATTACGGAAGCGGGGTAAGTTGAGTCCGCGATATATAGGCCCTTTCCGAATTGTTGCTCGAGTGGGGGAGGTGGCTTATAGGTTGGATCTGCCAGATGAACTAAGTGGAATCCACCCGACTTTCCACGTGTCTCATCTGAGGAAATGTTTGGCGGACGAAAACATGGTCGTTCCACTGGATGATATAGAAGTAGACGAAAAGCTCAATTATGTAGAGCAACCAGTGGCGATCATAGATCGCAAAGAAAAGAGGTTGAGAAATAAAGTGGTTCCCCTTGTGCGTGTACAGTGGCGGCACAGGAAGGGATCCGAGTCGACGTGGGAAACTGAAGAAGAAATGAGGCAGCATTACCCACGACTGTTCGAGAATGACAGGTTTCGGGGACGAAACCTAAAATAAGGGGGGTGGACTTGTAACACCCGCAATTTTGATTAGACAAAGGGAAATAATAAGAAGAAAAGAAAAGAAAGAATTTTGGAGGAAAAAGGAAAAGAAAGAGAAAGTAGAAGGGGGTTTTGTGTAAAAGTACAAAGAAAAGAGAAATATCTGATATACATAGGGATGGCTGCCCACTATTTTTCTCACAACCCCAAATCTTCGAAGTGTTCTAGAGAGAGAAAGAGCAGACCACGGGGAATTGAAGGAAGAACAAGAAGAAGAAGAGGGCGGATTCGAGGTACAAGGTCTCACGACGACGGGTTTTGAAGGAGCCATACCCAGCAACACAATGTGAGTTCTAAGACCCCTGTTTTACCCATTTTTGAACGATTTTGGGGCTGGAACACATAGTGAAATTGTTTTCGAGCCATGAGCTCTCAATGTGTGTATATACGTATGAGTATGAGTGTGTATAAGGTCCGATTGGGCTGCTATGCTCACTGCAGGTAAGATTTCTAAGATAAGTAGACAAATCTCAGCAGGTAGACCGAATGTGTACTGCTGATGCATGTTTTAGAAGTTATTTTTATGATCTGCGTGATGTTTAGTTGATTCTAAATAACTGATGGGGTAAAACTGTGCTAATGTATGTTGAGATGATGTATGGATTGTAGAAATGGCGCAGGTTAAGTTGCAGGTTGCCTTACTCAACCGTATTGTCCAAATGCGGTTGTGGTCAACCGCATTAACTAATGCGGATGACCAGGGAGAATGCGGTTAAGGCATCAGGCCACCGCATTGAGTAATGCGGATGACCAAGCAAATACGGTCAAGGCCCTTCCTTCATCCGCATTAACCCAACACGGGTACACGATATACAGTTAAGGTGATAAACCGCATTAACCAATGCGGGAGACTAACTCAGGAATGCTGTAAGTCATTCCTCATCCGCATTGACTAATGCGGATGAGGTAAATTAATGCGGATAAGGTATTACTCATCCGCATTGACTAATGCGGATGATCAGACTAATGCGGATGAACCAGAAGGTGAAATGCGGATCAGGCTTAGTAAGATCTGATTAATTTGAGGAAAATGAGTAACATAGGCATGATAGTGATGATGATGTTGCATGGTTGTACCTGTTGTATGCCATATATGAATGATGCCTTGTAGGATGATGAATGAATGTTATGTGTATGTTCCTTATGATTATGTATGTTTATCTTTCCGAAAACTTTATGAATTATGGAAATGAATGAATGAAGTATTATGTAACGTAAAGTGAAAGATAATGAAAGAGGAACATGATGATGAATGCATGCATTAACGAATGAATGAACGTAATAAAGGCTTGCAAGCAAAATGAAGGAGGTGCACACCCCTGGCAGGTGTTAGCTCAACGGTGTGCGGGTTAGCTACCCCGAAGGATGCATATCGGGGTCAGTCTTTGTGATTGACCAGAAGTATGTATGGGATCCTTGCCGCTTACCCTAGGTGACTGGATCAGCATTAGTGCACAACGTTCGTGATTTATCATCACAGGTCCAGCACCAGCATTTGTGCACAACGTTCGGGGTATAGCATATGGCATTGATCCAGAAGTAAAGTGAAAGATAAGTGGTGCAAGTACCTACCCCAGGTGACTGGATCAGCATTTGTGCACAACGTTCGTGGCTAACCACCACAGGTCCAGCACCAGTAGTATGTATGATGAAAGGGGGTATTGTACATGTCACCGAATGTAATGAACGTTCGAACGAAAGTAATAAATGAATGAATGAATAAAATGAAGGTTCGAACGTATGAAGTGAAAGTATGAATGAAAGTAAAGACATACGAAAGTATGTAAAGTATGAATGAAAGTAAAGACATACGAAAGTATGTAAAGTATGAATGAAAGTAAAGACATACGAAAGTATGTAAAGTATGTAAAGTATGTAAAGTATGTATGTATGAAAGTATAAGAGAATGATGAAGTGTACACAAATGAAAGTAAGTAATGAATGATAAGATAATAATAATATTATCTACGTGTACGTATGACGTGTGAACACATGTATGGAAGACCAGTTAATGAGAATGAAAGTATGTTTTATTATAAAAACTAGAACTCACTCAGCAACGCTGACTTTTATGTGTTTTCCAGTTCGCAGGTAGTGTTGCTGAGGATGGCACGAGGCGGCTACTCAGCTCTTTTGGGAGGGCATTCTCCATTTTATAATGCTGTAACGTCACGTGTTGTGGGCCCATAATGCACGCAACAAGTCACGTTGCCTGCCATTATGAGATTTCTTGAGGATCTGAATCAACGAGATTACTCAAAAATCTCCTTTAGATTTTGATAAGTTCGCCACGCATTGGATGCGTGTGCATAGTACATGCAACAAAGTATGTTGCATGAGAGTGTCAGGAGTATTCCGTCAGGGTTCCGATGTACGGAATTACCTAAGGAATATTCTTAAGTAATAAAAGTATAATTTTTTTTATGTTTTTGAACTTAATATCTCCTCTAGAGGTCGCTGTATGATCCTATGAGGAGAGACAAAGTAGAGAAAGTTGCATTTTGGTAATCGAGTCAATGATGTAATGACTTTTATGAATGAATGAGGATGTATATATTTTATCATTTCCGCTGCGTTGATTTATAATTATATGCATTATGTACGTTATATGTGCGATGAAGAACCAACAGTAAGGTGCCCGGTGAGCGGGGCCTTACAATGTATGTATGTATGTATGTATGTATGTATGTCTGTATGTCTGTGTGTACGTGTGTACGTGTGTACGTGTGTGTGTACGTGTGTACGTGTGTATGTGTGTATGTGTGTATGTGTGTATGTATGTATGTATGTATGTATGTCTGTATGTATGTATGTATGTATGTCTGTATGTCTGTATGTCTGTATGTCTGTATGTATGTCTGTATGTGTGTATGTGTGTATGTATGTGTGTATGTGTGTATGTATGTATGTATGTATGTATGTATGTATGTATGTATGTATGTATGTATGCATTAATAATATTAGTAATAATATTAGTAATAATAATAATAATAATAATAATAATAATATTAATATTAGTAGTAGTAGTAGTAATAATAATAATAATAATAATAATAATAATAATAATAATATAATAATAATAATAATAATAATAATATTACAAAAAAAAACCAAGAGGTCACATGGAGGCCAAACCATGACCTCTTGAGATATTTTTTGAATCTGACTTCTCCTCAATTAGTGCATCTGCCACTCGAGTACCGTGTGTGTAAGAGGTCACATGGAGGCCAAACCGTGACCTCTTCTGCCTAAGAGGTCACGTGGAGGCCAAATCGTGACCTCGAAGTTACTGGTGTCTTCTTCAACCGTTCGAGACCCCATTTCCACAAACACAACCACAAACACAACCACAAACACAACCACAAACATTCATCTTCCACCACCACCGCCGCCAAACCGTCACCGCGATCCCTCCTCGTGACACATTCATCTTCCACCACCACCGCCGTTCACCACCACCGCCGCTCACCACCACCGCCGCTCACCACCACCGCCGCTCACCACCACCGCCGCTCACCACCACCGCCGCTGACCACCACCGCCGCTGACCACCATCGCCGCTGACCACCATCGCCGCTCACCACCACCGCCGCTCACCACCACCGCCGCTCACCACCACCGCCGCTCACCACCACCACCGGTCACCACAACCGCCGCTGCACACCACCACCGCCGCTGCACCACCGCGTTTTCGGTACGTAATTTACAGGTTTAAACCATAGATTTGATAGTTTTTCTCAAATAGATTTGATAGTTTTTCCCAAATAGATTTGATAGGTTTTCCCAAATAGATTTGATAGGTTTTCCCAAATAGATTTGATAGGTTTTCCCAAATAGATTTGATAGGTTTTCTCAAATAGATTTGATAGGTTTTCCCAAATAGATTTGATAGGTTTCCCAAATAGATTTGATAGGTTTTCCCTTATAGATTTGATAGATTTTCCCGTATGTGTAACGTAGTTTGTCAACGGTTTATTATTATTATTAGAAATAATAAATAATAATAATAATAATAATAGTTATAATAGTAATAGTAATAATAGAAATTAATAATATTAGTAATAATATTAATAATAATAATAATAATAATAATAATAATAATATAATAATAATAATAATAATAGTAATAATAATAGTAGTAATAATAATAATAATAATAATATATTATTATTATTAGTATTAGTAATAATATTAATAATAATAATAATAATATTAATATTAATAATATTAGTAATAATAATAATAATAATAATGTTAGTATAATAATATTAGTATAATAATAATAATAATAATAATAGTATTAGTATAATAATAATAATAATAATAACAATAATAATAATAAATAATAATAATAATAATAATAATAGTAATAATAATAATAATAATAATAATAATAATAATAATAATAATAATAACCGTCAACCATTAATTTTATAAACATTGTAAATAATGATAAATACGTTTTTTTTCGCAGATATGGATGCCGACGATGCTTTTATTCCCGGCATTGATGACTGCCAGTTTTTACAGTTCGAGCAGGGGACTACGCCGTACGAGCGGTTCAGGACCCTGAGAGCACGAGTGCCGGCACCGGGGACCGTCCTGTCGGAGGACTTCCTACAGCTCGTTGGAGAGCGGGACCGTTTTTTTGAGATTATCGGCGAGGACGGCCCGTGGGAGCAGCTGTTCCGGATGGGCAACGATGCCCATCGAGAGCTGACCATGGAGTTCTACTGCAACTTCACATTCTGTCCACGTGAGCAGGGACTTGCGGAGCTGGACGAGGACGACATAGCGGACGGTCGTGCGCCCGCGGAGGTTTCTTTCCGGTTGTTCGGCCACCTCCACCGCATGTCACTTCGGCGGTTCGCCGTCGTCAGCGGCCTCTACATGGAGGTGGAGGTCGGAAAGCCGATGTACACCACGGCCTTGATCTGCGGGGCCGACGACTCCGATCAGGTCTGGTGGCCTGCCATTGGCGATGGACCGTATGTTGGTGATACGAGGTCATCTCATATACGAGACCCTCTGTATAGATACATTCATCGACTCATCGCCATGTCCATCGCCGGTCGTGGGGCGGGGACCGACATGGTCAACGTCGCCGACCTTTTTTTCTTCAGTGTGTACTCACACACCAACACTGCCACCTCGCGCATGCCCTCGCTGATTATTTTGCTAGTTATTATCATCGGCAGTCGCGAGGGGCGTTAGTGGGCGGGAACATCGTTTCCCGGATCGCTCGGGGCTTGGGGTACGCACACGCCATGTCCCAGCTCCCGCTACCTCCGACTCCTGTGCACGTGGCCGCCCGGACCACCGCCACTGGGATGAGGATCGTTCGGAGGTTCCCCGACGGCACGTGGCACCTGCTCAGTAGATACCAGGAGCTCGTGCCATGGGTGCCCGAGCCGTTGGTGGACCCCCACGAGCTGGCGGGGGCTGAGGTCCACCTTCAGGATGCCCACGAGCCCCTTGGCGGCGGGGAGGATCAGCCCATTCCCCCGCCGCACGACCAGGACCCGCCCCAGCATCGTCAGCGCGTGTACCATGCCGTGCGATTGCCTGCTCATGTTCTTGATATGCTTCAGGACACACGAGACAGGGTCACGAGGCTAGAGGATATGACCAGGAGGCTGGAGGATACGACCACGAGGCTGCATGATATGATGGACTGGGTCGTCCAGCACATGGTCGCGGACTATGCCGCCTCGGGTACGCCGTTGTTGTCACAGCCACCGAGGCGGTTAGACCATGACGGTGCTGGCCCTTCTGGCGCGGGCGGGTCTGGTCAGGGCAGCGATCCGGGGATGATGGATTAGATAGGTATTTTGTTTGTATTTTATTTCTTTTTGTATGTAAAAACTCGTTGTATATATATATGTGTGCAGTTTCAGTTATGATGACTTGTATATTTGGTTGTGTTTGTTTGGTTGTGTTTCTTTGTTTGTTTGTTTTATATTTGTAATGTTGATAATGTTAATTGTATATGTTTGATAACAACTGATATTTACGATTAGGTTAACCATGTGATAAAATAACAACCAACTTGTTTAAAAATAATTAAACGCAAAAATTACTTGTAATATGATAAATTAATAATAAACACAAAACACAAACACGTATGTTACGATTAAATAAAATATTTAAATAAACAAAAAAGGAATGAAAAGATAGAAATGATGTGACGGTGAAACTAGTAATCGATAATCAATCATCATTTGTACAGACTAATAAACCATGATGACGTCAGAAAAAGGTAGACCACACCACCGGACCATGGTGCAAGATCCTAGTGCCACAACCCTACCTCTCCCCCCAACCATCCTTCTCACGCTACTTCTACTAGCTAATGACTAAGGTGAGTACGTTAATAAAACTAAAAGTAATAAAGTACCTGGATTCTAGCACGACTAACATCCGCAATCTTTTTGCTTTGAAACAAATCCCAATGTTTTCCTTTAACCGACGTATGAAACTTCCAAGCTGCTTCAGATGTTGTAAAGTTCACAAACGCATATCCGGCATTCAAACCATGCCTGTACGTATATATCAACGTCAAAACTTAGCTTATATATATATATATAGACATGTAGTATTTACACCATAAAAATTAATAATAATATTATTCAGATAGATACCAACTTGAAATCAATCGGAAGATACACGAAATCAAATTCCGATCGAACGGTGTTTCCCGCCTTTTCATTCTCAAGTTTACAGTGATAAAATTAAAATAAAAAACAATGTTTAATGCTTAAAAAAATAAAAAAAATAAAATCAATATGTCACGGTTTGGCCAAACCGTGACATATAGCCCCCCCTGCGCACAATCAATTCCCCATAATTACATACCCAATCATTGACTACGGATCCCCAGATATAACTGTCACGGTTAGAGCAAACCGTGACAGTTAGGTCTCACACCTGACCAAACGGTCACGGGGAGACCTAACCGTGACCGCTTGGGTCGGTTTTCTCCAGGAAAAGGCGGTGCGCCTAAAATTTCCCATCAAAATAACATAAATCTGATATAACGCTTTAACAATTAAAGGTAAGAATATCAAAGCATTGAAACAATATTAATCTGATATAAAGCTTAAATATTAAAAGGTAAGAATATCAAAAGTATCGAAATAACATAAATCTGATATAAAGCCATGTGATCAGAAATCGAAAGGTAGAACACTAGATTTGTGGATGTCATAATATCATAGTATATGTATGACGTAATATAAAACATAACAAAGTCTTACGATAAATAACAGACAACAATACACTAAATCTCCAATGCTCGTTTATGAGTTCACATTACTGATATGGAACAGCAAGTGAGAAGAGTCGTTTTCGAGCAAAAGCACTCAAAAAGGCTTATATGAGAAGAGTAGGAGAGAGAATATAAATTCGTTTTTATTGCGAGTAGGTACCCGTATGGAGTTTATTGGGAGTTTCTATTGTGGATGCTTCAGTAAAAGTCTATACAAACGATCTCAATGAACACCAGTAAGTTATGACAGGATGAAGAGAGCCATTCATTAACCATCAAATCCAACTAGTAATAACATTGAACTATTATTGTCTACAATATAAAAATGTAGAGGTGTCAATGAGCCGAAATGTGTCCGCAAGTCACTCTAGATCGATTCGTTATAAGCTCAAATCGAGTTTAAGGCCAAGCTTTACACACCCAGCTTAATAAAATGCCTACAATTTGTATAGATATTATACTCTTGTGTATTATAACATAATAATAATTCTTATATATAAAACTATGATAAAAAATACTAAACAATACATATTATTCTAATAAGTAAAATAATAATAATAATATACAACTCTAGGGTAAATTTCATTTGTTAACTCTTGTTTATTGCGATAACTCGTTAACCTTAATGTAGCGAACACTTACACCATAATTATGCAGTGTAACTAACTTTCATATCGCGTTACACCATTGATTTAACAATTTTCCTCCAATTCTCAAAATTTTCTTCCTTTTTAAAAAAAACTTCATCTTTTTTTTTAAAACCTTCTTAACTATTATATGATGTTATTTTTTATACAAATTACATCATTAAATAAATTATTTTGATATCTTTAATTCGAGTATAACCTTATTATATTTTTTTGAAATATTTTTAACATTCGTTGTGAACCACTACTTCTACCACGATAATTCTAACTTACAATAACGATGTAACCTACTGTATACCACTAGTTGGGTTAACGGGTCATCAAAATAAACAAGAGTTAATATTTGATCCACATTTTATAATTATATACATATATGTAAATTAGTAATAAATTAATAATAAACATGTTCGAGTCAAGCTTAAGGTTGTAAAATTGTTCCCGAGCATGGAAATTAGATGAGCGGAAGCTCATGCTAGAGCCTTCTAATTAAATGAGCCAAGCACAAGATCAGTCGAGCTTAGACTCTGCTCGTTTACGCTCCTGATAAAATACATATGTAGTAATGTAAGTATCAAAGCGAGCGAATTGATTTGAAAATAAAAACAAAAATTAAAGAAATAATATCTGGTAACCTGACTCTACCGCTGTGTTCCCGAGTTTACTTAACGAAAGAAAAGAAAAGAAACACTTTCTTTTCTTTTCCTTTCTTTTCTTTTCTCTTCTCTTCTTTTCTTTCTTTTCCTTTCTCTCCATTTCCTTCCAGGATTGATTTTAACCTTATTTTTCCTTCCGTTTCCTTTCTTTTCCCTCCTTAAGTAAACTCGGAAACATGAATTTCTAATAATCCTTTCATTTCCTTCCATTAAAAAAACTTTGGAACACAATTATTTCTTCTTTCTTTCCATTTCTTTTCTTTTCTCTCCTTAAATGAGACTCGGGAACATAGCGTACATGATGCGTTGGTGATAGCATCATGCGAGGATTTGGTCACTTGGTGTGTTTTTGGAACGGGATGTTGTGATTATGACATTTTGTTTCTTGCAACCAATAAAGTTAGGGAGGACCATCATGTCCCTAAGCAACACCACAATCAATTACAAGTACAATATGCTTTTGGGCAAATCACTAAAATCTATCAAAACTAAACCCATATGCAATTGAGGGTACAAAAAATGAACACTTAAAAGGAATAAACTTCATAAAGTGTTAAAGTTAAGAGAAAATAGTATGGATCATTCATCATTGAAGGGTGCAACAAAAATTGGGAAAATAGTATGGATTGTCAAAAGGCGACAGCGGTAGCTGAAGAAAATAGTACGGATATCATGGGCATATCTAGAAACTTGTAAGGTTAATGGTTAGAACCAAAACGAAGCCATATCTAAATACCTAAAACTTAGAGCTACTTGAGAGCAACCTGTTAAATCTTGTGGTGTAAACCCCAGAAACAATGTAATGGTTTTAGGATCCAAGTGCTTTTAACTTAAGAATTAAGATGATCTTAATTTGTATAAAATGAACAGGGAATAAATCACACATAAAAGATGTTGGTGATTTCCTTAAATGAGGATAGAGAGTTTAACGATGAAATGAAATTTGGTCTAACTTCATTCGTCAAAAGGACACGAGTAGTCAGTGATTAGGTGCGGAATACATGCACAAGAGGACGCACACAAAGAGACATCATAGTTGCGGTTTTGTACTTTTTACCAGAAAAAACAAAAATCCGGTAGTGTTTCAGCCACCTTGCATTATCATAAAGTGTCCAGTGAAGAATGATTTAGTGTTCACTGCACAGATTCCAACTTCCAAATTTTGATGGTCCCGTCATCACTTGCAGAAGCAAGAAGCATGTTACCCTGCAAATAAAGATTACCCAAATATGATTACAGAAATTTATATTGTTTCAAAGGATTGAGGACTTTCAACCATTTGTCCAGTTTCCTTTTTAGCCAAGTTTTTTTATTTTATACCTTTATCGTACCTGTTAATGATTCAAAAGAATAACCAACATCCACACATTCATAAGTGAATGGGTCAAAATCACCACCTCTATAGCATATCAATAAACAGACACCAGAAATTGCTCTAACGTAACTTTTTTGGGCCTTAATAAAAAGATTTGTACAGCTCTCAAGTTTGTGATTATATGACTAGGATTACCGTAGGGCTCCATTGCACTGAATTTATGTCCATGGTGTGAGCCTTTTCTTTCTTGATAAGCAACTTATATGAAGGACCATCAACCTATACAAGTGAAAAACACGCTTATCATGAAGGATTCAAGCAAAGACATAACAACCATGTCACATCCCATACCTCTTTACTTTTTAGTTTATCCCAGAAATAGATGGTGGTGTAATAGAAGGAAAGAAACACTTTAAATCTGACCATTTTACAGGAACGGCTCATATCATGGAACTATAATTAAAATGATAAAATCAGAAATATTGAACTTATATCATGATGTGCCGTGCTACAGCTTCAGACATTGTTATTACTAAAAAAAAATTACAAGTAAAAAAGGGTCTTTAAAAAGACATCCATGGTAGCATGAACAAACCAGGACATATATAGCTGCAATAAAGCACTAAAAAGCATGCACTATCAAACAAAAAATTAACCCATTTAACGTTTCACACAAAGAAGGATCAAGTTATGGTAAAAGCTTAGCAGAAACTATAATTTTATGACTTCGAACTTGAAGAATACACGTGAATAAGAGAATGCTGTCCGTTTTTCCAATGTTTTCGAAGCAAAAGAATAAATGTACATATGAAATGCCTACCAAATGATTGTCGGACTCGCCAAATAAGCGTATAGCATCATCAGCTGCTCCGGTAGCTATTATCCCTTCCCTGTCAGATTGAACACTATAAGAATAAAATATCTACACATCAATTATTGGAGGAACTAACCACTAGTCAAATCCCAGTCTGCTTGGTCAGTTTTCTTTTTGGACCTCTCCTCTCATATTTACTTTTCACCACATACAAAATAAAAGAACTTTTTATAGTAGCAAATGAATACTTTTAAAAAAAATGAAAACTATTTATAAACTTATATACCTTGACCAATGGACTGAGAAAATGGTCCGATCATGATAACCAGACATCGTGCAAAGGTGGCACCTGCCAAAGAAAGAATCTAATATATCAGATAGCACCCAAACAGGTACATAACTGGATATTGTTCTTATCAAAAATTCTTCAGAATGCATTGTCATGGCTTCTATAATCATGAAACATTTACAGAAACTTGATTATTTGACAGGAATGTTCAAATAATGATAAGTGTGAGTTCATAGATAATTACAATGGTTACATGAATATGAACTTTAAATACCATTAGATGATGAAAGTATGCTCACTCAGTCACAAGAAAATGCGGTGTTTGACTTGGCACATAGTTTAGCAAAGGTCTTTGACTATAACCAATAAACCAAACACCTAAAATGCCTTAATTAAACAAATCTGAGAAACATGGAGACTAAATTCAATGTCACATAATATCATATACCGACTGCTAACAGAAAAATAAAGAAATTTGTATTAAAATTCTGGGATATATTCACAAGACTATAAATTAGGGATATATTTACAAGACATGAAAGCAGCTAGTAAAATGCCAGAATCTATATTTTATAGTAACTAAAAGTTAAAACTTTTGAAATGCATTTATCTCATTCTAAGATCATTCAGAAGATCTTAAGAAAAATATAAATACATAAAAAAAGATGGTACTCACCAAGATGCATTGATATCACCAGATTGTAATCTTATAATGTCCACGCCCCAAACCTTAATGGTGAGGTCATCACTGCAGATTTAAACCACAGTTATAGATTGTTAAATTAGTTAATAAGCAAAATTATTACTGGCAATACACAACATTAACTATCATACCTGCACGTAACCATTTTATCTCCAGTGTCATTAAAAGATAATGCCCATACTGTAGATGTGTGTCCACTGAAGTCATTATGATAAATTTATTAGATTCCAACATGATAATGCTACTAAATCAGGGCTCAATGCTAACAGAAATGTTGCTTTGTCCTCACTGGAACTTCTTTAACATAACAGCAGGAAAAACATATTTGTGTTAAAACAACATTAAGCATCTTATTGAACTGTCACCTGTTTGATTCGCTTAAAGTCTGCACACAACGCCAATCATCACTATCACCATCCTCTGCCCAAACCTGAAAATGCAACGTGAACGTGTTTTAACTGTCAAACCCAATTGTATGATATCAAAATATCAAATAACTGAAAACATAGTTGATTTTTTAGGTGTGATAAGAGGTGGCAAATGATGGCGTTGGTCCGTAGGGCAAGTTGGTTAATGGTGCCGTCAGGTAATTTTTTTGGTAAGGAATCTGATTGATAAAAAACACTTTGTGCCCAAGATTTTTTTTGTTGTTTTGTTTATAAATCATTAGCGTGTCAAATGTGATTACAAAAAAAAATATGCTAGCTTGATAATAATCTAACAATTAGATTACAACTTTTGCCATTGTGGTGTGGTCAAAATTACATTAGTTCCTACACTTCATTTATCATGAAAATAGTCAATGTGATATTTTGGTCATTTCACTTGGAGACAGATTCGTTTAAATTTTGAATACCACAATTACCATTTTAGTAATATATGAATTGCAGGCAATTTTTGTGATTTCAACGATATGACTGGAGAAAAAAATTTTAATTAACTCGATCAAAATTCAAATAAACTGAGTTAGAAATTTCAATACATTAAAAATACACTTTGGGCAACTTTTGACCTGATTTCTAGCTAACTTTTTATGATTTTTACCCGTTTGACTCGTTAAAGATAGAACATGGTCTGAATCGACCCATTCATATGTAATTGTGTTGAATACAAGTTCAAACACAGGACTATAAGACTAGGTGCATTACCTTAATAGTGTTATCATAGCTACAAGAGAATAAAACATCAACAGTTGGATGCCAGTGCACCATTTTAACATCCTGTGTATGCCCAGTCAGCACAGAAACACAATCATACTCATTCCCGGGTAAAACTTCCCATATCCAAACACATTTATCCCGGCTACAAGTTGCAAGCAGAGAACCAGATGCATTCCATGACACACTTTTAACTTCATTTTCATGCCCCTATATAATTCAACTCAAATCAAGATTTGTTAGTAAGAGGTACAAAAACGAGGTGGAGTGATGTAATTGTAAGGTATCATAAATACATAGTGTTACTATATAATATACCTCTAAAGTGGACACACATTCAAAGTCACTGCCATTCTCTTCCCAAATAGCAGTGGTGGCATCAAAACTTGCAGTTGCCAGTTGTTTACCGGATGGTGACCAAGCACATGATCTAACCGTTCGATCATGTCTGTCTTCTAATACTGCCTAAACAAAATTTAAAACTTCATTAATCTTAAGGATCAGAATCCACATGTAACATAACTATTATCAAATTACAGAAGGATAAGATCTTCATGAGCATAATAAAAACATGTAGAAACTGATTTCATAGCTCCATATTGCTGTGAGTAGATAAAACCGCAAAGAAATAAAGCATCTTCTTTCTTAGTTTTCCTCAGTGAATTTAAATATCAAACTTATAATTAACAAAATTTTAATTGCTATTTATCCCTTAACTTTTTGACACCAATCTTTATGTATTTAAAATGTTAGTTGCACTTCTTAGTGTCTTCACTTTTTTCTTCCCAGAAGTTACATGCATTCATATCAAAGTTTAAACTTCTAACAAACGATCATTTAACATTACGAGTCAGACTGGGACAATAAGTAGAGGGGATATTTTTTTGAGCTCAAATGGCAAAACGTGTACCTTTTTTGTTAGAACAGAGGGGAGGTAGTATTTCTTTGTCCTAATGTTTGGAATGCTTAGAAATCAGAAAACCTAATCTGCATATATATCCTTTCATATATGTTTCTTTTATACTAAATGAAGAAGTTATTTGGCTGTGAAGTACTAAGTTCACACTGCACACTGCATATATAGTCACATAGTCTTTATTGAGTTTTCTGTAGTATAATAACTTAAGTATGTCTTTCACTAAGTGACTGAGAACCAAATCTTACTGAAATAGCATTTACACATATGTTTAATGTTTCCTAATGGAATATAAATTATGTAAGATGTAAGATTACAAACACTAAGTGAACTCGATTGTGATCTCAGTTAGCCTCCCACAAATGCAACTCGCATAGGATAGACCCAAATAGAGACATATAGTACTTTAGCATATTATATTCGAACCCTGATGTGAAAAGTTGAAAACCAAAGCTTCTTTAGACTTTAGCAATAATCCTAAACTGGTTCATAGAGTATTTAATTTTCCAAACAATAATAACACGTCTACAACTCTCAAACTCTATCTAACAACTTACAGCCCTAATTCTCTAGGAATCGAATATATTTAGCAAAATAACAACAATCAGACCTTGCAGTCAAACGAAACAGAGGAACCACTCCGTTGTTGCCAGATTCGAACAGTTTTATCACCGCTGCAGGAAGCGAGAACCGCCGGTGCACCGTCGGCACCAGTAGCCGGATTCCAGGCGAGACCCCATACCCTATCGGTGTGACCTTCGAGCCTTTGAACTTCACTGAGTTTCAACCCTTGTTCTACGAGTAAAGACATGGTGTTTGTACAGGAATTGGTGAAGTGCTGAAGCTGATATGATCGGTGGTCGCCGGTGATGACTGAAGGTGTGGAGACCGTTGGTTGGTGGTTTCTGTGAGGTGATCACCGGAGGTCTTGATAACGGAGTGTGGTGGCGTCGTGTACTTTCCGCCAATAGAAATCGGCAGACCGTTTTAAAATGTTTGTTTGTTTGCTTGCTTGCTGAACGGCTGAAGTGTGTTCACGAGAGTGTGGCTGCTGGTATCGGTTTACCTTAAAACTAGTTTAATTTGAACGGTGGGGCAGGGTTTAATAAGGGTTGGGCTATGTATACCCTTCCTTTCTACTTGTTATACCCCTATAAAATTAAATTTAAAAATTTTCATATTAAAATCATTATTTAGAAAAAAAATTATATATCTCTACTACCTTATAATGCATATAAGGTGGGTAGCATGGTAATTTCTCACATTTCTATAAGACGCGCCCGTAGAGCTGCCCTCACCTCCATCTTCTTCTCATCGACTCACCCTTCCCCTCCCCTTTAATGGCAATCGCTTCAGTTTCATGCTTCAATTTCATCGACGCGCCCCTTTAATGGGTTTACCCATGTGCCTCTGCTGATTTGAAGTCGTATTCGTGTTCAGTTCATCGAGTCAAGTCGTCTCGAGGGTGTGTTTCGGTTTGCCCATCGCGGTTCAATGATTTGGTTATCGGTTTGTGGAAGAAGGAGGATGATAATGAGAGTTCGAATAAGCGAAAAACCCGTGTTTTGATGGTGAGTTATCGCCCAAGATACAGAGTGTGGAGGTGGATATATGTTTTATAGATGCTCCAATTGCTGTTGATGATGATATATTTAGTAACAGTAAGAAGTTGAAGACTATGTTCAAGAAGTTAAAAGGGTGTGATTCTTTTGGACCTCAAGATTTTGCTGTAGGTGATATTGTTTGGGCAAAATGCTCGAACGACCGATCCATTCCATCCCCAATTTTATCCTGTCAATGAGTCAATGATCGGAAGCGATAAAGGTAATGAATTAATCAATTTCTAGGGTTAGTTGTATATACTCTTATGCAATATTCAATTCTTTGTTGTATGAATGTATTATGTGTATGCAATTAGGTTGTACATTTGTAGTTTTGAGTTTATCAGTTTCACAGAAGCTCTGTATGCTATTTGATTCTGAATTTGTTTTGTATATGTAATAATCGTGTTCAGGAAGTGGATAAGGAGGTTTTATAGTTTCATTAGTAGGTTTCATGCTTAAGTTATTGTATATCTTGAGATTTCTTCATTGTTACTTCATTATGTTATAGGATTAGAGTGTTGGTTATAGATTGTGTGATCTTGTGACGATGAATGCAGATTAGTTTGGAGTGTTAGTTTTTGTGATGATTTGTCTAATTTTTTCATTTTTGTTTTTGTTCAGACCATAAATTTGGCGGCTATTTGCACTCCAGCGGATTGCACTACGCGTCCTCTTGATACTATCTACAGCTGTTTCATTGACGCACTTCCTGTGGTATGTATTGCATGTTGTTTATATATTTTATAGACAGTTTGATCGTCTGCTGATCGATGTCGTGTGGTCGGTCAAAAATATATATTAAAGAGTCCGTAATCACCCTTAATAGCAAAGGGTAAGAAGGGTGTCGAATCCACAGGGAATCAAAGGAAAGTGCTAGCAACGATTAATTTAACACTACTAAACATTAAAAAAGTAAATCGATTGATGGACTTAATTAAGAACTAATTAAATTAACGAAATAAAGTTTAGGTTTTTAACAATCTTGAGGAGAAAGCAACCCACTTTAGGATCCAGGTTTGGCAAAGTTACAATTTTTCTTGAATGAAACCTAGTGAGAAGCCATTAATGGTGACTTACACATGATATGATTTAAGTGACAATTATGGATTAAAGTTTAAAGGACCTTATTCACACAATTACCAATTTGAATAAAGAAACCCTAATTCTAATAATCAATCACGTAATGATCATAGACAACCAAAGTTAAAGAAGATCAAAATTAGGTTAACGTACAATCAAACCGTTTAACTAATCAAATCATAAATTTAAATGCAACAAGAACTTAAAAGGTTCAAGATTTAATCTCAAATCTAGGTTACAAGATAATAAAAATAAGAACTTGCACAAACCCTTCCCCCGAAGTGAATCACAATGGATTTAGCCTTGCATCATCATCGATTCTTCAACACGAGTGTATTTGATCATGTAATTCGGATGAAATTGATGTCCTTGATGTTGGAAGAGCTTGAGAATGATCCAAGAAGGTTAATTTTCGTCCAAGATTACAGTGTGTGAAGTTGTAACTCGAATTAGGGTTTTTCCTCCTTTTTATCCCTTCGAAATAGGTCTACCCCAGCGTCGGTGGCGCCTATGGGGGCGTCGGTGGCGCCGCCTTCCTGTGCAACCTTGATTTTCATGTGTAGTTTTTCGAGACCTTTCCGTTGATAGGTCATGGGTCCCGTAACTCCCTTCCTAGCTCAAGTTATGCTCGTTTTAAGATATCATTGCCGTACAACTTCGATTTATCATATCTTGACTTCTCGAACTCCAATTATCATCCCATTTCTTCCCATTTTTCCGTATTCTTCACGTTTAACCTACAAACACCAAATAATCCCAAAGTAACTCTATTTCTCATACATTTATACATAAAACCCGGAAATAAAGTCGTTAAAGGTTAAACTTTCACCACCCGATCACAATCCCCACACTTACCTTTTGCTTGTCCTCAAGCAAAGCTCAATTGTAACTTACAGAACCATCATTGATAATTTACCTCACTAGTCACCTATTAAAGATTAACTAAGGTCAAAGGTCATGCCCCGTTCACACATCGTCTGGTAGATTCATGTTCTAACAAGTCAATCATAAGCAAAATAAGATATCACCCAACTAATGATATCATGATGTTGATTTTTAATCTCATGTACACACCCCTCACAATAATTCACTCCTCTCAGTTTATTTCTGAACTAGTAAAAGATGTACTAGTTTAATCACTCACTAACCCAATATACTATGTTGTTCATATAAGCTTGTATAGTGATCACACCTCCACCATTTGCATAGATCTTGCGCACGTCTAAAGGACTTATGGGTGTTGGGTTTAGGCACGGGTAGGAAGTTTTGGCTTTTAAAAGTGGCTAACACACATCTACTTATAACCCAAATCATTAAACTATCCTTATCAACATGACTCAAGGAGCTACTCACTTCAATCCTTTTTGGCCCAATAATATTTTTCCCTTCCCTTTTTTTTCTCTTTTTTCTTTTTTTCAATTTTTCAATTTTTTTTATATAATATAAACTTGACTTTGATGCTCTTTCATGCTCTTTCACTTTGAATGGCTTAACAATTGGTTATCAACTAATAACTTGGGTTTCATGTCTTGGGTTTAAAAAAAATGGTTTAAGGCTCAACGTGGTTACTAAGGGAAATGATGGATGAAACTGACAAACGTTTAACAAGTGGATGGGTTCCTAGATTGCCTTTATCATTCATGCACAAACACCTTGCTTACGATATTGGTATGCATCAACAACACAAGTTCTGTAACAACATTAATATATGGCCTACCCTCAACAATTGAATATGTGTATGATGTATATGAAGTCATAGGCTCAAAATCTCACCAAGTAGGAATTTAGGTTGCCGATATGCACATGAGTTTATTATATCAAGTACTTGTTAACACTAACTGGGTATCCATCATATTTCCACAAATGACCCGCTAGAACACTTTTTTTCTGAACTTGAGGAACATGGCCATGACCTAAGATCTATATCAATCTCTAATAAACAACAAGTGAAGGTTCTGGTTTCGTAAACACACTGAGCTTTACTTGAAAACTTTTGTAAAAATTCACATTTGGCAAAATGTTTTTTTTTTGTTTTTCAACATTTTTCTAATTTTTACCTTAATTTGCATAACCCCCCTCATCCCCACACTTAAGGGTGCATTGTCCCCAATGCACCATTCAGTCTGTTGGAGCAATTGTGGATTTAAGGGAAGTTTTCATCATCATATCCATGCTCTCCCAATCATCAAAACAAGTTATCACTCGGGTTGTACCACAACACCTACCATAGATTCACTCATTCCCACATACATAGTTATTGTTTTACACCCCCAACCACAGATTAAACACACCAAAAGAGTGTTGACGAGAATAACAGCAAATAACATGTTTGAACATAAAATAGATAGAGTGGTAGAAACACGTGGACCTGATCAAGTGATCAGAGAGTGTTCTGATCTCATCCAAACGGAGGTCTGGGCAGTGGTGGTCCAAAGAAAGATTCCATCAGACTTTGGTGCATGGCGTGCATGTCAAAGCTGTCGGTCTCCCTCGTCGCGTGTGAGCTTCCATCGGGGTTGTCGCCGTTGGTACCCACTGTGACGGTTGAGCTTGTGGGTACCTCTCATATTGCTGCCCGGGCGTGTATTGTGGTAGAGAACTCCAATCCACGGGTTGTGGTCGAGCTTGATACGGCAGCCCTGCATGGTAGTCATTATACTGGCGAACCTGTTCCTGATACATAAAATAATCGTTAATAGCTTGCTCGCGTGCATACGCGGAGTCACGCGCATACATCCTCATGTCATCACGTAGCTCTCTGTCACGATGTTCTTGTGCTGCCCATGCATCCCTCGATTGTTGCTCATACTCCTCTGTCCTCTTATCATAGCTCTCTCTCCACCTTCTCTGTTGTTCCCTTTCGGTGACTGTTCATCATACATGTGCCTCTGATCCAAGGTCTATCCTGAAAAACCAAAAGGTCTGGCTCTGACAACTGCTGCCTGGATTTCTTCTTCCTCAGTTGGCTCCCTTGTACCAGCATCCACATCCTCAAGTGCTCTCATACCACCTTGACCCATAGCAACATCATCCGTATCCACCTGTCGAGGACCATCATCTCGTTCTACCATTAATACTCGACCACTATCCTTGTCTCGTAGTTGATAGTGAGTGGCCGTCTTCTTGTATTCCCATGATTGTCCTCCCAACCGATTAATTTTAAACTTTAAAACAGTGATTGGAATGGCTAAAGCCTCGTTGGACACAACCTTTTGCTTGCGCAACAACATGGTGATCAGACGGCAGTGTGGAATCATCAATCGCGCCCTACTTTCTCGGCTTTCCCAAATGTTCATCATTACTAATTGTCGGTAAGACAACATGTGTCTACCAGTGAGGAGGGCATGAAGCACTCTAAGTTCATAGTGTCGCACTCTTCCTCTGTCAGAGTTCTAGGGATCACATTCTTGCTCAAGATCACTATCAGTAGCTTTGGTAAGATCTTCATGTTACTTCTGTTCATGTTGTCAGAAGTTAAGGCAGTGATACGAACAGCAAAGATATCATTTAAGACCTCCCGCAGGTAATCCACAGTTGGTATTTCCAGAATTGAGCTTTCGTGTAGATATTCATAGGGCCCGGGTGCAGTATCAAACTTTGCCACTTGAGAAATTGTCTGAAAAGACATAACCATTGTTTTCCCACCGACCTTGCCAGTTAGTGTAGTGGTGTGTGGTGGGTTTGATCCATCCTTTCTTACAAGCGTGGACATCCATTCCATGATTTGATTCACATACACATGTGGCTTATCCATCTTGACAAATGTCAATACCTCTCTCCATCCCAACCTTTCAAAGCATTAAGTCACTCTAAACATTCGAAACTCCGGGAGTTCCATGGGTCTTTCACAAACCATGAGTGTAGTGAGGTCATTTTTGCCCTTGAATTTGTCCATGTACAGTTGTGGTTGCATCTCTCGTGGGAACTTGGACAGTGGCTTCTTGTTCTCCGTCCAAAGAGGATTCCCCTCGGAATCATAGTCAATGTCATCACCACTAGAGTTGGTGTCCATTGCTTCATCCCTTTCGCTTTCGGAACTTGTTTCGGTTACATTGCTTGTGCTTCGTCTCGAACGTTTTCCCGAAGGTTCAGAGGATGAGGCGGAAGCTTTGCCTTTTCCTCGAGAAGTTGATTCCTTGGTTCGTGGCATGATTCCTGCGATGAACAGATATCAATTTAGCTCCCTCATGAGTAAACAAACAATTATATGGATTATGAGTTCTATCACACCTAATTAATAAGGATTTTTAAGTCTATATTGTGCATATAGTCCCCAAATCAATTCTACGCCATAATAGAAGTATCACTAACCCATAATCTCAAATTAATTCTCACGAGTGTCCATTAATGTGGAGATCCACCATAAAGTTCATACTTGCCCTCATGAATTGCACATAACATAAGTAAAGTCGTTGGCTTTCCATTAAATTCCATGCAAATGATAAGGGCTTTTAAGTTTATTGACATCATAAACACCAAATCATTCATATGAAACAATTCATTGTCATCATTTTACCAACCTTTACTTCTATCATCATCATATCTCACCCTATTTCCCAAACTCATGTAGAATTAATCAATATAGCACAATTCACACAACTTAACATACTCATCATTTGTATACTACTTCCTTAAGCAATTGATATGAAATTTAAGATTTTACACAAGGAAATAAACATACCATGGTCATCTAGGATCACAACATGTAATGAAGTAACAAAAGACATACCTTGGAACAATGTGAGGTGTTTAGATGAACAAAACGAAGAAAGGAGTGATTTTGTGTAAAAACCCCCAAAAACCGAACTTTAAACTCCCGTTTTCTCGCAAACGAGTGAGTATCTTGCAAAACTAATCGGTGAAACGTGATCCCCTCGAAAAACTAAGCAAGATCCACCTATGATTTGCTTGATTTGGTGAAGGATTGAAAAGTTGGAAACTAGGGCTTGGTGTGTTCTTGAGAAGTTAGGGAGAAAAAGTGGAGAGAAGATGATGGAAAATAGCCTTTTGATCCGTTTCTATCTTTGATTCTCAGTGAATTGGAGTTTATGGTTGAAAAATCCGGGTTACCCGCTAGAATTTGGGCCGACCCGCGCCTGTCTGGGCCGCGGAGTCGGTGGCGGTGGTATGGGCGTCGGTGGCGGTGGGCCGGCGCCAAGCCCAGCGTCGGTCACCACCGCCCGGCAGTAACTTTGTGGCCAACCGACGGTGCCGGCGTCGGTGGCGGTGGGCCGGCGTCGGTGGCGGCGATTTTACACTACACAATTTTTTTTTAATAAAAGCACAAAAATTAAGTATTCCTACTTATGAAAAGATATAAGTAAAATTAAAATTAATTAATTATTTTTGTTTGTGTTTCGAAATCATGCCACCGTCGCGCACCCCTCAAAAAATCATGATTCGCCCCGAATCGTCAAAAAAACAAATTTTATGCACATACCTGGTTATCCATGAGGTTCCCCACACTTGGGTGTTGTCAAGTTCTTGCATAAAAAAAACAAAATCATATGATAACGAAGAAACGAAAAAATAACAACTAAACTCACTTTCGTAGGAATCACGGTTGCATTTAGCGGATGCAACAAGCCTTTTAAACCACTCGATACGCCCGAGTGGACGAGTGAAGTCTCGTGAGGGTTTCTAGTGAACACACCCACAAAGTTCATCGAGTTGCCTCTCGGAAAGCGCTAAGTTTTAGGTCTTCAGCCAGACCGTTACCTGATCCTTACGGATTTGTTGTGTAAGTTGGTGCACTTACCAAGAAGCTCACCAATTCTTCGTTGGTTTCGCTCATATCCTTGCTTTCTAGATAATGTTTCAACCGATGTCCATTCACCATTTGTCGTACACCGTCTTTAGGGTCTTCGATCTCGACATCGCCAAACTTACCAACGCGAATGACAACATACGGTCCCATCCATTTGCTTTTCAACTTACCGGGAAACAGTTTCAACCGTGAGTTATGCAACCACACCTTCTGGCCGACTTCAAAAGTCTTCTTACGTAACTTAGCGTCGTGCACTTCTTTCATCCTTGCCTTGTATGCGGCTGTCGTCTCGTATGCCTCGTTCCTTAATTCTTCCAGTTCGTTCAAACTCAACTTCCGTGCAGTGCCTGCAACATTGTAATCAAGATTAACATTTTTAATTGCCCATAAAGCACGATGAGCGAGTTCGACAGGTAAGTGACATCCTTTCCCGTAGACCAACCGATATGGGGTGGTACCAATAGGCGTTTTGAAAGCGGTACGATAGGCCCATAAAGCGTCGTTTAACTTGGTGGACCAATCTTTACGGTCCGATCGTACAGTTTTCTATAATATTTCCTTAATTTGCCTATTGGAAACCTCCACTTGACCACTCGTTTGAGGGTGGTATGGTGTTGCTATTCGGTGATCTACACCATAACGTTTTAACAACTTTCCAAAGTGAAAATTCTTAAAATGTGACCCCCCATCACTTATGATCACACGGGGAAGACCAAATCGTGAGAAAATATTACTTTTAACAAATTTACACACAACGTTATGGTCATTTGTTTTAGTGGCGATTGCCTCCACCCATTTTGACACATAATCCACAGCCACTAAAATATATAGATTGCCATACGAATTTGGGAATGGGCCCATGAAATCAATTCCCCAAACATCAAAGATATCGACCACGAGAATTGGTTGCATGGGCATTTCATTACGTTTTGATATACTTCCCATTTGTTGGCATTTCAAACAATTTTTAGCAAAATTATACGAATCACGAAATATGGTGGGCCAAAAGAGTCCACAAGATAGGATCTTGTGACCGGTTTTCTGTCCGCTAAAATGACCCCCACATGCAGATGAGTGTGCATGTTCTAACACGTCTTGAATTTCGGATTCAGGAATGCATCTTCGGATGATTTGATCCGCTCCGACCTTGAATAGATCTGGTTCGTCCCAAATGTAATATTTGACCTGCGACATGAATTGTTGTCTTTCCTCTTGTTCCAATGATCGGGAGTGGTACCTGCAGCCAAATAGTTTGCAAAGTTAGCATACCATGGTTCGGAAGAAATGGATAATAATTGCTCATCTGAAAATGTCTCATTAATCTCCTGATGTGAATCAGTGTTTTGATGGATCACTCTTGACAAATGATCCGCGACTACATTTTCGCTTCCCTTCTTATCACGTATCTCCAAGTCAAATTCTTGTAGTAACAATATCCAACGTATGAGTCGAGGTTTAGCATCCTTTTTCTCCATTAGATACCTGACTGCACTGTGATCAGAATAAACAATTACTTTACTTCCCCATATATATGAACGGAATTTATCTAGGGCATATACTACTGCAAGCAATTCTTTTTCAGTTGTTGTATAATTTAATTGAGCATCGGCTAATGTTTTACTTGCATAGTATATTGCAACGGGTTTCTTATCCACCCGTTGACCCAAAACAGCCCCAATTGCAAAATCGCTTGCATCACACATAATTTCAAACGGAAGTGACCAATTAGGTGATTGCAAGATTGGGGCCTCCACTAATTTCTCTTTTAACGTGTTAAAAGCATGCAAACATTCTTTATCGAACACAAAGGGTACATCTTTCAAAAGTAAGTTACATAAGGGTTTAGTTATGACGCTGAAGCCCTTAATGAACCGTCTGTAAAACCCTGCATGTCCTAAGAATGATCGCACACCTTTAACATTAACCGGAGGAGGTAGAGTGGAAATTATCGTGATTTTGGCCCGATCTACCTCAATTCCCCGATTAGATATGACATGCCCTAGAACCGTTCCCTCTTGAACCATAAAGTGACTTTTCTCCCAACTTAGGACTAAGTTTGTTTCAACACATCGTTTCAACACCTTGGTTAATTCATGTAGACATTTATCAAAAGTAGAACCAAAAATTGAAAAATTATCCATGAAAATTTCTAGAGACTCCCCGACCATATCTGAAAAGATACTCATCATACACCTTTGAAAGGTGGCCGGGGCATTACACAAACCAAATGGCATTCGCCTAAAAGCGAATGTGCCATAAGGGCAAGTGAATGTCATCTTTTGTTGGTCCTCAGGATGAATAGCAATTTGATTATATCCCGAATAGCCATCTAGAAAACAATAAAACTTCTGACCTGCCAGTTTCTCAATGATCTGATCAATGAATGGAAGTGGAAAATGATCCTTAGATGTAGCAGCATTTAGTTTCCTATAATCAATACAAACACACCACCCGGTTACCGGCCGAGTGGCGATTTGCTCACCTTTCTCGCTTTTGACCACTTGAATACCTGTTTTCTTCGGTACCGTTTGAGTTGGACTTACCCATGTGTTGTCGGAGATTGGGTAGATTATACCGGCATCCAACCACTTAAGTACTTCCTTCTTGACTACTTCCCGCATGTTTGGATTCAACCTTCTTTGTGTATCGCGTGACGGTTTGGCATCGGCATCAGTTATGATCTTATGCATCACAATCGAAGGGCTTATACCTTTCAAATCAGCAAGTGTCCATCCTATCGCAGCTTTGTATGTTTGAAGAACCTGTAATAATGAGGCTTCTTGATCTGCTTCTAAGTCGGCTGCGATGATTACGGGCAACGTGTTGTCTTCTCCCAAAAATGCATATTTGAGGTGCTTGGGAAGATCTTTCAATTCCAACTCTGGTGGGCTTTCCAAGGAAGGCTTCATCTTTTTGTCTATATGCTCCGGCAAGTTCTCAACTTGATGTGTCCATGGGGGCCTACCAGCATCAATAACCATGACATCTAACTTTTGTGCCTCAATTGCTAGATCTGTCATATGATTCCACCCTGCATCATCACAAACAAAGCAAGTCTCTTTGGTGGCATCCTCACTTTCGTGAGGATTACACTCCTCAATGATGTCCGCCATAAAGCATTCATCATTGAGTAGAGAGTTTGGTGTATTAGCAAACACGTTTAAACGCAATTTCCTATTACCAAATGTCATATCTACCGTCCCGGTTCTACAGTTTATCAAAGCATTTGCGGTGGCCAAGAATGGTCTACCAAGTATGACGTTAGGTTGCTTTGTTTTATCATTTGACACATAGTCTAAAACTAAGAAGTCAACCGGGTAGTAGAAATCTTCAACCATGACAATCACATCAGACACGATTCCTCTAGGAAGCTTAGGTGTCAAATCGGCTAATACTACGGTAGTATCGGCCTTACGAAGTGGACCAAAATCGTACTGATCATATAAGCTTCCCGGAAGAATACTTACACTCGCTCCAAGATCCAGTAACGCCCCTGCCATTTTAAAGTCACCAACTTGAATTGGTATCAAAGGTGTTCCGGGATCCCGAAGTTTCAGAGGCAACGAACCCATTAATACAGCACTCACTTTTTCTGTTAAATCAAGCATTTTTGGAAATTTATTGTTTCGTTTTTGAGTACACATATCCTTAAGATATTTAGCATAAGCCGGTACCTGTTTAATTGCATCGAGTAAAGGAATATTTACCTTAACTTGCTTGAAAATTTCCCAAATTTCTTCTTGTTGAGGACCCGTTTGTTTAAAGTTTTTGACTTTTCAGGATTTTCTAAGGCCTTTGGATAAGGTATGGTATTAACCTCCATACCCTTACCATTGACCTTAGGGGATTCATTTTAAGCTCAGATTTTGGTGTATCTTGAAAAGTTACTTTTTTCTTTTGTTTAACACTATGGGTGTCCGGTTCACACTCATCATCACTTCTCCCATCCTCACCAAGGTCCTCCACCACTCCTTTTCGAATGATGGTGGGGAAACCACTTTATTGTCATAAATTTTACCAGAGCGAAGAATACTTACCTGATTGATGTTTGAACTCTTTGTATTTCTTGCACCCGATGTTTGATGTTGAGGATTGACAGTGGTGTCACTAGGTAACGTTCCTGGATTTCTTCTCAATTGTGCCATCTCTTCGCTAGTTGTCCAACTTGTTTTGCTAATGCCTCCACAGTTTTATCTCGTACCTCATTGTCTTTCTTAATCTCTCGGAGAAAGTCCATGATTTCGGATGAGTTGCTTGAGCTTCCTTGATTGCCATTAGGTTGATAATTTCGTTGGTAACCCTTGTTGTATCCTCCTTGGTTGTAATTCTGGTTGTTATACATCGGTTGTCGGTTCTGATACGGTTGATCTCCTTGATTTGGTACCTGAAAATGAGGATTAGATTGATTAGATGTGTTACCATACTTAAAATTGGGGTGATTACGCAAACCTGGATGATATGTATTAGAATTCATATCATATTGCTTTCGATCACCGTATACTTGATTTACTTCTTCCTTAGGTCCACCCACTTTCATTGGACAATCCATGATAACATGGCCAAGATCACCACATCCTTCACACACGGAAAAGATTGGTCCGCCTTGAGGTGTCACATTTCCCCCATTGAGATTCAAACTTGCTAGCTGGCGTTCCAACATTTGATTAGCTCTCTCCAGTTGTTCTAATCTTTCATTGGCATTAGTAGTGGTTGCAGATCTAACAATGGCGTGTTTCTTCTTCCTATTAGATTGAGCTTGCCGTTTTGAGTTCACCGCCATTTTCTCTAAGAATTCCCAATCCACCTCCACATGATTGGAAAGGAATGTTCCACCCGTAGTAGAATTCACATCCCGGATGTCATCAGTGGATAATCCATCATAAAATGCATTGATCAACTCCCATTGTGGAATACCATGATGAGGGCAATTCCTTAGCAATTGTTTAAATCGCTTCCAAGCTTCATAGAAAAGTTCACCCGGTTGTTGTTGGAAGTTCCGAATGTTAGCCCTTGCATCACTTGTTCGTTGAGGTGTGTAATACTCTTTTAGGAATTGTTGTTGCATATCCTCCCATGTAAAAATGCTTGCAGATGGCAATGATAGAAACCATTGTTTCGCAGCGTCCTTCAAGGTGAACTGAAATAACACGAGCTTAACTTGATCCGGTGTAAACCCTTGTCCTCCAATTGTGCCACACACTGCTTCAAATTCAGAAATGTGAAGGTAAGGTTCCTCGGTTCCTTTACCATAGAAAGAGGGCAACATGTTCAATCCTTGTGGCCTCACTTCGAAAGATCGACCATGTGCAATAGGGCTTACTATTGGAGATGAATTGACTACGATTTGAGGTCTAAAATGGCTTTCAACTCCTCGAATTGGGGCACGATGATGGACTTGAGGAAGTCCATCATAATGTTGAGGAAAACCCGGTTGAGGATGTTGATTCAGTGGTTGCCTTATAGCTCTTGGTGGACCTTGATTAGCCATTTGGAAGACTGGATTAAAATGATGATTGTAGCCTCCTGGATGCTGATAGCCATAGTTGAAACCAAATCCATCTTCATCTCCCCCTCCATATCCAGCATTTGAATTCCCATGATCCATTCCATCATCCTAATTTGATACCCGGTCCCTTATATCTTCATCACCCTTAACACTATCATTCCGGCTTGAGTTAGATTGATTAAACTGGACCGAGGGATTTCGTGGAGCCTTGTAGTTAACATTTCTAACCGGTTCTTGTTGAATAGGTGGATTAGGTTGTGGGTATACACGAGTAGTGTCACCCGTTGGAAATTTGGTGGTGGAGGTATAGGGTTTCCTTGAACTGGGTTAAATGGTGGAATTTGTTGTTGAGGTGGTGGAGCATTATGTGGTGGGAACACTGGAGGTGGAATATCACCTAGAGGTTGCTCCCTTTGTGGAGGAGGTTGAGTAGACGGACCACTTTGATTTCCCGAGTTGTTCATACTGTTGAATGGATTACTTTCCGGTGTTTTGGAAAGCCATCGTAAGATTTCACTAGCCTTAGCTGTTGAGGTTCCTTCTTCAGACCACACACTTCGTGGAATAGGAGCTGATGAGGGATTTGCCTTGTGAAAAACTCGGTTGTCTCTTGCTGATTTCTCAATCTCAGGGTCAAAGAGCAACGGGGAAGTCCTTCCGGAATGTCTCGTATGCATAAGAATCTCTACTATCTGCACATAAGAAACAAATACCAGTGTAATTCCGAACAATAAAATAATAAATAAACGAAAAACAAGGAAAATAAAATATATATTTTTTAGATTTTTATGAAAAACGAATAATTATTACTAACACTAAGCGCAACGATTCCCGGCAACGGCGCCATTTTGATCGATGTCGTGTGGTCGGTCAAAAATATATATTAAAGAGTCCGTAATCACCTTAATAGCAAAGGGTAAGAAGGGTGTCGAATCCACAGGGAATCAAAGGAAAGTGCTAGCAACGATTAATTTAACACTACTAAACATTAAAAAAGTAAATTGATTGATGGACTTAATTAAGAACTAATTAAATTAACGAAATAAAGTTTAGGTTTTTAACAATCTTGAGGAGAAAGCAACCCACTTTAGGATCCAGGTTTGGCAAAGTTACAATTTTTCTTGAATGAAACCTAGTGAGAAGCCATTAATGGTGACTTACACATGATATGATTTAAGTGACAATTATGGATTAAAGTTTAAAGGACCTTATTCACACATTTACCAATTTGAATAAAGAAACCCTAATTCTAATAATCAATCACGTAATGATCATAGACAACCAAAGTTAAAGAAGATCAAAATTAGGTTAACGTACAATCAAACCGTTTAACTAATCAAATCATAAATTAAATCCAACAAGAACTTAAAAGGTTCAAGATTTAATCTCAAATCTAGGTTACAAGATAAGAAAAATAAGAACTTGCACAAACCCTTCCCCCTAAGTGAATCACAATGGATTTAGCCTTGCATCATCATCGATTCTTCAACATGAGTGTATTGATCATGTAATTCGGATGAAATTGATGTCCTTGATGTTGGAAGAGCTTGAGAATGATCCAAGAAGGTTAATTTTCGTCCAAGATTGCAGTGTGTGAAGTTGTAACTCGAATTAGGGTTTTTCCTCCTTTTTATCCCTTCGAAATAGGTCTAATCTCAACAAAAACCCGCACCCCGGTGTCGGTGGCGCCTATGGGGGCGTCGGTGGCGCCGCCTTCCTGTGCAACCTTGATTTTCATGTGTAGTTTTTCGATACCTTTCCGTTGATAGGTCATGGGTCCCGTAACTCCCTTCCTAGCTCAAGTTATGCTCGTTTTAACATATCATTGCCGTACAACTTCGATTTATCATATCTTGACTTCTCGAACTCCAATTATCATCCCATTTCTTCCCATTTTTCCGTATTCTTCATGTTTAACCTACAAACACCAAATAATCCCAAAGTAACTCTATTTCTCATACATTTATACATAAAACCCGGAAATAAAGTCGTTAAAGGTTAAACTTTCACCACCCGATCATCTGCCAATACTACCGTTGTAGAGGCAAGATTGTGTGATAATTTATGCCCCCTTCATTCTATAGGTTAAGTGCTGCTCTGAGAACAACCAGAGGCATATTCACTTCTCTACGTGTGAAGTATATGGGAAGACAATAGGTAGCTTTCTTCCCAAAGATAGCCCTTTACGTCAGGTAAGGTTCAGATCACTGTTGTTTGTTCATTTGATACAGTTAAATGTGCTATAAGATTTAAAGTTGGTTACAATTTTTCAGCTTTCTGATTTTCTATCCAAACTCTTACAACTTCATATTTCAAGGTTAAACTTGTAAAAAAGGGGAATTATCATTATTTAAGCTCTTTAATTGATGGTGATGGCTTTTGTTTCAAACCTGGCCATCATCATACTCGGATGTAATGTTAATTGGATCAGGAAGTTTGAATTATGCTTGTTGTTATAAGCTGTAAAAAGCGGAAATATAATTTTTTAAGCTAATTTAAGTTGAGGGTGCTGGTTTTTGTTCTAAACTTGCTTATCGTCACACTTGGTTGTAATGTCAGTTTATGCCATGTTATTTGGATCAGCCAGTCAGGAAGTTGGAATTGTGCTTGTTGCTTTGGTAGTGGAATTATATATGGGGGTTAACCATTTAGTTTAACATACCAAAGGCTAAATAAGAGTATTCTGTTTGGTGGCATAGGTTTTGAGTTCACATTCAATATTATTTGCATGCAACGCTCTGTCAGTTATCATATTATATCTTAGGGCTGCCATCCTTGCTTAATTATATGTGATGGGGTTTTAAATTTGAAATTTCTAATTTCGTGGTTACTAGAGTTACGTTGACATCTTGTTGATCATCTTTTCACATTAGTTTGTATAGCTTTCTGCTGAACTATATAGACATAGTAGAAGGTTAAAACTGGAGCTTCCTCTTATATGTAATATGTTTGTCTATTAGACTGCATCTTGCTGTATTTGTCATCTCCGTTATCTGGAATTCTTAGTTTTCTCTTTACATTTTCTTTTTCACTACAATATTTTTTGAAGTGAATCTTGATGAACTAATTTTTTTTGGATGATAACGCATACAGGATCCTGCTTACTATGTTCTCAAAGAAGATACATCCCCTGCATATGCGGCTCAGTTGAGAAGCAGAGATGGTCATATGCATGTGCTAAATAATTGATAGAGAGGCTAATATATTGTAAATAAATAAACTAAAGCCTCATTCTGTTTTATTTTATTACACCAACACTAGCATGCTCACTGACTTTTTTCCTTTTCCCCTTAAAACCCGAGGGTGCGGAGAACGGTCTTGAGTTCACCATAGTAAGACCTTTTAACTGGATTGGACCTAGGATGGATTTCATTCCTGGAATCGATGGTCCCAGTGAGGGTGTTCCAAGAGTTCTGGCGTGCTTTAGCAATGTTAGTAATATTTCCTCTTAAAATCTGAGTTTTGCATCGCTTCAATTTACTTCCAACTTTCTAGAATATTATTTACTAATGACTTTTTCTTTTCTTTGTTTTTAGAACCTCTTGAGGAGGGAGCCTCTGAAGCTTGTGGATGGTGGTGAATCACAAAGAACCTTTATTTAGATCAAGGATGCTATTGAAGCTGTTCTTTTGATGATTGTATGCTAATCTTTTCTCTTCAACATATAGTCATATGGAATATCTTGTTTTGATTTGGATTATTTAACGTCGCGAGTCAAAGAAGGGAAGGTATATTGTTGTCATTTCTATTTTATTATATTCTTACAGATTTAATAACAATGTGTAATTAGGGTTGCTATACATCAAGCCGTGGAACAACAAACAATATCAATTGCTAAAGCAGGAATAACAGCTGTTCTTACTTCAAGACCTCTGTTCTTGCTGCTGCAAACCCTCCATCAGGGTGTTATGTCAGTCTTAAGGTACATAAAAGTGCCACAATATACATTTTCATTTTCATTGATATCATTTTTAGTCAATTAAATTTTGTATTGCAAACTGTGTGAGGTAATATTGATTTACTAACTACAATTCTTTCAAGATTTGACTTGATCTTCATTGTCAAAGATGCTAGGATGTTCTGCCATGACAAGGTTTGTTTCTTGAAATTCAAATTTAGATAATAAATTAATAACTGGAAACAGTTTATAAGCAATATTATACTTTTTATTAATCACTAATACTTTTTCTTTATTTCTTTGAGGCAGGAAACAGTGAATGCTATCTTGTGATGACGAATACATTAGAAACCTTATCATTTGTTGGTTCTAACAAGGAAGGCAATGCAGAACCAAATTGGTTGTTTGACTATTTGTCCTGTTTTTTTAGAAACAAATTACTTGGTTTTTCTATTGTCTAAATAAATTACAATAATTTTCTGGCTGATGATTGATTTTTGTTTGTATAATATTAGAGACAACCACAACTATAAGACAGGGGGCAACTTCAAGGAAAAACTAAGAGAACATGGACGGCTTGATGTTGTTATTGACATTGTAAGGGAATGTCAGCTATGCCCTTATTTAAATGTAACTTCTATTTGTGGATATACTTACCCGTATGTCCTTGTTGAAAGTACACCAGATGCTATAGCTGATCTGAGTCTGTAATGTTTCCTTTGAAGGGTATGCTTGAGGCGACACGTGCAAGTGTTTGTCTGAGTCGATGATGATCTGTTTTGAAGTGGGATTGTCAGAGAAATACGCATATGGGTTAGTATTGGTTTGTATTTGAGCAAAGATATATGACAACTGGTTCGGTTCGTTATGGATCACCGGGCTCAATCATAATGTCCAGATCTGGAATAGTCAACGTTGAGAGTCAAAAGGAGGCCAAGTAATATTGTTGTCATTTTATTTTTATTTCATTCTGACATATTTTATAACGATGTGTAATCAGGGTTGTCACACCCCAACCTTGACGGCGGAAACGTCGAGGTGTGAGGAATACGATTGTTCACAGCCACATAACGCTATGTTTAAATGTAAATATTCAAATTAATAGTTTCAACAGGAATTACAACATAAGTCTCAATCATGAAATACATTCAAGCAAATATCAAACATAACATAACATTTTATTTATTTAACTAGGTCCACATCCTAGTTTTATTACAAGCTTCAAAAGATCACTTTAAACTCGGGGGTTACCTGAAACATGATAAAAATAAAAGGTCAACTAAAAATAGCTGGTGAGTTTCCAAGGTTTTCATACATAATACGAAAAGATTATAAGTAGCAATTCATGTCATAGGTTATAAGCTAGTAAGGTTATAGAACACATATCTTTACAATCAAACCTCGACTTGATTACAAGTATATAAGATTGGCTAAGTGTATTTGGTTCCCTAGTGCACAAGCATACGGCTCCTAGGAGTCGGCAATACATTGACTTTAGCACCAAATAGGCTTGTCAGGCCCAAAGATCTAAGACGTCGCCAGGCTAGCAATAGTTAATGATTGTAACAAACTATGTATCTCGTATAATCACTTACAACATACAAATAACCATGACAAAATATAAAGATGAATTGCAAGTGCTTTACAAGTCCAAACGTTTATAAGTGTGTAATGTATAAGTATCATGTTTCACCCCAAAATGGTGTGAAATAAAGTAAAAAGGGGCAAGGAAAAACTCACAATGACGTAGGCATTACAAGATGATATAAAAGGTTAAACGATGATCCATAGTATCCATTACAAGCACCAAAATATATAATTTACGAGATAAAGATTAAGGTTAATATTATAATTAACGTTCAAATAAGTTTGGCTTTCGATAGTTTTAAGGCTTAATAATAAGATCAACGTTCTATTAGGGTTTTGATAGATTTAAAGGGACTTGTCCGGTAAATAAATTTTAGAAATAATTCTTTATAAGTTTTTCAGATTAATTGCAATAACGTATTGATTAATAACAAATTATTAGTCTAAACCATTAGTTTAAAATGTAACTTATAAGAAATAATATTCTTAAATACATTGTGTAATTATAAAATATAAATAATTTCTACGATTATCATAATAAATCTTCAATTAATATAGTGTCCGTTAATATTATAAAGATTTATTGTTTCAAGTCCAATAGCTAGTTAATTATTTTAAAAGAAACCCATTTATACATAAAAGTTAAATAAACATAAAAATAATAATTATGTTTTTAGGGAGTAACATTGGACCAATAATAATTTATTAATTTATTATTTAAACTCTATTTTAATAGAAATAACCCAAGAATAACCTTTGTTAACATGTTTTATTAAAAGATATTTAATTATTTAAATTTAAGAAAAATTACAGAAAGTAATTTGATGATTTAAAAATAAACAAGTTTATAAAAATGATTTTTATAATTTTTAGAAATTTTCTAAATTTAAAAACAAAGACTAAAAGCTTTAAAAAAAATACATGAGGTTGCCCGGTTCGAACCCGGGACCTCATGTAGGGGAGGCGTGTGATTTAACCAGTAGACTAAGGCTTACAGCCACGATATGACTTCGATTTAAATGTTAAAACAAGCCTTCAATAAATCCCCCAAATCTCAAGAACCCTAATTCGTTACTCAATCAAATCGAAGCTCGATTCGATCTTGTTGGAGACTGGAATCATGGGGCTTTTAATGCCCATGTAATAACGAGCATTTAGGTGTATTACATTACCTGTATGGTGTTCGAATTGATGCTAATCCCAGCGAAGAACAACCGCGACAGTGGTGGTGTTGATTAGGTAATCAAATGGTGATATTAATCAAATTAATTTCACAGGTAGTTTCAAATGAGGCCAATGATCGAATGCCCTCTATCAATTTCGTGAATTGAAACTCATAAGGTCGAGTTCGATTGAGTTGCAGGTCGCGGAGGAGAAAGGAATCAAATTCGATGAATGGATGTGTTTCTGATGCATTTGGGAGTTGTAGTTGATTAGTAACATTTATAAGGTTGTTTAGGTTCGATCAATTTGATTAAAATAGTTTGTTAGTGCGATTTACAATCTGTAGAGTAGCCGACCGTGCACGTGGGTCGGGTTGGGATCGATCGCACTCAAGTTTGCGAAATTAACGTGGGGTGCTAGTTCGAATCTTGTTTTCGAACGGGTTGGTAGCATTTAATTGGATTAAATACCAATTAATTTCGTGTATTGTTGTTGGCCGGAGTGTTGGCCGGAAGTGGTGCCGGAACAGGGTCGACGGCGGGTGGGGGGTTGGGTTTGAATTAATTACAGAATGGTCCCTGGGGTTTTGTAACTTTATTATTTCATGTTTTAAGTTTTAAAACATGTTTTAAAAATTACAAAATTAGTCCCTGGACTTATTTAATCACTTAAATTAATTTTATAAATAATTATTATTAATAATAATATTTTCTTATTATTATTATCATTATTATTATTATTATTATTATTATTATTATTATTATATTACTATTATGGGTATTATTATTATAATAATAATTATTATTATTATTGTATTTTTTTTTATTTTTTTAACTATCGTAAAATGACGGATGTTACAGTCTCCCCTACTTTAAGAAATTTCGTCCCGAAATTTAATCATGAGAAATAAATTCTAAGGTTATGAGGAGACTTAGATGTCATTTCGTGTTCATGAGTGCACTCTTAGGAGTGTTTAAATTCAATAAGTTTGACTATGATTCTTAAGTTTGTTAAGTTTCACCGTTTATAATCTTATATGTCCTTGACAAGGTGTGCAAGTAATTCCTTTAAGATTTTTAATTGATAAACGTTTATATTTCAAACGGTTCAATACGGTTAAAAAAAATTTTTTTTTTGTCATGTGTGAAACACCATACATTAGATCGATACGGGACTCGGCTTAACGAACATGAGAATTAAGTTTTGGATGGAATTCTTAAGAGCTTCTCAAGCAAGTAACTTTAACGGGTTTCTAGGTGATCGTTTCTTGTTCACTCATGTCAATGAGGGTTCAAAGTGTTATTAGTGTAATGTTGATGCAAGTATCGGATTTGTTAAGATTAAGATTAACTTTAGTATGAGGAAAATCGTTGTAATGGGTATTCAGAATAAATGTGGTTTTAAGGAAAACATTATTACCAGAGGTTGTTATGAGGAGTTCAAAGATGGTCCAAGAAATGACACAATAATAGAATTACATTGATCAACGAAGATAGCATTCACGATTGGATTAAAATTTAAATAATTCAGGATATTGCGGATAAAGGCAAACACAGTAGCTTTCCAAGTACGGCTTGCACACGCGGTTCATCAAACCTATAATCACAGCTGAGAACATTCGTGTGGCTAGGAAGCCATGAACACAAATCTGTAATGTCTTTATTTGGCAGGAAGGTTGTTTAAGAAGCTATCATTACGCAATCAGGTTTTAATGATAACTCAAAATAAAGGTTGATAAGTAAGGAATAAATGGTTCGATGTAGCTAGACCGAGTCAAAACATGAAGATAAGGGAAAGAAATCAATTTAAGATTTACATGCTTCAAGCTTGGAATCAAAATCATCTTAAAACAATCGGGTCTCCTTTCAAGTTCAGAGATCATGCTTTGGCTTAATAGGTCAAAACACTAACATTGTTTCACCCGTTAAGTTACTACATGCTTCTCGTCACTTGATTACAACATTGGTAAGTTGAAGATCAATAAATGAGAATAGTCATTAAGGTGTGGTTTTCACTCCTAACTTGATGGTGTATTCCCAAGATTGACCATTAACTTACCAATCAAAAAGTTCGATCCCAACTCATTGTTGAGGATCTACAGAAATAAGACGAGGTAACTCACTATTAAGGTAAGGGAAATCACTCCTATCTTAACGATGAAGTTTTACAAAAACAAAATATAACAGGATGAACTTCTTCATCAAAATCCAGAATTCACTCCTACTTTGATGAGATCGTTTCATTTGAGAGAATACAATCCATAAAAATGAAATTATCATCAAGGTATGGAATTCACGCCTATCTTGATGATTGAGTTCCATAATAACAAGAAGACAACCGAGGATTGACATTTGTCACCAAAGTACGGGTTTCAATCCTATTTTGGTGAGATCATGTCATTTGCAAGTTCAATGAGAATAATTGAAGTCAATCCTCAGGATAAGGAAATCACCCTAATCCAGAGGATGAAATTTCATAAAACACACAATTGGAAACCATTTATCGAAACGAATAGAGAATCATCAAAGTAAGGGAATCAACCCTGTTTTGATGAGTTAGAATTGTTTAGGAGGTACGAATGTTCTTAGTCATAGATCGACCTACAAACTCTTGCATCTCCCACAGTGCAGACGGTTCAAGGTTTGACTTAACGACAAAAAGGAAAAGGATATCATTTAGAATTTCAGAAAATTTCAAGTTACATCAATGTAACAAAAGGAAAATCATGCTTACTAATTTAAGGTCAATGTTCGAGGTAACAGGATTTGTTATGATGGTATTCAAATCTTGGATGGTTTAAGTCGGGAAGACGAAATCAAGGACAAAATGATTCGACATCACAATGAGATGTGAACATTCGATTCACAATCGAAAAATCGAAAGGAATATATGGACTTCTCAAGATATGAGGTCAACCATAACCTTCTTGAAGACACGCGTACTTATAAGTGGTAACATAGTATCATTCAATTAGCAAAGTATCCTCAGATGTAGGAATTCCATCTACAGCTTTACATGTTCTTAGTTATGGGACACATCCTTAAGAGGACTTTGGAATCTTAAGTAACGGTTTAAAGTTTTAAAGACTATACGGTTTAGATTCTCAATATCTTTGGGTCTATTGAAATCCTGTTCACGTTGGTCAAGATAAGAGACAGTTACATGAAATGCCGAGTCCAATACTGTTACACGTTACACGTTGAGCGTTTAAACGTAAGGGTTGAATTGTAGGATGGGTTTAATATTAACAGGAATATTATTTAGGTTAAGAATGAGATAGTATTTAAACTTTAATGATAAACCAGTTCAAGGATTCAAGGATTTTTAAGATACAAAAAGGATGGTTCCATTTGGTAACGCATTACCATTTGGAATCGTTGACACGTCAAGGTAAATTGACCCATTTGCCTTAGAGACTTGTGTATTGACCATAGTTTATCACTCATCCCAGAAATCCCAGGTAAGCATAACTGGTCTCGCAATGAGATTTATACGATATGCTTGCCTTAGCCCAAAGGCCTTTTGCCAGGAAATCCAGAATACAGGTGTTTATGTGCCACACAAATTTCTTTGGTTTATGAAATCAAAACCTTGATGAGATTTTCATAGATTATACATAGAGTCTAAGGAATTGAACTCACGATGATAAGTGTAGATTCCACATGTCTTTGAGAATAAGTTTAGGAAGTTCATTTATTGGGGAGAGTCAAAGAGTCGAAGTTAAGTTTAGGGAGTCTAAGTTTAAGCATACATAAGGCAATCCTATGCTAAGGCATCAAATTGTACAAAAGGCATAGCATTATGTAGCATTCAAACAATATGTAAGCACAAAAGTATAAAGATCTTTCTATGAGGTTCATGCAACTATAGTCTAGGTCACCATTTCTAATAACCTAAATCCCTATAGTTATGGGCTCTGATACCAATCTGTCACACCCCAACCTTGACGGCGAAAACGTCGAGGTGTGAGGAATACGATTGTTCACAGCCACATAACGCTATGTTAAATGTAAATATTCAAATTAATAGTTTAGCAGGAATTACAACATAAGTCTCAATCATGAAATACATTCAAGCAAATATTAAACATAACATAACATTTCATTTATTTAACTAGGTCCACATCCTAGTTTATTACAAGCTTCAAAAGATCACTTTAAACTCGGGGGTTACCTGAAACATGATAAAAATAAAAGGTCAACTAAAAATAGTTGGTGAGTTTCCAAGGTTTTCATACATAATACGAAAAGATTATAAGTAGCAATTCATGTCATAGGTTATAAGCTAGTAAGGTTATAGAACACAATCTTTACAATCAAACCTCGACTTGATTACAAGTATATAAGATTGGCTAAGTGTATTTGGTTCCCTAGTGCACAAGCATACGGCTCCTAGGAGTCGGCAATACATCGACTTTAGCACCAAATAGGCTTGTCAGGCCCAAAGATCTAAGATGTCGCCAGGCTAGCAATAGTTAATGATTGTAACAAACTATGTATCTCGTATAATCACTTACAACATACAAATAACCATGACAAGATATAAAGATGAATTGCAAGTGCTTTACAAGTCTCAAACGTTTATAAGTGTGTAATGTATAAGTATCATGTTTCACCCCAAAATGGTGTGAAATAAAGTAAAAAGGGGCAAGGAAAAACTCACAATGACGTAGGCATTACAAGATGATATAAAATGTTAAACGATGATCCATAGTATCCATTACAAGCACCTAAATATATAATTTACGAGATAAAGATTAAGGTTAATATTATAATAACGTTCAAATAAGTTTGGCTTTCGATAGTTTTAAGGCTTAATAATAAGATCAACGTTCTATTAGGGTTTTGATAGATTTAAAGGGACTGTCCAGTAAATAAATTTTAGAAATAATTCTTTATAAGTTTTTCAGATTAATTGCAATAACGTATTGATTAATAACAAATTATTAGTCTAAACCATTAGTTTAAAATGTAACTTATAAGAAATAATATTCTTAAATACTTTGTGTAATTATAAAATATAAATAATTTCTACGATTATCATAATAAATCTTCAATTAATATAGTGTCCGTTAATATTATAAAGATTTATTGTTTCAAGTCCAATAGCTGGTTAATTATTTTAAAAGAAACCCATTTATACATAAAAGTTAAATAAACATAAAAATAATAATTATGTTTTTAGGGAGTAACATTTGGACCAATAATAATTTATTAATTTATTATTTAAACTCCATTTTAATAGAAATAACCCAAGAATAACCTTTGTTAACATGTTTTATTAAAAGATATTAATTATTTAAATTTAAGAAAAATTACAGAAAGTAATTTGATGATTTAAAAATAAACAAGTTTATAAAAATGATTTTTATAATTTTTAGAATTTTCTAAATTTAAAAACAAAGACTAAAAGCTTTAAAAAAATACATGAGGTGCCCGGGTTCGAACCCGGGACCTCATGTAGGGAGGCGTATGATTTAACCAGTAGACTAAGGCTTACAACCGCGATATGACTTCGATTTTAAATGTTAAAACAAGCCTTCAATAAATCCCCCAAATCTCAAGAACCCTAATTCGTTACTCAATCAAATCGAAGCTCGATTCGATCTTGTTGGAGACTGGAATCATGGGGCTTTTAATGCCCAATAATAACGAGCATTTAGGTGTATTACATTACCTGTATGGTGTTCGAATTGATGCTAATCCCAGCGAAGAACAACCGCGACAGTGGTGGTGTTGATTAGGTAATCAAATGGTGATATTAATCAATTAATTTCACAGATAGTTTCAAATGAGGCCAATGATCGAATGCCCTCTATCAATTTCGTGAATTGAAACTCATAAGGTTGAATTCGATTGAGTTGCAGGTCGCGGAGAGGAGAAAGTGCAGGATCGGATTTCGGGTGGTTTTTCTCTCAACTCACTGTGAATCAACACTCGGCAAGGAGTCTATGAAGAGTTGATCACAATATAACAAGTAACAAGCAGTAAGAAAATTTACAGCAGATAAATTTCAAGGTACTTTTATATATTGCTTTCAACTCAAAGGATTACAAGACACTTGGACTCAAATCACTTACATAAAGAGTTACAGGGAGAAGATATATATAATACTACCTACAGCCGGATATACTTTGATACCAGCTGGACACCTCTAACCTTACATCTATACTACAAGACTCTAGGTGAGGTCTTTCAGACATTTTGTCTGAAAGTTGGTAGTCAGGACATGTCCCTGACTTACCTTTGTCACCAACTAAAGTTGGTAACATGTACTATCATAAAAAGGTGAACAGTAGAATAAAGTATGGTCAACAACATGGCTCTTTAGGAAGATGCCATGCTGTATCAGAGGTCTGCAGCGGACTGTCAGGGACCATACTTTTATCTGCTGGACATAGCAATGTCTTCGAAGGATAAAGTGCTTCGGAAGAATAATTTCATCCGAAGGCACTTATACTTCGGAAGACTGTTTCTTCCGAGGCTTGGAGTCTTCTTTGTCTTCGGAAGCAGACTTTGTCTTCAGCTCTTTCATCAGACTTTGTCTTCGGAAGCTCTTTCAGACTTTGTCTTCGGAAGCTCTTTCAGACTTTGTCTTCGGAAGCTCTTTCAAACTTTGTCTTCGGAAGCTCTTTCAGACTTTGTCTTCGGAAGCTCTTTCATCAGACTTTGTCTTCGGAAGCTCTTTCAGACTGTCTTCGGAAGCTGTCCTTCAGATTCTCGGAAGATCTCTTCTCAGCTTCGGAAGCCTTTGAATGTAGTACCAAAAGATGACTATGAAGTGATTTTGGTTGCACCAGCCGTATCATGATCCAACAAACTCCCCCTAGGCTGATGCTACCAAAACTTCACTTCCCTCTTCTTCTCAAAGTTCTCAGCACCAAGGCGAGCAGGTGTTTATCAGTGTTTCATTCTTTCTGCTGTGGTGTGAGAATCTTGTAAGATCCTTGGTGGACAGAACCTCTACTCTGTCACCTTAGATTATATGTACCCTCTGTTGGGCCCTCTGAAAAGAATTAGTGATGGGAAGTATAGTCATATTCCCATCGAACTATTGGTTCCAATTCAGGACCTTTCACCATCTGTAGAAAGGCTGTGCCTTTGGTGGTTGGTCTTTCCTTGTCTTCCACTCTTTTCAGCTTCAACTCTTCTTCAATCTTGGCTCTTCTATTTCGTTCAGCCAAGTGGAGACCACTGATATGGTTCTGATGTGTGCAGCAGTCTCAGAGTTGGAGGGATTGGAGAATGGCTTCTCTGCAAGCTCAGCAAGATCAAATCTGCTGAGATGCAGTAGAGAAGTGGCATTGAGCTGTTGGTTTCACCATTCTCCCTTTCCACAACAAAGTTGTGAGAAGGTTCATCGAACCTCCACTGGATTATTGCATTTCTAGGTCCAGGAGATTGACCAGAAATCCTGTCCTCTTCCTGGTATCCAGCAGAGTCACCAGTCTTCTTCTTAGCCTCTTCTCCTCAGCATTGAGGGTATCGGAGTTGAGACCAAGAAGTCTTGCAGCCTGGCCCAAGGTTTCTCTAGGCAATTCAAGAAATTGGCCTAGGGTGAGGGAGCTTGAAGAGTTATCAACATAGGTGATGTTGATAACCTCTCCCTCACAGGAGATGCTGCTCAAGGTAGTGCAGTTGATGAGCCTCGTCTTGAAACTCCTTTATTTCCTCAAAGGAGAGATGTTTAGGAGGCTGAGGGGATGATCTTGGTTGTTGTTGGGTAGGCTTAGTTTAGTGGTTTTGGGTGAGTCTTGGGTTTTAGGATGGGTAGTTTGGGTGGTTGAGGTGATGTGGTAGGTTGGGTAGAGTTGTGGGTTGAGGGGTGAAGGTTTCATCAGTGGGTTCGGGTTTAATGGGAAAAGGGGTGGTTCTGGTGTGAGTTGTGGCTGTGGTTGAGTGGCTGGTGTGAAGACCATTCCCTTCATCCTCCTGTACATCTCCTTCCTTTTCCCCAAACGGATGTCAGCTTTTATTTCACTGACTATCCGCTGGAGTGTCCTTTCGGACATAGGTCCCACTGCCTACCAGAGAAGCCATGAGCCCGGAGGTAGTCCTTCATCCAGGCTTTGTCAGTTGACTTTTGGCAGCAGTGACCTCCTTCTCTTCCTCCCTCTTCCTCTTCACCTTCAACTTCTCCCTAGCAGCCTTCTTCCTTTCCTTCTCCATTTGATCTGCTCTTTGTTGTGGAGCAGCAGGATCATATCATCATCATGTGGAGACAGTTCAGGAAGACTGAAGCCTCTTGAGAGAGGAACTTGATCCTAGCCTCTCTCAGCTTCAGGGCTGCCTCCCTCTGCTCTTGTTCTTCCTTCTCCAAGGCCACCTGGCTTCCCTTCTTGTTGTAGCCTGGTTGACCTCTCAAAGTCACCAACTCCTCTAATGGTAGCAGGAGTATTTCTCATTGGCAGCTCCTAGATTGATGAGCTGGTCAATGAGTGCTGTTTCTCCTCTGGTTGATTTCTTCCTGATTGGCTGCAGCTGCTTTAGAACTAGCAGCTAACAGCTTCTCAGTAGGAAACCGACCTTTCTTTTGGCCTTCTCAATCTTCTCCTCCTCCTGAAGCTCTTCCGCAGTCAATTTTCTTTTGCCTTTGTCTTTGATTGTGCTTGACTGTGGTGGTTCTTGGATGGAGGGTTGTGATTGAGAGAGAAGTTCAGCTGGTGCTTGGGTTGGAGGAATTCAGAAATGTCCTCCCTGCTCACCTCAGATGCAATTTCAGCAATGACATCTGTGATGGTCAGTTCCTCGGACATCTGAAATAAGCCTTCCGCAGCTTCTATTTCGGCCTCGGAAGACTTGTCTTGTTCTTCCGAGGCTTCCATGTAAGCTTCGGAAGCCTCAGCTAGAGTCGGAAATGAGACTGCTGCAGATTCTGTCCCATCTGTTTCAGTTGCTGGGCCATCAGTCCCCATTTCCCCTTCGAAGCTAATCTCAGGTTCCATGAAGACCTTAGGTTGACCAACTTCCCCACAGTGGTAGAAGGTGCAGTCAGTCTTGAAGCTCTCAGCCCCAAAGTATGCAAGTGTGGTGTCGGGGCTGGGCTGTTCTAGGGATGATCTCAATACAAACTTTGTGAAAAGTCTGTAGAGATCTTGAAGCATCCTTGAGTCAATCTCCAGAAAGGATTGAGATGACTCAGGTAGTGTAATGATTGTTGGTGGAAATGAGTTGGGTCTGTGGTTCCATAGGTGTTTGTCTCTGAACTTTCTCCCCTTTTTGGTAGCATCATCTTGAGAGCTAGATGAGCTAGAGGAAGAAGTCATTGAGACCTGGATTGGTACATGCCTAACAGACCTCTCCGTCTGTTTCTCAGCTAGTTTAGCCTTGAGAGAGTTAATCTCAAGTTGCTGAGTGGCAGTCCTTGATTCTAAGATCTTCACCTGTGATTCCAGGTTGGAGACCTTAGAAAGCAAGTACTGAAGTGTTAGTTGCATACTTCCCTCATCTTCATAGAAGAATCACGGGGAGATGAGATAACATACCTAGTATGCTCACTCTCACCACCAGATGTGGTTTCTTGGCACCCTGGTTTCCTTTGCTCAGAGTCATCTCTTTCAGAGATTCAATGGGCAAAGTTGCCGTAGACTCAGTCCTAATTATGTTACCACTGTCCTGAGAGCTCAATGAGAGACTCTGAGTAGTGGCAGCTGAGTCTACATGAGTCCCCTCCACATCAGTGGGACTCACCTCAGTAGCAGGCTTCTGATGGGGGCTAGAGACAAGGGATCCCTCTTGGCTCTGTTGATCTCTCAGTGGGTGTTGTAGATCAACTTCATGGCCATGGAGAGATGTAATCTCTTCATCAGTTCGGAGTAAAAGGTCAGTGAAAGAGAGGGTGGTTAGTCCTACTGACCCGGGACCTTGATCAATGTCTACAGGCATTGAGCCTATGGTGGGGCTGTCCCTAGAAAGCTGCACAGGGGAGTGTAGAGACTCACCTGTGGGCTAAAGGCTTGGGGTTCGGGCTCAGGGGTTTGAGACTGAGGAGGCTCAAAACCACATTGAGGTCAATTGTGAAGGATGGTGTGACCTCGGACTGAGTGGGAGCCCATGATTCCACTCTAGTCTTTCGGGTGTGAACAGGAGGAGCTTGTTCAATCAGAGTAGATTGAACAAGGGTTCGTTGGGGCGTCTCTGATATGTGGCTTTGATGGGTAAAGAAGGTTTGGTATTGTGGTGGATGTTGCTGGTGTGGGTTCATCACTGTGGGGGAAACAGGGATGTCACAGGAGCTATGCGCTCAGTCATCTCTGGAGGTAATGGAGTGTACCGTCCAGTGAAGTTGGTGGACATCTTCTTCAGTGTCTTGAAGATGGTAGGCCTCATGTGTGGAACAGGAAGAGCAGCTGCGCAGACAAGCTTGCTTGGTTCCATCTCACAGTTGATTATGTGTGAAGAAATCGGGGATACATGAAGAATGTATCCCTGCTGAGATTGGCGATTAGGTTGTTCAACACGAATCGTGAGTAGTTGAATCTGAGGCCTCTCACCAACCCATGAACTAGGCATCCTAGTTCATATGGGATTTGATCCCAACCCCTGATTTGTTGGAGAGGCAGTGCAAAACAATGTGCAGCAGGAACTTCCAATGGTAAGAGAAGTTGAACTTGTATACTGTGGACCTGCTGACATCGCCTCCATATCCCATGAGGATATAGGTGCCTTCCAAGTCTTCCTTGGGAACTCAGTAGGAGCCCATCATCGTGAAGCTCGAGAGATGCTCCCTGATGATCTGTTCATTGATGACCAACTCTTGGCCACAAACTGGTTCTCAGGACTCGAACCCCATTCAGCACTGTAGTTTCTCCGTTGCTCCAAAATTCTGACATATGGTTGGAGTATACGGTTGGGTTAACTGTGAGTGCAGTGAGTGAGGTAGGTGGATTCGGTGAGAAAGGTGATGATTTGGGTGAAGTCGGCATCCCTTGACGAGTCAAGTAATGCGACTTGGTTGTGCTGAGGGTTTAGCGCCATTGGAGAAAAGGTAAGCTTGAAATTTGAGTGAAATTTAGGGTTTACAGTGAAGGAACAGTTAGGGCTGTAAAGTGGTAAAAGAAGATGAAATTGATAAGTCAAGATTATTTAAAAAGGGTGAATAGTGGGTATGGTGGTGGTAATAGGGTAACTGTTTTGGGGTTACTGTGGGTGGTATGGTGGTTTACGGCGGAGAGAAAGAAATGATGTGGCGGCAAGGATAATTTTAAATATCTGACATTATCAACAAAATCTTTACTTTTACAGAGTGGGGCCCAAAAGATATCCGTTACATATAAAAACCTTTACTTCCGAGGGTAAAACATTTCGAAGGTAATTTTCTTCGAAGGCAATTTCTCTTCCGAAGCTGATTTGCTTCCGAAGGTAAAATTGTCCTTTGAAGGCACTTTATCTTCCGAAGCCAGGCATTGCTTCCGAAGGTAAAGTTGTCTTTCCGAATGGAGAGTTGTATAAGTTTCGGAAGTAGATCTGATATAGAATCAATCGCTTCTTCCGAGACCAAAAACTCTTCCGAGAAGAAAATTTCAATGAGGAATTTTGGCTTCGGAAGATATTCAAGAATATCTTCCGAGAGTAATTCCTCTTCGGAAGGGAATTTACACTTGGAATAATTTAAAGATCTTTGTAACAGGGCTTAAATTGTATTGACAAAGACATTACTCATTTAAAAAGGTCTTCAAAAGAGGTAGTTATTCAATGTTTATCATCCCAATTGCTGATATGAGATACTTAAATCTTTGTTCATCAAATGCCTTTGTGAACAAATCAGCATATTGTTCATTTGAGTCAACTTTGATTAACTTTATCAGCTGTTTCTCATGAATATCTCTAATGAAATGATACCTGATATCAATGTGTTTTGTCTTGGAGTGCTTCACGGATTCTCAGTAATGGAGATAGCATGTTGTTGTCAATATGGATAGGAGTAGTCATGAAGTTGAACCATAGTCTAACATCTGATTTTGAATCCATAGCAGTTGAGCACAGCAGCTAGCAGCAATGTATTCAGCTTCAGCAGTTGATGTAGAGACACAGGATTGTTTCTTGCATTGCCATGAGATAATCCTTCCACCAAGAAATTGACATCCTCCTGATGTTGATTTCTTGTCAATGTTGCAGCCACCATAGTCACTGTCAGAGTATCCATAGAGATTGAAATCACTATTTCTTGGATACCAGAGACCTAGTTTAGGTGCTCCTTTGAGGTATCTGAGGATTCTCTTTGCAGCAGCTAGGTGAGACACCTTTGGAGCAGCCTGATATCTTGCACAAATGCATGTGGCAAACATGATATCGGTCTACTTGCAGTGAGATACATCAGAGAACCAATAATTGCTCTATACTGATGTTGATCAGTATCCTCCCCCTCAAGGTCAGGGCAAAGATTATGGTTTCTGGGTATGGGTGTCTTGGCTGGTTTACAGTCCTTCATTTCAAATCTTTCTAAGATGTCTGAGACATACTTAGATTGACTTATGAAGAACCCTTCCTTCATCTGTTTCACCTGGATTCCTAGGAAAAAGTCCATTTTTCCCATGGAACTCATCTCAAACTTCTGCTTCATAATGCTTTCAAAGTCTTTGCACATTTGTCGTTTGAAGAACCAAATATGATGTCATCAACATAGACTTGTACAAGCAAAATGTCTTCTCCACTCTTTCTGATGAAAAGAGTCTTGTCAATGGTACCTCGTGTATCCATTCTTCAGGAGAAACTGAGACAAGGTCTCATACCACAGCCTAGGTGCTTGGTGCAGCCCATATAGAGCTTTATCCAGCTTGCACACATAGTGGGGGTGTGTGGGTCTTCAAATCCTGGAGGTTGACACACATAGATTTCCCTATCTATATCCCCATATAGAAAAGCACACTTGACATCAAGTTGGTAGACTGTGAAGTCTGGATGCAGCATAAGCAAGGAAGATCCTAACTGCCTCAAGTCTTGCAACAGGTGCAAAGACATCAGTATAATCTATTCCTTCCTCTGGGTGTACCTTGAACTACTAGTCTTGCCTTGTTCTTGATAATCAAGCCTCTATCATCTTTCTTGTTCCTGAATACCCATTTAGTGCCTATGGGTACTTGACCAGATGGTAGTGGGCATAGATTCCAGACCTTTTGTCTTTGAATTGAAGCAGCTCCTCCTGCATCGATTCAACCCAACTACTATCCTTTAAGGCATCTTCTACCTTCTTTGGTTCCATCTGAGACAGGAAGCATGAGTACAAGCAGACATTCCATGATGAGTTTGTCCTTGTTCTCACACCTCAGAGACATTCCCTATGATGTTCTCAGTTGGATGAGTGTTGTGAATCCTAAGACGAGGAATCACTTCCAATTGCAGAGATAAGTCTAGGTTAGACATATTCTGATCAGGAATGGATCACTCTGTCCAACTGCTGTTTCAGAGTCATTCAATGAGGACTGATTGAATGATTGAGAAACATCATCAATGGTTGGTTGTGAAGTAGTATTAACAGTTGCCTGTTCCTTCAGAATACCACTTCCCTCAACCTGGTGTTGTAGTGGATCACCTGAGGAACTTTGAGGTTGATCAAGTGATTCACTTGTTGAAGCTTCACTATTTCTGGAGATAGTTACACTGTCAGATCTGTGAATAGTTGAAGCTTGTTGCCTTCAGCTCTTGGAGAATTTGGAATAGGTCTGGGAAGCTCATATAGTTGACCTGCATCAGCATCAGCATCACTTTGAGCACCTGTTCCAGCTGAAACATTCTCACAAGATGGTTTAGAATAGTTTGGAAACAATTCTAAATCAAAGATATACTCAGGTCCATTCCCCTAACACAAGGAGTGTGCTCATTAACAACTATGTTGGATGACTCCTCAAATTGTTGATTCTAATATTGTATACTCTATAAGCTTTGGAGCTAGAAGAGTATCCAATAAAGATAGCATCATGACTTCTCAGCAAACTTTGCCAAGTTGTCCTTGTGTTAAGTATGGTACACCTGCAGCCAAAGGACCTTAGAAAGCCAATGAACGGTGGCCTCTGTTCCATAACTCATAAGGGGTTTTTCCATGGGGCTTAACTACAAGAACCCTGTTCTGCACATAGCATGCAGTGCTGACTGCCTCTGCCCAGAATGTTAGAGGCAGCTTTGAATCAGCTAACATGGTCCGAGCAGCCTCAATAAGTGTCCTGTTCCTCCTCTCAGCAACACGTTTTGTTGAGGAGTTCTGGGAGCACTATATTGTCTGGCAATCCCTTTTGAGTCACAGAATGAGTCAAGAACGAAGTTCTTAAACTCAGTCCTTGATCACTTCTAATAATCTTAACCTTGTGATCAATTTGATTTTCTATTTTAAGAATAAAAGATTTTAAAGTTTCAGCAGTTTCATCTTTACTTCTTAAAAAGAATACCCATGTAAATCTTGTAAAATCATCAACGATCACAAGGCAGTATGATTTCCTTCCAATGCTCATTATACTTGTGGGACCAAAGAGATCCATGTGCAATAAGTGTAATGGAGTAGTGATAGAGTTAACACATTTGGATTTATGAGATGATCTGTGTTGTTTCCCTTTCAGGCATGCAACACAGTTATCTTTGCAGAAAAATTCCTTTTTAGGCAAACCATGTACCAAGTTATTTTAGCCAATTTATTCATTGTTTTAAAATTCACATGACACATGCGTTTATGCCATAGTGTTGACTCATCACTATCAGCTTGGAAAGAAAGCATGATACTTCACCCATAGGAGAAGCTTGTTCATATCCAGCTTGTACATATCCCCTTTCCTGGGAGATCTGAGAAGCACCAATTCCGGAGGAATTGTCATCCCTGGTTTGAGGATAATGCACTCATGTTCTGTGAAAAGCATCTGATGCTTCTGATCACAGAATGAGAAAACACTTAACAGATTGTGTTCAAGCTGTTTGACAAAGTGAACTTTGTCAATGTTTATTCTGCCATGGATATACTTCCTCTGCCAGAAATATATCCTCCGGCCTCACCTCCAAATTGGACAGGCCCTCCATCAAAGTTCTGGAATTGTTGAAGGAGAGATCTGTTCCCTGTCATGTGCCTGGAGCATCCACTATCTACAATCCAGATATTGTTGTTCTTGTCAAATGGATGTCCTGCACATAAGATGAGATGGTTAGTTTTGTTTGGAAGCCCAAGCCTTGCAGGTCTCGGGCTCTTCCAAAGATAGTGACATAATTGAACCAAAAGATATGCAATGGGGTTCAATAGAGGTCATTGTTGAAGAAGAGGTTTGGGCTGCAGCAACTCCTCTAATGGTAGCAGGAGTATTTCCTCATTGGCAGCTCCTAGATTGATGAGCTGGTCAATGAGTGCTGTTCTTCTCCTCTGGTTGATTTCTTCCTGATTGGCTGCAGCTGCCTTAGAACTAGCAGCTAACAGCTTCTCAGTAGGAAACCGACCTTTCTTTTTGGCCTTCTCAATCTTCTCCTCCTCCTGAAGCTCTTCCGCAGTCAATTTTCTTTTGCCTTTGTCTTTGATTGTGCTTGACTGTGGTGGTTCTTGGATGGAGGGTTGTGATTGAGAGAGAAGTTCAGCTGGTGCTTGGGTTGGAGGAATTCAGAAATGTCCTCCCTGCTCACCTCAGATGCAATTTCAGCAATGACATCTGTGATGGTCAGTTCCTCGGACATCTGAAATAAGCCTTCCGCAGCTTCTATTTCGGCCTCGGAAGACTTGTCTTGTTCTTCCGAGGCTTCCATGTAGCTTCGGAAGCCTCAGCTAGAGCTTCGGAAGATGAGACTGCTGCAAGATTCTGTCCATCTTTCAGTTGCTGGGCCATCAGTCCCCATTTCCCTTCGAAGCTAATCTCAGGTTCCATGAAGACCTTAGGTTGACCAACTTCCTCCACAGTGGTAGAAGTGCAGTCAGTCTTTGAAGCTCCTCAGCCCCAAGTATGCAAGTGTGTGTCGGGGCTGGGCTGTTCTAGGGATGATCTCAATACAAACTTTGTGAAAAGTCTGTAGAGATCTTGAAGCATCCTTGAGTCAATCTCCAGAAAGGATTGAGATGACTCAGGTAGTGTAATGATTGTTGGGTGAAGAAATGAGTTGGGTCTGTGGTTCCTGGTGTTTGTCTCTGAACTTTCTCCCCCTTTTGGTAGCATCATCTTGAGAGCTAGATGAGCTAGAGGAAGAAGTCATTGAGACCTGGATTGGTACATGCCTAACAGACCTCTCCGTCTGTTTCTCAGCTAGTTTAGCCTTGAGAGAGTTAATCTCAAGTTGCTGAGTGGCAGTCCTTGATTCTAAGATCTTCACCTGTGATTCCAGGTTGGAGACCTTAGAAAGCAAGTACTGAAGTGTTAGTTGCATACTTCCCTCATCTTCATAGAAGAATCACGGGAGATGAGATAACATACCTAGTATGCTCACTCTCACCACCAGATGTGGTTCTTGGCACCCTGGTTTCCTTGCTCAGAGTCATCTCTTTCAGAGATGTCAATGGGCAAAGTTGCCGTAGACTCAGTCCTAATTATGTTACCACTGTCCTGAGAGCTCAATGAGAGACTCTGAGTAGTGGCAGCTGAGTCTACATGAGTCCCCTCCACATCAGTGGGACTCACCTCAGTAGCAGGCTTCTGATGGGGGCTAGAGACAAGGGATCCCTCTTGGCTCTGTTGATCTTCTCAGTGGGTGTTGTAGATCAACTTCATGGCCATGGAGAGATGTAATCTCTTCATCAGTTCGGAGTAAAAGGTCAGTGAAAGAGAGGGTGGTTAGTCCTACTGACCCGGGACCTTGATCAATGTCTACAGGCATTGAGCCTATGGTGGGGCTGTCCCTAGAAGGCTGCACAGGGGAGTGTAGAGACTCACCCTGTGGGCTAAAGGCTTGGGGTTCGGGCTCAGGGGTTGAGACTGAGGAGGCTCAAAACCACATTGAGGTCAATGTGAAGGATGGTGTGACCTCGGACTGAGTGGGAGCCCATGATTCCACTCTAGTCCTTTGGTGTGAACAGAAGGAGCTTGTTCAATCAGAGTAGATTGAACAAGGGTTCGTTTGGGCGTCTCTGATATGTGCTTTGATGGGTAAAGAGGTTTTGGTATTGTGGTGGATGTTGCTGGTGTGGGTTCATCACCTGTGGGGAGAACAGGGATGTCACCAGGAGCTATGCGCTCAGTCATCTCTGGAGGTAATGGAGTGTACCGTCCAGTGAAGTTGGTGGACATCTTCTTCAGTGTCTTGAAGATGGTAGGCCTCATGTGTGGAACAGGAAGAGCAGCTGCGCAGACAAGCTTGCTTGGTTCCATCTCACAGTTGATTATGTGTTGAAGAAATCGGGGATACATGAAGAATGTATCCCTGCTGAGATTGGCGATTAGGTTGTTCAACACGAATCGTGAGTAGTTGAATCTGAGGCCTCTCACCACCCATGAACTAGGCATCCTAGTTCATATGGGATTTGATCCAACCCCTGATTTGTTGGAGAGGCAGTGAAAACAATGTGCAGCAGGAACTTCCAATGGTAAGAGAAGTTGAACTTGTATACTGTGGACCTGCTGACATCGCCTCCATATCCCATGAGGATATAGGTGCCTTCCAAGTCTTCCTTGGGGAACTCAGTAGGAGCCCCATCATCGTGAAGCTCGAGATGCTCCCTGATGATCTGTTCATTGATGACCAACTCTTGGCCACAAACTCTGGTTCTCAGGACTCGAACCCCATTCATCACTGTAGTTTCCGTTGCTCCAAAATTCTGACATATGGTTGGAGTATACGGTTGGGTTAACTGTGAGTGCAGTGAGGTAGGTGGATTCGGTGAGAAAGGTGATGATTTGGGTGAAGTCGGCATCCCTTGACGAGTCAAGTAATGCGACTTGGTTGTGCTGAGGGTTTAGCGCCATTGAGAGAAGGTAAGCTTGAAATTTTGGTGAAATTTAGGGTTTTACAGTGAAGGGAACAGTTAGGGCTGTAAAGTGGTAAAAGAAGATGAAATTGATAGTCAAGATTATTTAAAAGGGGTGAATAGTGGTAGGTGTGGTGGTATAGGGTTACTGTTTTGGGGTTACTGTGGGTGGTATGGTGGTTTACGGCGGAGAAATGATGTGGCGGCAAGGATAATTTTAAATAATCTGACATTATCAACAAAATCTTTACTTTTTACAGAGTGGGGCCCAAAAGATATCCGTTACATATAAAAACCTTTACTTCCGAGGTAAAACATTTCCGAAGGTAAATTTCTTCCGAAGGCAATTTCTCTTCCGAAGCATGATATGCTTCCGAAGGTAAAATTGTCCTTTGAAGCACTTTATCTTCCGAAGCCAGGCATTGCTTCCGAAGGTAAAGTTGTCTTTCCGAATGGAGAGTTGTATAAGTTTCGGAAGTAGATCTGATATAGAATCAATCGCTTCTTCCGAGACCAAAAACTCTTCCGAGAAGAAAATTTCCAATGAGGAATTTGACTTCGGAAGATATTCAAGAATATCTTCCGAGAGTTAATTCCTCTTCGGAAGGAATTTAACTTGGAATAATTAAAGATCTTTTGTAACAGGGCTTAAATTGTATTGACACAAGACATTACTCATTTAAAAAGGTCTTCAAAAGAGGTAGTATTATTCATGTTTATCATCCCAATTGCTGATATGAGATACTTAAATCTTTGTTCATCAAATGCCTTTGTGAACAAATCAGCATATTGTTCATTTGAGTCAACTTTGATTAACTTTATCAGCTGTTTCTCATGAATATCTCTAATGAAATGATACCTGATATCAATGTGTTTTGTCTTGGAGTGCTTCACCGGATTCTCAGTAATGGAGATAGCACTGTTGTTGTCAATATGGATAGGAGTAGTCATGAAGTTGAACCCATAGTCTAACATCTGATTTTGAATCCATAGCAGTTGAGCACAGCAGCTAGCAGCAGCAATGTATTCAGCTTCAGCAGTTGATGTAGAGACACAGGATTGTTTCTTGCATTGCCATGAGATAATCCTTCCACCAAGAAATTGACATCCTCCTGATGTTGATTTCTTGTCAATGTTGCAGCCACCATAGTCACTGTCAGAGTATCCATAGAGATTGAAATCACTATTTCTTGGATACCAGAGACCTAGTTTAGGTGCTCCTTTGAGGTATCTGAGGATTCTCTTTGCAGCAGCTAGGTGAGACACCTTTGGAGCAGCCTGATATCTTGCACAAATGCATGTGGCAAACATGATATCGGTCTACTTGCAGTGAGATACATCAGAGAACCAATAATTGCTCTATACTGATGTTGATCAGTATCCTCCCCCTCAAGGTCAGGGCAAAGATTATGGTTTCTGGGTATGGGTGTCTTGGCTGGTTTACAGTCTTCATTTCAAATCTTTCTAAGATGTCTGAGACATACTTAGATTGACTTATGAAGAACCCTTCCTTCATCTGTTTCACCTGGATTCCTAGGAAAAAGTCCATTTTTCCCATGGAACTCATCTCAAACTTCTGCTTCATAATGCTTTCAAAGTCTTGCACATTTGGTCGTTTGAAGAACCAAATATGATGTCATCAACATAGACTTGTACAAGCAAAATGTCTTCTCCACTCTTTCTGATGAAAAGAGTCTTGTCAATGGTACCTCTAGTGTATCCATTCTTCAGGAGAAACTGAGACAAGGTCTCATACCACAGCCTAGGTGCTTGGTAGTGCAGGATCGGATTCGGGTGGTTTTCTCTCAACTCACTGTGAATCAACACTCGGCAAGCAGTCTATGAAGAGTGATCACAATATAACAAGTAACACAAGCAGTAAGAAAATTTAACAGCAGTAAATTTTCAAGGTACTTTTATATATTGCTTCTCAACTCAAAGGATTACAAGACACTTGGACTCAAATCACTTACATAAAGAGTTACAGGGAGAAGATATATATAATACTACCTACAGCGGATATACTTTGATACCAGCTGGACACCTCTAACCTTACATCTATACTACAAGACTCTAGGTGAGGTCTTTCAGACATTTTGTCTGAAAGTTGGTAGTCAGGACATGTCCCTGACTTACCTTTTTCACCAACTAAAGTTGGTAACATGTACTATCATAAAAGGTGAACAGTAGAATAAAGTATGGTCAACAACATGGCTCTTTAGGAAGATGCCATGCTGTATCAGAGGTCTGCAGCGGACTGTCAGGGACCATACTTTTATCTGCTGGACATAGCAATGTCTTCCGAAGGATAAAGTGCTTCGGAAGAATAACTTCTTCCGAAGGCACTTATACTTCGGAAGACTGCTTCTTCCGAGGCTTGGAGTCTTCTTTGTCTTCGGAAGCAGACTTTGTCTTCAGCTCTTTCATCAGACTTTGTCTTCGGAAGCTCTTTCAGACTTTGTCTTCGGAAGCTCTTTCAGACTTTGTCTTCGGAAGCTCTTCAGACTTTGTCTTCGGAAGCTCTTTCAGACTTTGTCTTCGGAAGCTCTTCATCAGACTTTGTCTTCGAAGCTCTTTCAGATTTGTCTTCGGAAGCTTCCTTCAGATTCTCGGAAGATCTCTTCTCAGCTTCGGAAGCCTTTGAATGTAGTACCAAAAGATGACTATGAAGTGATTTGGTTGCACCAGCCTATCATGATCCAACAAACTCCCCTAGGCTGATGCTACCAAAACTTCACTTCCCTCTTCTTCTCAAAGCTCTCAGCACCAAGGCGAGCAGGTGTTTATCAGTGTCTTCATTCTTTCCTGCTGTGTGCTGAGAATCTTGTACAGATCCTTGGTGGACAGAACCTCTACTCTGTCACCTTGGATTATATGTACCCTCTGTTGTGGCCCTCTGAAAAGAGTTAGTTGATGGGAAGTATAGTCATATTCCCATCGAACTATTGGTTCCAATTCAGGACCTTCCACCATCTGTAGAAAGGCTGTGCCTTTGGTGGTTGGTCTTTCCTTGTCTTCCACTCTTTTCAGCTTCAACTCTTCTCAATCTTGGCTCTTCTATTTCGTTCAGCCAAGTGGAGACCATGATATGGTTTCTGATGTGTGCAGCAGTCTCAGAGTTGGAGGGATGGAGATGGAGAATGGCTTCTCTGCAAGCTCAGCAAGATCAAATCTGCTGAGATGCAGTAGAGAAGTGGCATTGAGCCTGTTGGTTTCACCATTTCCCTTTCCACAACAAAGTTGTGAGAAGGTTCATCGAACCTCCACTGGATTATTGCATTTCTAGGTCCAGGAGATTGACCAGAAATCCTGTCCTCTTTCCTGGTATCCAGCAGAGTCACCAGTCTTCTTCTTAGCCTCTTCTCCTCAGCATTGAGGGTATCGGAGTTGAGACCAAGAAGTCTTGCAGCCTGGCCCAAGGTTTCTCTAGGCAATTCAAGAAATTGGCCTAGGGTGAGGGAGCTTGAAGAGTTATCAACATAGGTGATGTTGATAACCTCTCCCTCACAGGAGATGCTGCTCAAGGTAGTGCAGTTGATGAGCCTCGTCTTGAACTCCTTTATTTCCTCAAAGGAGAGATGTTTAGGAGGCTGAGGGGATGATCTTGGTTGTTGTTGGGTAGGCTTAGGTTTAGTGGTTTTGGGTTGAGTCTTGGGTTTTAGGATGGGTAGTTTGGGTGGTTGAGGTGATGTGGTAGGTTTGGGTAGAGTTGTGGGTTGAGGGGTGAAGGTTTCATCAGTGGGTTCAGGTTTAATGGGAAAAGGGGTTGGTTCTGGTGTGGGTTGTGGCTGTGGTTGAGTGGCTGGGGTGAAGACCATTCCTTCCCTTCATCCTCCTGTATCTCCTTCCTTTCCCCAAACGGATGTCAGCTTTATTTCACTGACTATCCGCTGGAGTGTCCTTTCGGACATAGGTCCCACCTGCCTACCAGAGAGCCATGAGCCCGGAGGTAGTCCTTCATCCAGGCTTTGTCAGTTGACTTCTTGGCAGCAGTGACCTCCTTCTCTTCCTCCCTCTTCCTCTTCACCTTCAACTTCTCCCTAGCAGCCTTCTTCCTTTCCTTCTCCATTTGATCTGCTCTTTGTTGTGGAGCAGCAGGATCATATCATCATCATGTGGAGACAGTTCAGGAAGACTGAAGCCTCTTGAGAGGAGGAACTTGATCCTAGCCTCTCTCAGCTTCAGGGCTGCCTCCCTCTGCTCTTGTTCTTCCTTCTCCAAGGCCAACCTGGCTTCCCTTTCTTGTTGTAGCCTGGTTGACCTCTCCAAAGTCACCAACTCCTCTAATGGTAGCAGGAGTATTTCCTCATTGGCAGCTCCTAGATTGATGAGCTGGTCAATGAGTGCTGTTCTTCTCCTCTGGTTGATTTCTTCCTGATTGGCTGCAGCTGCCTTAGAACTAGCAGCTAACAGCTTCTCAGTAGGAAACCGACCTTTCTTTTTGGCCTTCTCAATCTTCTCCTCCTCCTGAAGCTCTTCCGCAGTCAATTTTCTTTTGCCTTTGTCTTTGATTGTGCTTGACTGTGGTGGTTCTTGGATGGAGGGTTTGATTGAGAGAGAAGTTCAGCTGGTGCTTGGGTTGGAGGAATTCAGAAATGTCCTCCCTGCTCACCTCAGATGCAATTTCAGCAATGACATCTGTGATGGTCAGTTCCTCGGACATCTGAAATAAGCCTTCCGCAGCTTCTATTTCGGCCTCGGAAGACTTGTCTTGTTCTTCCGAGGCTTCCATGTAAGCTTCGGAAGCCTCAGCTAGAGCTTCGGAAGATGAGACTGCTGCAGATTCTGTTCCATCTGTTTCAGTTGCTGGGCCATCAGTCCCCATTTCCCCTTCGAAGCTAATCTCAGGTTCCATGAAGACCTTAGGTTGACCAACTTCCTCCACAGTGGTAGAAGGTGCAGTCAGTCTTGAAGCTCCTCAGCCCCAAGTATGCAAGTGTGGTGTCGGGGCTGGGCTGTTCTAGGGATGATCTCAATACAAACTTTGTGAAAAGTCTGTAGAGATCTTGAAGCATCCTTGAGTCAATCTCCAGAAAGGATTGAGATGACTCAGGTAGTGTAATGATTTGTTGGGTGGAAATGAGTTGGGTCTGTGGTTCCATAGGTGTTTGTCTCTGAACTTTCTCCCCCTTTTGGTAGCATCATCTTGAGAGCTAGATGAGCTAGAGGAAGAAGTCATTGAGACCTGGATTGGTACATGCCTAACAGACCTCTCCGTCTGTTTCTCAGCTAGTTTAGCCTTGAGAGAGTTAATCTCAAGTTGCTGAGTGGCAGTCCTTGATTCTAAGATCTTCACCTGTGATTCCAGGTTGGAGACCTTAGAAAGCAAGTACTGAAGTGTTAGTTGCATACTTCCCTCATCTTCATAGGAAGAATCACAGGAAGATGAGATAACATACCTAGTATGCTCACTCTCACCACCAGATGTGGTTTCTTGGCACCCTGGTTTCCTTTGCTCAGAGTCATCTCTTTCAGAGATGTCAATGGGCAAAGTTGCCGTAGACTCGTCCTAATTATGTTACCACTGTCCTGAGAGCTCAATGAGAGACTCTGAGTAGTGGCAACTGAGTCTACATGAGTCCCCTCCACATCAGTGGGACTCACCTCAGTAGCAGGCTTCTGATGGGGGCTAGAGACAAGGGATCCCTCTTGGCTCTGTTGACCTCTCAGTGGGTGTTGTAGATCAACTTCATGGCCATGGAGAGATGTAATCTCTTCATCAGTTCGGAGTAAAAGGTCAGTGAAAGAGAGGGTGGTTAGTCCTACTGACCCGGGACCTGATCAATGTCTACAGGCATTGAGCCTATGGTGGGGCTGTCCCTAGAAGCTGCACAGGGGAGTGTAGAGACTCACCCTGTGGGCTAAAGGCTTGGGGTTCGGGCTCAGGGGTTGAGACTGAGGAGGCTCAAAACCCATATTGAGGTCAATGTGAAGGATGGGTGACCTCGGACTGAGTGGGAGCCCATGATTCCACTCTAGTCCTTTCGGTGTGAACAGGAGGAGCTTGTTCATCAGAGTAGATTGAACAAGGGTTCGCTTGGGGCGTCTCTGATTGTGGCTTTGATGGGTAAAGAAGGTTTTGGTATTGTGGTGGATGTTGCTGTGTGGGTTCATCACCTGTGGGGAGAACAGGGATGTCACCAGGAGCTATGCGCTCAGTCATCTCTGGAGGTAATGGAGTGTACCGTCCAGTGAAGTTGGTGGACATCTTCTTCAGTGTCTTGAAGATGGTAGGCCTCATGTGTGGAACAGGAAGAGCAGCTGCGCAGACAAGCTTGCTTGGTTCCATCTCACAGTTGATTATGTGTTGAAGAAATCGGGGATACATAAAGAATGTATCCCTGCTGAGATTGGCGATTAGGTTGTTCAACACGAATCGTGAGTAGTTGAATCTGAGGCCTCTCACCAACCCATGAACTAGGCATCCTAGTTCATATGGGATTTGATCCCAACCCCTGATTTGTTGGAGAGGCAGTGCAAAACAATGTGCAGCAGGAACTTCCAATGGTAAGAGAAGTTGAACTTGTATACTGTGGACCTGCTGACATCGCCTCCATATCCCATGAGGATATAGGTGCCTTCCAAGTCTTCCTTGGGGAACTCAGTAGGAGCCCCATCATCGTGAAGCTCGAGATGCTCCCCTGATGATCTGTTCATTGATGACCAACTCTTGGCCACAAACTCTGGTTCTCAGGACTCGAACCCCTTCATCACTGTAGTTTCTCCGTTGCTCCAAAATTCTGACATATGGTTGGAGTATACGGTTGGGTTAACTGTGAGTGCAGTGAGGTAGGTGGATTCGGTGAGAAAGGTGATGATTTGGGTGAAGTCGGCATCCCTTGACGAGTCAAGTAATGCGACTTGGTTGTGCTGAGGGTTTAGCGCCATTGGAGAGAAGGTAAGCTTGAAATTTTGAGTGAAATTTAGGGTTTTATAGTGAAGGGAACAGTTAGGGCTGTAAAGTGGTAAAGAAGATGAAATTGATAAGTCAAGATTATTTAAAAAGGGTGAATAGTGGTATGGTGGTGGTAATAGGGTTACTGTTTTGGGGTTACTGTGGGTGGTATGGTGGTTTACGGCGGAGAAATGATGATGCGGCAAGGATAATTTTAAATAATCTGACATATCAACAAAATCTTTACTTTTTACAGAGTGGGGCCCAAAAGATATCCGTTACATGTGAAAACCTTTACTTCCGAGGGTAAAACATTTCCGAAGGTAACTTTCTTCCAAAGGCATTTCTCTTCCGAAGCATATAGTGCTTCCGAAGGTAAAATTGTCCTTTGAAGGCAATTTATCTTCCGAAGCCAGGCATTGCTTCCGAAGGTAAAGTTGTCTTTCCGAATGGAGAGTTGTATAAGTTTCGGAAGTAGATCTGATATAGAATCAATCGCTTCTTCCAAGACCAAAAACTCTTCCGAGAAGAAAATTTCCAATGAGGAATTTTGACTTCGGAAGATATTCAAGAATATCTTCCGAGAGTTAATTCCTCTTCGGAAGGAATTTATACTTGGAATGTTAAAGATCTTTTGTAACAGGGCTTAAATGTATTGACACGACATTACTCATTTAAAAAGGTCTTCAAAAGAGGTAGTTATTCAATGTTTATCATCCCAATTGCTGATATGAGATACTTAAATCTTTGTTTCATCAAATGCCTTTGTGAACAAATCAGCATATTGTTCATTTGAGTCAACTTTGATTACTTTATCAGCTGTTTCTCATGAATATCTCTAATAAAATGATACCTGATATCAATGTGTTTTGTCTTGGAGTGCTTCACCCGGATTCTCAGTAATGGAGATAGCACTGTTGTTGTCAATATGGATAGGAGTAGTCATGAAGTTGAACCCATAAATCTAACATCTGATTTTGAATCCATAGCAGTTGAGCACAGCAGCTAGCAGCAATGTATTCAGCTTCAGCAGTTGATGTAGAGACACAGGATTGTTTCTTGCATTGCCATGAGATAATCCTTCCACCAAGAAATTGACATCCTCCTGATGTTGATTTCTTGTCAATGTTGCAGCCACCATAGTCACTGTCAGAGTATCCATAGAGATTGAAGTCACTATTTCTTGGATACCAGAGACCTAGTTTAGGTGCTCCTTTGAGGTATCTGAGGATTCTCTTTGCAGCAGCTAGGTGAGACACCTTCGGAGCAGCCTGATATCTTGCACAAATGCATGTGGCAACATGATATCAGGTCTACTTGTAGTGAGATACATCAGAGAACCATAATTGCTCTATACTGATGTTGATCAGTATCCTCCCCCTCAAGGTCAGGGCAAAGATTATGGTTTCTGGGTATGGGTGTCTTGGCTGGTTTACAGTCCTTCATCTCAAATCTTTCTAAGATGTCTGAGACATACTTAGATTGACTTATGAAGAACCCTTCCTTCATCTGTTTCACCTGGATTCCTAGGAAAAATCCATTTTTCCCATGGAACTCATCTCAAACTTCTGCTTCATAATGCTTTCAAAGTCTTGCACATTTGGTCGTTTGAAGAACCAAATATGATGTCATCAACATAGACTTGTACAAGCAAAATATCTTCTCCACTCTTTCTGATGAAAGAGTCTTGTCAATGGTACCTCTAGTGTATCCATTCTTCAGGAGAAACTGAGACAGGTCTCATACCACAGCCTAGGTGCTTGGTGCAGCCCATATAGAGCTTTGTCCAGCTTGCACACATAGTGGGGGTGCTGTGGGTCTTCAAATCCTGGAGGTTGACACACATAGATTCCCTATCTATATCCCCATATAGAAAAGCACACTTGACATCAAGTTGGTAGACTGTGAAGTTCTTGGATGCAGCATAAGCAAGGAAGATCCTAACTGCCTCAAGTCTTGCAACAGGTGCAAAGACATCAGTATAATCTATTCCTTCCTCCTGGGTGTACCCTTGAACTACTAGTCTTGCCTTGTTCTTGATAATCAAGCCTCTATCATCTTTCTTGTTCCTGAATACCCATTTAGTGCCTATGGGTACTTGACCAGATGGTAGTGGGCATAGATTCCAGACCTTTTGTCTTTTGAATTGAAGCAGCTCCTCCTGCATCGATTCAACCCAACTACTATCCTTTAAGGCATCTCTCTACCTTCTTTGGTTCCATCTGAGACAGAAGCATGAGTACAAGCAGACATTCCCATGATGAGTTTGTCCTCTTGTTCTCACACCCTCAGAGACTTCCCTATGATGTTCTCAGCTGGATGAGTGTTGTGAATCCTAAGACGAGGAATCACTTCCAATTGCAGAGATAAGTCTAGGTTAGACATATTCTGATCAGGAATTTGATCACTCTGTCCAACTGCTGTTTCAGAGTCATTCAATGAGGACTGATTGAATGATTGAGAAACATCATCAATGGTTGGTTGTGAAGTAGTATTAACAGTTGCCTGTTCCTTCAGAATACCACTTCCCTCAACCTGGTGTTGTAGTGGATCACCTGAGGAACTTTGAGGTTGATCAAGTGATTCACTTGTTGAAGCTTCACTATTTCTGGAGATAGTTACACTGTCCGATCTGTGAATAGTTGAAGCTTGTTGCCCTTCAGCTCTTGGAGAATTTGGAATAGGTCTGGGAAGCTCATATAGTTGACCTGCATCAGCATCAGCATCACTTTGAGCACCTGTTCCAGCTGAAACATTCTCACAAGATGGTTTAGAATAGTTTGGAAACAATTCTAAATCAAAAATATACTCAGGTCCATTCCCCCTAACACAAGGAGTGTGCTCATTAACAACTATGTTGGATGACTCCTCAAATTGTTGATTCTTAATATTGTATACTCTATAAGCTTTGGAGCTAGAAGAGTATCCAATAAAGATAGCATCATCCGACTTCTCAGCAAACTTTGCCAAGTTGTCCTTTGTGTTAAGTATGGTACACCTGCAGCCAAAGGACCTTAGAAAGCCAATGAACGGTGGCCTCTTGTTCCATACTCATAAGGGGTTTTTTCCATGGGGCTTAACTACAAGAACCCTGTTCTGCACATAGCATGCAGTGCTGACTGCCTCTGCCCAGAATGTTAGAGGCAGCTTTGAATCAGCTAACATGGTCCGAGCAGCCTCAATAAGTGTCCTGTTCCTCTTCTCAGCAACACCGTTTTGTTGAGGAGTTCTGGGAGCACTATATTGTCTGGCAATCCCTTTTGAGTCACAGAATGAGTCAAGAACGAAGTTCTTAAACTCAGTCCCTTGATCACTTCTAATAATCTTAACCTTGTGATCAATTTGATTTTCTATTTTAAGAATAAAAGATTTTAAAGTTTTAGCAGTTTCATCTTTAATTCTTAAAAAGAATACCCATGTAAATCTTGTAAAATCATCAACGATCACGAGGCAGTATGATTTCCTTCCAATGCTCATTATACTTGTGGGACCAAAGAGATCCATGTGCAATAAGTGTAATGGAGTAGTGATGGAGTTAACACATTTGGATTTATGAGATGATCTGTGTTGTTTCCCTTTCAGGCATGCAACACAGTTATCTTTGCAGAAAAATTCCTTTTTAGGCAAACCATGTACCAAGTTATTTTTAGCCAATTTATTCATTGTTTTAAACTTTACATGACACATGCGTTTATGCCATAGTGTTGACTCATCACTATCAGCCTTGGAAAGAAAGCATGATACTTCACCCATAGGAGAAGCATTGTTCATATCCAGCTTGTACATATCCCCTTTCCTGGGAGATCTGAGAAGCACCAATTCCGGAGGAATTGTCATCCCTGGTTTGAGGATAATGCACTCATGTTCTGTGAAAAGCATCTGATGCTTCTGATCACAGAATTGAGAAACACTTAACAGATTGTGTTCAAGCTGTTTGACAAAGTGAACTTTGTCAATGTTTATTCTGCCATTGGATATACTTCCTCTGCCAGAAATATATCCTCCGGCCTCACCTCCAAATTGGACAGGCCCTCCATCAAAGTTCTGGAATTGTTGAAGGAGAGATCTGTTCCCTGTCATGTGCCTGGAGCATCCACTATCTACAATCCAGATATTGTTGTTCTTGTCAAATGGATGTCCCTGCACATAAGATGAGATGGTTAGTTTTGTTTGGAAGCCCAAGCCTTGCAGGTCTCGGGCTCTTCCAAAGATAGTGACATAATTGAACCAAAAGATATGCAATGGGGTTCAATAGAGGTCATTGTTGAAGAAGAGGTTGGGCTGCAGCATCTTCCTTGATCTTCCAATCCATCCTTTGGTTGATCTTTGAGGATGAGCTTGTTGAAGCTTTTGCAGCATGGTCTTCTTTCGAAGCTTCTTTCTTTTCGGAAGAAGCCTTCACCACCTTTTCTTCCGAAGTAGTCTTCTTCTGAGATGGTTTCAAGGGAGCCTTCTTGTTCTTCCGAACCTTATAAGGTTTGGCTTCCGAAGCCATTTTCCCTTCGGAAGAAGCAGTTTCTTCCGAAAGCAACTTGGCTTTCGAGACCAACTTTCCCTTTTTCATCATTTGGACCTTTTGAAGTGGTCCAACTGAGAAGCCTTCTCTGACTACTTCTTTTCTAACATTATTTGCATAATGTGTGCTCGCTGGATTGTAGTAACAATCTTTAGCCATGTGGTTGTGCAGACCACACATTATGCATGCAATGTTAGTCTTCTGGGAACTTGCAGGTTGCTGTTTCTTGGGTTTCTTCTCTTCATCAGCAACTTTCCCTTTAAACTTCTGATCCTTCAGTAGGACAGGAGTGCTGGTACCACACTCCTTTCCTGAATCAGGAGTACCTGCCACTTGAAATCCGGCAGAAATGAAGACACCCTTTTGCTTAGGGTCAAACTTAAGCTTGGACTCTGCAACCTTCTTAGCAGTCCTTCTAGCAGCTTTAGCTCTGCTTCCTCTTGCCTTGGTGGTCAGGATTTGGTCATCACAGGTGGAGATGGGTGTATCCTCCTGTTTCTCCCCTGTGGAGGCCACTACTTTTGCTTCATCCTCTAGTTCCAATGGAGAAGGGTCAGCAGTTGGAACCTCTTGCTCTTCAGTACCACATCTAGGTAGTCTAATAGACTCATAAGAGTGTGGTGGAGCTATTTCACTGGTTCCCAACCCTTCTTTGTTTTGATAAAACATTTTGGAATGAGAGGTTGATGCAAGAATAGTTTGGAAGCTTTGCTCAGCAATAGCTTGCTTCCTGGCCTGAGCCTCAGCTGTGACTAACTGGGCTTGAACTTCAGAAAGTTTGGAGATCAAATCTTTGATTTGAGTCTTGTAGTTAGTCTTTTCATGTTTCAAAGAGACACATTTTTCTCTAACTCATCAATTTTCCTTTGATAGTCAGATTCAGCTCTTTTAAAGTCAGATTTTAGCACATTTAAAGACTCAACCTCAGATCTGATTTCCGAAATGTAATCCTTATACAATTTAACTTTAGCAATACAGGCAGCAGTACAAAGATGTTCATATACCTGATCATCATCTGTTCCGGCCATGAGTGCTTGAGCGGGAGTCACATCCTGTACCATGAAGCTCCAGTCAACTTCCTGAGCAACAGCAGCTGTTTCAGTTGACTTTTCTTCATGCTTGGGAGCAGTGGGATGTGTGGAGGCCTGTGGGGTTCCCGGGTTATTCTTGGGAGCCTTGCATTCCCTAGCAATGTGACCAAGTTGGTTGCAGTTGTAGCACCTTGCTTGCTCTTATCAAACCCAAACTTGCTGTTGACTGGGTTTTGAGGGAATTGCCTTCCAGTTCTCTTGAAGAACTTCTTCGCTCTGTAAGTTAAAAGAGCCATCTGCTGGACAATGTCCATGTACTCCACATCATCTGGATTGAAGCACTCAAGATCATCAAAGCAGTATTGAAAATCACCAGAGTGTCCACTTCCAGAGACAAAGGCACAACTATCCTGAAAGGAGTTGTGTTGGACCTTTTGAGACTTTGGAGTCTCAGGAAGAGTGATGAAGGGTCCAGTGTGTGAGTTGTCAGGGTAGCATAGCAACTGATGTTGTGGTTCCATGCTTTCCCTTTCAACCACATAAAGGGCTGAACTCTGTTGGTTATTGGAGTGGTCAGAGGAGTTCTGCATGTTCATCTCCATCTGAAATGCACTTAGGATACCATACAACTCTGTGAGAGAAAGAGTCTTAAGGTCCGAAGTTCTCTTGATGACAACACAGTAGTGAGTCCATAGTTTAGGAAGAGAAGACATGAACTTCCTAACTATGTCTCTGTTCTCAAGAGCTACTCCAATATCCGCCAGAGTATCTACTAGCTCAACATACCTGAAGTATTGTTGAGTCAAGGTCTCACCAGCCTTGAAAGTAAAGTTCTCAAACTGCTGCTTCAAGAGATCTTTCTTGTTCTCTTGAGTTTCCTTGGATCCCTCATACATCAGCTTCAAAGCTTCCCATAAATCTTTAGCAGTCTTGCACTTCTTGAAGCGTCTGTAGACGGAGTTGGGGAGAGCAGTTTGGAGACAAGTCATAGCCCTTTGATCTAGCTCTATTCTTTTCCTATCTTCCTCTGAGTAATCATCAACATCTTTTAGGATGATGTGATTCCCAGTGGCAGATGTAGTGCTTGGTATGAAAGGACCATTGACAATGGAGTCCCACATCCTTGAGTCTTCACACTTGATGAAGCCTTCCATCCTGATACACCATGTGCCAAAATCTTCAGGGGTGATCATGGGGGACTTGGTCAAGGTACCGGTTTCCATATCAGCCTGGAGAGAGCAGCCATTTGAGTGAGTGGATTGTGGTGAGGAGTGAAAAACAGGTTGATTAGGATGGTAAGATCTCACAATCAAGAGCCTGGAGCTCTGATACCAATTGCAGGATCGGATTTCGGGTGGTTTTTCTCTCAACTCACTGTGAATCAACACTCGGCAAGCAGTCTATGAAGAGTTGATCACAATATAACAAGTAACAAGTAGTAAGAAAATTTAACAGCAGATAAATTTTCAAGGTACTTTTATATTGCTTCTCAACTCAAAGGATTACAAGACACTTGGACTCAGATCACTTACATAAAGAGTTACAGGGAGAAGATATATATAATACTACCTACAGCCGGATATACTTTGATACCAGCTGGACACCTCTAACCTTACATCTATACTACAAGACTCTAGGTGAGGTCTTTCAGACATTTTGTCTGAAAGTTGGTAGTCAGGACATGTCCCTGACTTACCTTTTGTCACCAACTAAAGTTGGTAACATGTACTATCATAAAAGGTGAACAGTAGAATAAAGTATGGTCAACAACATGGCTCTTTAGGAAGATGCAATGCTGTATCAGAGGTCTGCAGCGGACTGTCAGGGACCATACTTTTATCTGCTGGACATAGCAATGTCTTCCGAAGGATAAAGTGCTTCGGAAGAATAATTTCTTCCGAAGGCACTTATACTTCGGAAGACTGTTTCTTCCGAGGCTTGGAGTCTTCTTTGTCTTCGGAAGCAGACTTTGTCTTCAGCTCTTTCATCAGACTTTGTCTTCGGAAGCTCTTTCAGACTTTGTCTTCGGAAGCTCTTTCAGACTTTGTCTTCGGAAGCTCTTTCAGACTTTGTCTTCGGAAGCTCTTCATCAGACTTTGTCTTCGGAAGCTCTTTCAGACTGTCTTCGGAAGCTGTCCTTCAGATTCTCGGAAGATCTCTTCTCAGCTTCGGAAGCCTTTGAATGTAGTACCAGAAGATGACTATGAAGTGATTTTGGTTGCACCAGCCTTATCATGATCCAACAGAAAGGAATCAAATTCGATGAATGGATGTGTTTCTGATGCATTTGGGAGTTGTAGTTGATTAGTAACATTTATAAGGTTGTTTAGGTTCGATCAATTTGATTAAAATAGTTTGTTAGTGCGATTTACAATCTGTAAAGTAGCCGACCGTGCACGTGGGTCGGGTTGGGATCGATCGCACTCAAGTTTGCGAAATTAACGTGGGGTACTGGTTCGAATCTTGTTTTCGAACGGGTTGGTAGCATTTAATTGGATTAAAAACCGATTAATTTCGTGTATTGTTGTTGGCCGGAGTGTTGGCCGGAAGTGGTGCCGGAACAGGGTCGACGGCGGGTGGGGGTTGGGTTTGAATTAATTACAGAATGGTCCCTGAGGTTTTGTAACTTTATTATTTCATGTTTTAAGTTTAAAACATGTTTTAAAAATTACAAAATTAGTCCCTGGGCTTATTTAATCACTTAAATTAATTTTATAAATAATTATTATTAATAATAATATTTTCATTATTATTATTATTATCATTATTATTATTATTATTATTATTATTATTATTACTATTATGGTTATTATATTATAATTATTATTATTATTATTATTGTTATTTTTTTTTTTTTTTTAACTATCGTAAAATGACGGATGTTACAAGGGTTGCTATACAAGAAGCCATGTCAATTGCTAAAGCAGGAATAGCAACTATTCTCAATTCAACAACCTCTGTTCTTGCTGCTGCAAATGCTCCATCAGGATGTTATGTCAATCTTAAGATACATAAAAGTGCCACATATTACATTTTCATATTCATTTATATCCGTTTCCAGTCAATTAACACCTCTGTATTGCAAGCTGCACATGGTAACATTGATTTACAAACTACAATTCTTTCAAGATTTGACTTGATCTTCATCGTCAAAGATTCTAGGATGTTCAGCCATGACAAGGTTTGTTTCTTGAAATTCGAATTTAGATAATTAGTTAATAACCAGAAACAGTTTATAAGCAACATTTTATATCTTTTTATGTAGATAATAGTCACCGGTAGTGATGGGCATTACATAGTCTACACACATGCAACTGGAAGGTGGTTTTCCCGGTGATGGATTGAATGTTGGTCATGGCATCAACGTACGGTCTTCCTTAATAATCCTGACATACATGTTATATTCTGTCATTGTGTTCTTATAGAATGTTAAATATGCATTGAAATTTGTACAAAGAAGCAAAGGTAACACACGTAGGCTTTTGTATTAATCCACCAATACTTTTTCTTTATTTGTTTGAGGCAGGACATTGTGATTGTTAACAGTGATGACGAAGATATCAAAGCAATATAATCTGTTGGTTCAAACAAGGTAGGTAATATATATATATATATCTACCACCACCGAGTATTCTTTAGAGACAATTGTTTTTTATTTATCAAATTTGTACCTGATAAATAATTGTTTTTATTTGAACTATGTTTGTTGGCATGATAACTCATGTTTGGGGATGCTTTTGTAAAGGCATTTAGGTCATAACTAATTGTTTGTTTCGTCATACATTCATGACCCGGTGGAAGGTAGTACTTTTGTGTAGATCTTTTAAATAAGTTGAAATTGGTTTGTTCCTCAGTTAAGCCTTTATTAATTAAATTTTGATTATTGGTTATCTAAAGTGATTAGATCTCAAGGTTCACAAGTGATTACCCTCATGCTGATTTGCATCACACTTTCAACACTACACACAGGCAGAAGTGAAGGTATTTGTTAAACTAAATCGGTTGGTATTCATATTCAAAGATTGTTATGTGTATAAATATTTTTTTGTTGGCAAGAAAACTCATGTTTGTAGGTGCTTTGATAAAGGCGGATAGCTACCTCCTTGTTTCCTCGTCTATTCATGTCTTGTCGGAAGGTAGTACATCTCTTTGTAAATCTTATATAAAAATGAAGTTGTTTTTAGCTTATGTCATATAATATATGCAGTTAGATGATTCAATAACAAAAAGGATGCTTGAAACTACTAATGCTGGTAAGCTTAAGACTCGGACCGGACCTATACCAGGTTTGTCTTTAATTATTAACTAAATATGAATCTTCTCGTATGGGACCTTCAATTTTCAATTCATTCTGTTAATGCTTTAATTATTCTTGGCTTGTTCTGCAATGACTGTACTGTTCCTAAGGATAAGCTAGAGCTTTTATAATATGTGACTATACAAGGTAAACGATTGGTTGAGTTCTACCATGTTTTTTCTGTTAAGAGCACTATGAAAGTATATGCTGATTGTCTTGATTGAGTATTGTATATGAACATATAAATGAGCTGAGATGTAGGGGTTCTAGAGATAGTGCTAAATTGTTAGTCACCCAACATTATGTAGAGGTTATAGTGTGTTATCAAATCAATTGGTATTCATTTTGTAGGTATATTGTAGCAGAAATAAACTACTCAGTGAAAGGAAACCATCAGGTAAAAAGACAAAGAGTAAAGTTCCAAGCTTTGATAAGGTACAAAGAAATTTAAGGCACTAATATATGGCAGGTAGCTCTTTTGTCACTCATCATAACCCTCCCACTATATATACTCTTGCATTCTCTCTAATTACTTTTGTACTTATGGAATCTAAGATTTATATTGATAATGCTTCAATTCTCCAGCATGATGAGTTTGAACTTTGAACAATTATGATTCTTCCTTTTTATATTGAGTTGAATTCTAATGAATTCATGTGGGAGTGGTTTATCGTTGATCAACTCTGGAAACAATAGATAGGGGCATATCTATCTCTTGTCAAATTATATTTCATTAGTCATTACAAATGGTGATAGTACATAAGTTTTGATGGTCTGTTTTTCATCACCTGCAACTTAACAAGAGATATTTGGTTTAGTTAGCAAAATCCACTAATCAGTTACCTAAGTCGTGGCAGTTTATTCTCATATTAATCTCATGTTCCTTATATTCAATAATTGATAGTATGCATCAGTTTATTTTTAATATTAGGTTCTCTTTTGAAATCAAGTATAGACTTTAGACTTTGTTCTGAGGTATTATTGTCATCTTTAAAGTGGCTATGATTTTTTTAATGGATTCTAACTAAATTAATATATGCTGAAAGCACATGAAGAAGTAGAAACTGACATCATTGATACACTGTAAACGATATTTGGATTTGTCCATTCTGGAGTAGCACCTGATCACTAAAACAAAGGTAAGGTTTGCAAGAATTGTATGGGTGTTATACTCTTGATTTTACAATATGTCCTAAAGTATCGGTGTAAATGATCTCATTTAACGATATGTCCTAAAGTATCAGCAACACAAAATGTAGTCAATACTCAAGTATTTGTTGTTCAGAAACTAACCACCCTTTTCAGAATATTTGACGAGTGGATGTTTTTATGATGCAGGGACAATAATGAGATTGAGAAACATGTCTTTGATAAATGGGAACTGCCCGGTGTATGCACGTATCCATCTTGGAAGGACAGGAAGTCGAACGAATGATTTGGAAGCCCTTGCTTATGCTCTTGTATTTCTTCTTCGTGGTTAGCTGCCATGGCAAGGACGTAACGTGATGTTGGCGCCGCAACGCGGGGGCACCCACTAGTTACCTATTATGTCTTTACATTCAAATTAAATTAAATTAATGTTTGAATTCTAAATCAATTAATCTAATTTTATTTTTTAATAATTCCAAATGTTGTATGTTTATATTAAATTAATAGTGCAGCATAATTCATTTATTAATACGAAAAGATAAGTGTTATATAAGAAAATTAATGAATTGTAAATAATCAAATTGATAATAAATCATAAAAAACAAGATAGAATCTAAAGAAATTCTTAATATAACGTATAATGAGCATATATGCTAATAAATGAAAACCAATTGGTTGCGTTTAAGGAAATTAGTCACATACATACAAGATAAACTATTAATAGAAACTTGATTAAGGATGTCTTATGGATAACTATAACAATTTAAATATGTTTTTTTCATTATTTTAATCAGTAGATATATATGAATTGAATTCTTAGAACAATCTAACTCAATCTAATAATTAGCAATAAATCGAACAATCTAACTCAATAGTTTGATAGTATGTAATTACCTAAAGTAATTAACAGTATATATTAAATTTAATTATTGGTTGAAAATTTTATTCTACTAAAATGATTTATTGCTAGTCAAATTTAAAAATATTCATAAAGAGAGTTAAAAAGTGACAAGGTGAATAAAAACATATTTAAATTGTTAGATTGTTCTAAGAATACATATATATATACATATATACATACATACATATATATATATATATATTAGCTTTAGTAAATCCGTGTAACACACGGGTTGAATCAATAAAATATTAATATAATAAAATTTATTAGTTATAAAATAATATTTTAATATATGATATGACTGAAATTATATATGAGAAATGACTATAAGTAATAAAACTATTATATCAAATTTTTAAAATTTATTATTAAATTTTTTTCAAAAAAGTAAACATTTTGTTTTAAAAACAAATCAAATAAAAATGTTGTTTTTAAAATTTCCTTATTATAACTCCCAAATTAAATTATTTTTTATTTTTAAAAAAACTATTCTTTACTTTTTTAAAAATACCAATTTAAAATATTTCGTATTTTAAAAAAAGTTTATGCTTAAAAAAATTTATTATTTTATAAAATAATTATTTATTTAGAAATAACATTAATAAATAGATCTATTTCTTAATTTATTAAATTTTAAAAAATATTAAATAATATTATTAGTAATTAAGGGGAATTATTTAATAAGAGAGAGAGGCAAAATTTTTTTGATGAGAATGATATTGATACGTGTCATCCCAAGATACCATTTTATTAGAGTGGTAGATGTGTGTGTGTGCGCTATTAGAATAAAAACAAATTAAGAATAGTATAAATATTTATTTGCTACTATCACAATAAATTTCAACACGTATAAAATAAAAACAAAAGAATCAAATTGTATTTTTTAAAAGCTTGAAGTGAGGGGGTATGACAAGTAAAAAAAATTAAAGGGGGTACGTATAGCAACACCCGTTTAATAATAAAATCAAAAGTAAATTAAAAATTGTGTTATTTATTAATATATAAAATTACATGTCTAATGTTTTTTTTAAATATGTGTACACCTATTGTCGTTTACATTAATTTTCATCTAGATATACAATTAACTTATTATGTATCTCTCACATGAGGTGCAGTTTTATTATTTTCTTTTAACGTCTAATATATTAAACAAATAAAAAATTATTAATTTTATATGAAAAATAAAAACTAAAAGATATTGGACCATTGGGTAAGTGAGTTAACCCGCGTTCTTGTTACGTTCAACACCGTTAAATCCAGTATCCTACTCTATTTGATAGCTCAATACGGTCATTTTCACCACCACCTATAACATGTCTGTTAGATCTAGGAATAATAGGTCTAGACCAATTTGTATAGACTTAGAACTTTAATCAATTCTTGTAATAAATGATTGTAACTGATTATCAGTACATATATATATATATTGAGTATATAGGTTAACCCATATAATCTATGTTGCTTCTTGTATGACGACATGCGCAAACATTATACTTGGTTGATTTTTGAAATCGGCCAAGTGTAAGAAACATCTACGGATGAACATTTGTGTTCTTCCGTAGATATGTTTCTTACAAGACCAAGCATCTAAAGATTGACTACGGATGAACATCAATATCCACTGATGGAATCACCAAAAGATCCAAGTGAAGAGTTTCTGCGGAAGACAAGTTTCCTCCTGCGGAAGACAAGTTTCCTACGGAAGAACAGAAGTTCCTGCGGAAGACAAGATATATGCGGAAGACCAGAACACTGTCAATCAGTTAACAAGTCAACAAGTCAATTTCAAATCCTAAGAGATTCAGTGTTTCCTTAACTGACTCAAAGATGTCTATAAATATGGGTCCTAGTTTTCACATCTCGGTGAACACAGTTAAGCAATATTACGGCTGTCAACCATCACATCATTGTGCAACCCTAGCCGTCGTCATATCAACAACAACATCAATTCGATTGAAGAAATCATTGTTCATAGTTTTTATAATTATTCTTTTGTAATCATTACTCAATATTAATGAAATACATTTGAATCAATTATTATGTTCATATTTACTGTGACATTGTGATTGTGTTCTTCAATTAACAATTAACACAATTAAACAGCAATTAATGATTATTCCGCGATCATTAACTTGTTTCTGTTTTAATACTGATAACTCCTAAATTGAGATCCTTGGATTCACAGGTGGTATCAGAGCCAAGTGCTCATTGATTTAGATCAATTGATCTATCAGTATTAAAATTGTTTAATTGCCTTTTTAAACAACTAATTCAGTGACATATCATTCAGCAAACATTATCTCGTTGCTTGATTGATTTACATCTATATTCACATCAATTGAATACTAGATCTGAGTCTTTGATAGATTTGTACTAGATCAGAGTTCAATTCATAATATTCATTAAAAAAATGAGTACTTTTGGTGGATCATATCAACCACCAAAGTTGGAAACAAAAGCTGATTTTAAATCCTAGAAAATTAAGTTCAGGAATCATGTGAACTACACTGATTCTGATTTGTGGGAGTCCATCGCTGAAGGTCCTTATATTCCACCCACTATTGGGCCGGATTATAATAATAAGAATCAACCAATCAGCACCAAAGATCTATCACCCGATGATGTCAAAAAGGTCAAAGTTGATATTAAAGCATACAGTTTGCTAAGTATGGCTTTGCCTGAAGAGATATTAATCAGGTGTGTAAACTACAAAACAGCAAATTCCTTGTGGAAGATTGTTCATACTCTCTGTGAAGGGAGTGATGAGATTAGAAGCATCAGGAAAGACACCCTTAGATCATAATATGAAACCTTTCATCATATTGAGGGTGAATCAATTCCTTAACAACTCCACAGATTCATGCAACTTGTTACTGAGATGAATATCTTGGAGTTGAAGTATACTACTAAGGAACTAAACAAGAAGATGCTCCATACTTTGCCTGAAAGTTGGAAGCAGACCGTGTCCATGTTTAAGAACACCTTAGATCTCAAGACAACTAGTCTAGACACACTGGTTGCCAAAGTAAAGGCTCTTAAAATGGATGAAAAATCAAGAAACAAGAGTATGAGAACTCATGTCTCACCTTATCACTTCAAAGAAACAAAAAATGCTGGAAGTGCATTTATTTCAAACAATGATAGTGATAACTCTTGTGCTTTGAGTGATGATGAAGAGGAAGTCAGTTTCTATGCTTCTAAACCCTTAAAGAAATCAACTCAAAGTAAAAATCAAAAGGATAAAGGAAGACCAGCTGACAGAAGAGATACAACTACAGCCACAGCAAAATCTTCATAACAAAATAATCAGTCAGAACCAATCACTGTGATATTGGATTCTGAAGAACAAAAAGCAGCATTTGCAGCTTTTAGTTCTAGTTTTCAAGCCTACCTGGGAAGCTCTCTAACTTCAGCAAATATCTGCCAGCAAGACTTGGAAGAACTACATCCTGATGTAGTGGAAGAGATGGATTTACAATGGCAGATGGCAATGATTGCTTACAGAGCTAAGCAATATCTCAGGAGAAACAAGAACCTGGCTGCAGCAAGCAAAACATCAAAGATTGGTGTTGACAAGTCGAAGGTAAGATGCTTCAAGTGCAATCTCTATGGACATTTTTCTAGAGAATGCAATCAACAATCACACCCGGAGATGAGACAACATCAGCAGCATCAGCAACATCAGACTCAATCTCATCAGCAATCAAACTCTCAAAGATCTCTTCACAGACAACCTCAGCTGACCAATACCTCCCCACCAGCCACAAATGAATCAGCAGGACCTAGTAACTCAAAGGAGTCAGGGCTGATCATACTTCAAGATGGAACTTGTGACTGGAGTATATATGAAAAGGAAGTCTTGGAAGAGAATCAAGCTTTGATGGCTCACATGGAAAACAAAGTTCCTCCAATGGCCAGAGAGGTAAGAGAAAGGTTGTGTCATCATCATGTGTTGAGGAAGTCGAACGGTATAGAGTTCATGCTCAACAGTTGGCTGACAAAGTAAAAGAAACTATGATTTTAAATGAATCGCATGTTAGAGAACATAAATTATATCAAATCAAAATTAATTCTTTACAAAAGGATTTAGAAAAATTTGTTTCTAAAAACTACAGCCTAAAAGCCCAAGTTGAGCATCTGACCACTTCCTTAACCAAATCCATGGCTGATCATGCATCAACTGAAGTGAAACTTCAGAAGTTTCAACTTTCATCTCAGCAATATGAGAAGCTGTTAAACTCTTATATTGAATCAAAGAATTGGTATGGGTTGGGTTATAATGCTGTTGCACCACCAATAAATGATAATTACACAACTCTACCTGAAACAATGACAAACACATTGTCAAATTAATTTGTGCCCAGCACCAAGATTGACATAAAAACAAATCAAATAAATATTAACAATGAAGCTGAGGTGAATGAAACTGAGTCTTCTGAATCAGAATCTTTAAAACATAATGACTCAGAATTTGATTATGATAAATGTGATGAGTTGGATGATTCTGATGAACATGATGTTGATCAATTGAACATTGGTAAGAATGTTCATGTCGAAATTGGTCTTCCAAAAGTCCTTGAAGAATCAAAGCTGCTATATCCTCCAAAGCAAAGAAACATGCTGAAGACATATGTAAGAGGATGCTGAACTAAATGAAGGACTTCAAGAATTGAATCTTCATAAAAGTTCATCATCAAAGGAAGTTGGTGACTATGTATCAAGTGAGGAAAAACCTTCATCTCATGCAGATAAAGGTAAAAAGATACAAGCATCAACGAAATATAAGAAAAAATCTTCAGTTGAAGATCTGTGAAAGGCAAAATGTGATGAATCCGTAAAACATCTACGGAAGAGTAAAGCTAAATCTCCGAAAGAGACCCCACAAATAACTGGCAACAAACATGCCCAAACAAAGTTGGATTTCAAGAAAAGGTCAGCTAAAGTTAAACAAGTGGATGGTTCTTCTAGCAAAAGCAATGAGAAATCAAGTGATCCATTGGAAAAGGAGCTAAAGTCCCACAAGCTGAACAAGAAAAAGAAGTCTGAGTCTGAAGACAATTCGGAAGAAAAATACTGCAAATGGAGTGATATGAAAAATCACAATACAAATGACTGCTACTTCAGCAGTTACTGTTTCATATGTAATATGAACAATCACATAACTTCTGATTGCTATTTCAACAAACATTGTGCAATATGCAATAAAAATAATCATTCAACTCAGGAATGTTATTTCAACAAGACGAACACAATTAAGCAATATTACGGCTGTCAACCATCACATCATTGTGCAACCCTAGCCGCCGTGACATCAACAACAACATCAATTCGATTGAAGAAATCATTGTTCATAGTTTTTATAATTATTCTTTTATAATCATTACTCAATATTAATAAAATACATTTGAATCAATATTGTGTTCGTATTTACTATGACATTGTGATTGTGTTCTTCAATTAACAATTAACACAATTAAACAACAATTAATGATTATTCCGCGATCATTAAGTTGTTTTTGTTTTAATACTGATAATTCCTGAATTGAGATCCTTGGATTCACAGGTGGTATAATAATGGGTAAGTCTGGTTGTCTGGCTTTTGTAATTATATAAGCAATTCAAAGAATCATATGTAATCTCTAAGTTTTTGTTTCTTATTGGTTTTTTATTATTGTTGGTGTGAGTAGTTTATAAAGTATTTACGTGTATTGTTTTGTGTTTCTTGTTGATTTCCCGATCTTCTAAATGATTTGTGATTTAGACTTCTTACTTGAGTAAATGTTATTGGAGGTTGTTGTCATTAAAAGTTTTAAAAATTAGTTGAATGAACACACACGAAGAGTGATTGGTTTCACTGATTCACCTAATGGTCCGATACCTTTTAATTTTCTTTTTCATTTAAAATTTTTATTTTTATAAATTTATCTAATATATTAGGCGTGAAAAAATGATAAAAATAGCCTTATATGAGAGGACACATAACTGAGTTAACTGTATATTTAGATGATAGTTAGGATAAAGGACAAGATGTGTGCAAATCTTTTAATAAAAGAACATTATATGTAATTATTAAAACTAAATGACATACCATACAATTTCAAATATTAATAAAGGAGATAATTTGTAATTTATTCTAAAATCAACCAAGTTAAAGAATTTTTATTTTATTTTAAGATTAAGAGTTCGAATCTAGCTTGATAGCCTGTGATTGTTTTGTCCGAATTATTTGTAATGCATATATCTAGCCTTTCAAAAAAATATATAAAATCAGAGTGGATCTGTAAGAAATCTGTATATACATTATGGCCTCCCACCCTTGGCCAAAATCAGGCTATCTACATATACATACACATGTATAAACAAAAAGACGGGATGCGTTTTTCTTCGAAGTTATTAATATGTTGAGAACTGTTGTATCTATTAATGTACCTGTATATGATATATGGAAAAAGACTAGAAATTATGAGAAAGAGAAACAAAATGTGGTTATTTACCTACCTTGTGTATCTCAATCAGTGGAATAGATACAAATAGAGGTGAGCACAATACGGGCCAACCATCGGACCAAAAAACGAAAAACCGGACCGACCGAACCCATTCTACATACATGTGGTCCGGTCCGTGGTCCGGTCCTCGGTCCTAAGTTTTAAGCTATTTCCGTCATTGGTCCGGGACAATCCGGGCCCAATGAAAACTCGTATTACCTGAAAAAACCAATTAATTATATATAAGAAAAAACCCTAAATGCTTAATACATAAGTATGTGGGTTGTGGGGTGAAATAGCGAATGACGTTAATTGACTTCTTCAAAAAGTGATTGTTGTTCATCCTCTTTTCGTTGTTGTTGCTTAGTTATCCTCTCATCACGTGTATCCTCCCCTGTTCGGTCATGGAATAGTAGTTTGGCCGGCTATGAAAGAAAAAGCATTGTTGCTAAAATCAAGGTGTTTATTTTCTCTTAGAAATCCTATCGATAGAACTTTTGTTATTAACCTCTCTAATTTGATTTTTTATGTATTAGATTAAATTATATTATCATGACTCATGAGATATATGCATTGAATATTGATATACTATATTGAAGTAGATTATGAGCATCAATCGAGAACCAATCTTAATGTCATTATTTTTCATTATTAAGTGTAATAGTTTTAGCAACATAATTCTATTTTGGGTCGGCCCGACAATTTAGAATCGACCCGTTAGGACCGAAACCGAACCGGACCAACCCATCTTATATGGTCCGACTTTCAGTCCTTAAATTTCGAATTTCTTTTAAAAATAGTGATTTTTAAGAGTTGATGTTGACTGGAGGGTAAAATCTTGACGGAATGGACTTTAAGGGTTCCCGCCCCTGGTAGGGGCAGGTTCTGCTGCAAAGCAACTGCCTTTGACTGTGCGATGTGCGATGTGACTGCTTGACTGTCTTTATTGAGAACTCGCCCTTGGCAAGGGCGGGTTCTCAAAAAACCCTAGCCACACATTCAACCTACTCTCACTTACGGATAAATATATAACTCAACCAAATTCACTCAAGTCTGCATACAAAATTCAATTCACACTTTAAAAAAAAACTAATTATTATCATGTCTCGGCCTTATTTTTTACAAATATATTGGGGTGGTGATATTTCATTTAAAAATGGAAATATCATATGTGATGTTTCTACAAGAAGTTCAACCATTATTCTTCGTATAGAGTGTCATACGAAGAATTTGTTGATTTGATTTATATTCATCTTCAGGTTCAAAAAGAGTATTATAATTTAAAATTAAAATTATACTACTCATATGTGGTTTCTCTCAAAGTTCTGAAATTTTTAATGACTCAAGTCTAGAAGTCTTGTATTATTTGGGAGAAAATGTTGAAATTTTCCGAGGAAATGTTTACGTTATCATTGAGCCTAAAATGTCTGTACAACAGTCCAATTATATCGATCTCGCACGCGGTTTCTCTGTATCAGAAGCACCCGATCCGTCAAGCAATTCTCATCATCAAGGCAATGTAAGATCACACGATTATGAAGTCGGTCCGTCAACCAACTCTCATCATCAAATCGATGATGATAACGGAGGTTTTGATAAGTCAAATGATGGTACTTCAGACAGCAGTGAAGATACTGAACTCATTCCATCACAAGAAGAATCAAGTGATGATGACAACAACAGCTATAGAGTTTCAAACAATTATAATTTTGGTGCTAATCCAGGATCTTACGGAGAGGTGAATTATTCAGAAGATCCTCAGGAGTTAAGAGATTATGAAGCTGCTGATTTTGACGACGAAGACCATATGGATATATGGAATAAAGAGTCAAAAGAAATCCGTGTTGGCATGTACTTTAAATCGAAAGATGAAGTGATGCATGCAGTGCGGTTATGGAATCTTGCACATAACAGAAAGGTTGTAGTAGTTGAAAGCAAACGTACAAGATGGAGAGCAAAGTGCTACAGCACTAGCCCTAATTACAACAATAATCTTCATAATGGTCCTCCATGTACATGGTATGTTTATGCTTCCAAGAACCATGATCATCACATGTGGAGAATTTCAAGATGGGTGAATGCACACAACTGTTTTGGTACTGTAATTGGTAACAACAATAGAAGTTTCAAATGCCGAGATATTGTTACCCGTATTATCCATTTTATTCGTCAAGATATTTCTTTTCCCATCAAGCAAATTCAAGCACATTTAAAAGACACGTTGAATGATGATGTTTCATATAATAAAGCCTGACGAGCTAGAAAAGCTGCCATTGAGAATATTTATGGTAGCTGGGACAGTAACTTTGAACAATTACCTACGTACATCAACGCATTACAAGAGCAGAACCATGTTATTGTGGAATGGTTACATCATCCGACCGGTACATCTGCTTATTACACACTTAAATATGTGTTTTGGGCATTCGGTCCAATAATTAACGCATTCAGGTATTGTCAGCCGGTGATATCTGTTGACGGCACTTTCTTGAAAGGTTCCTACGTGGAAAATGTTAATTGCAGTTGCAAAAAATGCAAACAACTATGTAATGCCGGTAGCTTATGCAATTGTAGATGAAGAGACGGTAGAAAGTTGGAGTTGGTTTTTCCAACAATTTGGTCACACATTGCAGTTCATCACAATTCTATTGGTTCGGGAAAAAATTGTGTGTTATTTCCGATAGGCACAAAGGAATTATTCGTGCTATGAATACTCTTGAAGAATGGAAAAATAATGTTGTGCATCGATTTTGTCTCAGACATGTTCGAAGTAACCTCATGCAAAAGTTCAAGGTTTCTACCCTAAAAAGGCTATGTTGGTCTATCGGAAGCACCACCCAACAAAGAAAGTATAATTATTGTGTAAGTCAAATGACAAGCGTCAATCCTGAAGCGTGGGAATATTTAAAAGCTATTAAAGAGAGTACATGGACGCTTCTACATGATAAAATCATCGTTGTTGGGGTAACCTGACCACAAACATTTCGAAAGCTTCAACAATACGTTGCGAGGTGTCAGGCTTATGCCAATAAAAGCTATTATTAATTGTACGTTCGAGAAAACAGTCGAACAGTTCAGAAAGCATACTGACATCGCAGCCAACTGCAACACCGCGTTACCCCCTCGCATATGGCGTTTGTTTAATGCACGTGATATTAACTCGCAAGAGCATATCATAACCGAGTTTGATTACAGAGAGGCGAGATATAGAGTTTGTCAAAGATCCAAACAAATGAAGCTGGTGGAAATGATTATACCGTGGAATACAAAAACAGAACGTGCACGTGTGGTAAATGGCAGATGCAAAGATTCCCATGCTCACATGCAATTGCAGTTTGTCGCCATAGAGGTGAATCACCTCATAACATTGTTCATCAGGTTTATAGTACTGTTGTTTATCAAGAACAGTTAACGATCATTTTTACCCGCTTCGTCACATTGATTATTGGACGAACCCGGGTTGGAGGATAAGAGGCGATCCATCAAAAATCACCACGTCACGAGGTAGGAGACGCACGAGAAGGATACACAATGAGATGGATGTTCATCATCCAGATGCACCTGTTATACATAGATGTTCAATATGTAGACAAACAAGTCATAACATGAACACTTATCCAAACTCATATTCATGAGAAGATTGTTGTATATTAATTCTATTTGATGTTAATGGTTATTATTGTTTAATATTATTATGTTTGATTTATATATAAAATATAAATATTAAATATTTTATTCTAAAAACACTCCTATAAATACCATTAAACATCAAAGAAAAAGAAAGCTAGTTTACCTTATTTATATTTAATATTTATATTTTATAATATTATAAAATATAAATATTAAATATTTTATTCCAAAACACTCCTATAAATACCACCACCCTTCTCCTCAAAATTCATCACATTTCACAACTTCTCTTCCAAAAAACACCACATAACCCATAAAAATGGCACACCGTCCTGGTAAAGAACCAGCTCACGAACTTCGATCGACGAGTTCAATTCTACAAAGGTTGAGGCGGCCTAAGAAGCAACGTGAATCATCTTCGTCAGAAAAAACCGGTGCATACACCATTTTAGTTGCAGATGAAGAAGAATCTAAGAACTGGTCAAAAGATGCTATTGACTTCTACAACAACGGGGATGCGCCATATTGTGTTTCAGTTCTATTTGGTGGTGAGTGGCTTGGGAAGGATTTTTGGGGTGCTTTATTAGGCTACGAACGCGACGGTCGTCTTTCTCCATTGGCAAAAAGTTATATATTTTTTAGTTAAATAATTTAGTTTTATATAATAATTATTAGATGTTAATTCTTTATATCACAACATATAGAAGGTTGGGTAAAACGGATGATGCGGATGAGACGTGAAAGCTTGCGAAATTTAGACCATCAGGGTTGAATGAACAATTTTACCACCTCAATTTCGGGATGAATTATGTGTGTGGGGAAATGTCAAGCCTGTGAAATATGGCAACGGAACTGATGAGTTGTACCCTCCATTTTGGGAGGTGCAATATGTTTATATTCCAATACTTATAAAAGCAGTAAAAGATTGGTTACTTATCAGAATTAACTTGCATACAATGGAGATCCTTCAGTATTGGTCAAATAACTTATATCGTGAACTATATCATGGGTTACTTCTCCCTATTTTAGATTTTATTCCATGTAATTTTTACTGTCTGATGGAACAGATTGTTACTGGAAAAAAAATTATACTGGACCATTTATTCATCTTGATAAAACGTGGAAACTCAGTACTTGAGGTACCACCGTAAAAAAATCTGGGTTGCTCATTTGGCTTAAAAAGAGGAGTCGAACTGTTGTTCCGTGGAATCCCTTTGTTCTGTCATATTCTGTTGCTCCACATTATCATCAACAACTTGTCGACCAAGCCGCCCTCGTCCTCTACCCCTTCTGCGTAAACGTTGTGTGACAGGAGGAAGTTGAGTATCATCAACATTCTGTGTCACATGCTTTGGTAGATAACTTATATGGTTTGCATGTGCAAATTCCATATAACGGCTCGCCATATTCCTCCTCGTTTCATCCCCTGGTCTTTGATAAAACTGACTCATCCCATCCATCTATAATAATAATAATAATGATATTAATAACAATAATATATTAATAATAATAATAAAATAATAATTATAACAAATAATTATTAACCATACCATCATTCTTAATCTTTGACCATCATTTTGGAAGCCATGAGGGTTCGTGTCTTGATGAGCGGGTTTGTTGTATACACAACAGTACGCTCTAAATACCACCTCATGTATGCTTCAGAAGCAATTGGCGAATCAGTGTATGGTTCATTAGCAACTGAATTATGCCGAGACGCCCATGCTTGAACAAAGATAATATGATGTTGTAACCAGTTTTTATTTCTACCACCTTTACGAGCAATCGAATGTAGATTTATGTGTTGCTCCCGGGTTAGTAACACACTTGTAGGGATTGGTTGAAACATCCCAAACTGTCTTAAAACCCTACTTGGAATGTGAGGCTCAACAAGTTCCCAACATATAAGGTATGTGTCACTTCTCCAGCTTTGATATCCACTTGTGCAGATATCAGGTAGAAGGTGAATAATATTATCATAAGATCTCCAATTAAACTGAAATAAAAAATATGAATTAATATGTTTTCATAATGTTAATATATACAAAATAATTTTAGATTAATACCGTGGCCTCGCTTAATGAATGCAGCTGAGATCGATACGCGCTCAAACAATGCGGAGTGATGTTTACATAACTAAGTTCACCATTCCAACTGTAATCAAGTTTTCAAATATACCCGTTAACTAGAAAAATATAAGATTACTAAAAATAGTCATACATAAGCTTTCTTACCATACCGTGCACCATATGGTAATCTGAAATCAATAGATCTCGTATTCCGGGGACACATAGAAGGTAATCTTTCCCATGCCCATAATTGCAACAAGAATAAAGGCCCACCAACCTCTCGATTTGTGACACTCGTTGCCTTACATAATTGTCTATACAAAGATGCTAAAACTGCACTTCTCCAACTAAGTCTACCACAGTTATTTAAATTTTCAATATGACTTAAATAATTTATATGCACCCAATTGCTAGAAGTATCAGGAAATAAAGTGGCACCAATCATAAATAATATAATTAATCTAGCTCGTTGGATGCACTGAAAATCTGTGGCATTATTAGGGAATGGTTTTATTATTTGATCTAAAATAAACCTTAGGTTTAACTTATAACCACTTACAACGCTTGTAGCGAGTGTACAGCCGGTTAAATAATCAAACCTCATTATAATTTCAGATGCACTCATAACAAATCAGTGCCAGAAACAACATCATCTTCAACCGGCAAACCCCATAAAACTGTACATCTTGAAGAGTTATTGTGGTTTCTCCCACAGGTAAATGAAATGTATGTGTCTCCGGCCTCCATCTCTCTACCAAAGCTGAGATGAGAGCACGGTCAAGTTTACGATAACCACACTCGATCACACCCGCAAAACCAGCCAACCTTATGTATCTCATAATATTTTCAGGGATAGGCACTTCATCAATGTAATCCCAAAAGCTTTATCACCTCGTCTAACACGTAAAATTCCTTCATCGCTTTCTGGTTCTCGAAAATAATAATCAGCTCTATGTTGACCACTTAAAAATAACAGATCGTTATTTAGTGGACCTGGTGCAATTCTCCAGCTCATTTTGTTTTTTCAAATGAAGTATCAATAATATAATAATTAAGTGAGTGAAAAAATTTGCGTGTGAAGATAGATACGAAATTTGATTGTTTAAATGATATATATATATATATATATACATATATGAATGGTGGAGTATTTAATTTCGGGTGGTCTCCTGACAAATGCGAGTTAATAATGTATGGGTTTTTGAGAACCCGCCCCTGCCAAGGGCGTGGTCTCCTGCGAAGTAAGTTTTCTATTGGATGGTCGAGATTGGATGTTGAGCTAAATCGTACGGTTGTAAGGGGTTGGAGAACCCGCCCTTGGTAAGGGCGAGATCTCCCTTCAATTTCATTCCAAACTCCATTTTCGATGAAGGACAGACAGGACAGAGGTGGACAGACGGGACAGAGGTGAAGCAGTGCGGTGACCGAGGCATAGAACCCGCCCCTGCCATGGGCGGGTTCCCTTGATGTGCAATCCTGACAAGATTAACCCCTCTTGTCATCACTCTCTCTACAAAGTACCTATTTTTAAAAAAAATTCTTAAATTTCAAACATTTTGGTTCTCGGTTTGATCCGGTTTGAACAGGTCCAGTCCGGGTTTAATCCATTGCATATCCCTAGATACAAATACATTAGGGGTCTTACTTTTTTCACATCTTAACATATCAATGATTTTGAAATTAACATTTCTCTAAGTAAACCATTTAACGTCATAAGCTATAACAAACATACATAGTCAGTTGCGTTCAACCAACACATCCACGAGGAATTCAACTATACTGTTTGAAAGGCGGGAGAGAGGAGATTAGTCCTTAAGACAAACATTACCCTTTGATCTCAATTAGTAATAGTAATGTTGTTTATCGAGTTAATTAAGGAGAGAAAAAAACTTTTTTCTATCTCAATTTCCTTTTTCCATTTCATTCTTTTAAGTGAAGTCAGAAATACAATTTATTTATTTTCATTCTATTAAAAATACTCAAAATTACAGTTAATTTTTTCTTTCCTTCTAATTTTTTCTCTCTCATTTATTGAACTCGGTAGCACAATGTAAAATTCTTTTCGATAATGAAACTTAAATTAAAGTGTGCTTTAAGAGTTTAAGCTGTAAAATAGATGTAATAAAAAAAATTGGCATGTAAAAATGAAAAGTAAAAGTGAGGAATGCACACCACCGTAAAATCCTCAAAAAAGTGAAACCCTACGGGAACCATCTCTGCGTCCAGGTTCATCGTTTCGATCTGTAATAAAGCATAAAAAATCTCTAAACATCACTAAAGCTAGCTAGGGTTTTCTCGCTCGATTATTACTTGTGAATTCGATTTCAATGGCTTCCGTTGTGAAATCAGAGGAGGAATGGCGTGCAGTTCTCTCTCCTGAACAATTCCGCATCCTTCGGAACAAAGGAACTGAGTAAGTTGATTCCTTGATCCAATCAATTCTTTGTAAATTAGATGTTTCGATTCTTAAACTGTGAGTTGTTTATAAGTTTCAGTAACACAAATGGTCGTTTCAACTTTTGGACTTCAGGTTTGACAATAACCTGTGTTATTGATTGGTTATTTCCGATTTATCAAAAGTTCATAGATTATTCTAAGCTGTAATTATGACTTTATGACAATTGATCAATTTGACTGTACAATCTCTGTTATATTGATTGCACTTCAGAAAATAGGATTTAATTTGGGTCCTAATGGGAAACCGCTGTGGTTTTTGGGATAGGCCGGTTCAAAAGGTCACGATTAGGGCTTACGGTCACATTTTGGTACCTAACCGTCGCGGTTTCTGTTTGGCGACCTCGTGATAACAAAAAGACAAATGGGTTGATAAAGTTTGAAAAACCGGTCATCAAACCGTCACGGTTTGGCCCTCTAGGGTACAAGGTCTCAGTTTAAGGTACGATGTAGGTACGATGTTGACGTGATTTTGACAAAAGGTGTCACGGTTTGCCCAAACCGTGACCTTTTGTTCCAGATTATTTTAAAATAATTTGTTTTCTATACCTTTCAGCGAACCACTCTCGTCCCGACCGGTTAAGACGGTAGGGCAATAGGGGAGTGGTGTGGGCTCGAAACTCACTACCACCGGTTTATTGAGGTATTTTTATAAAATTATTTACTTAGCAAAATTTTAAAAAATTAGGCAAAAGGTCACGGTTTGGGCGAACCGTGACCTTTTGCCTAATTTTTTAAAATTTTGCTAAGTAAATAATTTTATAAAAAATACCACCATGAACCGGCGGTAGTGGGTTTCGAGCCCACACCACTCCCCTGTTCCCATACTGTCTTAACGGTCGGTACGAGAGTGGTTCGTTGAAAGGTATAGAAAACAAATTCTTTTAAACTAAACTGGACCAAAAGGTCACGGTTTGGGCAAACCGTGATCCCTTTGTTCACATGTGGCGTTGTGGAATGAAGCTGTCACAGTTTGTTGACACAAAGTGTCACGTGGTGGCCTAACCGTCACACCTTGTTGGTATAAGAGGTCACGGTTTGGTCTAACCGTGACCTTTTGGGGTTCCCTAAACCCACACATTAACCGTTTATGATCATTTACGTACATCGAATCGGATATTTTTTTCATGAACATGCACACACATCAACATATATATACAATAAGAACAAATACACTTCGTAAACGTACATACAAACATGCGTACGTGAACAAACCGTGACGTTTTAATGATAACCTAAACAATCTTATCGGGAACATATAAACATATATACACCTTATATTTTGTAAACCAATGTTCAAACATACATAATAAATTCTAATAATAAAACAATAATGATAAATAATAATAATAACAATAATAATAATAATATACTCTAATATAAATAAAAAATTTAATAATAATAATTTTAAAGTTGATAATAATATAATAATAATATTATTTTGTGTATCCAGAAACTAAAAGGTTACGGTAATAATAATGATAATAATAATAATTATTAATAATATTAATAATAATATAATAATAATAATAATAATAATAATAATATAATAATAATAATAATAATAATAATATAATAATAATATAATAATAATAATAACAATAATAATATAATAATAATACAAAAAAAAGCAAGAGGTCACATAAAAATAAAAACAAACTAGTATGATTACTCAAATTTAGAAAATATATACAATATGTCTGTATAATGACAACCGTTTTTTACAAACTAGTAAACAAATTAAACACAAAACCGTCACATTAATAATAAATAAATACTTGTAATAAGATAATTATTAATAAACACAAAACACAAACTTGTGAGTTACGATTAGGTTAAACAAGTAATAAAATTAAAATAAAAACAAGTGATATGATTAAAAAATATAGAAAATATAGACAATATGTCACGGTTTGGCCAAACCGTGACATATAGCCTCTTAACCCTAATCAATTCCCCATTAATTACATACCCAATCATTGGGCAACGGATCCCCAGATCTAACTGTCACGGTTAGGCCTCACCGTGACGGTTAGGTCTCACACCCGATTGAACGGTCACGGGGAGCCCTAACCGTGACGGTTGAATCGGTTTTTCCCAGGAAAATGCGGTGTGTGCAGAATTCCCTTTTAACTTATGTAACTTTATGTTTATTTAGGGGGAGAACGAGTAAAGAGAAAAAAAGCATTTTAACTTTATAGATAATAACGAAATTATGTAAATTTTGGGTTGGAATGATTGATACGATAGCAGAAGTTATAATGTATCTCAAAATTAGAAGTGGGGTTCATGAATCAAGTATACATGTTGGTTATTATGAGAAAAAAAACTGGGTTTTCGTTTGTATAGCTGCTTAATTGTGTGTGAAAAGTTGTTAAAAATTTTAACTTCGCAAGAAAATAACACTCCATGTTTAGAACACATGTATTTGCATGACTTTTGTTATGAAAGGCTTAAGGTTTAACCTCTTGGAATAGATTTAGTGACATAATAGGCTAGTATTTTTTATCAGTGGGATTAATTACAGGCTAAAGGCACTGGTGAATATGACAAGCTTTTGCTGATGGGATATACACTTGTGCTGGTTGTGGAACACCACTGTATAAATCAACCACCAAGTTCAACTCTGGCTGCGGTTGGCCTGCCTTCTATGAAGGTCTCCTTGGAACAATCACTCGCACTGTAAGATTCGTTACTCTTCAAGATTATCCAGATTTCATGTTTTGTACTTGGATTTGATACTCTCTTTTGAGTCTTTGATAACAGAATAAAAAAATTTGTTGATTTTTTAGCCGGACCCGGATGGAAGGAGGACTGAAATTACTTGCACAGCTTGTGGAGGACACTTGGGCCATGTGTTTAAAGGTGAGGGGTTTAAGACACCCACAGATGAAAGGCATTGTGTTAACAGTATCTCAATCAAGTTTACTTCTGAAGGCTCTTCAGCTTCTCTTTGATATTTTCCAATCAACTTGTTGTCACAGAGCAAGTAATCCTTTCTAGTCTTTGGGTTGCTTTGTGCTTTTGTATGTTGAAAACTCCTATGATATTTGAATTGCATGCTACTATAACCTTTCTATGTATATGACTCTCTCTATTTATATATATATGCACCCCCCCCTATAGTAGGGTATTGATCGGGTTACGTATTCGGGTTTTAGGTTAATCGGTTTGGGTTATTCGGTTTTTTTAGCTTCCAAAGTCTACTCGAAACCAGACCCTAATAACAATTGGTTAATCACTATGGAGTTGTTTGGACGGGGTTTCGGGTACTAAATGATGGATTTAAATTTGTGGACTTAATGTGTTTTCTTTTGAAGTCTTGTAAATTTAATGAACTTAAATTAGTTTACTTTAGTAAATTATAAAATGTGCTTAAATATATAATTGTATACAAACAATATGCTTTATTTGGCCCATCTAAACAATTGTATACAAACAATTTGCTTTAGTATAATAGGTGTTGATCGGTTATTTGAGTTTCGGGTTGATCGGTTCGGGTTATTTGGGGTTTGTGTTTTTAAAGTCTATCCAGAATCCAACCTTAATAACAATCGGTTTAATCGGATTTGGGTATTCACGTACGGGTTTCTTCGGTCGGGTTTAATCGAGCACGAGAGATTTCGGGGCAGGCGGGTTAATCGGGTACGGGTAAATATTGGTGGGCCTCCTACATCTAGGCTCTTAAAAAGCACGCACCCTAGACAAGCAAGTGCACATGTATTCCAAGCCAGTTTTAGCTGTTGTAAACATGTTTTAGGTTGTTTTAGACGACTCGTTTAAACCATTTTAGATCAGTTTAGGCTGGTTCAGTTTCCTTGTAAGTTTGGCTTGTTTTTTACCCCTATTTGCCTTGATGGATTCAAGACGTTTTTGCTACTCTTGGGCGGCCTTGACTACTATAATACATATAGATACACATTTTATATACATACATACACATTTACATACATCCATACATCTTTTTAGGAACGACAAGCACACATACACTAAACAACTTTTAAATTTTCCACCATATGCTTAGAATGGGACCTGAACCCTCATCGCTTGGAATGGTCACCAACAACACTTTGTTACCATTAGTCTACAAGCCTTGACTCATATATACACACACACTTTACTATAACTAGACGACCATCTAGATACATTTACATAAAATTAGGTTAGCTTGGATTATATTTTCTTGCTAGTGATGTCTTCAATAAACAATATCCTAAACCAAAAATAAAACTCACATTGATTTGGTATGTTGTACAGTTGTAGGGAGGGTTGATGGGATTAGGGTTCATGGTCTTTAAACTAAAAAGTTGGTACTAAATGCAAAATAAAAAAACATATAAATATAAAAGTTCAAAAAATATATATCAATATATGATCTACTAATTTGCAATTGTATGTAAGGGTGATGCGACCAGGGTTCATGGCTCATATATATAATACAGTAATATGTAATGTTTGTGTATATAGTTTATATATATGTAACCTGTATAGTTACATAGTAATTAACCATATGGTTGCATATATGTGCTGAGTTAGTGCTCAATAGCTCATATGTAAATGGTTGTAAATGATCGCATGGCAAACTATATATATGTAAATCGGTGCGTGTTTACGTGTTTGAGATTCTAACTATTTCTTTGTTTCTAATAAGGTAATTTGAGATATAGTTTCACTTTTTATTTGCTACGTAATTGTTGAATGTCATAAAAGATGCTAAATAAAAGATGAAATGAAAATATGTAAGACAATAGAGAGATGTGGGTGATTTAGGAGACTTTGTTCTCGACCTTAGCCGACAAGAAAAAGTGAATGGTAATAATTCAAAAACTTTTATTTTTTCTTACCTTCCTCACGCACTTATGAGATCACAAGGGGGATAGACATTGGGAGAAGCTGGTGTAATTCCAAACAAAACCGGGGTATGCGCCTCGGGTCATGGAGCTACAACCCGTTGATATTCATTGGAATTCATAGGTGCACACCCATCTTTTTAACAATTTTTTTTTGAAAAATGGGGGGAAAACGATAAAAAACTAGGATGACACCATATAAACAACGAGAAAAAACTAAAAAAATTATGAAAAATAAGAATAAATGATGTAACACTGATAAATTACACAGTAAAAATAAAAAAAAACGGGACAATGCTAGGGACTATGCTAGAATAAACAAACAAAACAAACAAACCAGTATATCCACTCAAGAGCAGGGTCTGGGAGGGGTAGGTGGTGGCAAGTCTTTCCTCTATCCAGATAGGTAGAGAGACCGCTTCCAAAGAGACCCATGGCTCGATACAAAAGCTATAACGCTCGCGATTTAACATATAATCAAATAATAAAATAATCATTATATATCAACGTACGATTTATGATATATGGTATATGGTACAGCACACATCATACAACATGCATTCAAAGCATTAAGATATCCAAAAAGCATTAAGATATCCATTTTTGTTATTATTTAAATAGTGATTTCTAGAGTGAGGTGGTACAAGAAAACCAAACTTAACCAACCATTCCATCCTCTCGTGTTTCCCAACTGAAATTCAAACACAACCCCACCCTCACAAACCAATTCTACACCATCACCACAATGTCTCAATCAATCTCCTCTTCTACCGTAACCCTAATATTCAACTCAACGGCCACCGAAAGACCACCATCATCCGTCGTCTCAAGAAGAAGAACCAACACCGCCACCAATACCTCGCCCTCGAAGCTCGAATATCTCTCGTATTCGCTCTCGCATCTCAAACCACCTCCGTCTCACAGCGACGTAAATGTCTTCACACTCCTCCTTACCCTGTTTTACAATTGAATTGCTCGATTTTGTGTAAGATGTTGAGTTTAATTGATTTGTTCTAGTTTTGGCGGATTTGGCGACGGAGACGGCGAAGTACGTGTTTCCGAAGAGGTTTGAGAGTCGTAATTTAGAGGAGGCTCTTATGTCAGGTGTTTGTGTGATTTAGGGTGATCGATTTGAACGTATTTTTTGTGTTCTTACTTCGGGAGCTAGGGTTTGTAATGTGTGATGATTTATTGGTTTTGTATTTGCAGTTCCTGATCTGGAAACTGTGAAGTTTAAAGTTGTGAGTAGAATGATCTGTATGAGATAAGAGAACTCGAGGTATTGTTAAAATTTTCAATAAAAGTGATTTCATGTTCTAATACCTGGTTTGGTTGCAGTTGTTTACTGATTAAAGTAATATATTTGTATTAGCCTTACTTTGTAGCTGAGACTACAATGCCAGGAAAATATGGGTTTGATTTGAACGGTTCATCGCAATCCTTTAATGTACTAGCCGAGTACCTGTTTGGTAAGGTATTTAAGCTTTCATCAGAGGTTTCAGGACTAAACTTTCAGAACAAACTAAAATGAAGCTATTAACCTACCTTGTTTGATGGGTATGTATATCTTGCCAGAATACAGCAAATGAGTCAATGGCGATGACTACTCCTGTACTCACACAAAGGACCCAATCTGGTGGTGAGGCAATGGATATGACTACCCCTGTGATAACAAAGAAGGTATGTTCTTTTTATGTTTAGGAAGTTTTGATCTTTTGGGTATCAAATTGTTACTGATGCTGTTAAATAGTTATACTACTATCTGGAGGACGTTTCATACCTTTCTGTTCCTTTAGACAATTTTTTTATTCTTTCATTCAGATTTATATTTGGACTTGTAAAGATGGTAAATGTTGGATTCTTCACTTACACACACATATATATAGGGTAGTGCTCAAAGTAATTGTAGGCTGAAACCTCCTCAGCTAACATATATACATACTATTGCCCCCTAGAATCATCAATCCACCTTTTGATTGTTGAGTGAGACATTATTTGGTAAGCTCATTGGTTTGATAACCTTATGAAAGGATACACATATTACATGTAAGAACTTTAGTTAGCAAAACAAGATATACTTGTAGTTAACTAACATAGGCAATGTCAATACGTCCTAGGTTAGTGAATCTATAAGTAGGTTGTAGGGTGGCTGGGTTGGGGGGGTTTTATGCTTAATGTGGTCACAAACACAGAAGTGACAGAGCATACTGGAGAGTTAGCTGACCTCTCGTAACTTTGCCTTATTCTTGTTTGCTTGTTTTTAATACAAATTCATCCAGTTTCTATAAAAACTGGAAAAAATTGACTGGATTTCTGAAAGGAAACGTTAGGAGGGGTGGTCCTCTGAACCATTGGTTGTTAAATCTAATATACTAGTATTAAGCCCCCGCGTTGCAGTGGGGGGCGGAAAACCATGTCAAGTAACACCAATGACACACACTATCAGTGACCACCAACACCTACATAACTCGTATTAAAAAAGAAATTAAAAACAAAAAAATAAAACCGAATGAAAAGTAGACAAAAACGTTGAACCACTCAGACGAAACGTAAAACATCTAAACAATAAATAAGTCGATATAGGACCAATTCCTTGTTAAACGGGGGGAAATATGCGTAAAAATGTTGAAACACACACACACACGCTGCGGCGTGTTAACTTGCAAAATTTGAACCGAAACGTAAAACGAAAAATTTTTGAAATATGAAAAGTATAAGAGATCAAAGTTGAAGGTAAAAAATATTATGGATAAATTGTACAATATGTAAAGTATTGGGTTAAAAACTTAAAATAAAAAGTTAAAGATTACAAAAAAAGACAAAAAAGAATGTGGGTGCAGCTCACTTAGCATATTGTACAACCTATTATGCATAAACAAGTTGGTAATTAGTATATATATAATTAATAATATATAATTTGAAGAAGTCCTAAAGATTTAACTCTAGAGGTTGTAATATACTAATGTGAAATGGTATTTACTATTTATGAATTAGTATTTAACACAGTCGGTCATATGGAATCCTGGTGGTGGAACGAAAATGTACAGCAGAAGATAAGAATTAAACAACAAAGTTTTAGAGAGCTTTTATGCTGTAATAATGAGGAAGAACGAGCAGATCTAAAAGTTAAATACAAGGAGGCCAAACGAGAGGCGAAAAAGTCTGTATCAAAGGCAAAGAATACAGCGTATGAGTGGATGTACAAGCGATTAGAGACGAAAGAAGGAGAACATTGTTTAAGATTGCCAAGGCAAGAGAAAGTAGAAGACAAGACTTGAGAATGGTGAAGTTTATAAAGGCTGAGGATGCAAAGGTCTTGGTGAAGGAGAAAGACATCAAGGTGAGATGGAAAACCTACTTCGATAACCTTTTCAACGTAAGGAACCCAAATCAACAAACTGAGATCGATAAAACAACTCAAACAACGCAACAAAACAAGTGTTATTGTAGAAGCATCACAGTCGACGAAGTTACGAGAACTCTTAAGAAAATAGGAAGGGCTAAGGCGGTGGGGCCAGACAACATACCGATTGAAGTGTGGAAGTGCCTGGGAGATGAGGGCCTGCAATGGCTAACAGACTTATTCAACACTATCTTCAAGACCGGGAAGATGCCGGAGCAGTGGAGAAGCAGTGTCATAGTCCCCATATATAAGAAAAAGGTGATGTCCAATGTTGCGCAAACTACAGGGGAATAAAGCTCTCGAGTCATACCATGAAACTATGGGAAAAAGTTATTGACACGAGAATTAGACGCGAAACTCGGATAGCGATAAACCAATTTGGATTTATGCCAGGACGCTCTACAAAAGAAGCCATACACGTCATAAGAAGGATAATGGAGAAATATAGAGAAAAGAAAAGGGACCTCCATATGGTATTCATTGACCTAGAAAAGCCTATAACAGTGTCCCGCGTCAACTCATTTCGGAAAGCCTACCACTTAGAAGGGTACCAGAGAGGTACATCAAAATAATCAAGGATATGTATGACAAGGCAAAAACGTGTGTGCGAACAACAGTCGGAGGCACAGACTTCTTCCCGGTGGAAGTGGGTCTCCACCAAGGATCGACATTGAGCCCATTTCTCTTCTCAATAGTGTTGGATGAGATGGCCAAATCTATACAGAAGCCAGTCCCGTGGTGCATGCTGTTTGCAGATGATATTGTGTTAATATCGGAATCTAAAAGGGTGCTTAACGAGAGGCTAGAACAGTGGAGAGCAGCACTAAAGCGCAAAGGCCTAAGGATAAGTCGCTCTAAGTCGGAATACATGCATTGTAACTTTAGTGGTGAGATTGAAGAGGACACCCAAATCAGTATCCAGGGTATGGCGGTCCCACAGACGTCTAGGTTCAAATAATTGGGCTCGTACGTACAGGAGGACGGAGAGATACACAGTGATGTAGCCCACCGTGTTCAATCAGGATGGTGCAAGTGGAGAGCAGCATCAGGGATTTTGTGTGATAAGAGGTTTCTAGCAAAACTAAAGGGAAAACTATACAGAGTGGCAGTACGCCCAATATGTTATACGGAACAGACTGTTGGACCATAAAGAAATCGCACGAGAGACAGATAGAGGTAGCGGAAATGCGAATGCTGAGGTGGATGTCTGGACACACAAGACTGGATCGGATAAGGAACGACATGCTTCGGCAGAGGGTAGAGGTGGCTTGTATCACGGATAAAATAAGAGAGGGAAGATTAAGATGGTTTGGGCACGTGAAGAGGAGACCGATAGCAGCGCCTGTCAGAGCAGTAGAGAACATCACCCTAGAGGGTAAGAGGAGTGGAGGAAGACCTAGGTTGACTTGGAAAGAGATAATTAGGCGAGATATGGTAGACTTGCACCTCTCTGAGCACATGATCGAGGATAGTAGTGTGTGGAGGCGTATAATTAAAATTAAGGACTTCTAGTAGGATCCGTGGGTAGGAAGAGTAAAGGAAGACCTGATGCGGGACCCCTCGCGTGATGTGTACGTATTCGACATCTGCCTTTATAGGTGAAACATGCCGCTTATTTGATGTATGCACTACCTAAATCCTTATGTGATTTATACCTATGTGTTGTATGCTATATAATATGCTTGCTATTGTTAGTGCTACTGCTATCGAGTCAGGGGTCTCTTTGGAAGCGGTCTCTTTATCTCCCAAGATAGAGGAAAGACTCTCTACCATCTATCCCTCCCATACCCTGCTCTTGAGTGGGATATACTGGGTATGTTTGTTTGTTTGAAATAGTATTTAACAAAAATTTCCCAACCAATTTTTCTCTCTCTCTCTCTGATGTTTTAAATCCCAATCTGGCATAAATAGAAATATATGGATAAAAATCCAAATAGTTTATAATTATGCCTTATATGAAAAGACTTTTGATTGTTCAAACTTCTATCATCATACCATATCAAAAGATTAGTATATGGGAAAAATAGTAGATCTAAATGTGAAAAACAATTGTGATTGGTGGTTAGATAGAGTGACTAAATAAATAATGAATAAGAATGAAAACGCTGAACTCACTGGTCATCATCACTGGACATTTAAGTTCGTAAGGCTTCTTGGTATCACATGACCCTCACTCAGGTTTGCCCTTTGCAACTTAAATGTATGCAATGTTAGATATGCAAGTTGAATCAATTCAATGATCTGAATCTGCAATGCAATTTCATTAGTTGATCAAGTTTATGAACTTCAAATATCAAGACTTTTAGTTTTTATATTGGGATCAGTAATGCACGTGTAAATATCAACAAAGTGACTCGTAGAGCTAGCAAGACAGTTTTCCTGAGTTGATTCATATTTGATTTTCTCTTATGTGATGACATTTTACATTTTGATTAATATAGATGGAAGATCAAGATAAGTGGAAAATGTCTTTTGTCATGCCTTCAAAGTATGGTTCCAACTTACCACTGCCCAAAAATTCTGCTGTAACCATCAGAGAGGTGCCTGCCAGAACTGTGGCTGTTGTTGCCTTTTCAGGTTAGTGATTATTTTTTCATTATATTCCCGTCTAGATAACAGCCACTAAGAATTAATGAAAAGTACGGCTTTAAGACTGTCCTGAAGACCATATCAATTCAGGTTTTGTCACTGATGAAGATGTCATGCGCCGGGAGCTAAAACTTCGGGACAACTTAAAGAACGATAGTCAATTCAAAGTAAAAAGTGGTGCACTCGTGGAAGTTGCACAGGTAACATAAAAGACTTTTGAAAAAAAAATTCATCCATACAACAGCAAATAACAGATATTATGTCTTTTCAGTACAACCCACCATTTACACTCCCATTTACACGGCGTAATGAGATATCTCTGGAAGTTGAAAGGAAGCAAGGGTAGATGTTCATTCCAGAATAGTCAACAGCATGATACACAGAAGTAACAAATTACCTGTCTCTGTTGACACAATGGCACCTGATATGTAAAGCACAATGCTTAACTTGTGTTGGCTGTATATAATATGTAGAATTTCTTTGAAAAGGACATTTTTAATGTTTGTTAGCTCCCTATTTATTCACATTATATATGTAAAGCACACAACGATATCTTGTAACTAAATCATGGGTTATGTTTACCTCATCATGGGTTATGTTTACCTCCTTTTCGTTGGAGATTTTTAGATGACTCAACAAGATATTAGATCACCAGGAGAAAGTGGCAACACTGATGCATATCATTCTGCATATGCGCACCAAAAAACTTTACTATATTCATAAATTAAACCTAATCCATGGCACATATTATTAGTTGTGAATGTTACACTTGTATTTGCTTGACCTAAAAATTTAAATGAAGCAGTTTCTGGTTTCTGCCAATAGTGATTTCAGTTAATGCAAGATGCTTAAATATTCTGTTAATTTATGAACAACGTTGAAGTATAACTTTGAAGCCCATGAAGAGAACTTACAGAAATTGCAAAAGACAAAGTTGACTGCAAAAGAAAACATAGCAGGTTGGAATGAGTTAACCATCTATTTGACAGTGATTGTAAGTGCACTTTAACTGTTTCTTAGATCTAGTAAAACCTGTCATAATGAGGTCCATTATTGTTTGTATCTCTAATTCCATATGGGCATGATTGACAGCACTAACACAGTTACTTATTGATTGCGCAGATTAATGGCACCATCCACCAATTTGAATCACCATGAATTTTTTTATTCTCATTCAAGTTCCAGCTACTTATAATTATCAAGGATGATATACAGCAACACACGGCTTACACGGTTCCTATGTCATTTGATTTTTCAGGTGCTAATCAGGGAAGATTCACCTCTTACTAATTGAGATGAACTGCAGTTATGAGTTTATGACAACTTTTAAATAATTAAGTATATAGAGTAAGTGGCTCGATTAGATGAGAACAAAACATGCATATAAGATTAGGGTGGTCATGACCCAAAACATGCCATAAAAATAGTTAGGTTTTGGGTTTTCATGTCTAACCCGTTTAATAAACAGGTTGTGTTCTGGTTGACCATTTTAATCCGTTTACCTAAATGGGCAGTTATCAAGCTGATTGGTTTAACCTGCTTACTTAAACAGGTCGGCCTGGTAACCTGTTTAATCAAGTAGATTGACGTTAACACATTTAAAATAGAATAAAAGTATATATTTTATAAGGTCGATCCAGCAACCGTTGACAACACATCCACCCGTTTGACTCATTTACATAATGGGATACAAGGGTCGTGTTTAGGTTACATGATTCTAAGCGTGTTTAGGTCAGGGTTAATGTCTTTGACATGAATGAATATGTGGTTCGTGTTCAGGTTCATCTACTTACCCACCACCCTGCGACACAATTGACACCCCTGTATAACTGTATAAGACATGATGTAAGAAGTACTATACAATATAGCCCATAACTTTTGTCTTTCCAACAATTTGCTTGAGCCAAATATACATATATATCATTATCTTAGTATCTTTCATGTTATTACACTTTATGCTGATGCATTTGACTGTATCTGTCAAGGCTTGCTGACTACATATACTTTGTATGTTACTTCAAGAGTGGTTAAATTAGTTTAATTCCGGTATACTATCTAATACAGGTTTCCATCTTCCACAATTTCTATTGTCTTTGTCTTGAATGACAACAGCCCCGTTTGAGCTTTCTTTCTTCATATGAGAAACCAAGTCACCTACTGAAACTCCTCCCTTTGTCAACATCACCTGCAACTGTTGTTTGGTTATCAGCAGCTTTATCCTCACCATTCCATTCCCATCTTCTGTTTCTGCCTCTGATTCCGGGTTCTCATTCAATTCCATAGAAGCTGCCTGAACTGGCACTGGATAATACATCTGACCACCAAAGACTCGGTGAACTTTCATGGATTCTGTATGTTCACCGACTTCTTGACCTGTTTGCATGATCTTGTTTTGTCGAATTATACAATTTCCCATTTTTGCTGCTTTTGTTTTCATATAAGAGGTGACTGATTAACAAGAGTTCTTTTGCAGTATAGAGACATGAAATGGCTAGATTTTAAGCAAGGTTGTTTGGATTAGATTTTTGTTGTATTTATAGAAATAAACCAGGAGGATGCCCTTGTAGTTTTTGATTATTACAGAAATGCCATATCTCACTTTGGACCCCACATAGATTTTTTGTTGGGGCTCATGCTTAATGGATCTTCCCATAATGACTTTTAAAATTCATTATTTTGCTGTTGCTTTGATAAAATATATTACTGAGCTAAGCAATGTGAAATTAGATGATAGTTGAGCATTTCCATACAAATTTACCTGAACTTGTAACTACAAGTCTACAACCCAACATATGCACGGGTTGATACTGTTATGTTTAAACTCCAACAGGTCAAACGGATAAAAAAATTTAGCTTAAAAGGGAACTTGTCAAATATTTCTAGCCACCAAAGCGTAATTTTATTGATTATAACCTCCTAAATCATTTCATTATTGACATAATATAAAATTTTCACTCATATTTGCATAGTTATTATGGTAAAATGTCCAATTAATTTTGAATAAAAGGTGTTTTAGGTCAACCCGTTTCAACCCATACCAAAAAGTACCTATTGTATACCCGAACTCGTTATTCAACCCACTTTGCCAGCTCTAAAAACTTTACTATTAGATTGATAATTTCTGTTCTGTATACATCCTGTTTGTGAAATTTACTCTGAAGTTCTGAAGGGATCTCTATATGTAACATCTGCACATTTTGCAGCTACCAACAGTGATCCCCTTCCTTCCTTGATGAAGGTAACATAGCTTGATCCCCTTTCTACTTTAATAATAAATACCTTAATGCTTTCCTTGCTGGTTAAAAGATTAAGTTGGCCATCATATTGCTTGGCTGTTGGTTGTTACTACTATTATTGTTCCCTACATCTAATGAAAGTGGTTATTGCGTATGGTAACCAAAGGGGATTGTTGTCAGACTCCAAAAGTTACAGTGGTAGATCAGTTAAGAGTCCTGTAGAACCACTAAAGCTTTTACCAAGTGGTTGACTATTGCCCTTTTACGATTATTTGTTGCAGCACTTGTACATCTGCACACCATTGACTAATTTCGATTCTCCCTTGGGCAGTAAACGTGTTCTGCAGGTCTTTTTATTCAAACGATACGCGCGTTTTCTCCACGACAGTTTCCAGGTAAATCTTGTGGTTACTGTATAATATCTCGTTTCATCCCCTCATTGTCATCACAAAATATAACCTTTTTTATGGGTTTTTTGCCTACCAAAATGAACATAAAAACCATAAGATATGAATAGGATAAAGCTGGCACACGGAACGGGAATTTTAGAAAAACTTATGCCTGATAAAGACAATATGCATTAAGGGAATGAATATGGTTGCAACCTATACCATCCACTACACAAGGGAATGAATATGGGTAGGGGTCTTTGTGCTAAGTGATGTTAACTTGACATAAGCAGTGATATAAGCCATATGAGTTTGTGGGTAGGAGCCCTTTTACTTTTTAAATCTTAAGTATAATTATGCTTAGATAAGCCACAATGAAAACCTCTGTTTTATTCATTGTCTAACTTGAACTTTGGTGAGCTTTAGCTTTTTGGGGGACCATGCATGAATCATGACTTTATGTGTAGTTTGGAGATTAAACCTTTTTAAATGCTAAATTAAACTCCAATAGGAAGCAATCCTGAGTTCCTATTAGTTGGACGGTTAGTCGGTCAAGTAAGTGATGATGATGCTAATATGGTAGAAATTTGTACAATGGATTATGTATCAAGTTGGCTTGAATTTCTGCTGATCTTTTTTCTAGAATGAATACTATTAATCAGACAATATTATAATCTTGGAATATTTGTCTCTAAGCATGCAAGTTTCTTTTTCCTTTTCGTGGATGCACTTACACGCCAAATAAACTGCGTGTTCATATGTGCTCGTGGAATTGCTTAGAAAAGAAATTATTTAGATACGTGTTTGTGGAGCTACTTAGGAAAGAAATTATTCAAATGTTAAAGCATGTGTATAACAATCATCAAACAATATGTTATAGTTTCTTTATTTTACTCTAATCTTTTGATTGCAAATCACCATGAATGCTAATGTTGTTCTCAGTGAAGAAAGGACTAATTTTTTTGGTTCCTTTTAAGACTTTTAAGAGGATTGAAATTGATAAATGATCACTAGTGGGGTTATACACAGTTGAAGGTGGGGGTGAATCCATTTGTAGGGGGCTATATGGCTAGTCCAGTAGTTGGAGTGAAAGTGTAATAGTGCAATAAAGTGATAGTTAGTCTCACCTCCCTTGTGGGAGAGAAGTGGTGGAGTTTGGTCTGGTCAATGTTCCATTATCATGGCAATATAATGTGTTTGATATTGGAATTAAATGGGTGGTGATGGTGATCCATCCTTAGGATTGTTGGGTTGAGTTAACCTTTTCCACATAAATCATACATGTCATGTCAACATAATATTCCCTCACTTTTCATATACACACACAAAAAGACACATTCAATACAAGAAGAGAGCTATGAGAGTCCCATTTAGCATATGTATATACATGTGTTTATACGGTCCTTATAATTTTTAAAAATTGTTTCTCAACATGAAAGGTTGTAACTATTGTTTTAACTGTGATACATAGGTGGTTTTATAACAATGTAGCCGCTTTTGTTTTTCTCTCCTACCATGTGTGACATGCACTACGTATAAATGTTTATGAGATTCTTGTTGTTCTCTACTTAAAATTGGTATTGTTCTAATGTTAAGATGTATAACCAAAGATATATGTATTAAACATCTTAAAATGTTATTTGTTTTTGGGTGTCGCATACTACTAATAAGGAAAAGTCCTGAATCTTGATTTGTGGTGGTTGGCATATGATAATAACAATAAATACCATTCATTATCCATGAGAATTACGTTCTATTTTTCTCTGCGTGTATATTTTTTTGAGGGTATGGTTATGATGACATCATAACAAGCAAGCATGCACAATTCATGCCTTGTTAAAGATTAAGAAAGTTTCATCATTCATCTCTTTTCTAATATTGTGATTTCATAGTATACAATAGTCTCGTTGTGTCAAGAATAATCTAGTTGTATCATGTTCATTGCGTGACGATATAATTATACAAAGATGATATTACTAGAATTGGCAAGAATTTAATTAGTATGATCATGTTCTAAAAGCGGTTAGTCTCTTTTAAGACTATTCAAATGTACATCTATATCTTTATCATCTGTGAAGGATCAATATCTTGTGTTAAATACTTATTTTTACCTAGAGGTTTTAAGTTTTAAGCCTATAAAATATGAAGGCATTGAATATTAAGGGCTTGTAGCTCGATCAATGACATATGCCATCTACAAGATAATAATGTTGTCCCTCCATATTAAGTTGGGGACTCAATCCCATGACAAACAATGAGGTAGATTTAGGAGAATAGTTATATTAGCATGTGTTATAATTTGTTATGTATGATCATCGTTTGTGACACACACAAAAAAAAATAAATAAAATGATAATTAATCAACATCAAATCTCTGTGAAAAAATTTGATTGTCAATTTTACTTAAGACTTAGAGCCTACAACCATTTAATTGATGAAACATTTTTAATATACGTTTTTGGATTTAAAATTCAGCGTGTAGTTTGAATTTGTATATTGAATTGTTTATTTGTGAATAAGAATATATCCCAAGTCATGACCATGACGCATTCACATCATAAAATTGTTTTATATATTGGTTTCTAGATCTTCGCTTACTATTTATTGAATTTAAGCTCGTACATTATACTTTCGATAAGAGAGAATAATTTGTACAAGTTATTGTATCTTGCATTCTTACTTCTTATTGATATTATGTGTTGAAATTTTAACATAACTTCTTTTCATATATGCAAATGATTTTGGTATGATCTTGAATGGGAAAGTAGGAAGTAAATAGTATACAAAACACACAACAAATGGTCAAACCATATAAACCAAAGAAGTTTTTAGGTTTAGCCAATTTGATACCGACATATTTTGATTTTGACGGTTTGATGATTCGTTACAGTTAAAACCAGTCATTTAAGCTTTTTATTTGATATTTTACGCTTCCAATTTTTAGTTATTATAGTCATAAATCATTTCATTATTTCAAATTTATTTAAAAACTAATGATTTTAAGAAATAAAACAAAAGCGATGAAATCATAGAACCGTTAAAATCAAACCATTAAACAAGTAAAATATAGTCCATCTAACTTATTCAGTTTGGTTTGTCATTTCCCAAAACCATAGTAAGTTATTTTAATTAAAATGTTCATCAAAATCAGTCGAATCAGCCTCCACGCTAACAATCCTAGATAGATATATGTTATATGTTGATAACAAATTACAAGAAATCATCCACCAAACGATATTAAAACTCTATAACAATTGCATTTCACGTCCTTTGTTTTCTGACATTTTCTAGATTGGGTTGGAAGAAGTCTGAACAAATCAAATGCTCAATCCAATTAGGAAAAAAAAGTGTCTTTTAATATCATAAAAGAAACGATACGTCTCCATCTTCTTTTGCCACCCCCACTCCAAAAAGCTAAAAAGAATAAGCGTTGATTTTTTACTAGCTATTAGTCTCTAGCAAGCCATGCTACACGTATTTTTATATGCAGTATATATCTCTCTTATCAAAATTTATAAAACAAATGAAAATGATATCTTAGTAAAAAAGTTAAAATAGATTAAAATTCTAGGTAAACTTGTAAAAATATATATAGTCAGTTCTTTAAAGTAGTCTTGTGGTTTATTAGGTTCCATGAGAAGTTCTATTTTATTTAAAAGTGTGTAATGTTCATGTGAACCAACTAAATTGGTTAATTTTAGTAGTTTGTTACTACTACTATTATTTTTAGTTTTTTTTATTATTTTTTATTTTTTTATAATACGTAAGCTGTAACCATAGTCACCGGCTTTGCCATCAATGTCCTTGTTGTGTTCATCGTTTCCGGTGTCATGAAATCACGCATGCTAATTTTCAAACACAACTAGTAAATTTCGTCGTGAATATTTCGGTGATATATCCATTCATGATCCCTCGATAACATCCATTGATAAGCCATCAATTAATTTTTTATTCAGACCATTTTTTTTGACGGATTAATACCAATGGATTCCAATGCAACCATTTTCCAATGCAACCATTTTCACCGAGAGATTTCTGATAGACATGTATGTCACTAAAATCCCTTGTTTTTGTAGTGACACACATGTTCAAGATTTGGATCATTTAGGGTTAGGGTTTTGAATCCAGTTTTATAATCGATTTGGGTTATTTATGGTTTCAGTTTGGATTGTTTAGGCTTTCAACACTCATTGTTATAGGCTTTGAGCTAAAAATTTGTACATGGTACAAGAAGACAATTATAAAGCTAAAGTAGTTTTATATGTATTTTTTTTGTTATGTCTAAAATAGAGTTACATAAAGACTCTATATACAAAGTTTGGTATTAAAATTCAATACATACTAGTTTAATAGACCTATTAGAGAGAGGAACTCTTTGTTCATGAGAGAGTGAATCTCTTTACTTTAGCTTCTTACTTGAAATGTATTGAAACATATATCACATAATTATCTAGATCTTATTTGTGTCTCGTTACTTCAACATGTATTCTGACTTGAATTTTGTTATTTTTATATTGTGCGTTTATACAATTATATTATTATTTCTTAAGGATTAAAAAGTAGAGACTTGCACGAATAATCAAAAATATAATTTTTAATCAAGAGATGGATATGCGTGGATTTCACCATTCGCTCCAAACTTATTAGTGCATATCCCATCAATTGATGCGTATAAATAATCGCAGAAATTTTAAATACATTCCAATGGCCAAAAGACGATAAATCGTCTGTGTGAGACTTTTATTTATATAAACATGGATGTTATGCTTATTATCATGTTATATATTATAGGCAATTGAATTTTTATAAAAGGAAAATATGAAAAATGTCATTTAGACCACATTTTTCTCCCAAAATGTCCATTTATCAAGCCATCCTCACAAAAGTCCCTATCTAACAGAGTTGACTCTGAGCATATAATAGGATCATCCGAACCTAAGATGAGCGGTTCAGATGAAGACATGTGTCTACACAAAGGGTCATCCCAACCGTGTTTGTGTTCGCTGGGAATCAAGTCAATTGTGTTCTGGTTTTCCTGTCATCGTCAGGGCGCCCGTATTTCTATCATGTCGCATTCGTTTCAAACCCTTAAATGAAAATTACATATATGAAATATAAGTTCCAGAAAGCCAAACTTGGTTACAGTCTAGTTCAAAATAACCAAGTACATGGTCGTTCGAACCTTCTCAGAGTTGTCGACTTTTTTCAGGTAGTCGTTCGAACTATAAAACAAGTTTGAACTATAAGACAAAGAAACTGGTGGCGTATGTATACCCCAAAAGCATAATAGTCCAATCGCACAAACAAGTGTATCACTATAATTAGCAACCATCACTTCAAACTTCACATCATTTTTAACTGTGAGTCCTAGTATATGAGATTAATTATATATGTGTATTCTCACCATCTATCAACACCACAACAGCATGGTCACTAATCTTACATAACAATTGTACATATTGCTCGGCTTAATAGATTCATACCGTATAGTAGGATCATCGTCATTTAACAGAGGAAAATAAGTTTTAAATAGCGTTTCACCTCATCGCCAGTCATGACCATCCTTCTAGCACCGGCAGACCTTTCTCTTTGAGGGACTGGACTTCCGTCATTAACCATTGGAACACAACCATAAATTTTTTGAAGTTTTCATGTGTCTTTTGTTGAAATTGTTCAAAAGGTTTTTTTTGCCGCTTTTCATTGTATCAAGACCGGTAACCCATTGAGAAATTATAAATGTACTTTTGTGTACAACATTAAATAATTAATTAATGGTTACTTCATTTTTCATTCGATCATTCCCCTCTAGATCTGAACAATTTGCATCCATGTAGGCCTACCTATCCAACTAATACTAGACTCCTTGGCCCATTTTACTATCTTTCTTAGTTATTATTATAACTAGCGAGAATTCCCGCGCTTCGCAGCGGGGATATATAGTTCTTTTGTTTTCTATGACGCTAAATATAGTAGGAGCTGTAATGAAGATACAAAAGTAAGGTAATTTTAGATTTGCAGAACAAAACCACAAACTATTGATATTACCAATATTATATTAATGTTCAGAGTTTGTGAGATTGAAAAGCTTATTTTATTAACAAGATGAATGTTGTACATATACATGGAGGTCGACTACCAACTAGGAGATAAACTAGGAGTTTACAACAACTTTGACTAGATATTTACGATGAGAATAATTCAAATTACAAACAAACTAAACGATAGATATGATCTATATCTTAATATGCCCCCGCAAGATGGACGATCCGGAGACGAGTCCAATCTTGGACAAGAGCATGCTGAAACGTGGTCGTAGTAGTGGCTTAGTTAATGCATCAGCCAGTTGATCGTCCCCGGCTATATGAGTGACTCGTAAGGACCCGGCTTGGACCTTTTCTCGGACGAAGTGGAAATCCAAGGCAAGGTGTTTCATGCGTGAGTGGAAGACCTGGTTAGCCGAGTAAGTTGTTGCGCTTAGATTATCACAATATATAGTGGGGGTAGTGGTGGAGGTGAACCCAAGCTCAGTTAATAAGGAATGTAACCATTGTATCTCGGTTGTAGTAGTAGCTACGGATCTAAATTCAGCTTCGGTGGAACTCCTAGCTAATGTGCTTTGTCGTTTTGAGCTCCATGCGATGGGTTAGCACCGAGATAGACAATGTAGCCGGTAGTGCTTCGGTAAGTGTCCTTGTCACCAGCCCAATCCGCGTCAGCGAAGGCATGTAAATTAAGGGGTGAGTGACGCCTGAGGAGAATGCCATGATGTTGGGTGCCCTGGAGGTAGCGAAGTAGCCGTTTTAATGATGTACAATGTAAGGATGTTGGAGCATGCATAAACTGAGAGAGCCGATTAACCATGAAAGAGACATCTGGGCGGGTTAAGGATAAGTATTGGAGACCACCAACAAGTGTCCGATAATCAGATGGAGATGGGTGTGGTTCGCCGCCATGCAACGTGAGAGACTCAGTTGTAAACATCGGTGTGGATATCGGTTTACAATCACTCATTTTGGCTTTGAGAAGAAGATCACGAATATACTTGTGTTGGGAGAGAAGGATGCCATGCGGGTGAGGAAGAACCTCAACACCAAGAAAATAGGAAAGAGTGCCAAGATCTTTGAGAGAGAATTTGGAAGACAGAAAGCGGATGAAGGTGTTTAGTAAAGTGGGGGAGGGTCCGGTAACGATTATGTCGTCAACGTAGACGAGAAGATATATAAGGAAGAACCGATAGTGCAAGTGAAAAGTGAGGAGCCGGAGATCGTAGGTTTGAACCCTTGGGAGAGGAGATAAGACTTCAACTCATCATACCAAGCTCGAGATGCCTGGCGTAATCCATATATTGCTTTGTTTAATTTGCAAACGTGGTTCGGGAAAGAGGGATTGATGAAACCGGGTGGTTGAGCCATGTAGACATCTTCGGTCAACGAGCCTTGTGGAAAAGCATTATTAATGTCAAGTTGATGAAGAGTCCAATTTTGCGAGATAGCAAGGGACAGAATGAGACGGACAGTGGCCGGTTTAACGACCGGGCTAAAGGTTTCGACATAGTCAATGCCGGGACGTTGATGGAAGCCTTTTGCAACAAGGCGGGCTTTGAGACGATCAACACTCCCGTCCAGTTTGTATTTGGTTCTAAAAACCCATTTACAACCAATAAGGTTGGGAGCGTGAGTGGAGGGGATAAGGGTCCATGTGTGGTTACGCTCAAGGGCACTATGTTCATCCGTCATGGCTTTGCGCCAGAACGGGTGTTTCAAGGCTTGGGTGATCGTAGTTGGTTCATTGGCAGGCAAGGTGGTAGAGGAAAATAGCAGGTAGTCAGAGTTATGATATTTGCTGTTTGGTTTAGGATGAGGTCTAGTATGTGGTTTAGAGGGCGAGAGATGGGGTGGGGGGAAACGGTGGAGGTGGCATTGGCAGTGCGGGGGAGGGTAGAAAAAGTATGAGGAGATGGAGAAGGCGGTGGGGATGGTGAAGCGTTTGCAGTGGGGATCTCGAGAGGAGAAGGAGGTGAAGGGGAGGATACAGTAGGGAAAGGGGACAGAGGTTGGGTGGTTGAAGTAGAAGAGGGAACAGGAAGTGAGATGGGTAGCCAATGAGAAGGTATAAGGGATGGAGGGGAAATAGAGTGAGTAAGTTTGAGGAAGGGAAATTCATTTTCAACAAAAACATGGCGAGAGCAGTATGTTTTAGAAGTGGTGGGATCAAAAGCATAGTAAGCACTTTGGGAGGGAGAGTATCCGACAAAAATGCAAGGGGTGGAGCGAGGGTGTAGTTTATTGGGGGAGTACGGTAGGAGCCAAGGGTAGCATAAGCACCTGAAGCTACGAAGCTTGTGATAATTTGGGAGTTTTTTGAAAAGGAGTTGATAAGGAGATGAATTATTGAGTGTTTCGGTGGGTAGTCAGTTAATGAGATAAGCGGCTGTGGTGAAAGCAAATGGCCAAAAGGTGGCGGGAAGCTTGGCATGGGAGAGAAGGGATAAGCCGGTCTCGACAATGTGCCGGTGTCGGCGTTCGACGTATCCATTGTGTTCCGGGGTGTGTGGTGGAGAAGTCAAGTGAGTAATGCCACACCAAGATAAGTGGGGAAGCAATTTTAGGTATTCTCCACCATTGTCGGAGAATAGCTGTTTGATATTTCTTTGAAAGTAGTTTTCTACTAATTTTTGAAAACAAATGAATGTGGATAGAGATTTAGATTTTTGTTTTAATGGATACAACCATATATATTTAGTGTAGTGATCAACAAATATGATGTAGTATTTAAAATTATCAAACGAAGTAACAGGGGAACACCATACATCTGAAAAAATAAGATCAAGTGGAGCTCGAGAAGTAAGCGTAGAAAGCGAAAAGGGGAGCTGATGGCTTTTATTAACATGGCAAGAATTACAATGATCGTTTAAACTAGAATGAAAAGAAATCAAAGACGATAAGAGCTTAAAGACTCTAGTGTGTGGATGGCCAAGCCTATGGTGCCAAGTCATCGGAGGAGTCTTGTGAAGCGTGAAAACGGATGGAGAGAGGGGAGAGCGCAGCTCATACATGCCCCGTGTGGCCTTGCCCTGAAGAAGAGGTGCTTTCGTGTCCCGGTCCTTGATAACAAAAACAAAGGAATAGAACTCAATTAGAAAATTGTTATCTTTACATAAGCAAGATATGGAAATAATATTTCGTGATAAAGAAGGGACACAAAGAACGTGTTTAAGAACGAGAGTGGTGTGTGAAGTTTTGATGAAAGTAGTGCCAATGTGAGTGATTGGTAAGGACGAACCATCACCGATGACTAGTTCCTCAGTCCCGTCGTACGGTGCATGAAGGGAGAGGTTGCTCAAATCATTGGTGAAATGGTGAGAGGCACCACTATCAAATAACCAGCTGTTGTTGGACATGTTGGAACTGTTCATCATGTGCACTTGAGCACCTTTAACCTGCAAGTTCCGAGCAAAAGATGGGATAGAAATATTCGGGTATACCTTTTTAAAGACGGTGCAGTTGGTAAGGGAGTGACCTCTTTGGTTGCACCATTGGCACTTCCCTAAAAAGGGGCGGGTGCCATTGTTGTTGTATGGTGCGGGTGTTTGTGGGCGAGGCAGGATACCTGAGGAAGGCGAAGGTCCTTGGTTATTACGGTTGGTCCAGGGTTTAGCCCCATTTTTGGGTTGCATGTAAAACACCGATGTCGGTTGATGAACGCGGCTGCTTGCTACCTGTGCCAAGGACAACTCGTGATTAATGAGTTTTTCATGCAACTCAGTGAAGGTAATGGGGGTGTCACAAGCGTGGATGGCATCCAGGATGGGTTTGTATGTGGATTGATCAAGACCATTTAGGATGGTATCGACGACGTCTTCTTGGTCCATCTATTTACCGAGAATTGCGAGTTCGTCGATCACGGTTTTTATGCTCTGCATGTAATCAGTAATGGTCAGAGTGGGAGCTTTGGACATTTGTTTTAACCGATGCTGCAACTGCTTGATATGTCCTCGACTTGGGAGGCATAGGTGGAGGCTAGGATCTGCCAAGCTTCACGTGAGGAGGAGGCGTTGGTCACGAGAGGAACAATTTGAGGGGAGAGGGTTCCCACTAGGGCACCAAATAGTAAGCGATCTTGACGAAACCAGGAGGCATAATCCTTGTGTGGCGTAACAGTTCCGTCTGCGGCAGTGATCGGAGTCGGTTTCGAAAGGGAACCATCTACGAATTTGTACAGATCGAGTCCGTGAAGCAATGCCTCAATCTGGGTTTTCCAGCCTAGATAGTTGTTGGAGGTTAGCTTAAGGGCAGCGGGGAAGGTAACGACTGTGAGGTCCTTCATCGATGTGTTAATCTGAAGGGAAGGGTTTTTAAGTTCGTTGGTGGCCATGTTAGTTGTCACACCCCAACCTTGACGGCGGAAACGTCGAGGTGTGAGGATTAGGATTGTTCACAGCCACATAACGCTATGTTAAAGTATAGAATGCCATTAATCAATTGTTTTCAATCACCACATACATCAATGTCTCAAAATAAATCAAACAAAACAAGAATTCAATCGTCTTATTAAGCCTAGGTCCATGATCTAGGTTCATGCATTCCTTCAATCATCGCTAAGCTTGCACATTACCTGAAACATGTTGAAAATAAAGTCAACTAACTAGTTGGTGAATTCTCATGGTTTTAAATACAATAAGTATACAAAATGTGGCAATTCTAGTCAATGGTCACAAGATAGCAAGTATATAGAACATGCATAGTTACAATCAAGCCTCGACTGAATAATATGAATAAGCATGATTAGCTAAGTGTATTTGGTTCCCTAGTGCACAAGCATACGGCTCCTAGGAGTCGGCAATACATCGACTTTAGCACCAAATAGGCTTGTCAGGCCCAAAGATCTAAGACTTCGCTAGGCTAGCAATAGTTAATGATTGCACACGTATGTCACATCTCATATAATACTAAACATATCCAAACAACCACGACTATGTAAGAATTGCACGTGTGTAATAAGTATCAAAACGTGTATGTGTAAGTTGGTATAAGCAACATGTTTCACCCCGAAAGATGTGAAATAATCGTAAAGCGGGGCATAAGAACTCACATGTTTAATAAGGAGACTTGTAGATGTAATAAGAATAACCACGAATAAGATTTCCAACACAAACGTCACAACGCACCTAAACGAAATAAAGTAGCGCGTTATAATTTGTTTGATGATTAATTGTAGGTCTAATATGATTTAATAATTATTCGTATTTATTACATGTTAATAACGTGGTCGGTTTAATGGAACGAATGGATTATACTTGGTATAATCAATTGTTAGCGCGTAAGAGAATTAATAAATAAAACTTGATTAACTTGTACGTTAAACCGGTTTATAAGGATTGTATGTAATAGTGATTTAGCTATTATAAGGAACTATAAATATATATATATATATTTATAGGTATAAGTAACTAAACAATTTAATTGTTTGAATATACATATAAATATATATACTAAACAATTATGATATTGTGTATAATAATCAATATAAATGATTTAGCTATTAAAGGACTATGTATAAAATATATATATATATATATATATATATATATATATATATATATAAGCAACTAAACAATTAAATCGTTTGAATATATATATATAAATATATATACTAAACAATTATAGCATTGTATAATCATAATAAGTGAATTAATTACTAAGGAAATATATATATATATATATATATATATATATATATATATAGGTATAAGTAACTTAAATAATTTAATTATTTAAAAATATAATTTACATATTCAAGTATTATTTTTACTCATTTATTTTGTATTTTTAAAACTCAAATTATGTATTTATAAATACAAAAGTATTTTATAAAAATTAATTTGGTCACAAATTTATTGAACAAAGTAAGAAATAAATCTGCATTTTATAAAATAAATTTTAGAAATTTTCAGAATTTAAAAAAGTTAATTAAATAAAAGAAATGAATAAAAGAAAAAAAAATCAGAAAAGAAAAGAAAAGAAATCAGAAAAAAAAGGGGGGGAGGGGGCTGCCCGGGTCGAACCCGGGGCCTCCCTGTTTACAGGAGACGCAGGAACCAGTGAACCAGGGCCGAGGCCTTGGTTCATTTCGGTTCATTTTAAATTTAAGTGAGCCGCCCCAGTTTTCCCCCAATCCGATGAACCCTAGGTTCATCTGATCTGAAATTGACCCTCGATTCGATATCAAACACTCGAATCATCATAGGGCTTTTGTTCATCGACTAAAACGAGTGGGTAACAGGTTTGATTACCTGTTCGGATGGGATTTAAGAGGGTTTCGAGTTCGGCTGTGATTCGAAAGTTTCCGAATTGGGGCTTTATGATTGAGAGGCTTTCTGGTGAAATTGAGAGTTTAGTGAGTTCGGGAACTTCAAAATGATTCAGAAGTCCTTAACTTATAGCTTCGATTACACGGTTTCGGGCTTAACCAATTCGATTTGAAACCGCGTTCGAATTTACCAAATTTGAGAGATTCGAGTTGTTAATTTGTGTTATAGATTGATTGATTAATTGTATAGACCGCGTATTAACTTTAGGAATGATTGATTTGATTCAATTTGTGATTTTAAACATGATTTGATTCGAATTTTTTAGAATTTTGATTCGGTTTTTGATTTGGAAAGGTTTCGAGCGGGAAATTGAAATTTCGAGTGGGTTCGGGTTCGAAATTGAGGGTCGAGCGAGTTGGGGGTTTTAATTGGGGTCAAATCGCCTTAAAATGGAGGTTTTGAGGCTCGCCGGAGCTCGCCGGAGCTCGCCGGCCGGCGGCCGGAAAATCGGTGAGAGAGAAAGCAGTTTGGTTTTTAAATATTTACCAAATGGTCCCTCAACTTTTGATTATTATTATTTCAGGTGGAAACTTCTTTTAAAGTTTTGAAATTGACAAAAATACCCCCTGGACTTTATTATTATTATTATTATTATTATTATTATTATTATTATTATTATTATTATTATTTATTATTATTATTATTATTATTATTTTATTATTATTATTATTATTATTATTATGTTATTATTATTATTATTATTATTATTATTATCTATTATATTATTGTTAGTATTATTATATGTATAAAAAAAAAGCTATTTACTAAAGATGCTATAAAATGGCATAAAATGAACACAAAATACAGAATGTTACAGTCTCCCCAACTTAAAAGAATTTCGTCCCGAAATTAAGAATCAAAAAGGGTTACAAGAATAAGTAAGGGTAAGTCTTCTTCATATGTTCTTCACGCTCCCAAGTGAATTCCGCTCCTCGTTTGTTCTCCCATCGAACCTTTACAATTGGGTCGTAGAGGTCCTAGTCTTCTTCATAATGCGATCCATGATTTCGACGGGTTTTTTCAATGAAGTGTAGTGACTCGTCGATCTGAATGTCTTCCAATGGTACATGCAAATTATCGTCGGCCAGACACTTCCTCAGGTTCGAGACGTGGAAGACCGGGTGAATTCCACTAAGGTCGGAGGGTAGTTCTAGTTTGTAGGCCACTTTCCCGATCCTTTTCAGAACCTTGAAAGGCCCTACAAACCTTGGAGCTAACTTGCCTTTCCTTCCAAAGCGAACCACACCCTTCCACGGTGAGACCTTAAGAAGGACCATCTCCCAACTTGGAATTCCAGTGGCTTTCGACGTTTGTCCGCGTAGCTCTTCTGTCGACTCCTGGCCACTTCCAGGTTCTTGCGGATGATAGCGACTTTGTCGGTCGTCTCTTGCATGAGCTCGGGACCGGTGATAAGATTTTCGCCAATGTCGGTCCAGCAGATTGGTGAACGACACTTACGACCGTAAAGTGCTTCGAACGGTGCCATTTGGATGCTTGAGTGGTAACTGTTGTTGTAGGAGAATTCTGCGAGCGGTAGGTGCGTATCCCAGTCGCCCCCAAAATCAAGGACACAGAGACGTAACAGGTCTTCCAGGGTTTGGATCGTCCGCTCGGTTTGGCCATCGGTTTGGGGATGGTAAGCCGTGCTTAAATCCAATTGGGTACCCAGAAGTTCTTGCATAGTAGACCAAAAGTGAGAAGTGAATCGAGCGTCTCGGTCGGATATAATGTGAAGAGGCACACCATGACGGCTTACGATCTCGTCGATGTAAATCCGGGCTAACCTTGATGTCTTATATGTGTCGCGTATGGGTATGAAATGTGCCGACTTAGTCAATCGGTCGACGATTACCCATATGCTATCGTGCCCGCGAGATGTCCGAGGTAACTTGGTTATGAAGTCCATGGATATATGTTCCCACTTCCACATGGGAATTTCGGGTTGTTCAAGTAACCCACTTGGACGTTGATGCTCCGCTTTAACCTTCGTGCATGTAAGGCACTTAGCAACATAGGTTGCTATGTCTCGTTTCATTCCGGGCCACCAATATTGACTCCGTAAGTCCATGTACATCTTATCGGAGCCCGGGTGAATAGAATAACGAGTCCGATGTGCTTCGTTCATGATAGAAGCCCGAAGGTTATTGCGTTTGGGGATCCAGATTCGGTTTGCGAAATACCTTAGCCCGTTGGCTCTTGTTTCTAATTGGGCTAAGAGATTTGGCTCGAGCTCTTCCTTCATACTCCCTTCGGTTTGCACCGCTTGCTGTGCTTCTCGAATACTCGCCTCGATGTCACAATCGATCCTTAAGTTCTGCAATAACACCGTAGCATTGTTGACATCGAGTCGGACTTCAGTATCAAACTCTCCCAATGTATCGAACCATTGGCGTCGGTCGCGAATCTCTTGAACGGAAACCATCTTTTGATGCGACTTTCGACTCAATGCATCGGCTACGACATTTGCCTTGCCGGGATGGTAGCGGATGTCACAATCGTAGTCGCTAATTAGTTCCACCCAACGACGTTGCCTCATATTGAGGTCCTTCTGATTGAAGACGTGTTGGAGGCTCTTGTGGTCCGTGTAGACTATACATTGCGTGCCGTATAGATAGTGTCTCCAGATTTTTAAAGCAAAGACCACCGCTCCGAGCTCGAGATCGTGCGTCGTATAATTTACCTCGTGAACCTTCAATTGTCTCGAGGCATATGCGATGACCTTTCCCCGTTGCATGAGAACACAACCAAGGCCTTGCTTCGACGCGTCGCAGTATACCGTGAAGTCGTCATTTCCATCCGGTATTGTCAGAATAGGAGCATTGCACAACTTGTGCTTCAATGTCTCAAACGCCTCTTCTTGCTCGGCTTTCCACTCGAAAGGCTTGTTCTTTTGAGTCAAGGACGTGAGTGGCTTTGCGATTTTTGAGAAGTTGGCAATAAATCGTCGGTAATACCCGGCTAGACCAAGAAACGATCGAACTTCCGTCGGAGTTGTGGGAGCACTCCAATTCTTTACGGCTTCAACCTTCGCAGGGTCGACGTGAATTCCTTGACTATTCACAACGTACCCTAAGAACTGTACTTCTTCAAGCCAAAACTCACATTTCGAGAATTTCGCGTACAGTTGTTCCTTCTTCTACAGTTCGAGGATTTGACGGAGATGAAGTTCATGATCGGAGCGAGACTTGGAATAAATAAGAATGTCGTCAATGAAAACGATGACGAACTTGTCTAGGTATGGCTTGCACACCCGATTCATAAGATCCATGAAGACCGCTGGAGCATTGGTTAAGCCGAAAGGCATAACCATGAACTCGTAATGCCCATACCGAGTGCGGAATGCAGTCTTTGGGATATCGTCGTCGTGGACTCGCAGTTGGTGATAACCCGAACGCAAGTCGATTTTTGAAAAGATTGCAGCTCCTTGAAGTTGGTCGAAAAGGTCGTCGATACGAGGAAGAGGATACCGGTTCTTGATAGTCAACTTGTTGAGCTCCCGGTAATCGATACACATGCGGAAAGACCCATCTTTCTTCTTCACAAATAAGACAGGTGCACCCCAAGGAGAAGAACTAGGGCGGATAAACCCCTTCTCGGATAATTCCTGGAATTGGCTAGAGAGTTCTTGCATTTCCGATGGTGCGAGTCGGTAAGGTGATTTAGCCGCGGGGCTTGCTCCCGGAATCAAGTCGATTTTAAATTCTACTTCGCGTACGGGAGGTAACCCGCTAAGATCATCGGGAAAGACCTCAGGGAATTCTCGTACAACTGGAACATCTTTGAGTTCCTTCTCCTTGGCTTTGGTGTTGACTACATATGCCAAGAATGCCGGATAACTCTTACTTAGGCATTTCTGAGCCTTAGTACATGACATAAGCTTGAGTCCTTTGGAGGACCGTTCACCGAACACCTTCATCGTGTCACCGGAGGGTAAGGGCATGCGAATACACTTCTCGAAGCAGATGATCTCGGCATGGTTCTTGGATAACCAATCCATGCCGATAATAACGTCGAAACTTCCAAGCTTCATTGGAATAAGGTCGATAAAAATTTATGGTTGTGAGACACAATAGACAATCGCGGATAACCACGTCGACGGTGATGGGTTCTCCATCAGCAACTTCGACGGTGAGAGGTCTCTCTAGATTTGAGCGAGGTTTAGAAAGTGTCGGCTCGAACTCTAAGGAAACGAAACTTCTATCGGCGCCCGAATCAAATAATACGTATGCATAGGTGTCATTAATAAGAAACATACCTGTATAGGTTTTAAAGGCACTTAAGGACACAAGTAAGGAATTTTAAGAGAAATTCTATGGAGATAGGGTTGCAATTTTTTTTTGTTTTACGTACCGTTCACCACCTCGTTGTTCGCTTGCGCTTGGTTCGCGTTGATGTTGAAAGCACGTCCACGAGCTTGTGGTACATTGCCCACAAGACGAGGGCACTGGGGTCGGTAGTGACCTGGTTCTCCACAGTTGTAGCAGACCCGATTTGGTTCCGTCACTGCGTTTCCCAATGCTCGCGACACGTTGCCACAAGGTGCCCGTACTTGCCACATAGTGTGCAGATGCGACACGGAAGATTGCCCGGGTGGTGATACCTACACGTGTTACACATAGGTAGAGGGCCCGCATAAGCCATTGCCACGGGCACTTGTGCTGCTGGACTAGCCCCGGTAGTACACTGTCTTTGGGGCGGTTTAGGAGCAGCCACGGCGTAGTTCCGTGCCGGTACAAACTTCCGTTTCTTGTTATCAGGCTTGACCTCCTTAACCTCCTCGGGGGTCGTCTTCTCAGTCTTTTTGGCACCCTTTGCAGACATAGTGCCCGCTCGGATATGGTTCTCCGTCAATTGGGCAGTGATGGTGATAGCTTCTTCCAAGGTTGCGGGCCGGCTACCCACAACGGCATCCTGAATCTGAGGCGGTACACCCTTAATAAATTTTTCCACGTTTCGGGAGACAGTATCCACCATGTGTGGCAGCAGTATGCTTAGTTCATGATGACGGGTAGAATATGCCAGATGGTTCCCGCCATCCTGTTTCAAATTCCAGAATTCCTCCTCCAGTTTCTGGATTTCGCTCCTCGGGCAAAACTTGGCTATGGCTATGTTTTTGAATTCCTCCCAAGTTAAGGCCAAGATTGCATCGGGGCCTCGGTTCCTCTTTTCACTGTTCCACCATGTTAAGGCCCGTTGCTGTAGCATACTGGTGGCATACCTTACTTTGAGTGCTTCGGGGCACTCACAGTTGACGAAGGTGTTCTCCATCCCTTCAAACCACTCTAAGAGACCGGTGGCACCTTCCTTGCCACTATAACTGGGTGGCTTGCATGAACTGAAATGCTTGAAGGTGCAAGACTGGGTGTTACGCCGTTGGTTTGCACTATTCTCCCCTTGACCATTGCTATTGTTCGTGACGTTTGCGATCATAGTGCTGCTGAGTTCAGCCACCATGGTCGGGATGACCGCAGCCATTTGCCGGGCAATCATGGCAGCAAGCTTACGGCCGGATCTTCCTCGGTTTCCGTGGAAACGAGACATGCTGGAAAAATACAAATTGGGTTAGGATCGGTTAAAAGGATAATAAGGATGGGCAATTAAGGTAAGAATCATGGATTATACGGAATGATTCCATTTGGTGACGCATCACCATTTGGAAACGTTGACACGTCAAGATGAATTGACCCATTCACCTCAGAAACTCGTGTATGTTGGTCATAGTTTATCACTCATCCCGGAAATCCCCAGGTAGCGTAACGGTTCCTCAATGAGATTTATCTGTATACGCTTGCCTTAGCCCGAGGGCCTTTTGCCAGAAAATCCAGAATACAGGTGTCTATGTACCACACTAGTTCTTTGGTTTATGAAATCAAAAATCTTGATGGGATATTTACAAGATTAGACATAAAGTCTAAAGAATTCCTATCAATAGATTCTACTTGGAGACGAGAATAAGTTTAAGAAATAGTAACTGTCGGGGAGAATTAACGTTTAAGATAAGTTTAGGGGAGACGGGTAACAATATGTAATCATGTAGAAAGGCACCTATGCTAAGGCATCACATTGCACATAATAAGGCATAGCGTTAGGCAGCATGCAAACAATAAGTATGTATTCATAAGAATACTATTCTATAAGGGTCATGCATAAACTATAGCCTAGGTCACCATTTCTAATAACCTAAATCCCTATAGTTATGGGCTCTGATACCAATCTGTCACACCCCAACCTTGACGGCGGAAACGTCGAGGTGTGAGGATTAGGATTGTTCACAGCCACATAACGCTATGTTAAAGTATAGAATGCCATTAATCAATTGTTTTCAATCACCACATACATCAATGTCTCAAAATAAATCAAACAAAAACAAGAATTCAATCGTCTTTATTAAGCCTAGGTCCATGATCTAGGTTCATGCATTCCTTCAATCATCGCTAAGCTTGCACATTACCTGAAACATATTGAAAATAAAGTCAACTAACTAGTTGGTGAATTCTCATGGTTTTAAATACAATAAGTATACAAAATGTGGCAATTCTAGTCAATGGTCACAAGATAGCAAGTATATAGAACATGCATAGTTACAATCAAGCCTCGACTGAATAATATGAATAAGCATGATTAGCTAAGTGTATTTGGTTCTCTAGTGCACAAGCATACGGCTCCTAGGAGTCGGCAATACATCGACTTTAGCACCAATAGGCTTGTCAGGCCCAAAGATCTAAGACTTCGCTAGGCTAGCAATAGTTAATGATTGCACACGTATGTCACATCTCATATAATACTAAACATATCCAACAACCACGACTATGTAAGAATTGCACGTGTGTAATAAGTATCAAAACGTGTATGTGTAAGTTGGTATAAGCAACATGTTTCACCCCGAAAGATGTGAAATAATCGTAAAGCGGGGCATAAGAACTCACATGTTTAATAAAGGAGACTTGTAGATGTAATAAGAATAACCACGAATAAGATTTCCAACACAAACGTCACAACGCACCTAAACGAAATAAAGTAGCGCGTTATAATTTGTTTGATGATTAATTGTAGGTCTAATATGATTTAATAATTATTCGTATTTATTACATGTTAATAACGTGATCGGTTTAATGGAACGAATGGATTATACTTGGTATAATCAATTGTTAGCGCGTAAGAGAATTAATAAATAAAACTTGATTAACTTGTACGTTAAACCGGTTTATAAGGATTGTATGTAATAGTGATTTAGCTATTATAAGGAACTATATAATATATATATATATTTATAGGTATAAGTAACTAAACAATTTAATTGTTTGAATATACATATAAATATATACTAAACAATTATGATATTGTGTATAATAATCAATATAAATGATTAGCTATTAAAAGGACTATGTATAAATATATATATATATATATATATATATATATATATATATATATAAGCAACTAAACAATTAAATCGTTTGAATATATATATATATATAAATATATATACTAAACAATTATAACATTGTATAATCATAATAAGTGAATTAATTACTAAAGGAAATATATATATATATATATATATAGGTATAAGTAACTTAAATAATTTAATTATTTAAAAATATAATTTACATATTCAAGTATTATTTTTACTCATTTATTTTGTATTTTTAAAACTCAAATTATGTATTTATAAATACAAAAGTATTTATAAAAATTATTTGGTCACAAATTTATTGAACAAAAGTAAGAAATAAATCTGCATTTTATAAAATAAATTTTAGAAATTTTCAGAATTTAAAAAAGTTAATTAAATAAAAAGAAATGAATAAAAGAAAAAAAATCAGAAAAGAAAAAGAAAAGAAATCAGAAAAAGAAAGGGGGGGAGGGGGCTGCCCGGGGTCGAACCCGGGGCCTCCCTGTTTACAGGAGACGCAGGAACCAGTGAACCAGGGCCGAGGCCTTGGTTCATTTCGGTTCATTTTAAATTTAAGTGAGCCGCCCCAGTTTTCCCCCAATCCGATGAACCCTAGGTTCATCTGATCTGAAATTGACCCTTGATTCGATATCAAACACTCGAATCATCATAGGGCTTTTGTTCATCGACTAAAAACGAGTGGGTAACAGGTTTTGATTACCTGTTCGGATGGGATTTAAGAGGGTTTCGAGTTCGGCTGTGATTCGAAAGTTTCCGAATTGGGGCTTTATGATTGAGAGGCTTTCTGGTGAAATTGAGAGTTTAGTGAGTTCGGGAACTTCAAATGATTCAGAAGTCCTTAACTTATAGCTTCGATTACACGGTTCGGGCTTAACCAATTCGATTTGAAACCGCGTTCGAATTTACCAAATTTGAGAGATTCGAGTTGTTAATTGTGTTATAGATTGATTGATTAATTGTATAGACCGCGTATTAACTTTAGGAATGATTGATTTGATTCAATTTGTGATTTTAAACATGATTTGATTCGAATTTTTTAGAATTTTGATTCGGTTTTTGATTTGGAAGGTTTCGAGCGGGAAATTGAAATTTCGAGTGGGTTCGGGTTCGAAACTGAGGGTCCGAGCGAGTTGGGGGGTTTAATTGGGGTCAAATCGCCTTAAAATGGAGGTTTTGAGGCTCGCCGGAGCTCGCCGGAGCTCGTCGGCCGGCGGCCGGAAAATCGGTGAGAGAGAAAGCAGTTTTTTTAAATATTTACCAAATGGTCCCTCAACTTTTGATTATTATTATTTCAGGTGGAAAACTTCTTTTAAGTTTTGAAATTGACAAAATACCCCCTGGACTTTATTATTATTATTATATTATTATTATTATTATTATTATTATTATTATCATTATTATTATTATTATTATTATTATTATTATTATTATTATTATTATTATTATTATTGTTTTATTATTATTATTATTATTATTATCTATTATTATTATTGTTAGTATTATTATATGTATAAAAAAAAGCGATTTACTAAAGATGCTATAAAATGGCATAATAAAATGGACACAAAATACAGAATGTTTAGTGGTTGAGGAAGATTAGTTATTGTTGAGAGGACAGGAAGAAGTGTTTGAGCCAAGCTCTGATACCATATTAATGTTCAGAGTTTATGAGATTGAAAAGCTTATTTTATTAACAAGATGAATATTGTACATATACATGGAGGTAGACTACCAACTAGAAGATAAACTAGGAGTTTACAACAACTTTGACTAGATATTTACAATGAGAATAATTCAAATTACAAACAAATTAAACGATAGATATGATCTATATCTTAATATATTAAACTTGCATCTTATGTTTTTACCACAAAGCCACAACTTCTATTCACACCTATTTCATACAAAAGGTACATCATTTAGGCTGGTGGGATCTTTGTTGGTTGATACTCATGAATCTGCAAAGAAGAAATGATCATGGGTAGGTTAAGTCATGAAATGATTATGTCCGGATCAAGTTTTGTGAGTTCTTTAAATAAAAAAGCACACCCTAGTAGTAAATCTATATTGTATCTAGGCTAAAAGCACATGCCGTATGAAGCAGCCACACAACAAACAGTCCAGCCAAGCTCATAAAGAAAGTCATGCAAACTCTACCTTTACTAAATATATAACTATATGCAGATTTTTAAAGTTTTACTATTATGTATTTACTCATAGTATCTATGTTCTTTTTATCTAAAGATGATATAGAGTGTTTAGAGATCAAGTTGGGAGCCTTTTTTTATTTTTTTATATTGTTAGGTATAAAAAAGATATAAAAGATATCGGTACCTCATTCCTAGATGTGGTGCTAATGTTTGGACCTTTCTAGTACTGTTGTTTCTGTGAAAAGCTAAACTAAAATATAAATCATAATTCATTTACCCTACTAATGTTTTAATTGTTTGTGTACATATGAAAAAGAAAAATATAAACATGAAACATATAAGCGTACCATAAAAGTCAAGTAGCACAACTTACAAAGTCAACACAACATCATTAGTTCAACCCAACATCTACATATTTAATCCTACTCATAGAGATTTAGCGAACAATTATAGACCACTGAAGGATGATGGAGAGGTAATTTATAGAAACTTGCTTTTACATACAATCATTATCATCTTACAAATGAGGGTGTTAACTTCTATTTATAGTTTTCGGTGAGGGTGGTAACTACCATAACCGCCGACACTTAGGTTATACAATAATAATACACATTAATACTAAACATAGACTAAACTAATAATAATGCTAACTTAGGATAATATCAATATTAAGTCTAACATTCTCCCCCTTAATTTTGATTTATCCTTTCATGCTTCATAGTAGGATTGGATCATCTTCTTCATAAATAAGAAGGGATTCTTGCTCATTCTTTTCTTTCTTTTTGTCTTTCCATTTGGTACATTCGTTTGTGAAATGTCCAAGTCCTCCACAATCATAACACCTAAACTTACTCTTGTCTTTGTTTTCTTGGTTCTCTTGGCTCGTGCTTCTTTCGGGTCTTCTTTCTCTTTTGTCAAAGCTTCTTGCTCGTCCTTTTGCTTGGTTTTGATTGCCACGTGCTTTACCATGATGCCAACTTTCTAAATGATTACTTGAGTTTGCCATTAGGAGTTTGTTTGATGATTTCGTCTACTTCGTCGTGACTTTTGAGGCGTTCCTCAAATGCTGTTATTCTTCCCACTGCTTCTTCAATGGCATTTTATCTATTTCTGAATATTGCTCGATAGATGCCACTATTGGTAAAAACTTCTTAGGAACGGAATTAAGTAACTTCCTTACGATTATCTTATCTTTAAGAGTAGTGCCAAGACTTTTGAATTTGGCTCTTATGCTGCTTAACTTGCTTGCGAAGTTACTTACACTTTCATTTTCTTTCATCTTTAACATCTCTAACTCGCTTCTTAAGGTTTGTAGGCGTGCCTTTTGACTAGATCTGCTCCAAGGTGTCGAACTTTAATTGATTCCCAAACTTCTTTTGCATTTTCACATTGTGCAACTTGCATTAGTATATCTTCGGTTAATGTTTGGAAAATCATTGCTTTAGTCGTATGCGCTTTATTTTCATCTACATCTCCTTTCGAATCAATTGTTTCCCAAAGACCATAAGCCTTTAAGATCGTTTCCATTAAAAGTGCCCATGAGGTGTAGTTTGACTCAGTTAATTTTGGACATTGGAGTGATATGTTTCCTTGTTCACGTGTTGATGTCAATGTACTTGCTGATTTTTCTTCCATGATTTCTTACTTAATCTTCTTCGATTTTTTCTTTCTATGTTCTTACCTTACTGCTTGAACTTTGCTTCTTGCTAATTGATTCAAGAATGAATCGTCTTGCTTTCTTGATACTTGCTATAACTTGCTTTTGGCCAACTTGCTAACCAAACTTTCTTCGCTCCCAACCAACTTGCTAATCGGGGCTTTGTGTTCTTGACCTACTTGCTAATCAGGTTTTATGTGCTCCTGACCCACTTGCTGATCAGGTTTTTATGCACTAACTTGCTATACTCAACGAACAAAGGTTCGGAGTTACTTGCTATATGCTTTTCTCAACAAACCACAAAAGGCTCGGAGTATCTTGCTACTTGCTACTCGAATCTTTATGATCCGATTTATCTTGCTATGTGAACCACAAAAGTTTGGTTCTTGCCTGCTATGTGAACCACAAAGGTTCGATTTTTTGACTTGCTAATTATTGAAGAATTTTCAATAACTATGTGACGAGTTGAGTTTCTTTCTAATGGTGGAATCTTATAATCTTATTTTTTACTATTTAACTAAAACTATTTGTAATAAAATTCTGCGTTCCTTTATATTTTGAAGATTTCAATTTAAAAAAACAGATTAAAACTTTGACAATTATTCAAAATTTTTGAGAAATACTTTTCAAAAATTCCTTTTAAACAGATTATTTAAAGTTTAAAGTAATGAATAAAAGAAAACCTTAATTGTTTTTAAAAGTATGAATAAAAGAAAACCTTAATTGTTTTGTACTTTCGAGAAACGTGTTTTTCTTTAAAATAACTTGAAACCAGTTTTTTTTTTGTTTTCTGACGACTTATCTACTCGGTTTCTAACTTTCTTCGAACAAACTCTCGCCTCTTGATTCCAACGTATATTTGATTCTGAACGATCGATGATACCTTTCTTTCGTTCGATTTCTCCAGATTAAAACGAAAATATTTCGTTTTTTGGTTTCTGATCTTCTCGCCACCGATACGTTCTTTTGTCTCTGTTCGCGTCCTTTCGATCGGAGTTTTCAGAATTGAATGTTTTGGTTTGATCTGAACATCAACATCGATTCTTCTGATTTCGAATGAAGATAACGATCGAGAGATTCAATTGTTATTATCAATTGACTGCGAATTTTGAATATAGATGTGATGAATGTTCCGATCGCGAACCAGGGGTTCGATTTTCTTCTTCCTAAGAGCGTAACGCTCTGATACCAATTGAAGGATGATAGAGAGGGAATTTACAGAAACTTGCTTTTACATACAATCATCATCATCTTACAAATGAGGGTGTTAACCCCTATTTATAGTTGTCAGTGAGGGTGGTAACTACCATAACCGCCGACACTTAGGTTATACAATAATAATACACATTAATACTAAACAGACTAAACTAATAATAATGCTAACTTAGGATAATATCAATATTAAGTCTAACAACCACTACACATATAAACTCAAAATAGAAAGCAATTAGCTTTTATGTTTTAAAAAAAATACAGTAACTAGTCTGTATAAAACAAAAAAGTCTTAATGTGTAACTTAAACTTTGAAAAAATGAAATTTTACAAATTCAGTAGCAAAGTTAAAGTTGCATGTATATGTTGCCTCATTGGTTAGGAGTTAGGACATAACTTAGCTTTATTTTCTTTGTTCATGTTATTTAATATTTTTTAAGTTCAATTGATTACAATTTAAAACACCTTTTAATCTCAAAAGCTATGAACATTTTTAATAATCAAGAAAATTTAAAGAAATAATCATGAACTATAATCTAATAAAGACCATTCGAATATTTGCGGTCTTTTATAACTTTTATGGAAACATAACTTTTGTATAACAACTTGACCTTGTTTTGACCCACTTATTTAGCCACCTCTTATAATGATGATAAGCTAACTTGATTAATCCACATCAAAATAGAGCAGTGTTGGCATTGCAACCTTAGCACAATCTTATTTGTAATTTTTACCAATTTCATACAATAAATCATTCATAAAGTTCTTCAATTCTGAACACGATATGACAATCTACCAAACTGAAGCAATTGATGATGTTGTGTTAAGAAACAGTTCAATATGAAAGAAAATAAAAATAAAAAATTAATTCACCTTATTGTGAAAGGTACGTGGGTCGTTTTGTTTGGCCACCATATTTTCTGTCTTAATGACGCTTCCCTTGTGCAGTCAAGCTAATTTTCCCTTCCCGTAATGTGTCACCTTATGAAAGGTATGTTTTCTGCGTTCCTTGTTCTTGTAGTTTGGTCTTAGGAACATTCACCCGTAACGAATCACTAATTCTATCAAATAATAATTTCATTTTGAAATAAGAAGACCATGACCATGAAGGCATAGAAAGATACAAATCAAAACCAACTGAAGGTAATATGCAATTTAATCACTTCAGCTAACAGATTTGTGTGTTCTTCAATTAGGTAAGTAAATTAACAAAAGAAAACAGAAACTCTTTTGAACTAATACTTATACATTTGTGGTTGATTTTGCTTCCGCCCTTAATAATACTAAAAGTTGTACATTTGAAGGTAGGACTTCAAAGGCTAGTATGCACATTTACATAGTTTTCTAAGATGTAGCGAACACACGCACCAGATTAGATGAACATCTACGCGAAGGAAGAAAATTAAAAAGCAAACCTTCATCAGATTAATATATCAGCATATAAATTGCTTGCGCAATGTCCCGTTACGATTCTCAAGTAAGAAAATCAAATAATCATTATCTACAACAATATAATAGCAAAGACTAATTAAACAAAAGAAGAAATAAAGTAACATACAAGAACTTAGATTGTATGCCCAAGAAATCTATATTTTACCCTGAAGATAAAAAGAAATAATGTATAGCTTTTTTTTTGTAAGGCAAATTCATTCAACAAAACAACAAAAACCGGGAATCTCCAGGATGGAGATCCCAACAACCGAACGTTACATTATGTTACATCAAAATCAAAAGATTGCCAATCCTTCCAACCCATAACACCCTTTTTACTTCTACTAGTAAACCATATATAACCTATAGCTTTAATATCAGCAACCAAGTTAACCACCGATCGCGTATTTTCTTGAAGATCTTTTCGTTTCTAGCCTTCCAAATCCTCCAACAAGTAATTATCATCATCCCATATATCACCATCTTTCTCCGCACCGGCCAAGACGTATCCTGGAGAATATCATGCCTCGAAAAGAAGAAGAAATGCGGCAACTTCATCCATCTAGAGATAGCATACCAAACATTACTCGCCACGCAACACCCAGTGAATAAATGATCTACCGTCTCTTCCTGGTCCTCACAAAGACTACACAAAATACTGCCACAATCAATGTTTCGCCTTTGTAACGCTTTCTTTGTTGGAAGCCTATCGTGAAGCATACGCCACATAAAATATTACACTTAATCGGAATCCACCTACACCATTTGAAAGAGGCCTCCGGATGAGCATAGCGATCACCATCTATCCACTTCTTCACCTCTTGAACAGCAAACTCGTTACTCGACCCATTATCCCAAAACCAAGAATCTCTATTAACACCCATTCTTTGGCCGAACAAAAGTTCGCAGCATTGAAATAATTGTTGAACCTCAGCAGACTCACTCGGCAGCCTCCTCCAGTGCCAATTAAGATACGGACCATTCACACCTTCCACCACACGGTCCCGAACTTTACAGAATTTATCCCCCTCCAACCGGAAAATATCTGGAAAAAACGCTTTAACGAGGAACTATCAATCCACGGGTCAATCCAAAAAAAATTTCTGCACCATTCCCAACCCGACCTCTGATCACGTCAAGGCTGCTACGACTCCCAACTTTAAGCCGAAGACCGCATTTAATTATATTAGACTACGTACCATTATATCTAGCATTATGAGGGTACGCCTCCCATCTTCTTTGGGAGTCGTGGATAGCATCCACAACACGTCTCCATAAGGCGTTGCCTTCATGTCTATACCTCCAAAGCCATTTACCCAAGAACGCTTTGTTACAATCACCCAATTTTCGAATACCCAGGCCTCCATATCTAATCGGCTTAGAGACGTCAACCCAGCCCCCCAATGTATAGCTAAGAACATTAGTCCTAGCAACAGAATAAGCCAATGAAGAAAAGGAATAAGCCTACCTCCACAATCAATGGAAAAGAAAGAGTATAGAAGAAGAGGTCTGAATTAATTAGGATCGAGAAAGAAGCAGCGCAGAAAGAAGATGCTTCAAAGTACTTACGTGGAGAGCAAAAGAACGAAGGAAGGACACGCGTCCTACATAAAGCTGCTCCTTTGTTGCAGCAACACCCCCTTGAGGTTAGAGTGCCAATCTCATAAAAAGTAAAACATTCGGTGGTCAAAATATAAAGCTAGAAACTATACTGTAGCCAAGATTACACTTTTATATAGAGGAGTAATTAAATTCCTTTTAATCAGGGTTTGTTTAAGTTAATGTGTGTACCCTCGCGTCTCGGGCATAAAAGTTGATGTGGCCTTGTAGGGGCGTAAACACAACTCCCTCGGTGGTGGCGTCAAGGGCGAGGGAGTGGAGGGTTTTATCATTAAAATCGTATAAATACTAAACCATTCTACAAATTTTTACACACGATATACTTACTCTTTTACAATCTTAAAATAATTTCAACCATGAATTCAAACTGCCCACACAATTTTTTCAGGTGGAACCAACCATTCTACAAATTCTCGCTTAAAACATCGATCATTTAACGGGATTGGATCGTCGACTGGCCGCAGATCGATATGAAACAAGAGACTAAGAACAAATACAGACTTTCTTTGTTTATATACTTTTATTATGAATGTCTTTTTTAGTTTTAATCTTCTAGAAATTTTATTATATTATTTATTGTTTATTATTGTATTTAAGTAGATGTATAATAATATAATGTTAAATTAAATTATATGGGTGATATGCAGTGAAAGTGGTGAAACCAGTTCCTTGGTTTAGTAAAGCGGAGACGTGAAGTTAAAGAACCAAAGAAGGTGAAATGGATGATGTCTCTACATGAAAGTGATTGAGCTTTAGAGTACACCCGTGATCTTATTTTAATTCTTTACTGTTATTTATGTTTATATTTTGTGTTTCTTCAGTTATCAGTTTTATATTAAAGCGCATTTACATATTTTCCCCTTATTAAAGTCACTAATTACATATTTATCCAAGTCGAAAAATCAATTACATATTTCCACTTGCTAAAACATATAAATTACATATTTACCCATTTTAATGAAAATATTTATTGAATGATTGTTTACTCGTATTTTCACAAAGTATTTTTACAAATATCATTTCTTAAGAATATTAATAACATATTTCATCAAGTTCAAGTCTTCTATATAAATAGAAACAATAAAATTACATCATGTTTAAAACTTCATTTCAAATAACAATAACCGATAATCAAAGTTATATCTTCAAATACAGAATATAACAATTAAAAGTTTTAAACAATTATAATAATAAACTGTCAATATATAAAAATTTCTTAACAAAAAACAAGTTAAAATAGTTATTTAATAGGTTAGTTTTAATGAAATGGATAAATATGTAATAAATATGTGTTAGGAAGGGGAAAAATGTGATTTTTTAGCTTTGGGAAATATATAATTTGTGATCTTAAGAAGGGGAAATATGTAAAAATCTCTTATGTTAATAACATAATTCCAAATGTTATTTAAAATTCGTCTTTAGTCGAATACTTTTTATCGAGGATTCGAGACAAATTCTTTGATTGGGCCAAGTTTATTTTAATATTCGGCTTTATTTCTTATTTGAAGCCCATTTAGGGTCCTGAGGCTTAATTGACCTTTGGGCTCAAAATCAGGCCTCGTAAATTTAGTTTTAGCCCACAATGACTGGAGGTTCACAAATCAGTTTCTAAGCCCATGTCCTGTGCAATATTTAATATTATGAGGCTTAAATGGAAAAGGTTACTAAGCCAATTTCAACCCTAAGGTATGATTCGGGTCTAAACAGGTTTCAATCAAATTGGTTTCGTTTTGGGTTAAAACCGGTTCCTAAATTGTTTTTCACCTTTACCTAGAACTAATGTCTTCTACACTTGTGCTCAAAGATGATAGGATGATAATGGGCCCGATTTATACCGTTAAAGCGTAATAATTTTTGTCACATGTAAACTTCTCATTAGTTTAGGGCTATTTGTATCTTCTCTGTTAAAGCAAAATAATATTTGTATTATTTTAAATCATGAACAACTTTTAATAAATTAAAAAATGCTTATTTTTATTATAAAATATAATTTTTAAAGTAAAATTATATGAAATATGAAGTTATGTAATACAAAGAATTTTTTTGTAAGAATGTCATTGTTTGGAAATAGTTTTTTTTAAAACACGGAATGTTTAAATAAATATTTTTCTATAACAAAAGTTTTTAAAGACGAAAGTATAAATAAAAATGTTATTGTTTTGTTACTTAAAGTTGTTAATTATAAATAATTTTAACCATATCTTATCTCAAAAAATTATTTTATAATTTCCTTAAATATTAATTATTAATTATTAATATAATACTATAATTTAACCCGGGTAGTACACGGATTTCTCTACACTAGTTAGTAATATAGGTATATAACTCCACTATTCGATTGTAAAACTTTAACTTATATTTGGTCTTATACTCTTATTGGTAGGTATTATGCTGTTTATGACATTAGGTGGCTAAACTTTACTCATTGAGATTATTAAGTATATATTTAACAATATTAGTTTTCGAAATTCAAATTTTAACGACTAAACAACTTTTAAATATAATTTAAATACATTCACACACATATATATCATCTGTCACTATAGATATCTAAATTTCATGATACATATCCACACACACAACATAACATACAAAAATCAAAAGTAATATTATCCATCGTCATTTCACATTTCATTTATCCCATATTATCATCAATCATTTCTTTTCACCAAACTAGAATATCCATGATGTATGTTTGGTGAATAAACGTTCTCTTCAAGGTAACGGTCAAGCTCATCAGTTAAACTAATGCCTCCTTGAATGAACATTTTATGTCTTAACCAAATTAACTGAACATGAGTATGATCACTAAACATGCATGATAGTAAACATAAATCATACATGTGTGTTATCTCCGTGATTAATGACGCATAATCTTCAAAACAATCCACTTTACTCTTATTAACATATCTGATGCATTTATAAACTTACTATGGTTTTCAACTTCAACCTTTGCACCTTCTTTGTGGTTATAAATACCTTGAAAAGAATACTATACAAACATATATAAGATAGTTTGAAATGACATCTCCTTGACCACATACTTCTTGTCTTAACCACTTGTCTAATGTATATGTATTTCGTATACAAATTTTAAAATATATTTGTCGTGGGATATTATTTTTGGTAAACAACTTGGTTACATCATTAAATTCCTCTAAATTTATGACAAATATTAGATGCTAACTCCAAGTTTTTCTTGCTTGACAAACTACTACATTGAACATCTCCTTGTTTCAGATGTCTAAAAACATCTTTGTAAATAATAGCATCGTCCAACATCAAGTATGTTGAATTCCAGCGAGTTTTGCAATCAAGGATAGCATTTTTGATGATGGAATTGTCACGGCCATCAGCTTCTATCAAGTAGTTTGGTGTTATTGCCCAAAAACATGGTAATAAAGTAAGTTAAACAAATACCTACTAGATCTTAGTACTTTCCTCTTCGGTTTTTCATAGTTTGAAAACGAATCTTTACATCCTCATCTGTTACTTCGTTAAACGTTTCCCTTTCAACGCGCATACTAGAGCATTGTTCGAATATTCTCCCCCATTCGATTCCATAAATCTGTATTGCTAAGCTTCAGTTTAGAAAAACATCTTTTAACAGTTACGGTTGCAACTGGTAAAACCAATGTTAGCTTCAATATTCGACAAAACAAAGGGAAAAAAAGGTTTTTTTTTCTGGTTTCCACCATTAGCCGAGCAAATCTATCATCTTCTTTTACCGAGTGATAAAAAATTAAGCTCTCCTAAAATACATCCTCTTTTATTCACATTTAAATCCCTAATTTTATAATAAATAACATAAAAAGATTACAAATTGCACTTAGAAATAACATAATTCAAATTCTTAATTTCAAAATCAAATCCCTAATTCATCTTTCAAATCCCTAATTTTTATAACAAATAACTTTATTAGAAATTGAAAATCATAAACCCTAAATCCCAAATTTAATAGTCTAACAGAGTAAAAAACTAATAATTGTTACCATTAGTGAATGAGTGGCGCATGTGGGTGGTCCAGTACTCTGGTGGGCGGTGGCATAGTGCAAAGGCGGTTGCTGGCAGGTGAGGTGATGAAGGCTGTTGTTGGGCACTGTTGTTGCTCGATTTTGCATTATTTTTTTTTGTTTTATTTTTATTTTGGGTTTATTATTGTATTGGGTTGGGTAATGAGTAATGGGTATTTTCCGCCCCTGATGTTTAGCATGTTTAGCATGTTCGGAAGCTACCCCTCAAATATACATATATCCGCCCCTGATGTTTAGCATGTTTTGGTTATTTTTTTTAAAGTTTTTTTTAACTTTCCGTTTTCCTTTGTATACAACGGGTTTTAAGTGTGCGTGAGGTGAAACTCACACACCAAGTTCGATTCCGGGGCACACCCTTCTTCTGGTTTTGACATTTTTAATATTTATAAAATAATGAAATACAAATAAACTCATTCTTTTAGTTGACATTTACATAATATTTAAAAATATTATTTGGATTTAAATTAGCGCCCCGTCACGGATTTTATTACCGAATTTGTTTGCTTATATAAAGTTCAGATGTTATGGTCACCATTTTTTAGCGATTTATTTTCTTATATAAATATCAGATGTTATAAATGTTCCAGTCGTTATGTCATGCCTATCTCTATCGACCTTTTGACGTGAACTTTTTAATTGGCCCGTGTCTTTTATATATATTTTTTGAACAACAAATCTTTATTTCTACTCTTAAACTATACCAAAATACATCATGTTGGGATTTAAACTCAAAGCCTCCCCTCTAATAGGCAAAATCTTTACCAAGTGCTTGCTATAACATGTGCATTATGTACGGTTTTCTGTGTGCTTATCATATCGACATCTCAACGTGTATTTTTTAACCAGCTTGTATTTTATATAGCTTATGAGTATCATTAATTCACTCGTTATAACGTATGAGTTTACGTGAAGTTTTTGTTCCCACCCCCTAAGAGCCGAAGGGTTTAAAAGTAGTTTTTAATCAACACGTCAACCTCAAACCCCCCACCCACCCCCACCCCCACCCCCACACACACCCCTCAGAATTAAGAACCATGATGCTAAACATGGAAATTGGATACTATGCACTATTATCATTTTGAAAGATTTAATATGTTTATACAAAAGATACAAAGAAAAATCTAGCTAAGGGATCGTTTTGGTCTTTTGTTGGTCCTGACTATTGTTCATTGCTGTAACACCCCAACCCGGTTAGGGCTGACGTGTCACACAAACAGTAATCAGAGGTTCATAACAATAGAATTAAAATACTAAGATACACACAAATCCTTACATAGGTCCACATAATTTAAATAAAGTCTTAAAATCAAAGTACTTATTAAATCTTATTAATCCAAATGTTCTCGTCCTAACTTCTTGAGTTAACACTCTTCACTCGTTCCCCTGAGCCCCTTGAGTACCTGCTATAACATTAAGAGAAAACAACAAAAGAAAATACGGCTGAGCCAAAGAATGCTCAGTAACGGAATAAACAATAGCAATACAATGATCAATCATGATAACAATGAGATGATCAAGTCGAAAATCAAATGATAATGATCATCTAAAAGGAATACCCATGTGAGCCAGTAACAATAACAATTAACAATGTGTACATTAGCTGCAGTTCTAATGCACCAGTATGTGAGATAGGAATGTGGGCACACACACCTAACCATCTCACCAATAAACAATAACAATGATATCCTAGGATCGATCCATACGCCTCCTTTAACAATAATCAATATGTGTCACAACTTAGCACATAATAATAATGTAGAGACGCTGTGGTCTAATCGCTCTGCCACAGATAGAGCACGTCACTTGTGCCACAATGACGCCCTATGTCCCCATAGGTGGATGTGCTCGGGTACGGAGGTCAATGATACAATCAATCAAGCCAATATAACACAATAAGTTACACTAGTGCTCATAACACTCAATCAAGGCCACTAGCTATAATCAATCATTTAGGAAGCATGTGACAATGAGTACAAAGCAAATAAAGGCTATCACATGCAAACAATATCAATTATATAATGAACACTTATAACAATAATCTTATGGATGTATAACCAACAAGTCAAGTTAAGAATTCAAAATACCGATCAAGAACGAGAGGTATTCATGCTACGAGAGGGAAAGGTCGGAATCCGTACCTTATACACGAATGACAATAATCAGAAACAAAGTCTAGGCTCGGTTAACGCCGTGAGAACCTACGATAACGTAAAGCAAATTATACTTTGAAAATTTCAGTTCTGCCTCTGTCTTTTCGCACTCGTTAAAAATACTAAACGACGTCTAAAAATTCTGAAAATCTCCAGTTTACTAGATTAGTGAGTTCTGAACAACTTTCATTTAGAAAAGTTTCTGATTTGGATTACCGAAATATGAGAAAAACGTGGATCTTTACAGCTGCGCAGAACTGCTAGCTGTTACGAAAACGATTGTTTAGAGGTCTAAACGAATGAGTTTTTCGATGTTTTATATACCAACAGATTCGTCTTTCGACGAACTTCGTCATGGACATAAAGTTTTACTGATTTGGATCTGTTATGATAAAGTTATAGCCTCCGTAAGTTGGCTGTAAATTACGGGACTATATCGACTATTTGTAGCTTATTTTTAAACAAATATAACTATTTACAACATTCGTTAACAATATATATAAGGTTTTAATAAACTAACTTACAGGAATTAATTAGGTACTTCTATAAAAGGTGTCTTATATTAATCACAATTTTACTATTTATTTAAACGAATCCATAAAAATAATTAAACTAAATTCCTTCGTTATATTATTTTATAAAGGTTTTAAAAGAAATAAATTTCCAGGAATTAATTTAATAATCTTTCGAATAACAGAGTTTATAAAAATTATTTTTATAATTTTTAGGAAATTTTCTGTATTTTTAAAAGCATTAAAAAGGCCTAAAAAAAATATTGGGAGAGGGCCGGGTTCGAACCCGTGACCTTCTCCCCATAATCCCACACCCAAACCACTAAACCAAAGGCACCAGGCCGCGCTAGTTATTGGTTTTCTTTTCTTTTAAACACAAGCCAAAGCGATTCCCCAAATCCCCAAGAACCCTAGTTTCAATTTGGTCCAAATTGAAGTCCGATTCATTGTTGTAAATGCTTAATTTCATAGGGCTTTTGTTCCCCACCCTAAATCGAGTAGATAGGTGTTCTTAATTACCTGATTAAGTTTCGAATTGGAGATGAAAGCCACGAAGAACAGGTTGGTGTTCTTGATGATCGATTGATGCCCAAATGATGATTATAATCCAATTCTTTCAACAGGAAGTTTCTAATGATGCTTGTGATCAAAACCCCACTGTTAATTTCAACCAATGTTACTCCGAACAGGCCCTTCGATTGAGTTGCAGGTCGACACTGAAGAGGATGATCGAATGGGTGTTTGTGTTTGTTTCTGTTGGATTTGTGAGTTGTAAACGATTGGAAACAAGTATATGATCGATTAGGTACAGTTAATTGCATTATCATGTCGGTTTAGTGCGATTTTAGAAGTTGTAAAGTGGCCGAAAGTTGAGACAATGATTTGGATCGATCGCACTAACCATTTTTAAATTGAAGTGGGTTCGTGTGTTTGGTTTTTGTTCACGAATTATTTGGGACCGGTTTCGTATCTTATAACCGAGTATTTTGGTCGTTATAGGGTCGCCGGAGGCCGACCGGATTCCGGCCGGAAGTTGATCGGAAACACGGTAGGGAGAGAGAGAAAGCTGAAAGTTTTTTTAAAATTTTTCACTATTGGTCCCTGTGGTTTATTGTTGGTTTCATTTGTGGCTTAAACTTTATTAATTTAAGTTTAGAAAATGGCACAATACCCCCTAAACTATTATTATTATTACTTTTATTATTATTGTTATTATTATTATTATTATCTTTATTATTATTTTTATTATTGTTATTATTTTATTACGGGTATTATAATTCTACCCCCCTTAAAACAATTTCGTCCTCGAAATTCAATATAATGTAGCATGAATCCTTCAGGAAATATAATACGGTGAAAGTAATACTGCTTCAAACACACACCATTTACGAATAGAGTAGTCACTAACAGTTAGGCTTAGAAAACATACACTTAGTTGTCGAATAAGTATGGATACTGTGAACGAATCATTTCTTCTGTCTCCCATGTCGCCTCGCGTTCCGAATGATTTTTCCATAAAACTTTAACGAACGGTATAGACTTGCGTCTCATAACTCGTTCTTGACGATCAATAATAGCTTCAGGTTCTTCTTCATAAGAAAGATCTTCTTGAATCGCGTGAAGAGGGTAACTAATAACGTGCAACGGATGATAGTTGTATCCCCTCAACAAAGAGACATGAAAGACGTTATGCACATGTGACAGTTGAGGTGGTAAAGCCAAACGGTAGGAGACTTCACCAACCCTTTCAAGAATCTCAAACAGACCGATAAAACGTGGACTTAACTTTCCTTTAATTCCAAATCGACGTATGCCACGACAAGGTGACACTTTGAGAAACACATGATCTCCGACTCTAAATTCCAACGCTCGTCGGTGTTGATCGGCGTAACTCTTTTGTCTAGTTTGGGCTTCTTTCAACTTCTCTCTGGCAATGGCAACTTTGTCATTAGTAATTCTAACCAATTCCGGTCCTTCGATTATCTTCTCTCCAACCTCATTCCAACATATCGGTGCTCTACACTTTCGACCATATAGAAGTTCAAACGGGGCCATATTTATACTAGCCTGCCAACTATTATTATACGCGAACTCAACTAAGCATAAATACTCATCCCAATTGCCTGTCCATTCGAGTGCGCATGCTCTAAGCATATCTTCCAAAGTCTGAATAGTGCGTTCAGATTGTCCGTCAGTCTGCGGGTGGAAGGCGGTACTAAATCTTAACTTGGTTCCCCAAGCATTTTGGAAACCCTTCCAAAAGCGTGACGTGAAACGCGGATCTCTATCACATACAATCGATGATGGCGTGCCATGAAGTCGAATAATATCTTGCAGAAATACCTCTGATAATTTGCTAACTGAGTAACCCTGTTGGATAGGCAAGAAATGAGCCGACTTTGTGAGTCTATCAACTACGACCCAAATGGCGTCGTTCTTCTTGAATGTTTTTGGTAGGCCTGTAACAAAGTCCATGGAAATATCATCCCATTTCCACACAGGAATATCTAATGGTTGCAGTAATCCACTAGCTCTTTGATGCTCAATCTTTACTTGCTGACAAGTTAAACAATGACTCACATATTTAGCTACGTCTTCTTTCATACCACTCCACCAAAAGTTCTGCCTTAAATCTCTATACATCTTAGTGGCTCCCGGGTGAATAGAGAATGGTGAACTGTGTGCCTCTGCTAATAAGGAGTCACGAAGAGTTGAATCATTTGGCACACATAATCTATTTCCACACCAGATAACTCCTTGTTCATCAACTCGAAACTCAGATTGTTTCCCTATCTTCAAATTTTGTAATATCGCCCAAAGTTCTCCATCTTGATTCTGAGCTTCCTTGATCCGTGTAATAAGATCAGATTCTATCCTCATCTTGGCTAGATAACCGTTAGACTCACCAAGCTGTAACCCAACTTCCATTCTATCCAGATCTGAGATAATCTGTGGTTGGATTTGAAGACATGCCACTCCACCTGCACTCTTTCGACTGAGAGCATCTGCCACGACATTCGCCTTGCCCGGATGATATTGGATGTTGGCATCGTAATCCTTGAGTAGTTCTAACCATCTCCTCTGCCTCATATTGAGTTCTTTTGAGTGAAAATATACTTAAGGCTCTTATGATCAGTAAAGATGTCACATGTCTCTCCATACAAATAATGTTTCCAAATCTTTAATGCAAACACTACAGCTGCAAGCTCTAAGTCATGTGTTGGGTAGTTTACTTCGTACGGTTTAAGCTGTCGGGAAGCATAGGCAATAACTTTACCATGCTGCATAAGAACACAACCGAGTCCCTTCTTTGATGCATCACTATAAATTTGGTATCCGCCAGAACCCGAAGGTAACGTAAGAATAGGGGCAGATACTAGTCTTTTCTTCAGTTCCTCAAAACTCTTTTCTCTATCCTCGTTCCACGTAAATTTTACACCCTTTCTCATAAGTTGAGTTAGAGGTAATGCTATACGAGAGAAACCTTCCACAAAACGTCGGTAATAGCCCGCTAAACCAAGAAAACTACGAACTTCAGTGACGGATGTCCGTCGAGGCCATTTAGTAATAGCTTCCACCTTTGCCGGATCCATAGTGATACCTTTAGCTGATACAACATGGCCTAAAAATGCCACTTGTTCAAGCCAAAAGTCACACTTAGAAAATTTAGCATATAACTTCTTTTGGCGTAAGGTCTCCAAAATTGTGCGAAGGTGGTCTTCATGCTCCTCTCTACTTTTAGAGAATACCAAGATGTCATCGATAAAAACAATTACAAAGCGGTCCAAATACTCATGGAACACTCTGTTCATGAGGTCCATAAAGACAGCTGGAGCATTGGTCAAGCCAAAAGGCATAACTAGGAACTCATAGTGACCGTAACGGGTGCGGAATGCTGTCTTAGGAACATCTTGATCTCGGATCCTCAATTGATGGTATCCTGATCTAAGGTCGATCTTAGAGAAGAACTTTGCCCCTTGTAGTTGATCGAAGAGATCATCAATACGCGGTAACGGATAGCGGTTCCGGATAGTAATCTTATTAAGCTCTCGGTAGTCGATGCATAGACGCATACTACCATCTTTCTTCTTCACAAATAATACCGGTGCTCCCCATGGTGAAACACTTGGTCTAATGAATCCAAGTTGTAATAGCTCCTGCAGTTGTTCTTTCAATTCCTTTAACTCTACTGGAGCCATCCGATAAGGTGCCTTAGAAATAGGTTCCGCCCCGGGGATTAAATCAATAGTAAACTCGACTTCACGCTCAGGTGGTAACCCTGGAAGTTCTTCAGGAAAGACATCAGGGAATTCCCGAACAATAGGAAAGTCTTCAATACGAGGAGTATCCGCTGATGTATCTTTTATAGAAGCTAAAAATCCCTCACATCCACGAGATATAAGCTTTTGGGCTTTCAGAGCAGAGATAATTTTGAGAGGCTTCCGAGGTAGGCTCCCTTGGTAAACTAAGTCAGGATTCATAGGATCACCAAATAGCACACGACGAGTTTGACATTCTATGGTAACATGGTGTCGTGTTAACCAATCCATGCCAAGGATAATATCGAAATCACCCATGTGCATAGGAAATAGGTCAGCCTCTCTAATGATTGATTCGATCTGAATAGGACAGTTTTGGTATACTTGTGAAATAACAATCGATTCTCCAACAGGAGTAGAAATCACTAATGCAGGCTTTAGAGCGGTAGGCATGATCGTAAGGTGCTTTGTGAATAAATGAGATACTATCGAGTGGGTGGAGCCAGTATCAAACAATACAGAAATATCATAGTCACCATAACGAAGTATACCACAAATCGTACCTATATATTGATAACTAATGAGATACCAACGACGGTAAAACTAGAATCAATGGAAGTAGATTATGATTATTAGAATGAATTTGTACGGGAAGATGTACCTGGAGCATTAGCAGCTTCCCCTGCAGTTAGTGCGAATACTCGACCTCCAGTAGTGGGTGGCGCATTGGCTCCCTTAGCATCATTCTCTGGTCGGTTCCTCGCCTTTGGGCATTGACTAACCCTATGCCCCATATCTCCACAACCAAGACAAGCTCCTGTAAGTCGACGACAAGTTCCGGGATGATGCTTTCCACAATGAGTACACATCGGATGTCTGGAAGGATTGCCTTTTTGATTCACCGGTTGTTGATAGGATATCATTTGACCTTGACTTCGAGTCTTACCATGCCATGGCTTAGTGTTCTTCCCCGATCCTTGATTTTTCTGACGATCATTTCCATTTCGGTCAGATCCTTGAGATGACTCACCGCCAGCCTGAATACGAGTCCCATCTCTACTGCGCTTCTTATTATCCTCAAATTTTAACAAAAATTCTTTTCTCTCCAGGTCCACCCTTTTTGCAGCCCTAACTGCTTCCTCAACATTGTTGAAAGTGGAGTGAATAATAGCCTTACGAATCCGATCACATACTGCCCATTGATACTTTTCAGCCCGTTCCTCAGGTGGTCCAGCAGAAGAACCTAGAAATCCCAACAGTCGATAAAACCGGTCTGTAAAATCAGTGAGTGATTCATCGTTCCGTTGACGGATGTTATCATACTCCCGCCTGTATGCTGCTTTATCCACATTCGTAAAATACTTGTCGAAGAATATGGAACGAAAATCATTCCAAGATAGAGTCTCCATGAACTGTTCGCCTCCTCTTTCAGCTACCACATTCTCCCACCATACTTGAGCATCTTCCTCCAGCTTATAAGCAGCTAAACCCGCCCTGTACTGCTGATCAACTCTAAGCACGGTAAAAATTTTCTCAATGTGAGCGATCCAGTCTTTGGCCACTGCAGGTGTAGCCGCCTTAGTGAATGATCGTGGTTTTTGCTTTTGAAATCGTGCTAGCCAAACGTCTGCACCAGTTGGGTTTGGATTCGGGTTTGGATTTGGGTTTGGATTCGGATTCGGATTTGGGTTTGGATTTGGATTCGGATTCGGATTTGGGTTTGGATTTGGATTCGGATTCGGATTTCGTACCGCATCAATCAAAGTTGGTAGTATAGCAGTAAGTGCTTGGGTCATAGCACCAACAAGGTTTGGATCAGGTCCATTCGACCCGCTAGAATTTCGTGAATTACGGCTGGGAGGCATCTAAAATGAAAACATTTCACATCAATCAGAACAACGTGAATTAGAAAGTAGCCCTATAATATATAGAGAACCTAACCCAATGTCTACCCAATCCTCACATGTCTTAATTTATTTAGTTTAAGTTTTCTACAGGAAGGAGCCTAAGCTCTGATACCATAGCTGTAACACCCCATCCCGGTTAGGGCTAACGTGTCACACAAACAGTAATCAGAGGTTCATAACAATAGAATTAAAATACTAAGATACACACAAATCCTTACATAGGTCCACATAATTTAAATAAAGTCTTAAAATCAAAGTACTTATTAAATCTTATTAATCCAAATGTTCTCGTCCTAACTTCTTGAGTTAACACTCTTCACTCGTTCCCCTGAGCCCCTTGAGTACCTGCTATAACATTAAGAGAAAACAACAAAAGAAAATACGGCTGAGCCAAAGAATGCTCAGTAACGGAATAAACAATAGCAATACAATGATCAATCATGATAACAATGAGATGATCAAGTCGAAAATCAAATGATAATGATCATCTAAAAGGAATACCCATGTGAGCCAGTAACAATAACAATTAACAATGTGTACATTAGCTGCAGTTCTAATGCACCAGTATGTGAGATAGGAATGTGGGCACACACACCTAACCATCTCACCAATAACAATAACAATGATATCCTAGGATCGATCCATACGCCTCCTTTAACAATAATCAATATGTGTCACAACTTAGCACATAATAATAATATAGAGACGCTGTGGTCTAATCGCTCTGCCACAGATAGAGCACGTCACTTGTGCCACAATGACGCCCTATGTCCCCATAGGTGGATGTGCTCGGGTACGGAGGTCAATGATACAATCAATCAAGCCAATATAACACAATAAGTTACACTAGTGCTCATAACACTCAATCAAGGCCACTAGCTATAATCAATCATTTAGAAGCATGTGACAATGAGTACAAAGCAAATAAAGGCTATCACATGCAAACAATATCAATTATACAATGAACACTTATAACAATAATCTTATGGATGTAATAACCAACAAGTCAAGTTAAGAATTCAAAATACCGATCAAGAACGAGAGGTATTCATGCTACGAGAGGGAAAGGTCGGAATCCGTACCTTATACACGAATGACAATAATCAGAAACAAAGTCTAGGCTCGGTTAACGCCGTGAGAACCTACGATAACGTAAAGCAAATTATACTTTGAAAATTTTCAGTTCTGCCTCTGTCTTTTCGCACTCGTTAAAAATACTAAACGACGTCTAAAAATTCTGAAAATCTCCAGTTTACTAGATTAGTGAGTTCTGAACAACTTTCATTTAGAAAAGTTTCTGATTTGGATTACCGAAATATGAGAAAAACGTGGATCTTTACAGCTGCGCAGAACTGCTAGCTGTTACGAAAACGATTGTTTAGAGGTCTAAACGAATGAGTTTTTCGATGTTTTATATACCAACAGATTCGACTTTCGACGAACTTCGTCATGGACATAAAGTTTTACTGATTTGGATCTGTTATGATAAAGTTATGGCCTCCGTAAGTTGGCTGTAAATTACGGGACTATATCGACTATTTGTAGCTTATTTTTAAACAAATATAACTATTTACAACATTCGTTAACAATATATATAAGGTTTTAATAAACTAACTTACAGGAATTAATTAGGTACTTCTATAAAAGGTGTCTTATATTTAATCACAATTTTACTATTTATTTAAACGAATCCATAAAAATAATTAAACTAAATTCCTTTGTTATATTATTTTATAAAGGTTTTAAAAGAAATAAATTTCCAGGAATTAATTTAATAATCTTTCGAATAACAGAGTTTATAAAAATTATTTTTATAATTTTTAGGAAATTTTCTGTATTTTTAAAAGCATTAAAAAGGCCTAAAAAAATATTGGGAGAGGGCCGGGTTCGAACCCGTGACCTTCTCCCCATAATCCCACACCCAACCACTAAACCAAAGGCACCAGGCCGCGCTAGTTATTGGTTTTCTTTTCTTTTAAACACAAGCCAAAGCGATTCCCCAAATCCCCAAGAACCCTAGTTTCAATTTGGTCCAAATTGAAGTCCGATTCATTGTTGTAAATGCTTAATTTCATAGGGCTTTTGTTCCCCACCCTAAATCGAGTAGATAGGTGTTCTTAATTACCTGATTACGTTTCGAATTGGAGATGAAAGCCACGAAGAACAGGTCGGTGTTCTTGATGATCGATTGATGCCCAAATGATGATTATAATCCAATTCTTTCAACAGGAAGTTTCTAATGATGCTTGTGATCAAAACCCCACTGTTAATTTCAACCAATGTTACTCCGAACAGGCCCTTCGATTGAGTTGCAGGTCGACACTGAAGAGGATGATCGAATGGGTGTTTGTGTTTGTTTCTGTTGGATTTGTGAGTTGTAAACGATTGGAAACAAGTATATGATCGATTAGGTACAGTTAATTGCATTATCATGTCGGTTTAGTGCGATTTTAGAAGTTGTAAAGTGGCCGAAAGTTGAGACAATGATTTGGATCGATCGCACTAACCATTTTTAAATTGAGTGGGTTCGTGTGTTTGGTTTTTGTTCACGAATTATTTGGGACCGGTTTCGTATCTTATAACCGAGTATTTTGGTCGTTATAGGGTCGCCGGAGGCCGACCGGATTCCGGCCGGAAGTTGATCGGAAACACGGTAGGGAGAGAGAGAAAGCTGAAAGTTTTTTTAAAATTTTTCACTATTGGTCCCTGTGGTTTATTGTTGGTTTCATTTGTGGCTTAAACTTATTAATTTAAGTTTAGAAAATGGCACAATACCCCCTAAACTATTATTATTATTATTATTACTTTTATTATTATTGTTATTATTATTATTATTATCTTTATTATTATTTTATTATTGTTATTATTTATTACGGGTATTATAATTGCACTAGTGCCATATTCTATTAGAGTCATCTTTCAGTCACGCCTCCTCGTGTAATAACACCAACTCTACATAATCCCAGGTCTCCAGGCCGATCTCCATTCGTTAGTCTTATGAATATTCAAATCTCTTTGTCTCTCTCTCTCTCACTCGTGTAAGCTCCACGTCTCCACTTTCTCACACCAATGTATTCACTATTCATTAAAACGCAAGGTGAAAAAAAATTGGGACACTTTGAGATAGAAATTAGGCCACTACGAATGTGGTATTATGTATTCGATATCGTCCTCACATTGTTGACATTTATGTTTATGAACACAAATTAAGTGGTTCGTAGGGTCCCCGTTTCTGAAGCTCAGATTAAAAGAGCTGTCGATCTAAGACGCGCGCCTCGCCTCTGTCACACCCCGACCGACGGCGGAATCATCGGAGCGGACGAGGGAATGATTGATTGTTCATAACACATGGTTGTCTAATAGTGGAAATAATATTAAAATCAGATTACATGATAATATAAGTTCAACATACACAAATACAACAATTGAAACCACAAATAGTAATTGTCTTTTATTTTTAACTAAGTCCGGGTCTTAAATGAGCAGGTAGATGTCCACTATCTTGCTTAACCTGAAATCATGTGAGAAAATAAAGTCAGCTAACGAATTAGCTGGTGAGTAGTCATAGTTTTGAATATACATATAGATTGATTGATTGATTGAGAATAATCCAATTCACAAGGTAACGTTAAGACTTATATTGCAATAGTAAAACATATAGATAAACTGACACAATAACAACCCCTTGACTTGACACTTGCAAATAATAGACTCCACACATACACCATAGTTTAACTCCTGCCTCTGGCACAATCACCACTCGACTATTCATATGGGGTGGGTTATCCAAACCAGTAGATCTACATTGATACCAGGATTGATTGATTGAATTAGGGTTTTATTGTCGTCCAGTTTAGCATAGTATGTTCACGTAATTGCAAGTAATAACATAACCTGTCTTGAATTGAATTTAGAATGAAACAACATTAGAATATCATGATTGAATATATCGTATCACATGATTTCCCCCAAATAGGAAATGATATAAAAAGGGGATATGAATACTCACTTGATTGATGATATTAGAACCTGGAAGTGATAGATTAAACACCAACGATTTCCTTACGATTAACCTAAGGAACGGTGTCTCGAATTAGAATAATAATGATTTGAGAATGTGGGAATGTATTAGGATTTCCATTTGGTTTTGAATGGTAGTTTAAATTAAGTAATTTATTTAGTTGGAATGTTTCGAAATAAATAAAATGAATTTATTGAAAATGATTATGTTTAGAATATTAATAAAAATATATGGATCAATACACGTAACAGTTTTGATTTATTGTTAAAGTGTGGAAAACAAATAATTAATTTTATATAATTAATTATATGATAATTAATTAAAATATTTAATTATTTGTGTAACTAAAAGAAATGAACTTGTTATTTAAAATGATTTTAAATATATCACTTTTATATTTACTCATGATTAAAACAATAATAATGATTATTTGAGATAATCAAGAGTAATATAGTGTCAAATAATAATTTAATAAATTAAATTATTATTAGAAGTTCACTTTTGTTTAAATAATTTAGTATTATTTGTAATTTTATTTATTTAAAACATTTATTAAAATAGGTAAAATGTTAAAAATAAATTTCAGTAATTAATTAAATTGTTCTGAAAATTTTTGATGTTTGTAAAAATATTTTTATAATTTTTACAATTTTTTGATAATTTTTGGAGGCTTAAAAGGCCCCAAAAAAAATGGTTGAGGTGGCCCGGGGTCGAACCCGGGACCTCACTGATTGCAATGGGTGCAGGGACCAGTGAACCATGGTCACAACCGCATTAGGTTCGGGTTCCAATTGATTTTAAACCTTCTTAACCCAATTTCCCCAAATAGCGTATGAACCCTAGATTGAATCAACCCAAATCGAACCCGAATTCGACTTTGATTGCTTCTGCAATCATGGGGCTTTTGTTCCCCATGATTAAACGAGTATGTGTGTGTGTTTAATTTACCTGTATTGAACTTAGATCGGCAGGAACAGATTAGAAACAAGCCGCGGCAATGGAGGTGGTCGAATGATGCTCCAACGATGATAATAATCTAATTAATCTTGAGGTAAGCTTCGAATGATGATATAGAAACAAAACCCAATGCTAATTTCGAGTAAAATCGATTGTAGGATGGTTAGAATACGAGTTGCAGGTCCGCGGGTATGGTGATGTTCGAAGGTGATGTTTGAGCTCGTTTTGAACGAAATTGAATATGGGAGTTGTTTAGAAACTGAGTTATGGTGGTTCTTATTCGTTTAATTTGATTAAAATACCTTGTTAGTGCGATCTGTGGACTGACAAAGGTCCGACAACGCGTGGCTCGGGTTCTACACCGCATGCGTTCGAATTTTGGAATTGTTTAGTTGCACGAGTTCGAATCTCCCATGTGAAGGTGTCAGGAGTGTCGGTTTTGGTCAAAACCGCGTGATCTCGGCGTTTGAAGCTCGCCGGAGGCGAGGCCGGAGGGTGGCCGGCGGTGAGGGAGAAGTCGACGGGGTTGAGGGGTTTTTTAAAAAAAATTTCACATTTGGTCCCTGTGGTTTATAACATTTGTCAAACAAAACTAGAGTTTTGTTTTTAGTTTAAATAATTTACAATTTAACCCCTCCTAATTTTGTAATGTTATTATTTATGCACAAGGTTATTTGTTATAAGTTTAAAGTTTTAAAACCTATATTTTCGTTATTATTATTATTAACATTATTATTATTATTATTATTATTATTATTATTATTATTATTATTATTATTATTATTATTAACATCAACGTATCGAACAAAAATCAATTTATTAAAAATACGCAATGTTACAGTCTCCCCTGCTTTAGGAAATTTCGTCCCGAAATTTTAATCACTAGGAGGCTGAAACGAAAAGATGCGGGTACTTGGATTTCATTTGGTCCTCACGTTCCCAGGTGAACTCTGGTCCACGTTTAGACTCCCAACGAACTTTGACAATTGGTATTCGGCTACGTTTGAGTTGTTTGACTTCCCGATCCATAATTTCCACAGGTTTCTCAATAAAGTGCATAGATTCATCAATCTGGACTTCGTCGAGTGGAATGTGGAGATTTTCATCGACAAGACATTTCTTGAGATTTGAAACATGAAACGTTGGATGTATATTGCTGAGTTCTTGGGGTAGTTCAAGCTTGTAGGCCACTTTCCCGATTCGCTCGAGCACTTTGAATGGACCCACGTAACGAGGTGCTAGCTTCCCTTTCTTTCCAAAGCGAATCACTCCCTTCCAAGGTGATACCTTAAGAAGTACGAGATCACCGACATTGTATTCCATGGGCTTACGTCTTTTATCAGCATAATGCTTTTGACGATTCCTAGCAGCCACCAAGTTATCACGGATCTTATGAATTTTGTCTGTTGTTTCTTGTATCAATTCCGGACCAGTAATCTGTGATTCACCAACTTCAGACCAGCAGATGGGAGATCGACACTTTCGGCCATACAAGGCCTCAAATGGTGCCATCTGGATGCTGGTATGGTAACTGTTATTGTAAGAGAATTCGATCAACGGAAGATGAGAATCCCACGATCCACTGAAATCAATGACACAAGCCCGGAGCATATCCTCGAGGGTTTGTATCGTTCTTTCAGTCTGACCGTCGGTTTGCGGGTGATAGGCTGTGCTAAGATTTAGTTGAGTCCCAAGGGCTGATTGAAGACTTTTCCAGAAATGAGAGATGAAACGACCATCGCGATCAGAGATAATATCTAAAGGTACACCATGCCGACTGACTATTTCATTGATGTAGATGCGAGCCAATTTCTCGACTCGATAATCTTCCCGAATTGGAATGAAATGAGCCGACTTAGTCAATCGATCAATGATAACCCAGATACTATCGTGACCACTAGCGGTACGAGGCAGCTTGGTGATGAAATCCATGGATATGCTTTCCCACTTCCATAATGGAACCTCGGGTTGTACGAGTAATCCAGAGGGACGTTGATGCTCGGCTTTGACTTTGGAACATGTGAGGCATTTAGATACATACAAGGCTATATCCTTCTTCATGCCGGGCCACCAATATTGGTTCCGAAGATTCATGAACATCTTATCTGCTCCCGGATGAATAGAATAACGAGCCTTATGAGCCTCATCCATGATGGTTGTTCGAAGATTATCGCGATTCGGAATCCAAAGTCGATTTAGAAAGTACAGTAGTCCGTCCGACTTGATTTCCAATTGGAGTTCAGCACCGCATGACATTTCCTCATACATGTTGCCCTCGGTGACTGATTCGTGTTGAGCTTCGAGTATACGGGTCAAGAGGTCGGTTTGGATGGTAACACTTTGAAGCATAACTTGACCTTTACGACTTAATGCATCGGCTACGACATTAGCTTTACCGGGGTGGTAACGAATCTCACAGTCGTAGTCATTGAGTAGTTCGACCCATCGTCGTTGCCTCATGTTAAGCTCCTTCTGGTTGAAGATGTACTGGAGACTCTTATGATCGGTGAATACAACACATTTGTGCCATAGAGATAGTGTCTCCAGATTTTGAGCGCGAATACGACAGCACCCAATTCAAGATCGTGCGTCGTATAATTTTTCTCATGAATCTTCAATTGTCTTGAGGCATAAGCTATAACTTTGCCTCGCTGCATGAGAACGCACCCTAGACCTTGTTTTGAAGCGTCACAATAGACAACAAAGTCGTCGTTTCCATCAGGAAGTGTTAGAATCGGCGCCTCACACAACTTTTGCTTGAGGGTTTGAAATGCTTTTTCTTGATCAGGCCCCCAAGAAAAAGGCTTATCCTTGTGGGTCAAAGCAGTGAGTGGCACAGCAATCTTAGAGAAGTTAGGAATAAAACGTCGATAATATCCGGCTAGTCCAAGAAATGAACGAACCTCGGTAGGAGTCTTAGGTTCTCCCCATTTCTTTACTGCCTCGATCTTTGCGGGATCAACGTGAATTCCTTTGCTGTTTACTATGTGACCAAGAAATTGAACCTCATTAAGCCAGAATTCACACTTTGAGAATTTGGCGTAGAGTTTCTCTTTCCTCAGAAGTTCGAGTATTAGACGAAGGTGGTTCTCGTGATCGGATTTGGATTTGGAGTATATCAAGATATCGTCGATGAATACGATCACGAATTTGTCTAGGTATGGTCGGCACACGCGATTCATTAAATCCATGAATACTGCCGGTGCGTTGGTTAACCCGAATGGCATCACTGTAAACTCGTAATGGCCATATCTCGTTCGGAAAGCGGTTTTTGGGATATCATCATCGTGCACACGGAGTTGGTGATAACCAGAACGAAGATCGATCTTTGAGAAATGAGTGGCTCCTTAAAGCTGATCAAACAGATCGTCGATTCTGGGTAATGGGTAACGATTCTTGATTGTGAGTTTGTTGAGTTCTCGATAGTCGATACACATACGAAAAGAACCATCCTTTTTCTTCACGAATAAGACTGGGGCTCCCCACGGTGATGAGCTCGGGCGAATGAATCCTTTGTCTGACAGTTCTTGCAATTGGCTAGCAAGTTCTTGCATTTCGGAAGGCGCGAGACGATAAGGTGATTTTGCCACGGGAGTTGCACCAGGCACAAGGTCGATCCTGAATTCAACTTGACGAACGGGAGGAAGACCGGTTAGGTCTTCGGGAAAGACTTCGGGAAATTCTCGAATAACCGGAATGTCTTCAATCTTCTTAGGGTTCTTATCCGTTTTCACGATATGAGCTAAGAAAGCCACGTAACGCTTGCGGAGGTACTTTTGGGCTTTAGTGCAAGTCATGAGTTTAAGTCCTTTGGAAGACTTTTCCCCGTAAATATTTAAGACACTTCCAGATGCGCGAGGGATCCGGATGATTTTCTCGAAACAGACGACTTCAGCGTGGTTCTTTGACAACCAATCCATGCCTATAATGACGTCAAAACTTCCAAGTGGCATCGGTATAAGATCGACAGGGAATTCGTGTTCACTAAGTTTAAGGGTACAATTTTGGATGACAGAATCAATTGTGACGGATTTTCCATCAGCTATTTCTACTGTAAACGGTTTCCCTAACTTAGTTCGGGTATTAACAAGCAAAGGTTCAAATTCTAAGGATACAAAACTTTTATCGGCACCGGTATCAAATAAAATTGAAGCATATTGATGATCGATTAGGAACGTACCATTCACCACATCATTGGCAGCCTGAGCTTGTTGGGCATTGATGTTAAAAGCACGCCCTTGTGCTGCGGGTACGGCATTAACGAGCTGAGGACATCGGTTACGGAAATGAGTTGGATCACCGCATTGATAACATGCACGAACTTGAGCAATTGCAGGAGGGTTTTGTTGGACTGGCGCATTTACCAATACCTTAGCAGCATTCCTGCATATGTTGAATGTATGGCCAAAACGACCACAACTGGTGCACTGACGACACTTAGCACCAGTAGGATGATGATACTTGCAGATGTTGCATTGTGGAAATGGCCCGGTGTAAGGTTTCTTTGTTGGGGCTTGATTATTCATGGTTGGTTGATAGGTCGGTGCGACTTGGTTGATTGGAACAGCAGGGGTAACTACAGCAAAGTTTTGAGAGTTAGCCTTCCTCTTCCGGTTCCTGGAAGTTTCAGCTTGTCTTCCTTGGTTGTTTCAGTAGAAGACTTCTCCATTTTCTTCTTGTCACCCTTCCTGGTCAAGGTACCGGCCTTGACATGGTTTCGGTTAACTGAGCTGCTAGACGGATAGCATCTGCCAAGTTAGTAGGGTTCCTACCCCACACGGTATCCTGAATTTGCATAGGGAGACCACCTATGTACTTCTCGATAGCTCGAGATGAGGGAGTAACTAGATGAGGAACCAGAAGACTCAACTCGTGAAAACGGGTGGTGTAAACCAGATTCTCGCCGCTTTCCTGAGCCAAATCCCAGAATTCAGCTTCTAGTCTTTTGATTTCATTTCGTGGGCAGAATTCTCGTGTCATGAGTTCCTTTACTTCAGCCCACGTCAATGCCAGGGCAGCATCAGTGCCACGGGTTCGTTTCTCCCCGTTCCACCAAGTGAGTGCGCGTTTCTGGAGAACACTTGTGGCATACCGGACTTTTAGATTTTCAGGGCATTCGCTATTTACGAAGGTGTTCTCGATGCTTTCGAACCACTGTAGTAATCCGGTAGCTCCTTCAGTTCCACTGAACTTAGTGGGGTTGCAAGAACTGAAATGTTTGTAGGTACAAGTTTGGGGAGGGTTTGGTGCAGTTGGGTTTTGATCAGTATTGTTGCCTTGGTTCAAGTGGGTAAGCAGAGTTGGGATAACAGCAGCAACTTCACGTGCTACCATAGTAGCAATCTTGCGGCCAGAGTTTCTAGATCGTGAACGGATTTGACGAGAAGCCATTCTGTATAATATGGAAAGAAGAAACCTCTATGAGAAACGGGTAATTGGTTTTAAAAACTTTTCAAAATAATAAGATCGTTAATGAGATTGTTTAGAATAACAATGAGAGGTTAGGAGTGTAAACGTTCGGTTCGCAAACCAAAACGATTACGTTGACTTATCAAAGTATTTGTGTCCAGCACGAGGACATGCGTACCTATAAGCGAATACTCATCTCGAGGGTTCCCAGGTAAGGTAATCAAGTTGTATGAAATACCTTGCCTAGACAGAACACCTTAAGATACAGGTATCCCACTCTTCCAGCATTGCATGTTCTCGGTCATGTGACACGGACTTTGACGAGATTTGAAAACCATGAATAACAATCGAGTTTTTGGAGTTTGAAATCACTTGAATTAGGCACACAATGCCTTAGAATATGAGTTAAGATTCGTGTGTACATTGATAGATTCAAAGTATAAGAAGAATCACTTAAGGCAGATGATCACATAATTAAGTATAAACATGTAAAGCACATATAATCCTATCTATGCATATAAAATACATGAGAGGACTCATGTGTAAAGGTACCTAGTTATAGTCTAGGTCATTCCATTTCTAATAACCTAATTCCCTATAACCATGGCTCTGATACCAATCTGTCACACCCCGACCGACGGCGGAATCATCGGAGCGGACGAGGGAATGATTGATTGTTCATAACACATGGTTGTCTAATAATGGAAATAATATTAAAATCAGATTACATGATAATATAAGTTCAATATACACAAATACAACAATTGAAACCACAAATAGTAATTGTCTTTTATTTTTAACTAAGTCCGGGTCTTAAATGAGCAGGTAGATGTCCACTATCTTGCTTAACCTGAAATCATGTGAGAAAATAAAGTCAGCTAACGAATTAGCTGGTGAGTAGTCATAGTTTTGAATATACATATAGATTGATTGATTGATTGAGAATAATCCAATTCACAAGGTAACGTTAAGACTTATATTGCAATAGTAAAACATATAGATAAACTGACACAATAACAACCCCTTGACTTGACACTTGCAAATAATAGACTCCACACATACACCATAGTTTAACTCCTGCCTCTGGCACAATCACCACTCGACTATTCATATGGGGTGGGTTATCCAAACCAGTAGATCTACATTGATACCAGGATTGATTGATTGAATTAGGGTTTTATTGTCGTCCAGTTTAGCATAGTATGTTCACGTAATTGCAAGTAATAACATAACCTGTCTTGAATTGAATTTAGAATGAAACAACATTAGAATATCATGATTGAATATATCGTATCACATGATTTCCCCCAAATAGGAAATGATATAAAAAGGGGATATGAATACTCACTTGATTGATGATATTAGAACCTGGAAGTGATAGATTAAACACCAACGATTTCCTTACGATTAACCTAAGGAACGGTGTCTCGAATTAGAATAATAATGATTTGAGAATGTGGGAATGTATTAGGATTTCCATTGGTTTTGAATGGTAGTTTAAATTAAGTAATTTATTTAGTTGGAATGTTTCGAAATAAATAAAATGAATTTATTGAAAATGATTATGTTTAGAATATTAATAAAAATATATGGATCAATACACGTAACAGTTTTGATTTATTGTTAAAGTGTGGAAAACAAATAATTAATTTTATATAATTAATTATATGATAATTAATTAAAATATTTAATTATTTGTGTAACTAAAAGAAATGAACTTGTTATTTAAAATGATTTTAAATATATCACTTTTTATATTTACTCATGATTAAAACAATAATAATGATTATTTGAGATAATCAAGAGTAATATAGTGTCAAATAATAATTTAATAAATTAAATTATTATTAGAAGTTCACTTTTGTTTAAATAATTTAGTATTATTTGTAATTTTATTTATTTAAAACATTTATTAAAATAGGTAAAATGTTAAAAATAAATTTCAGTAATTAATTAAATTGTTCTGAAAATTTTTGATGTTTGTAAAAATATTTTTATAATTTTTACAATTTTTTGATAATTTTTGGAGGCTTAAAAGGCCCCAAAAAAAATGGTTGAGGTGGCCCGGGGTCGAACCCGGGACCTCACTGATTGCAATGGGTGCAGGGACCAGTGAACCATGGTCACAACCGCGTTAGGTTCGGGTTCCAATTGATTTTAAACCTTCTTAACCCAATTCCCCAAATAGCCTATGAACCCTAGATTGAATCAACCCAAATCGAACCCGAATTCGACTTTGATTGCTTCTGCAATCATGGGGCTTTTGTTCCCCATGATTAAACGAGTATGTGTGTGTGTTTAATTTACCTGTATTGAACTTAGATCGGCAGGAACAGATTAGAAACAAGCCGCGGCAATGGAGGTGGTCGAATGATGCTCCAACGATGATAATAATCTAATTAATCTTGAGGTAAGCTTCGAATGATGATATAGAAACAAAACCCAATGCTAATTTCGAGTAAAATCGATTGTAGGATGGTTAGAATACGAGTTGCAGGTCCGCGGGTATGGTGATGTTCGAAGGTGATGTTTGAGCTCGTTTTGAACGAAATTGAATATGGGAGTTGTTTAGAACTGAGTTATGGTGGTTCTTATTCGTTTAATTTGATTAAATACCTTGTTAGTGCGATCTGTGGACTGACAAAGGTCCGACAACGCGTGGCTCGGGTTCTACACCGCATGCGTTCGAATTTTGGAATTGTTTAGTTGCACGAGTTCGAATCTCCCATGTGAAGGTGTCAGGAGTGTCGGTTTTGGTCAAAACCGCGTGATCTCGGCGTTTGAAGCTCGCCGGAGGCGAGGCCGGAGGGTGGCCGGCGGTGAGGGAGAAGTCGACAGGGTTGAGGGGTTTTTTTAAAAAAAAATTTCACATTTGGTCCCTGTGGTTTATAACATTTGTCAAACAAAACTAGAGTTTTGTTTTTAGTTTAAATAATTTACAATTTAACCCCTCCTAATTTTGTAATGTTATTATTTTATGCACAAGGTTATTTGTTATAAGTTTAAAGTTTTAAAACCTATATTTTCGTTATTATTATTATTAACATTATTATTATTATTATTATTATTATTATTATTATTATTATTATTATTATTATTATTATTATTATTATTAACATCAACGTATCGAACAAAATCAATTTATTAAAAATACGCAATGTTACAGCCTCGCCTCGCCTCGCCCTTCTATTGCAGTTTTGGTTAACACATTGACAATAATTCCGGAGACAATATATTTAGATAGGTTTTATGGTTTCTACGTGATTCCAAGCAAAGTTGGTATTTTATGGACCACCACTTTATGTGGAATATGCATGACAGGTGGTTATGCCACTATAGATGACACTAGAGTGATTGGAGCACTCCTTAAAGCAGAAATAATGAACTCAAAAGAATGTATCTAAATTATATAAGGACCAATGTTTAAAGACAAATTAGAATAATTATAAGTAAAAACTATGACCTATGGACACATAATATTAATCTATACTAACAATTTAATTTGTCATTTTACATGCTTGTTATGATTTGAATTAATAAAGAAAATATTCAAACTAGATGTCTGGCACGTCAAATGTCATGTCACCAAAGCAGACAGAGTTATTTTTTTTGTTAAAGCGGGATCGCCCTTGTTGAAGAAAGTAAAAGTCAAGGGCATCGCTAGTCAGATTCTCAGTATCGTTTAACATGAGCCAACAAGTCGACGTTTGGTTTGTTAAGATATAATTTGTCATGTTCAGAATAAAAGTTTCAAGACGAGTGATATAATTCTGCTCCCTATTTGAAGTCAACATGGAATAGATGCCATGAAGATTGCCCATGTACCCCTACTTTATTTTGGCCTACCATGCACCAACAGGCTTAACATGATCACTTTATTCCTAGCACAATCACAAGACAACAAAAGGACTAAAATATAACTTAAATAAAAGAATAAATCATAACAGGCCACCTGGCTTTATGATGAGCGTCACGTTAGTGTATATGTGGGGATGAGGAAGGTGGTGGTCGTCGTCAAATTATTATAATAAGCTGTGGTGGTGGAGTGGACCGCGGTGGTGGTCACTGGTGATATTATAGAAAGATAATATTTGATTTTACTTTATGAGATTTGACAAACATAAATATTTTTTATAAGTTTAAAAATATTCATTTCAATTGATAAGTTTTATCATTTATTTTAGTTTTAGTCTAGAAGTTTTATCATATGTTTAATAACTCGTAACAAATGACATATATGATTAAACTTTAGACTTAAATTGAAACAATGATAATGTCTTTAGTGATCTTAAAGCCTTTATAAAGGAATCTATATATTATGTTTGTGTATGGGTTTCATGGAATCATGAATAGACATTATGGTAGGGACACCTGGTGAGGTTCTAGCAGACTAGTACCCATATTGAATGGCTTAGAATTTTTTGGGATAAGTTACAATCATTAAGAATTTTTTATATATTTTACTTCTAATATTAAAAACAATTTCTTTACAACACCTTTTTTAACGGCAAATATACCACCCTGCTTCAGAGAATAGGTGTTATCTTAATTGGGTCCGCTTATCCGTTTTCCAGTCGGAACCGCACCCCAACCCCCTCAGGAGGAAACCATTACTGAGAAAACCTTCTGACTCAACTCTAAGCATTTGCTCAGGGTGAGACTTGAACCCATGACCTCTATTTATTACATATAATGGGTACCTTACCTTAACCAGTTGCGCTAAGGATCATTGGTTCTTTACAACACCTAATTACATCTAATCATTTAATTGTAAGTACTTAAACCTAAAACATTTTTATGAGGACATAAAACCTTGCTACTAGACCACAAGTCATGATGTACATTCTTAGTTTTTAGTATAGAATATATCTTGTTTAATGAATTATTATAGGCATGAGATTATATAATAAATGTTCAAAGGTCACATGCTTTATAGGGCATTTGGCTATCCTCCAAAAGCATAGTGTGTCTATATATAGACAAGAATAAAAACATGTCATATGCAAGTAACTTTATAAATACATTATAAGCCTATTCCAACCATCATCTTCATCAACCCATAGGCAAGAATCTATCTCCATTCATCCATGGCTACTCAAGTTGTTTGTTTCTTTTCCATGGCATTCATCCTCTTCTTTGGAACATGCGCTAATATCGGTATGATCTATATATCTCCATATATGTATGTATTCGTCAACAATAGTTTAGATGTATAGCACATTGTTTATCATTGTTTATACGGTTTTGTAAACCCAATGTTAGGAATCTGAAGACACCTATACATAATACATAACTTTGTAAGTTAACAATGTGTTGTTCTGAACTTAATGGTCGACGAAGGTGCCAATTGCTCATTTATGTATTATTTTCAAAAATTTCAACTCAGTACATAAATTTTATTTACAACCACCGTCGTATCTATGTACAAGAATTCTATGTCACATGATATCATAGAAATATTTTTATATGTTATAGAGTATTTGATTTTGTGTATAATATATGTATTCAAACCTTCGAGTGATACGATTCACAAAACCTTTTGAAGAGTGATGAACTAAAATAAGATTCTAGATCCACCACTAGTTATAAGTATATTAGTGTATAATCATCGTTAAGTGATGATTTGTATTGTATTATATGATTTTTGGGTATTTGTTTTTAATTGCTTTTCATTGATGGTGACAAATAGTGAATGGAGATGGACCACCACAGTTTACTTACATGGGCCGATCAGGCCCAGGGAAATGGGGGAGTCTAAGCCCAACGTATTCGGCCTGCTCTCATGGGAAATTTCAGTCTCCGGTCAACATAGTGAAGTCAAAATGTGTTTCTGGTCGACACCTGAAGCCCTTAGACATCGAATATCATGTTTCTGTCAATGCTACTCTTGTTGACAATCTTTTCAATATCGCGGTTCGTGTTCTTTCTCCCTTTTTGCGACTCAATTTTGAAGTTCATCTGTTTTCTATTTGACTTTGATCTTGTTCACTCTTGCTTTTGTAATTCTTCCTATCCACTTTGACTTTTGAGCCTTTGAATTTGATCCTATATATGACTTCTTTCTTTCTTGAATCTTTCATTTTGGCTTGTACAATCTTACGATCATTATTGGAATATCTGGTGCAGATGAAATATGACGAAAATGCAGGAGTGTTGAGAATGTATGGTAAAAACTATAGTCTTATTCAAATGCATTGGCATTCACCCTCAGAGCATCATCTCAATGGTGTTCAGTATGTCATTCCTCTCTTTTAACCATATATTTTGACTTTATAAGTCAAACACCAAAAGTCAACATATACTCTTCAATAGGTATGCTGCTGAGCTCCATCTGGTTCACAAAGCCGATGATGGCGAAGTATCAGTTATAGCAATTCTTTATCGCTATGGTCATCCCGACCCTCTTCTATCTAAGGTAAGTTGTCAGACGTCTGGAAAATAATGGTTTTCTAGTTAAACAATATCATACTATGGTAACAAATACAAGTGACCAATATTAATTTGTTGACTAAATAGATACAATCCAAACTCGCGCAATTGATGAAAGTGGTTCACAGTTCGTCTCATGAACAAGCTCAAGTTGCTATCGGGACCATCACCACGAAGCAAATTAGGAAACACACACGAAAGTATTACCGATATGTGGGATCATTTTCGACGCCCCCATGTACCGAAGGCGTTATTTGGAATATTCTTGGCAAGGTATGAACACTCGCTACAACTTAACTTCTCTTGATTGTTTTATTTTGAGCATCTAACATTCTCGTGTAATGTACATAATAGGTACGGTCAATTTCACGAGCTCAAATAGAAGCTTTAAAAGCACCATTGATTATGGGGTGCAAGCGTAACTCGCGGCCGATCCAACCATTGAATGGGAGACATATAGAGTTTGTATGATGGGATGAATAACTTTTGATCGAATTTATGTAATGTACAAGTTTAGAATAGAATAACTTGTGCACGTTCTACGTGACTCAAAGTTATAAATAAAGTAATAGATATTTGTGACTAAGTGTCACTTGTTTCCCTCTTATTCATTTGAGAAAGATAGCAAGGTTGTCTCAAGACATGTTGTACTCAACTATTTAAAGAAGATATTCTCTTTTTTTTTTAATTTAAATGTGTTTTTACTACATTTAATTCCACATATATAATAGTTAAAAAGATTTAAAACATGCATATTGTTTATAGAGTTTAATAAGATAACGTATCATATTATATCATATATATTATATAGAGTTTGATAATACTTAAGAATATATACGATGGTCATATTTGTTAGTTCTACATAGACAAATCCATCTAGCGGAGTTTGTCATAGTTTCTAAAGTTGATATGCCAATTTCTATTATTGATTTTATATGAAGTTTATCGGTATGCCCAATTTCTACATAACTTGTATACGAATCATAATGAATATTTTTATAGCAGTTTATCATAAATATACTAATTATCGTCTTTAGTACGTAACTTGGGTTGTGTTATGTTCTTCAATGAGTTGTACTCATCTTTTATTGTTTTCTTTTTAACTTTAACTTTTTATTTTAACATGATACTTTTATATTTTTACAATTTAGTTTTGCTATTTTTTTCATTTAACTTTGATCGTCTATACATTTCATATTTTACAAACTTTTTGTTTTACGTTTCAGTTAATTTTGCGAGCCAATCGCCGCATCACGCATGTGTGATTCAACGTTTTTATGCTTATTTTTTTCTCGTTTTATGGCTCTGTCGCGTCCTAAATCAACTTATTGTTTTATATGTTTTACACTTCAAATGTGTGGCTCAACGTTTTTACGTCTGTTTTTCGTTCAGTTTTATTTTTTTGTTTTTAATTTCTTTTTTTAATACGAGTTTTTCAGTGTTGGTGATTACTCGTGGTGGTGTGCCTTAGAACTTGACACGGTTTTACCTCGTCGCTCCAAAGGATAGGACTTAATACTAGTTTATTTTAAATATCAAATTAGTTGGGTTAAGTTGGAATAGAAATACTTATATTGATTTTACGTTAATCTTCAAAAATATTTTTGTATAAAAACTGTGTGGGCCCCAACTCATTATTCCATGGGGTTCTTTATTAAGTATATAGAATACGGCTCTGTTTCACAACATCTGAATCAACATGTTAATGGTTCAAATATCTGAATAGTTCTACACTTAATGGTTTAGACTGTTTGTTTCACGAATAAATGTCTGAATGGTTCAGATATTTACCACTGAATGGTTAAGCACTATACTAATGCTGAATAGTTAAGCGGTCTACTGCTGAATGGTTAAAAACTCTTATCTGAATTGGTCAGACATTTACCTTTGAATAGTTAAACGATATACTAGCTCTTAATGGTTCTAGACTTTTAATGATTCAACACTTAATGATTCAGCACTTAATGAATCAGACCTCTTATTGGTTCATCACTTAATCATTCAAAAATTGTCAAACAACCACTACATGACTTTTATAGTCTTGTACTCTTGTTTAGATCGCTATATATAGTGCATCTGGCTTAAGATTCCATCCAAACATGTGCAAATAATTGTAAAAGAACCAAATATTTAGTAGGCGGCACATAAAATTCGTTTATGTTTGTTGATTTAATAAAAAAAACAAACATATATATAAAATTTCATTTATTTAATTAAATGAACAATATGAATAGATCATGAACATCCCGTATGTGTTTCATTTATTTAGTTAAATGATAATATGAATAGATCGTGAATATTCTGTATGTATTTATTCACTTATGTTTGTTCACTTGTGTTCATTTATATTTGTTCATATTTGGTTTTGTTTGTTTATTTACATTTTGTAATGTTCACTCATTAAATAATTATATATTTTGTTATTTAAAATTTTAATTTAGTTTATTACGCTCGTGTTAAAAAAAAGTTTATATGTTTTATTATATAGTTTTTACATCATAATCTTTAAATAAAAAGTAAAAACAAATAAACCTTAGTTTTAGAAACAAAGCACTTCCACTCATTTCTACTCTTCCAAGCTCCTATACACTATTACGATTATAGCTTTTATGCGTTTATGTTCATGTACGTTCGTCGGGGTTCATTTGCTTTGGTTTATGGTCGTTTTTATTCATTTAGATAGATGTGTTTGGAAGCAAAGCACATCCGCTTATATAAACGTTGTAGTGTTCTATGAAACTAATAACCTGTAGATGATTGAATGATTTACTCGCAATAACACCAACAAACTTTAAATGTAAAGTACACCACTCTAGCCCATGGTAGTGTTTAAACAATAAACCACTTGTATAAAACGCTATAACCCATTTGTCACACCCCAACCTTGACGGCGGAAACGTCGAGGTGTGAGAGTTACGATTGTTCACAGCCACATAACGCTATTATTAATTCCAAATATATTAATCAAGATTCAATTGTAGCAATACAAGTAAATGTTCAAACAAAGATACATCCAGAATACAAGTATAAAAGTATCTAGATCATTCGTTTATTTCTCTAAGTCCAATCCTAAGTGTGATAAGCTTCAAAGAGTAACCTGAAACATGTTAAAAATAAAAGGTCAACATAAAAATGTTGGTGAGCATTCCACAGTTTTTAATACATAAGTATATAAAAGATGGCAATTCAAGTTATAAGTTAGTGAATAAAGTGATTAGGGATGTTATGAACAATGCAACAATCAAACCTCGACAATGTTTTACAAGTCTCAAACGTGTACTTGGACCAACCAAGTTATAAGTATATACGATCAGCTAAGTGTACTTGGATCAACCAAGCAGGCTTGTCTTACCCATAGATCTATGACTTCGCTGGGCTAGCAATAGTTAATAATTGTACATATAACGCCATAACATGGTAACCACAAAAGTTCAACTAACCACAACTCATAAGTAAATTGCCATAAGTTTACAAGAATCAAATGTGTTTACAAGTGCAACGTTTATACGGTAACATGTTTCACCCAAAAGTGTGAAAATGGTAAAATGGGTATTGGAATACTCACAATGACGTATAAGTATATAAGAGGATTATAAGAATTTACGATGCTCCAACGGATTCTTTTACAAGCACCTAAATGTATATTACAAATTTAAGGTTAATAATATAATTAACGTTCAAATAATAATTTGGCTTTCAATGGTTTTAAGGTTTTTAATAAGTAACAAGTGTCTAATATAATTATTTACATTTTAGTTCATTAAAAGAGTTATATAAGTAATTATTTTAGAATTGTCCTTAAGTATATTATTTTGAGCAAAACTATTTAGTATATTAAAACAATATTTTTCAAGTTTATCTTATAGGAATTAATCTGAATATATTATCTGAACAAATAATGATTTAATACGTTAAACGATATTTAAAACCTATTTTATAAGAAAATGAACTAATTAAAGAAAATAAATAATTAAATAAATAAAGAAATTTTAAAATAAACTCCTAGAAAATTATTAGATGATTTCTAAAATTATTGGAAGTTTATAAAAAGAATTTTATAATTTTTCTGATTTTTTATCATTTATATAAAGGCTTAAAACTAATAAAAAAATAAATGGGGTGCCCGGGTTCGAACCCGGGACCTCCAACTTAGTAATGAGACGGGGAACCAACAGACCATGGCATACAGCCGCAAGAAAATTGGTTTCGAATTCCTTTTATGCAAAGTTACAAAGAAATCCCCAATCCATATGAACCCTAGAAACAATCATCCCCAAATTGACCCTCGAATCATTGATATCAATAAAATCAAGTTTAGGGCTATTGTTCCCCATGTAAAAACGAACCAAAAGAATATCAGATTACCTATTATTTCATTGAAATTCGATGGTTTCATGATCGAACTGGTCGCGGCCGTGGTATCTTTGATTTCGCAAGGTATAGGTTACTATAATCAAATTCATTGTACCAGAAGCTTCTAATGATATTATTGATCGAAAGCCCTCTGTCAATTTGTAAGATAGGGTGCTCGAGATGAGGTTTTCGGGTGGTTACAGGTTCGCGACCGAGAGAGGATCGAATGGAGTGTTTGTGCGTTTTTAGATATAATTGAACTCGGTGACAGCTTAATAATGATTAAAAGTTCGGTTATGCGGTATTACTTTATTTATAAAATGTTAGTGCGATCGATTTTGGGTGTTTGTCGGCTGATATCGCGGGTTGTAATCGGAAGTGGATTTGTGAGCTGTATCACAATGATTAAAGCATGTGTTTAGATTCGAATCTGACCCACGAGCGTAATGGGACTAGTTTGGGGCAAAATGATTGAGTTTTGAGGTGGTTTTGGGGTTCGCCGGCCCTTGGCCGGAGTTTGGCCGGAAATATGGCCGGAAAATCGGGCGGTGGAAGGGGGAAAGGTTTGGGAATTGACACAATCGGTCCCTGTGGTTTGATTGTTAACATTTTATGCTTTAAACTTTCTTTTGAAGTTTATAATTTTGACAAACAACCCCCTCAACTTAATTACTTTAAATTTTTAAACACTTTTTAAGTTTATTAACTTTATAAATTATTATAAGATTTTTATTATTGTTATTATTATTATTATTATTAATGTTAATATTATTATTATTACTACTATTATCATTATTATCATTATTATTATTATATTTATTATTTTATTATTATTATTATTATTATTATTATTATTATTATTATTATTATTATTATTATTATTTGCGAAATACGAGATGTTACAGTCTCCCCTACTTTAGGAAATTTCGTCCCGAAATTTGTTTACGAGGAGGCTGAGACTAAAAGATGAGGACGCTTGGATTTCATTTGATCCTCACGTTCTCAAGTGCATCAGAAGATGAACATGAAGCCACAGATAGATCATAGTGATTCTCTTTTTCTTTCTTGGTGCAGTTTGTGTTTTCATTTTCTGAGGTACACTTTGATGAACTTTCGGGTTTTGATAGGGTATCAAAAGAAGAAATTCATCATCGATTAGGCAGAGCCATTAGAGGTAAAAAGAGAGTCTAAAGTGTGTGGCTTCAAATTAGCCTTATAAGCTTTTACGTTGATTAAGAATGAATGTTAATTATCGTATAACTACAAGGTGTTACCGTCTCTCCTACTTTAAAGAATTTCGTTTAGAAATTAAAAATGAACTAAACAAACAAATACAGGTAGGTGTACGAACGGACAGTGATAGACGTTTGATTACAGATGCTTCACTTTATGGAATCCTTCAAGTCTCTTTGACATAATATATGCCAACTTGACTCTTCCAGTGAAATACGAGACGTTTTGAGAGGAAACAGTGGACATGATGACGAGCTACCATGATATGTTCGACTTATAAATCACAACTTCCAGAATATAATTTCGTGGTAAGGTGTATAAAAGACCAACAATGGTAAACAAGGTTAACCGTTGGAATTTAAGAATCCCAAACGTCATCATATGAAACGAGTGTAACACCTTTATTGTGAATTTGTATTTCTCTTTTGACCAACCATTGGTCTAAGAATAATACGCTATGCGAAGTTCTTGGAATAGGTTCACAACGATGATTCAGAAAAACAGAAAAATGAATCAATCGTTCAAAATAACGATCGATGTTTTAACGTCATACCACGGTATACGAATATTTGAAACAGATACAGGTCAATTTCTCGACGTTGTAAGATAATGGGTCGTATTGAATTTTTTTGCCAATCGGTCTATAATGCACCAATTGTCATCATGACATTTAAAATAAGAAGCATTAGTGAATGAAAAGTTAAACAGGAGATTCACGAGAACACGGATGTTAGGTTTGGTTATATGTGAAGGTAAGACACTTGGACACATGCCAAGTTACGCCTTTTCCTTTATGCCAAACCCATGACTTCAAGTTACGAAGGTTTATGAACCATTATATCCACATCGCAGTGAGGATAATAACGAGTCTTGTTGTTCAAAACCAAGTTATAATTTCAATGATTTTCAAGGTTAAAGATTCAAAACGATTCAATAAATGACGCAAACAATAAGAAAGGTATTTGTAACCATGTTTTGCAAGGTAACAAATTTCCAAATGCAGATCGCATACGTAATTAATCAAACAATAAGAGAGGTATTCGATAATATCTTTATTTGAAAAAGGATTGTTTAGGAAGATTATACTTATGGGTTTGATGATATCTCAAGATGAAAGTTGATAAGTAAGGAATAAATGGTTCGATGTAGCTAGATCGAGTCAATAAAAATAAAGGGGAAGAAATCGATTTAAGAATTTAAATGCTTCAAGCTTGGAATCAAAATCAACATAAAACGATCGGGTCTCTTTTCAAGTTCAGATATCATGCTTTGGCTTGATAGGTCGAAACACTAACATTATTTCACCCTTCAAATTACTACATGCGTCTCGTCACTTGATTACAACCATGGTAAGTTGGAGATCAAGAAATAAGAATAGTCATCAAGGTATGGTTTTCACTCCTAACTTGATGGTGTATTCCCAAGGTATGACCACTAACTTACCAATCATAAAGTTCGATTCCAACTCATTGTTGAAGATCCACAGAAATAAGACGATGTAACTCACCATTAAGGTAAGGGAAATCACTCCTATCTTAACGATGAAGTTTTACAAAAACAAAATATAACAGGATGAACTTCTTTATCAAAATCCAGAATTCACTCCTACTTTGATGAGATCGTTTCATTTGAGAGAATACAATCCATAAAAATAAAATTATCATCAAGGTATGGAATTCACGCCTATCTTGATGATTGAGCTTCATAATAACAAGGAAACAATCAAAGATTAACATTTGTCACCAAATGTGACATCCGTCACCATAGGGTCCGTCATTTAACACGAATTACGTTAACTCTTCTTAGGACACTCATTCCTCACCTTCATAGACTGCTTGTGATGATATCATGTTGGGTTATTATCCGTTTCAGTGAAGTTAACAACAAATATATCCATGTCATTTGAAACGCTCACGAATATCACCACCGGCATCACTAATTATATTATGTTATATAATATAAACATCACTAACAACCGCATGTTCAAGATATAAACAACCTTAAACACATTATTATAGACAGTATAACGCGCGTGTTTACGTCGTTTACAACCGAAACAAGTTTGGCGATTCGGGGACAAAGTGCAAGGACTAAACTTGACAAACAGTCAAACCAGGCTGGGTATAAATACCCATTTCCCAGCCATTCTTCACATCATCTTCATCTTCATCGCTTCTTCTTCATCTTCTTCACCCTCTCTCGAACTAGCACCGAAATCGGCTCCCTTTATCGCGTTTTCATAGTCAAATCTTGGTTATCATTGTGAATACTCACTCCTAGCAGGTAGATAACCTCGTTTGACCCGTTTCTTGCTCGATTTAGCTGCTGCGTTTTCTAGGGTTTCGGGTGCTCGGGTTCATCCGAGCACAAGAGGTCGTGTGGGCTTGTGTGTTGCGTTTCCGAGTGTGTTTCTTGCTTAGACATGTTAGGCAAACATTTCTGGAGGTTCTTGGTGCATAAAACTCGTGCTCGGAGCAGCTGGACGCTGCTCTGCACTTCAGCAGTCGTGACCTGCTGTACAGGGCGACTGGGTCTGTCATGCGACTGAGCCGTGCGACTGGGTGAGTCGTACGACTGAGTCCATGCGTCTGAGTCTATCGTACGACTAAGCTGTACGACTGGGTGAGTCGTACGACTGATTCATGCGACTGAGTGTTGTATGCGATTGAGTCTATACGACTGAGTCCATACGTCTGAGTCTATCGTACGACTAAGCTGTACGACTGGGTGAGTCGTACGACTGAGTCATGCGACTGAGTGTTGTATGAGATTGAGTCTATGCGATTGAGTCTATGCGATGGAACGCATGCGATTGAGTGTGTATCGTACGATTAAGGGTTTAGTCGTACGAATGGAGGTTCAGTCGTACGAATGAAGCTGATTCGTACGAATGGATGTTGATTTGTGCGTATGGATGTTGAACCGTATGAATGAGTGTTGTGTGGTATGACTGAGTGCTTAGTCGCACGGATGAGGGTTCAATCGTGCGAATAAATATGATTCGCATGACTGAAAGATTATTTCGTGCGAATGGGGTGTCCAGTCGTGCGTCTGGTCCTGTTGTGCGATTGGAGTCATTGTGTGTAAATTCTTCCTGTGTGCGGTGCGTGTTGTCGTGTGATGTTAAGGTAACGTCGACACGGTTGCCATTGTTAATGAAGATCATTGAGATTAACACTATCAAACTCATTAATGTTATATCAGGACACATCGACTTAACACTTTACAATTAGTAACAAACAATTCCTAACACAAGTTCTTACCAAGTATTCCTCTAACAACAATAACACTTTTACCCAAACATCATCGACAATGGCAACGTTCCTAGTGCTTGGATCTACATAAGATCTATTGCGCGTGTATGTCTGCTTGTGTGTGTACTACCCACGACCGAACCGATACGACCCGACTCAACTAAACAATACGGTTAACAGTAGACGTATTACTAATGCTTAACATAACTGTCAATAGGTAATTGGCTGTTTATACATACATACGAGTTGGGAAGTTACATCATACATACTTACCACTTAACAAGTGAGTTTCGTGGCCCCTTTTTACGCTTATATAACTTTTAAACATTTTCAAACTTGGGGGAAAAGAACGTTCGCTTACTTAACATATTTTCAAGCATATTCCTTAGTGGAAATCTGCTGTAACTCTATGGTTAACTTATCTTGCTTACTTGTTGGATGTTGACACATTGATGTTAAGGTCAATCAGATGTCAAGTAGCTTGTTTAGGCATCGTTTTAGGTATATCGTGGATGTGGTGGGAACGCTGCGGGGAACCCGATATATAAGCATCACCGGTATACTAAGAATGCGCTTAAACTGGGTTACGGGATAATCTGATTGACTAAGGCATAAAATGTTGAATGTGATTCTATGCTAAGTTGCTACTGCGTGCTATTACTTGATGCTAAGTGTTATGTGATGTCACCTGTAAATGCTACTTGTTTGGTGAAACTATTTGGCTGTGTGGGACTTCTGTGTGGGAATTCTGTGTGGGACTTCTGTGTGGATCTCTCAGTACAACCATTAATCCCGGTATTGGGACCTAAGGACTGGTTTGGTTGTAACCCTTACGTATGCGCTATGTGTATCCTGCTACGTCATGTTTATTACTTGTTGGATGCCTTTAACCTTGGATGCTCTCGGCTGTGTGGTTCTTCTGTGTGGTTCCTCTGTGTGTTTCCTCTAAGCCGATCATCCATTACAACCATTAATCCCGGTATTGGGACCTAAGGACTGGTTTGGTTGTAACCATTACGTATGCGCTGTGTGTATCTTGTTACGTCATGTTTAACTTGACACGTATGCGCTGTGTGTATCTTGCTATGTCAAGTTAAACTTACTATGCTATGGAAAACCTTTTTGTATAACCCTTAATCCCGGCATTGGGACCTAAGGATTGGTTTGGTTATAAACTATACGTATGCGCTATGTGGATCTTGCTACGTCTTTATAAATTATTTTTTTTTCGAGAAAACCTTTCTTACAGCCATCAATTCCCGTGTGGAACCGATGACTAGGTTTGGCTGTAGCTATTTATAAACGGTAAACCGCCTGCACATAATGTAGTCGTGGTAACTTTATTAAACTTACCTACTGTTTTCATCTTAACATCTTTTATACTTAAAACCTGCGAAGCTCACCAACAATTATGTTGACCTTTTTGAGCGTTTCTTTTCAGGTGATCAAGGTAATTGAAGTTCTAGGAGCACTGCCTTTTAGAGGAGACCCTAGGACATATTTTGGAGAATTAAGCATTTGTAAACATTAATCTTTGGAACATCTTGGTTGCTCAAACCTGTACATTGTACACTTGTTCCCGAGTTATGGGAATTTACATTGCAAGTTGTTATCAATGATTATGTGATCATTTTATGTTATGTTTATGGCTATGTTGTCGTGAACATTGATTATACACGACACAAGTCTCCAATTGTGTTCGGGTATCGTCATGACACGCTTGTCATCATATTATTACTGCTACTCTATCCATACCTTGTGTTATGATGATCCCGTCGAGCTCGCATTCCCGTGTTTCCGCTATCAGCGGGGGTGTGACAGACTGGTATCAGAGCCATTGGTTATAGAGAATTAGGCAATTACACTTAACCTAGACTATAACCTAGGAACCTTCATGTACATTTGCATACTTAAGCTTGTGTGCATTTATATATCTCGTGTATGTGTTCCACTTTACATGATCGATTATCCTACTGTCATGTGATCTTCACCTTGTGTTTGAGCCCTTGTGCTCGTCCCTCATGAGGTGCTTTCTATTGGATCTTCCGTTCCCTCTGTGCGCCAAGTTATCATAACCAAATTCGGGTATGTAGACCCGAAAAGATCGTCACAGATCATACATTGCGCTTGATCTTGGATACTAAATCCGACCCTAACATGGTTATGCCTGAAATCCTGAAGGTATGAAGGATAGGCAGCTATCATTAGATATATTATGCTTATGTGCTTAGAGTTTACTTGCTATTACATTCTACTATTGGAATACTATTGGTTCAGGGACATGAGGACAATACCTAATTTGTGCTTGATGAATGTGGACAATACTATGATGTTAACTTGGGGTAAGTGAAGCTTAGGGTGACCATGCAAGGCAAATTACCATTACGGGTGCACACGTAATTGCAATTCGCCGTGCATGAGAAGTCTGGCTAATCTTACCATGAGGTAACGATCACGAGTATTACTAGTTGCTACTTTATATCCTAGGGTGTGGTAGGATCATAATCCTAGTGAGGCTTTATTAAGGGTAACATAACATTACTAACACCTACCACTACTTAAGTCCTGTCCTATTTAGAGCCTTCATGGTACTTCCAATCATGACATTGATCCTACCTTCCGCGAAACATTCCTCCACTTAGCATTTCAGTAACTAAGAAGCTGATTGAATACTTAGAATAAGAGTGGACTTCAAGAAATGTAGAGGAGTGATGATACTCTATACACATTACATTATATTATTCATTTGGATCATGCTAAGGGAAATTAGGATGTCATGTAAACGGTTTAAGTGTCATTCAAGGTATATCGTAGATGCGGTGGGAACGCTGCGGGGGACCCTATATATAAGCATCACCGATATACTAAGAATGTGCTTAAACTGGGTTACGTGACGATCTTGATGGACCAAAGCATGGGTTATCGGAACTTGATGAGTGGAATCATACATGTATCTCATAAGTGACTAAAGCTTACATGTTTACATCTTTCTATGATTAGAAGATGCCGCCCCGAAGAGTCACACGTGGTACCAACCAAGATGGTGAGACCCCACAAGGCAGAGGTAGGGGTAGATCACCAAGAGCAAGTGGCGCCCCAGCTGGTGACAACCAGGGAACTGAAAACCCTGATATAGCTGCTATGATCACTCAGCAGCTAGCCGCACTGATTCCAACTATAGTGACTCAAGTGAGCGACACTCTTCGGAATCATCAACTCCACAGGAGTAATGATACTAATGATCAGTATAACCAAGGAACAGAGAAACGGAAAGAGACTGGAGAAACAAGCCGGTCTGGCACTGGAAAGTCTGATAAGCGGGCCAAAACGACCAGAAACTTTGTGGCCGTGACTCAAGGGAAGAGGGAATATGCTGGGCCGCACCCGAAATGTGACAGGTGCAACCTTCATCACCCCCAGTAATGCCGTGTCGGTCGTGTACGAACTGTAGGCGCCCGGGCCACCTAGCGAGAGATTGTAGAGTTGCACCGAACCTGGTGACAAACGTCAACGCGGTTAACCCCGTCGGGAATGCCAGAGCTTGTTATGAGTGTGGAGATCTTGGTCACTACCGGAACACGTGCCCCAGACTGAATAGGGCACCGGGTCAACAAGGGAATAACCAGCACCAAGTGATGGCCATAGCTGGCAACCCAGGCCAAGAGAACCAAAGAAGGGCTGCCAGAGGACGTGCATACGTTAACGGAGCAAATGGCGCCCGTCAGGACCCGAATGTTGATACAAGTATGTATTTTGCTCAACCACCCCTTCGTCTTCAAATTGAATGGCACTGGAGCAGACAATAGTTTCATATCTTTTGATTTTGTACACACGCTTGCCTTGGTAGTAGACTAGAGACTAGCTTCCCTGTAGAAATGGCCAACGGTAGGGTGTACTAGCAGATGAGATTTTAGAGAGTGCTCTAGGATATTGGAGAACCATGCCTTTGACATAGACATAATACCTTTCGAGTTGGGGATTGTGGGAATGGATTGGTTATTGAAAAACGGAGCCGAGGGTGTTGGTCAGGATTACCTCCTCCACGACAGGTGGGATTTCGTATGGAGTTAGTTCCTGGAGCTACGCCGGTAGCAAAAGCACTGTATCAGTTAGCGCCGTCTGCAATACAAGGATTATCTAACCAATTACAGGAACTACTAGGGAAGGGTTTTATTCGACGGAGTCATTCGCCATGGGGAGCACCGGTCCTATTTGTCAAAAAGAAAGACGGGTCGCTCCGCATGTGCATCGATTTTCACAAGTTGAACAAGTTGACTGTGAAGAATCGATGACTTATTTGACCAAGTTACAAGGAGCTTCATATTTCTCCCAGATCGATCTTCATTCTGGATATCATCAACTGAGAGTTTCGAGGATGACATACCGAACACAGCATTCAGGACTCGTTATGGGCAATATGAGTTCTTAGTCATGCCGATCGGACTGATTAACGAACCAGCTGTGTTCATGGGCCTGATAAACCGGGTATGCAGACCTTATTTGGATAAGTTCGTGATCGTATTTATAGACGATATACCTACCTACTCTCGATTGAAATAAGACCCTAAGGAACATCTTCGGACCATACTGAGTTTGTTACAAGAAGAGAAACTTTACGCCAAGTTCTCGAAGTGCGAAATTTGGCTTCGAAAAGTGAAGTTTCTGGGTCAGGTGGTTAACGAAAGTGGGATTCATGTAGATCCCGGAAAGATTGAAGCAGGAAAGAAATAAGAAGCACCCCAGACATCTTCAAAGACACGGCAATTCTTAGGATTGGCCGGATACTATAGCCGCTTCATTGCAAATTTCTCAAAGGTTGCCAAACCGCCAGCCTTGATGACTTAAAAAGACCAGAAGTTTGATTGGGGGAAAGCAAATGTGGTGGCTGACGCCCTAAGTCGTAAAGAGCGCGTAACACCACTACGTGCTCGAGCTTGGGATTGACTATTCAGACGGACTTGAAAGCTCAGATCCAACTTGCACAAAGGGAAGCATTGGAAGAAGAAAACCTTGCGGGAGAAGAGTTCCGAGGGTTAGACAAACAGACGAATTGCAAGGATGATGGCATACAGTACTTCATGGATCGCATATGGGTACCCAAAAGGAGAGATGTTCGTACCCTGATCATGGAGGAAGCGCACAAGATACGATATTCTGTTCATCCTGGTGCAGTATGTATCACGATCTTAAGGATCTATACTGGTGGCCAGGCATGAAGAGAGACATTGCTATGTATATAAGCCGATGCTTGACGTACTCAAAAGTTAGGGCTGGACATCAAAAACCATCGGGACTATTACAGCAACCTGAAATTCCCAAGTGGAAATGGGAGAACATAACTATGGATTTCACTACCAAACTCCCTAGAACAAGTAGCGGGCACGACTCGATATGGGTCGTGGTGGATCGGATGATGAAGTCCGCTCATTCTTACCGATCCGGGAGGATTACAAGATGGAAAGGTTGGCGAGGTTATACATTAAAGAGGTTGTGACACGGCACGGTGTGCCGGTGTCAATCATATCCGACCGTGACAGTCGATTCACTTCACGATCTTGGCAAACACTACAAAAAGTGATGGGCACTCGATTAGATATGAGTACAGCCTATCACCCACAAAACAGATGGCCAAAGTGAACGAACTATACAAACCTTGGAAGACATGCTCAAAGCTTGTGTAATCGATTTTGGTGGTAGCTGGGACACTCATTTACCATTGATTGAGTTCTCCTACAACAACAGCTATCATACAAGCATTGGATGCGCTCCATTTGAAGCATTGTATGGGAGGAAATGTAGATCCCCAGTTTGTTAGGCTGAAGTTGGTGAGAGCCAGCTTACGGGCCCGGAAATCATACAAGAGACAACTGACAAGATCTTCCAAATCAAAGACAGGCTTAAAGCTGCTAGAGATCACCAAAAGAGCTATGCCGACAATCGTCGGAAGCCTCTAGAATTCGACGTCGGAGATCACGTTTTACTCAAAGTCTCTCACTGGAAAGGGATTGTACGATTGGGAAAGAAAGGGAAGTTAGCCCCTCGATACGTGTGACCATTTGAGGTTACAGAAATAATTGGTCCGGGGGCTTACCGATGGAGGTTGCCACAAGAACTCAGCGGTGTACATGATGCTCTTCACGTGTCAAACCTCAAGAAGTGTTTGGCGGATAAGTCCTTACACGTACAAATTGAGGAAATCAAGATCGACGTAAAGCTTCATGTCATTTAGGAACCTATCGAGATCGTGGACCGAAAGGTCAAACGCTTGAGACGCAGCAAAATACAGATCGTTTGCGTGAGATGGAACTCCAAACGAGGGCCGGAATTCACGCGGGAACGAGAGGGTCAGATAAAACTCAAGTATCCACAGCTATTCGTTGGTGACGCTCTTGGACCTAGCACCAGTTGAATTTCGGGATGAAATTCTCTCAACTGGGGGATACTGTGACATCCGTCACCATAGGGTCCGTCATTTAACACGAATTACGTTAACTCTTCTTAGGACACTCATTCCTCACCTTCATAGACTGCTTGTGAGGATATCATGTTTGGTTTATTATCTGTTTCAGTGAAGTTAACAACAAATATATCCATGTCATTTGAAACGCTCACGAATATCACCACCGGCATCACTAATTATATTATGTTATATAATATAAACATCACTAACAACCGCATGTTCAAGATATAAACAACCTTAAACACATCATTATAATCGGTATAACGCGCGTGTTTACGTCGTTTACAACCGAAACAAGTTTGGCGATTCGGGGACAAAGTGCAAGGACTAAACTTGACAAATAGCCAAACCAGGCTGGGTATAAATACCCATTTCCCAGCCATTTTCACATCATCTTCATCTTCATCGCTTCTTCTTCATCTTCTTCACCCTCTCTCGAACTAGCACCAAAATCGGGTCCGTTTGTCACGTTTTCATCGTCAAATCTTGGTTATCATCGTGAATACTCACTCCTAGCAGGTAGATAACCTCGTTTGACCCGTTTCTTGCTCGATTTAGCTGCTGCATTTTCTAGGGTTTCGGGTGCTCGGGTTCATCCGAGCACAAGAGGTCGTGTGGGCTTGTGTGTTGCGTTTCCGAGTGTGTTTCTTGCTTAGACATGTTAGGCAAACATTTCTGGAGGTTCTTGGTGCATAAAACTCATGCTCGGAGCAGCTGGACGCTGCTCTGCACTTCAGCAGTCGTGACCTGCTGTACAGGGCGACTGGGTCTGTCATGCGACTGAGCCATGCGACTGGGTGAGTCGTACGACTGAGTCCATGCGTCTGAGTCTATCGTACGACTAAGCTGTACGACTGGGTGAGTCGTACGACTGATTCATGCGACTGAGTGTTGTATGCGATTGAGTCTATACGACTGAGTCTATACGTCTGAGTCTATCGTACGACTAAGCTGTACGACTGGGTGAGTCGTACGACTGAGTCATGCGACTGAGTGTTGTATGCGATTGAGTCTATGCGATTGAGTATATGCGATGGAATGCATGCGATTGAGTGTGTATCGTACGATTAAGGGTTTAGTCGCACGAATGGAGGTTCAGTCGTACGAATGAAGCTGATTCGTACGAATGGATGTTGATTTGTGCGTATGGATGTTGAATCGTACGAATGAGTGTTGTGTGGTATGACTGAGTGCTTAGTCGCACGGATGAGGGTTCAATCGTGCAAATAAAGATGATTCGCATGACTGAAAGATTATTTCGTGCGAATGGGGTGTCCAGTCGTGCGTCTGGTCCTGTTGTGCGATTGGAGTCATTGTGTGTAAATTCTCCTGTGTGCGGTGCGTGTTGTCGTGTGATGTTAAGGTAACGTCGACACGGTTGCCATTGTTAATGAAGATCATTGAGATTAACACTATCAAACTCATTAATGTTATATCAGGACACATCGACTTAACACTTTACAATTAGTAACAAACAATTCCTAACACAAGTTCTTACCAAGTATTCCTCTAACAACAATAACACTTTTACCCAAACATCATCGACAATGGCAACGTTCCTAGTGCTTGGATCTACATAAGATCTATTGCGCGTGTATGTATGCTTGTGTGTGTACTACCCACGACCGAACCGATACGACCCGAATCAACTAAACAATACGGTTAATAGTAGACGTATTACTAATGCTTAACATAACTGTCAATAGGTAATTGGCTGTTCATACATACATACGAGTTGGGAAGTTACATCATACATACATACCACTTAACAAGTGAGTTTCGTGGCCCCTTTTTACGCTTATATAACTTTTAAACATTTTCAAACTTGGGGGAAAAGAACGTTCGCTTACTTAACATATTTTCAAGCATATTCCTTAGTGGAAATCTGCTGTAACTCTATGGTTAACTCATCTTGCTTACTTGTTGGATGTTGACACATTGATGTTAAGGTCAATCAGATGTCAAGTAGCTGGTTTAGCATCGTTCTAGGTATATCGTGAATGTGGTGGGAACGCTGCGGGGAACCCTATATATAAGCATCACCGTATACTAAGAATGCGCTTAAACTGGGTTACGGGATAATCTGATTGACTAAGGCATAAAATGTTGAATTGATTCTATGCTAAGTTGCTACTGCGTGCTATTACTTGATGCTAAGTGTTATGTGATGTCACCTGTAAATGTTACTTGTTTGGTGAAACTATTTGGCTGTGTGGGACTTCTGTGTGGGACTTCTGTGTGGATCTCTCAGTACAACCATTAATACCGGTATTGGGACCTAAGGACTGGTTTGGTTGTAACCTTTACGTATGCGCTATGTGTATCCTGCTACGTCATGTTTATTACTTGTTGGATGCCTTTAACCTTGGATGCTCTCGGCTGTGTGGTTCTTCTGTGTGGTTCCTCTGTGTGTTTCCTCTAAGCCGATCATCCATTACAACCATTAATCCCGGTATTGGGACCTAAGGACTGGTTTGGTTGTAACCATTACGTATGCGTTGTGTGTATCTTGCTACGTCATGTTTAACTTGACACGTATGCGCTGTGTGTATCTTGCTACGTCAAGTTAAACTTACTATGCTATGGAAAACCTTTTTGTATAACCCTTAATCCCGGTATTGGGACCTAAGGATTGGTTTGGTTATAAACTATACGTATGCGCTATGTGGATCTTGCTACGTCTTTATAAATTATTTTCTTTTTCGAGAAAACCTTTCTTACAGCCATCAATTCCCGTGTGGAACCGATGACTAGGTTTGGCTGTAGCTATTTATAAACGGTAAACCGCCTGCACATAAGTGTAGTCGTGGTAACTTTATTAAACTTACCTACTGTTTTCATCTTAACATCTTTTATTACTTAAAACCTGCGAAGCTCACCAACAATTATGTTGACCTTTTTGAGCGTTTCTTTTCAGGTGATCAATGTAATTGAAGTTCTAGGAGCATTGCCTTTTAGAGGAGACCCTAGGACATATTTTGGAGAATTAAGCATTTGTAAACATTAATCTTTGGAACATCTTGGTTGCTCAAACCTGTACATTGTACACTTGTTCCCGAGTTATGGGAATTTACATTGCAAGTTGTTATCAATGATTATGTGATCATTTTATGTTATGTTTATGGCTATGCTGTCGTGAACATTGATTATACACGACACAAGTCTCTAATTGTGTTCGGGTATCGTCATGACACGCTTGTCATCATATTATTATTGCTACTCTATCCATACCTTGTGTTATGACGATCCCGTCTAGCTCGCATTCCCCGTGTTTCCGCTATCAGCGGGGGTGTGACAACAAAGTACGGGTTTCAATCCTATTTTGGTGAGATCATGTTATTTGTGAAAAGCCATTCCAAAGAGAATACTTGGAGTCAATCCATTTATCGAAATGAATAGAGAACCATCAAAGTAAGGGAATCACCCCTGTTTTGATGAGTTAGAATTATTTAGAAGGTACGAGCGTTCTTAGTCATAGATTGACTTACAAACTCTTATATCTCCCATGGTGCAGATGGTTCAAGGTTCGACTTAACAACGAAAGGAAAAGAATATCACTTAGAAATTTTGAAAATTTCAAATTACATCAGTGTAACCAAAAGGAAAATCATACTTATAAATTCTAGGTCACAGTTCGAGGTAACAGGATTTGTTATGATGGTGGTCAAATCTTGGATGGTTTAAGTCGGGAAGACGAAATCAAGGACAAAAATGATTCGACATCACAATGAGATGTGAACATTCGATTCACAATTGAAAGGAATACATGGACTTCTTAAGATATGAGGTCAGTCATAACCTTATTGAAGACACGCGTACTTATAAGTGATCAATCATCACAAAGGTTTCGAGTCAAGTAAAGGGATTCAATGATCGAGTCAAATCACCATTTACACTTTGTTTAGACAAAGTATCCCGAGATGTAAAAATTCCACTTACAGCATTGCATGTTCTTTGTTATGGAACACATCTTTAAGAGGATTTCGAGAACCATAAGTAACGGTTTAAAGTTTTAAAGACCATACGGTTTAGATTCTCAATATATTTGGGTATATTAAAATCCATGTTCACGTTGGTCAAGATAAGAAGATAGTTACATGAAATGCCGAGTTCAATACTGTTACACGTTACACGTTACACGTTGAGAGTTTAAACGTAAGAGTTGAATTGTAGGATGGGTTTAATATTAATAGGAATATTATTTAGGTTAAGAATGAGAAAGTATTTAAACTTTGATGATAAACCAGTTCAAGGATTCAAGGATTTTTTTAAGATACAAAAGGATGGTTCCATTTGGTAACGCATTACCATTTGGAATCGTTGACACGTCAAGGTAAATTGACCCATTTGCCTTAGAGACTTGTGTATTGACCATAGTTTATCACTCATCCCAGAAATCCCCAGGTAAGCATAACTGGTCTCGCAATGAGATTTATACGATATGCTTGCCTTAGCCCGAAGGCCTTTTTGCCAGGAAATCCAGAATACAGGTGTCTATGTGTCACACAAATTTCTTTGGTTCATAGAATCAAAACCTTGACGAGATTTTCATAGACTAGACATAAAGTCTAAGGAATTGAACCTCATCGTGGGTTCAGGATCAACCAAAGTTTATATAATTCCACATGTCATTGAGAATAGGTTTAGGAAGTTTAGTTGTTGGGGAGAGTCGAAGAGTCAAAGTTAAGTTTAGGGAGTCAAGTAACTAAGTTTTAAGCATACATAAGACAATCATATGCTAAGGCATCAAGTTGCACAAAAGGCATAGCATTATGTAGCATTCAAACAATATGTAAGCACAAAAGTATAAGGATCTTTCTATGAGGTTCATGCAACTATAGTCTAGGTCACCATTTCTAATAACCTAAATCTCTATAGTTATGGGCTCTGATACCAATCTGTCACACCCCAACCTTGACGGCGGAAACGTCGAGGTGTGAGAGTTACGATTGTTCACAGCCACATAACGCTATTATTAATTTCAAATATATTAATCAAGATTCAATTGTAGCAATACAAGTAAATGTTCAAACAAAGATACATCCAGAATACAAGTATAAAAGTATCCAGATCATTCGTTTATTTCTCTAAGTCCAATCTTAAGTGTGATAAGCTTCAAAGAGTAACCTGAAACATGTTAAAAATAAAAGGTCAACATAAAAATGTTGGTGAGCATTCCACAGTTTTTAATACATAAGTATATAAAAGATGGCAATTCAAGTTATAAGTTAGTGAATAAAGTGATTAGGGATGTTATGAACAATGCAACAATCAAACCTCGACAATGTTTTACAAGTCTCAAACGTGTACTTGGACCAACCAAGTTATAAGTATATACGATCAGCTAAGTGTACTTGGATCAACCAAGCAGGCTTGTCTTACCTATAGATCTATGACTTCGCTGGGCTAGCAATAGTTAATGATTGTACATATAACGCCATAACATGGTAACCACAAAAGTTCAACTAACCACAACTCATAAGTAAATTGCCATAAGTTTACAAAAATCAAATGTGTTTACAAGTGCAACGTTTATACGGTAACAGTTTCACCCAAAAGTGTGAAAATGGTAAAATGGGTATTGGAATACTCACAATGACGTATAAGTATATAAGAGGATTATAATAATTTACGATGCTCCAACGGATTCTTTTACAAGCACCTAAATGTATATTACAAATTTAATGTTAATAATATAATTAACGTTCAAATAATAATTTGGCTTTCAATGGTTTTAAGGTTTTTAATAAGTAACAAGTGTGTAATATAATTATTTACATTTTTAGTTCATTAAAATAATTATATAAGTAATTATTTTAGAATTGTCATTAAGTATATTATTTTGAGCAAAACTATTTAGTATATTAAAACAATATTTTTCAAGTTTATCTTATAGGAATCAATATGAATATATTATCTGAACAAATTTTGCGAGCCAATCGCTGCATCATGCATGTGTGATTCAACATTTTTATGCTTATTTTTTTCTCGTTTTATGGCTCTGTCGCGTCCTAGATCAACTTATTGTTTTATATGTTTTACACTTCAAATGTGTGGCTCAACGTTTTTACGTCTGTTTTTCGTTCAGTTTTATTTTTTTTGTTTTTAATTTCTTTTTTTAATACGAGTTTTTTCAGCGTTGATGATTACTCGTGGTGGTGTGCCTTAGAACTTGACACGGTTTTACCTCATCACTCCAAAGGATAGGACTTAATACTAGTTTATTTTAAATATCAAATTAGTTGGGTTAAGTTGGAATAGAAATACTTATATTGATTTTACGTTAATCTTCAAAAATATTTTTGTATAAAAACTGTGTGGGCCCCAACTCATTATTCCATGGGGTTCTTTATTAAGTATATAGAATACGGCTCTTTTGACAACATCTGAATCAACATGTTAATGGTTCAAATATCTGAATAGTTCTACACTTAATGGTTTAGACTGTTTGTTTCACGAATAAATGTCTGAATGGTTCAGACATTTACCTCTGAATGGTTAAGCACTATACTAATGCTGAATGGTTAAGCGGTCTACTGCTGAATGGTTAAAAACTCTTATCTGAATTGGTCAGACATTTACCTTTGAATAGTTAAACGATATACTAGCTCTTAATGGTTCTAGACTTTTAATGATTCAACACTTAATGATTCAGCACTTAATGAATCTGACCTCTTATTGGTTCATCACTTAATCATTCAAAAATTGTCAAACAACCACTACATGACTTTTATAGTCTTGTACTCTTGTTTAGATCGCTATATATAGTGCATCTGGCTTAAGATTCCATCCAAACATGTGCAAATAATTGTAAAAGAACCAAATATTTAGTAGGCGCACATAAAATTTGTTTATGTTTGTTGATTTAATAAAAAAAACAAACATATATAAAATTTCATTTATTTAATTAAATGAATAATATGAATAGATCATGAACATCCCGTATGTGTTTCATTTATTTAGTTAAATGATAATATGAATAGATCGTGAATATTCTGTATGTATTTATTCACTTATGTTTGTTCACTTGTGTTCATTTATATTTGTTCATATTTGGTTTTGTTTGTTTATTTACATTTTGTAATGTTCACTCATTAAATAATTATATATTTTGTTATTTAAAATTTTAATTTAGTTTATTACGCTCGTGTTAAAAAAAGTTTAGATGTTTTATTATATAGTTTTTACATCATAATCTTTAAATAAAAAGTAAAAAAAAATAAACCTTAGTTTTAGAAACAAAGCACTTCCACTCATTTCTACTCTTCCAAGCTCCTATACACTATTACGATTATAGCTTTTATGCGTTTATGTTCATGTACGTTCGTCGGGGTTCATTTGCTTTGGTTTATGGTCGTTTTTATTCATTTAGATAGATGTGTTTGGAAGCAAAGCACATCCGCTTATATAAACGTTGTGGTGTTCTATGAAACTAATAACCTGTAGATGATTGAATGATTTACTCGCAATAACACCAACAAACTTTAAATGTAAAGTACACCACTCTAGCCCATGGTAGTGTTTAAACAATAAACCACTTGTATAAAACGCTATAACCCATTTGTCACACCCCAACCTTGACGGCGGAAACGTCGAGGTGTGAGAGTTACGATTGTTCACAGCCACATAACGCTATTATTAATTCCAAATATATTAATCAAGATTCAATTGTAGCAATACAAGTAAATATTCAAACAAAGATACATCCAGAATACAAGTATAAAAGTATCCAGATCATTCGTTTATTTCTCTAAGTCCAATCCTAAGTGTGATAAGCTTCAAAGAGTAACCTGAAACATGTTAAAAATAAAAGGTCAACATAAAAATGTTGGTGAGCATTCCACAGTTTTTAATACATAAGTATATAAAAGATGGCAATTCAAGTTATAAGTTAGTGAATAAAGTTATTAGGGATGTTATGAACAATGCAACAATCAAACCTCGACAATGTTTTACAAGTCTCAAACGTGTACTTGGACCAACCAAGTTATAAGTATATACGATCAGCTAAGTGTACTTGGATCAACCAAGCAGGCTTGTCTTACCCGTAGATCTATGACTTCGCTGGGCTAGCAATAGTTAATGATTGTACATATAACGCCATAACATGGTAACCATAAAAGTTCAACTAACCACAACTCATAAGTAAATTGCCATAAGTTTACAAGAATCAAATGTGTTTACAAGTGCAACGTTTATACGGTAACATGTTTCACCCAAAAGTGTGAAAATGGTAAAATGGGTATTGGAATACTCACAATGACGTATAAGTATATAAGAGGATTATAAGAATTTACGATGCTCCAACGGATTCTTTTACAAGCACCTAAATGTATATTACAAATTTAAGGTTAATAATATAATTAACGTTCAAATAATAATTTGGCTTTCAATGGTTTTAAGGTTTTTAATAAGTAACAAGTGTGTAATATAATTATTTACATTTTTAGTTTATTAAAAGAATTATATAAGTAATTATTTTAGAATTGTCCTTAAGTATATTATTTTGAGCAAAACTATTTAGTATATTAAAATAATATTTTTCAAGTTTATCTTATAGGAATTAATCTGAATATATTATCTGAACAAATAATGATTTAATACGTTAAACGATATTTAAAACCTATTTTATAAGAAAATGAACTAATTAAAGAAAATAAATAATTAAATAAATAAAGAAATTTTAAAATAAACTCCTAGAAAATTATTAGATGATTTCTAAAATTATTGGAAGTTTATAAAAAGAATTTTATAATTTTTCTGATTTTTTTATCATTTATTTAAAGGCTTAAAACTAATAAAAAATAAATTGGGGTGCCCGAGTTCGAACCCGGGACCTCCAACTTAGTAATGAGACGGGGAACCAATAGACCATGGCATACAGCCACGAGAAAATTGGTTTCGAATTCCTTTTATGCAAAGTTACAAAGAAATCCTCAATCCATATGAACCCTAGAAACAATCATCCCCAAATTGAACCCCGAATCATTGATATCAATAAAATCAAGTTTAGGGCTATTGTTCCCCATGTAAAAACGAACCAAAAGAATATCAGATTACCTATTATTTCAATGAAATTTGATGGTTTCATGATCGAACTGGTCGCGGCCGTGGTATCTTTGATTTCGCAAGGTATAGGTTACTATAATCAAATTCGTTGTACCAGAAGCTTCTAATGACAATATTGATCGAAAGCCCTCTGTCAATTTGTAAGATAGGGTGCTCGAGATGAGGTTTTCGGGTGGTTGCAGGTCCGCGACCGAGAGAGGATCGAATGGAGTGTTTGTGCGTTTTTAGATATAATTGAACTCCGTGACAGCTTAATAATGATTAAAAGTTCGGTTATACGGTATTACTTTATTTATAAAATGTTAGTGCGATCGATTTTGGGTGTTTGTCGGCTGATATCGCGGGTTGTAATCGGAAGTGGATTTGTGAGCTGTATCACAATGATTAAAGCATGTGTTTAGATTCGAATCTGACCCACGAGCGTAATGGGACTAGTTTGGGGCAAAATGATTGAGTTTTGAGGTGGTTTTGGGGTTCGCCGGCCTTCGGCCGGAGTTTGGCCGGAAAATCGGGCGGTGGAAGGGGGAAAGGTTTGGGAATTGACACAATCGGTCCCTGTGGTTTGATTGTTAACATTTTATGCTTTAAACTTTCTTTTGAAGTTTATAATTTTGACAAACAACCCCCCTCAACTTAATTACTTTAAATTTTAAACACTTTTTAAGTTTATTAACTTTATAAATTATTATAAGATTTTTATTATTGTTATTATTATTATTATTATTAATGTTAATATTATTATTATTATTACTATTATCATTATTATCATTATTATTATTATATTTATTATTATTATTATTATTATTATTATTATTATTTTTATTATTTTTATTATTATTATTTTTATTATTTACGAAATACGAGATGTTACACCATTAAAACTGAAAGTTAAAATTTAATAAATAGACCCATCAACACATCTATTTAACAAATAAATAAACAAACATACTCAGTATATCCCATTAAAAAGTAAGGTCTGGGAGGGGTAGGTGGTGCCGAGTCTTTCCTCTATCTAGAGAGATAGAAAGAGCGCTTCCAAAGAGACCCCCATCAACACATCTATTTAAAGGATGATATTTTAATCTTTCAAGTATACAGAAACTATTAAGTATCTACATAATTTAAAGGATTTACTCGATAGCTTTTAATAAACTCAAAATAAATACTAATGATGTTCCTACTTTTGAATCACATATCTATCGTAGATCAAATGCAGTTATTTTCATTCATAGATAAAACCCGCTATTTCCTATATATATCAACTTCTAGTTCTTTATATATAAAATGGCGTACCCGATGCATGAAGCTCCCGCTTTGCGTAGGGTCCAGGGAGGGTCGGATCGCGAAACGATCTGATGTACACATCCTTTTTTATATATGATTGTTAATAATTATTTTACGTTATTATTATATCGCATAAGATTTGGCTAAATATTTTTTCCTTGTATATATAATCAATATGCATATCCAAAAGTAAAAGGTACATTAAAATTATATAATAATTATCTATATATCTCTTTTAATAATGTGAGTGTAAACACATTAAAGTGCTTATTACTTAAAGAAAAACATATAAAACATTGATAGAGTAAGTTAATAGTGAAAAAACACTTGATGTATACAACACAAGATACGCACGATTCTTCCTATGTGGCACACATGAGTCTAACCTTGCATAAGGCGCAAAAACATTGTTTTTATCTAACATGATTATACAACTAATGATCACAAATCACAATAATGATAAGTTGTTATTTATTGTAATATAATTATACAACATCTAAAACTTATATTTTAAAACATAAACTTACATACAAAACAATTCAAAGCATATTTTGACACAATTTTTGTCATTGATGATCAAATTTTATGGTCTTTTTTTTCTAAAAAAGGAAAATAATATTTCCTTTGAAAAATTAGCCTAAAGCCTTTTTAAAACTCTTTAAATTAGTTTTTGATAAAGCTTCACAACATATATTGATTATGTGCATTTACTTATATTTCATACGAAATAAAAGTTAGTTAGAAACCAAAAGAACCGTACGAGTTACGACAGTTTATTACTTCTTTAACTATAATACTGATACATTTAATATTTTTACAAGCGGCCTCTATACCATTTAGTTACCAAAATATCTCATTAGAAACTATGATACAAATAATTATATAAACACATATTAAATATTAAAGGCAAATTGGAAATAAATAATCCAATCTTTATCAAATTGGCCATTAATAATCCCACCTCAAGTATTTATCAATATTGGTTCAACCTTTTTCATCTTTTTTGTTTTATGGTTCCCCGTTAAAAAAACCCTAACGGAGTTAACTTTGGTAAATACTTGAGGTGGGATTATTAATGGCCAATTTGATAAAGATTGGATTATTTATTTCCAATTTGCCAAATAAAAAAACGCCAAGTCACCGAGCCACGTAGGAGAGAGTTAACTCTGTTAGGGTTTTTTTAACGGGGGACCATAAAACAAAAAGATGAAAAAAGTTGAACCAATATTGATAAATACTTGAGGTGTGATTATTAATGGCCAATTTGATAAAGATTGGATTATTTATTTCAATTTGCCAATATTAAATAAGCAATAAAGGAGTTAAATAGGATAAAAAAGAACCCGTAAAACAAGTGGTTTTACCTTCTACAACTTGATTTTTTACCGTGCCCTATCGGATCGGCACAAGGGTGGGACCCAGCGTAACAAACTTCCATGCCACGTGGACCTAAGTCCAACTGTTGACGTTCTGTCAAGTCAACATCTCGAGTCTCGACTCACCGTCTTCGGCCGGACGAGTGCCGACTCAGTGACTCACTCCTCCGATCCGAGTTTCCCGACGGTTCGTTAATCTCCGGCACCGATCCGTTAGGTTTTCCACCACCATAACAATCAGATCGCAAAAACCACCGTATACACCACATGAATCCGCTTTTCTCACGTCGAGTTACAGCTTTTTCCGATTCGTTCACCGGCGAACTCACCTTCCGACGCCGGTGACACCTCTTCGATCTAACTCTACCGAGACACGACACCTTCGGCGACGACGGCTCTCTCATCGACGACACCACCGGCTCCTTCCCGATCGAATCAGATCTCTTCGGAAACAACAATATGTTCGTAAGTCTACACTTCCTCCGCTTGGAATCCACAACATTCATCTTCTGCACCGCTTTCGAGTTCAAAAACGCCGATATATGCAGCGAACTCGCGTTTGCTTTCGCGTGATTCAAATTTACAATCGGATTCAGATTCATCGAATTCGAGTTTCCTTTGATCGATTCCTTTCGTTCCAGAAACGCATTGCGATCAAACCAGTCGAATTCGGCGTCTTTTGACAGCCAAAAGGACTCCGGTGGTAAGTCGGATGTGGTGCTTTCGGGAATATCGTGATCTCGGGGATCGTCGGCGAGTGTTTCGCAGGAGATTTTCCGATCTCCGGTGAAGGATACCGGAGGTAGAGGCGCTAAATCTGCTTGTGTCATGTTTAGGTGGAGGGGACTCGAGGTTTCATGAGATGCTTGTGGGATGGAGCGTTTTGAATGTACGAATTATTGGATATTTATAAGAGCGAACTTTGGTACAAGTGTAGGTCAATTCATGACAAAAGTTGTTGAAAACTATGGTAAAAAGAAATACTTTCTATATTTCAATTTTCAAATGTTATGGAATCTTTTTTAGAAATATATTAGGAGTTAACTAGTAACAATAAGTCAGTTTGAACGACCAATAAAAAAACTCCTTTTTATTAACAACCGCGGCTAGCAAGAAACTAGCATAGTACAGCGAAAAACATACAACCTCAAACAATGCTCAAAAGAAAACGCCCCATTAGAGTTATAATTTAATGACCTTCAAAAATGACAAAACCTTCCAAATCATTAGACTCAAGAGATTATATGATTTATCATATTACTCTCTATATTAAAAGACATACAAAAATAAATAGTAAAAATTAATTTGATACACTTATTTGTTTGGTTTTTTAAGTGTAAGGATTTTCTGGTTAAGACAAAAATTCTTTTTACGATTAGTGTACGTGTCTTACAATTTTTTAATACATAGGTTTAATGAAAAATAATTTAATACACAAAGTACTAATAATCATATTTTGTTTCGTCGAGTTTTTGTCCACAAAATTTTGATATTTTATAGTTTGTCACGGGTTTGTTTTTTAGACCGTGTGAACTAAAGATAGTAGAGTTTAACCACAAAACTATTAATAGTGCAATTGTATTTTTCAAGACTTTTAGTTCTTTTTTTGAACTTTGACAACTAAAGTTTAAGAACATATATTTCGGTCACCAAACATCCATTGTGAACTTTAACTTTTCCGATTCCGGCCACTAAACATTAATATTTTAAAGTTTTTCCACCAAAGTTTGTTTTTATGGTTTCTGACAATCTGAAAAAACAACCGAAATAACAAGGTGTTGTGTTTGGAAAAATTACCGGCCTTCAGCAATGTATTTTTCTAGTTTGACCACTAAACTTTAATATTTTAGAGTTTTGTTACAAAAAGTCGTTTTTATATCTCCGACGAGCCGACCCGATAACGATCAAAGTCCCCCCACGTAGCGTGCTATAGAAAAATTAGTTATTATTAAGGTAGAAGCTCCTCACATCATGCAACTACAAATTGTATCGTTTTTTTATTTTATTTCATTGGAACATAACATGGTTTTAATCTTTAAACTTGGTTACAAAAAGTTTATTTACAGTAGAATTAGATCTAATAGAACAAAAATTGTTTCGTGTAACCAAAGGAGAATATGTCGATATGACACGTCATTTATAGCGACACTAGCCTTATTGAGTTTGATACGAATTAACAAAAAAATTTTACCCGAGCATTTTGTCCAGTATTACATGTCAGTTTTAACATCATTAAAAAAATTCCTTGATCCGTCACCGGTGGCCCTATTATATTGTTTTTTAGCTATTTGTTTTCCTATTGTAATTTTTGATTTTTTTAGAATATAACGCCTTATAAATTCTTGAGTATATTGATGTGATGTGCTTAATTTTATATACAATTTGATATAATTTACTTAAAACCGAGCCATATTTGTTTTCCTTTGTTTTCCTATTATGTTGTTTTATAAAATTCAGTATATACAGTCACGACATTCTTTCTTTTTACTTTGTTTCAATATCGAGCCGTATCAACGCATACAAGGTTTATCAGATTTCCGTTGCAGCACGTGGGGAAATCCCACTTTTAATCTTTATTTACGTGTCACCAATTTGTTTATACAATAATTGAGCATTCAATGCCCTACATTATATAGTTTCAATAATTCTTCTATAGTAGCAAAATTTTGTGTTTATTGAATTATATTTACATATATTTTGAGAAATTATCTATTAAACATACCCAAAGGTACAAGTTTTACCCTGCAAATACAAACATAAACTAAAAATTCTACGTTATTTGAAAAAAAAGAATATATAAATACAAGGGATGAAAAGTAATATGATTATTAATTAATTATTAAAAATGGTGGACATATCGAATAATGTTCACGATGGGATCAATTGTTAGTTGATACCTAAATAATAAGATGAAGTCACATGTCTCTCGATTTCGGAAATACATGTGTTGGAATACTTAGAATATGTTTCCGTCGGTTTGTTATTCCAATCTTCTTTCTCTTTTAATACTTCCAAATTATATTATATTTAAATCGGTTGTGGGGATACATAAAGTCAGCAATATTAACGTGGTTAATTATGTAAAAAGAACCGTGTAAGGTTATGACCCTCATTTTGAATATTAAAGGTAAATAAAAAAATTAAATAATTAAAATGAATGAAAAAAATTTGCATTTCTCGTATAGATTATCATATTTATGCATAAAACGATAGTTTGAACTTTCACATGATTAAAAAAACGACCACAAAGACCTTAACTATTATAAACCATCTCTTGTAATTTAACTTTCCAAATCTTTGATATTTCTTTGCTTCCCTAAAATAAAAGAAAATTTTAAGCTGACCTTTTTTAGGGCTGTATTGAAACTTGATAAGAGTGTGTTTAACCAGCTCCTTTTATTTTTAATACTTCGTCATGAGCATGATTCTAGGTTAAATGATAAACAATGGTTACAGAAACTTTTAACAACTTTTTTATTAAAATTAAAATAATGATTCTGTGCCCAATAAATGTATCTCAATAAACAATATTTGTAGGATGAATATATATAATAGATATATATAGAATAGTAAATATAACAGTGAGAGTCGTATCATTACCCTTTTCTAATGTTTTCAGAACCGGATCGGACGTTGAACCGGACATCTTACTGGTTTGGTGGTCGCACCGGTCGGACCGGTTGGACCAGATTTAACTATATTTTAATTATATTTATATATGTAATTAAATATAAGTAATTTATATATGATTTATACATATATTTTATAGTTATATATAAAACTTAACTATATTTGTATATCCGACGTATTAATTTATGGTTTAACACCCCGTTTTTACCCACTAAAATCAAAAAAAAATTGAAAACCGGTCCGAACAGGCCCGGTTCGCCAGTCCAACCGCCGGTTCGGGTACGACCGGCCGGTTCAACCTGCCAAAAACGAACCACCCCAGACCGGACCGTACCAAGCCCTGATTCCCGGTCGAACCGGTTGGACCGGCCGGTCCGATTCGGTCTCAACAACAATGCTTTTCACATGAGAAAAGACGACAAAATCTATAAAGCTACAACATGTTAATATGTTATCGGCCTAAGATAGAAATAATTGGAGCGCCTGTAATGCACGGTGAAGAACTTAGCAATAGTTTAATACTAGTAGGAAACCCGCGCTATGCTGCGGCGGTAATAATTACTAACCATGAGATTTAATTGGAGTGTTGTATGCGTACATGTGTGATAATTACCAACCATGAGATTTAATTGGAGTGTTGTATAGGTCATCTAAACTCCATAACTTCAGAGTGAGATCGCTGAACAATCAAAAATATCAATAATTTAGGAAAACTATTTCACCATAAGAAAATTGTATATGAACAAATCCAATAAGCATTACCTACTACCACTGACAAAAAAATTCTGTAATTTCTTTGCAAAAGCAACTGCTCCAATCCCTCCCATGTGACCTCTTCCAACTCCAATGTAACATCGACTGTTAGAATCCCATAATCTTACCTGCCAGGTAAAATAAAATTGGACAGTGACTTCATGAAAATCACCACAAAAAATTAACAATTAAACACACAAAAATTAAACAGAAAGAGAGCTCACGATATTATCTTTGCTCCATGTTACATTTAATGTTCTTCCAAAGCTTGTCGTACAAACATGAATTAGCATGGTAAGTGTTCTAATCGAATTTAACATCTCAATGAAATTCCATTAAGTTAACTTAACACATTGGAATTGAGTCCAAAAAACCAAACTCATGTTTAATAATCATAAAGATTCATACTACAATTGGGTCAAAAGGTAACCCAAAATACACTTTAAATGATCTTAATGATCAAAAGACACTTTAACCGAACTTATTTTATTATGATCTTAGAGATACACACTTTAATTGGGTCAAAGTAACCCGAAATAGACTTCAAATGATCTTTGCGATCAAAACCCACTTTAATAGGTCAAAACAACCCAAACACACTTTAAAATGTGCTTTGTGATCAAAACACACTTTAAGCGGTTCAAAACAACCCAAACACACTTTAAATGATCGAAACATATTTTAAATGGGTCAAACAACCCAAGCACACTTTAAATTATCCAAGTGATCAAACCACACTCTAAACAGGTCAAAACAATCTACACTTTATATAATCATAACTATCAAAACACAATTTAAATGGGTCACAACAATCAAAACTTTGCTCCTTGTGAATTTTCATCATTGTTTTATCATCCATATCAGGACAATCAACACTTGGGTCCCGTTCAGCATTGATCCTGTCTCTCCGACCTCGCTGCTAAGGCAAAAGCTAATTAATCCCTTCAAATACTAAAAAAATATAACAAAATAATAATTAATTAGCCAAAATACCTTATCATGTTGTCCCGGTCTAAGTGGGACCACGGCTGAACTCCATTCATCATATCGTTGATAGGAATGACGTAATAAAGCATGGTGTGCAGATGCAGCAGCGGAAGCATCTGGCAGAAATCTTGTGAATTCATCAAGAAGATCAGGATGGTCATCAAAAAGTGAAGCAACCTGCATACGGTACAAGCAGTGAATCATATATGATTTTATAAAAACTATTTTTATAAAATCCTACAAAAACTCACCTGCCCCTCCCCCTCCTAAACCTGCCCCTGCCCCTGCCCCTCATGCTGCCTCACCCCCTCCTCCCGGGGCTTATGGTTGACCATATCTTCAATTTAAAGATGAACATTTGTATGTATGCAATTTGCTACTTTACAGCTGCTTTCTTGATATAAATTGTAGTTGCTATTTACTTCATAAGAAACAATCACATGCCATCACATTCAAAAGAAAAAGAGCTTCATTTTCTCAGTGTAATGATAACACACAAAAGTTCAAATGACCTAGGTTTCATTGCTACATCCACGTGCATGCTAATTTTCAGATCAAATGGCCCATCTAAAAGTCAATATGGCATTTAAAATACTGTAGGCAGTGACGAATCTAGAAAGTTTCATCATTGGGCTTTGAATACATGTCGGTCTGAAAAAGAGTCAAGTAAAAACGATAAATATAGAAACATCATATTGAAATCAACAATAAACAGACTAATAATGTCATGGGAATTGCAGGTTCCAACATACATGTGGTACAAACATCATAGAACAAACCACATAATTATTCTGTTTACCCAAAACTAAATAAGCAGACCAAAAAATATGAACACAACACCAAGCAATAATGAAGAACAGACCAACTGAATAATGACTTGAAAACACAAACACCCCCTTAAATATTTTTTTTCCATATGACCTGTTTAAGATAAAATGATGACTACAAAACTAAGTCTATTTTTGGACAGAATACACTCTGGAGTCTGGATGATCTTTGACCCGTTTCCTTTAAGCTATTTTTCTATTTTATCCATTTGAGAAACAAAACTACAGTCGACCCATTGATTAGTAAACGGGTCAACACAAAACCATAATCAACCCATTCATAAGTAAACGGGTCAAACGTGAGTCCTCACAATCATATTCAAAGAGTAAGATTATGTACCTCCCAGTCCCCAATCTTTAAAAGTACAGCTGGAAAATTAGTCGCCTTTAACTTATCAAAAGGACCAGATATCTCAGCTGTTGGCTCAACATCTTTCTACTGTTGAAGAGTAGTTGCCTTTTGTGTGATCCTGCAATCAATTAAAACTTCCATATGTAAATGTATGGAGTTACTTTGGCTACATAAATTATCCCAATTTAAAAGTATTTTCTGAACCTGAATAAATTCTTCATCTAGCAATTCACAACAGTTAGTGTCATCGCATCTAAGTTCCTGCACTGTTGCTTCACTACAGACAGAATCTGGAAAAAAAAAGATGAATATACAAAATTATTATAAAAATTGGTGCAACAGAAAAAGAAATGCTAGTTTATTACCGTCCTTGTTGTTGGAAACAGACGTCCCGAGTTGAGCTTCTTGTTGTTAATTTAGTTACTGTATCAGCAAGGGGTACTATATCAAGCACTGGACCAAAGTTTCTTCTGCCAAATGAAAGTAATTTAGATAAAGGTAAAACAATGGATATATAATGATGACATAAATACATAATTAAGCTAAACACCTTAAGAATAAAGGAAGGAGGTCCCTAAGAATCTGAAACCTGCATAAGTTCAAGATCATTTATCAGTGGTGCCTTTGAATAAAGCAACAATGTAGTGATATCTTGAAACATTATACCTTTAAATCATCAAAGCAAGCTTCTACATGTGCTAGAGTGATTAGAAAGGATGTCCATTGGCAGTCACAACATAAGAAAAAGAGAGTATCCGTTCTCCATGATCCAACAGCATCTGTGAGTACCATGAGAGAAAGAAATCACCATACTCACTGTTCCAGCCACCACCTTCTCTCTTGAAAAGTTGGTGTCTTCAGGCCAGTTGTTGTACTCTCCTGCATCTGTGGGTCCTGTGCTGCCCCATTCTGGCTTACCATAGCTCTCGGTTGCAGCTTTCAAGCTACTAAGCATATACTGTAATGCAACATCTATCATGTTAGCACAAGATACAAACAAAAACAAGAAAGAGAGATAAAAATATCATGTATGTATACCTTGTCGTAACACTGGAAGGCACCAATTCCTGGGAACCTCCATATGCCATCTTTTTCTGGGTAAGATGGGTACCAAAGCTCGCCAGCTGGACCCATTCCAACTTGAATTTCCTACATAGGATCCCCAAATGGCATATTAACTTAACAACCAAACCAAACCAAACCAAACCAAACCAAACCAAACCAAACCAAACCAAACCAAATCATAAAATGAACTGTTAAAAAAGATAACAGAATGATGGTGTTCGTGTGTTCAACAATCTGTATGATGCAAATTGATCTATCTATATCCAACTGTAACATGCATCTATCTAGTTGTGATGTAATCATAATGATAATAATGTTTCAACTAAAGAAAGATACACGATAGGTAAGAGTGATTGATTATGAACATACCACAATAGTGTCACCAAGAAGATGACTGAATTTGTCTCTGAAAGAACGCATGTAGTCAGAATAGCACTGAATGGGAGTCCTGCCCTTGAGGCATGGGATGGTGTCACAACCAAGGGAAATGTATTCATATTCCTCCTTCCCCATTGATCTGTGTATGCAAGGTCAGGGTCATTGCTGATCTCCTCCAATACCCACTTCGGTAGAGGTATCCTGCAAAAGCATACATGTTTCTATACTCATCGAGCTGAAGTATGAATCAAAAGAATTCCTATTTAGGTTAAAGATAAGCAAATAAGAAAGCATAAGGAACAGGACGTACGTGCAGGAGTCACCGACGTTGCCACCACATTGATGGAAGGACATGACAACCTGCACCTTGAGGCCATGCCTCTTGGCCATCTCCAAGAGTTCGGAATAACCACCCTAATTATAGTCTCCGGGGGCCTCCCTCTCCACCAACCCCCACCACACATCCATCATAATCCCCTCAACGCCGGCGCTCTTCAACGCCTGTAAGCTAGCGTTCATAGCCTTCCTTCGATTGACTCCGTTGTTCATGGTAACACTATCCAAGGGCATCATCACATACACCGGAACCCCCTTCCCATCCTTAGCCCTCACACTCACACCCCCACTTCGATAGCCATGCTCCCTCACCACCACCACCTCCTCCTCGTCCATCAAGACCTGGCACGCCACCGACAGATCCGCCCTCATTCCGCCGCGCACTGGACTCATGGGCGGAGACGGCGACAGCCTGTCGACCTCCGCTCCCTGTTTAGAGACGGAGACGCGGATGTTGGGCGGAGGAGACTCCACACGGCGGAGGCACTCACTACAGCCGTAGTTGGCTCTCCTCCCGCCGTGATGGTACCTGGTTCGGGTTCTCCAAAAACCTAGCGGCAGGTTTGTCGTCGATGCCATCGACTCGATGGTGTTGGGTTTGAAACCACTACCGGTTCCCAATCTCTCTCTCTCTATCTCTATCTCTTTCCCTCTCATCTACGGCTGAACCAAATGGAAAAAGAAGAAACGTGGGGAACATTTGTTGGCCAGAAAACCTTTGTGGGTAGGTACTGTGCAAGATGATGATGATGACAATCTAGGAGAAGAAGATGATCATGATGAAAGCGGGGGGGAGATGGATGGCGGTGGTCGTGGATCAAGAGCTCCGACTGCCGGGGTTACGGTAAGGGGTTTGGGTGTTTTATTGAATGCCTGTACAATGCTTTTGAATTTTGAAAACCCCCCTCCTTTGTTGCTTTATGTGTGCTTTGTTTGTTGTACACAATGCTTCAAGAGTTGTAAAACTCTTAAATTTAAGAGTTTTGAGTAAATGACAACTTTGCCTTCAAGAGTTGCTTATTAATATAGTAGTAGATTTAGAATATATTTTTATTTTTTAAAAATATAACTTTATGAAATAGTAACCAAACTTTAAATGTATTTTAATTAGATTACTCAGATTTAAAATGTTCCAATTAAAGCACTCAATCGACTTTCATATTTTACTTAAATCAAAAGGTTTAACATGTTTTTAAGGGTAACTTTGCATCAATTTAACTTAAAAATCAATTAGACGTGTTCAATTTCAGTTTAATTTACCTTCAAATGATAAAATATTTGTACTAATTTGAAGCAAAGGATAAACTTTCAAACTAAAATTGATGTTTATAAATTTTTAAACAAAAATTTTATTTTTATGACCAAAACTTAGATAGTAAAATCGAATTAAACTCTACAATTAATAAAAAGTGTTTTTTTTATTTGACCTTTCTACAAGTACCTAAGAAAGACATTAAAATTACAATAAATTAAATATCATATAATATAAAGTTAAGTTCGGTTTTACTCCTACAGGTTTGACAAAAATAATAATTTTTCTTCAAAATATCAAATAACATCAATTTACATTTAAAAGTTTCGTAAGTTGTTTCGACTTCAGTTCAATGATATGGTGTGATAACATGGGTGCTTTACAACTTGCTAAGAATCCGGTGTATCATGAAAGAACTAAGCATGTGGATGTGAGATTGCATTTCATCAGGGATGTTGTAAAATCCAAGCAGTTGAGTGTTGAGTATATTGATACTCATGATAATCCTGCTGACATGATGACAAAGTCTGTTGGAGGAGTAAAATTTCGTTTTTGTTGTGATCAGTGGAATGTTACTTAATCTTGACACAAAGGTGGAGTTTGTGAGAAGTTGTGCTCAAGATACAAGTGCTGATCACAACTACTGAAGTTAGATTACAACTGCTGATGGGAAGTACTGATACAACTGCTGAAGTACTGCTACAACTACTGAAGTTATAAAACTACTGAAGGTTTATAACTACTGAAGGGTTATAAAACTACTGAAGGTGTATAACTACTGAAGGGGTTGTAGTGACATTCTGTTTAAGTTTAGGGTTATATGTCTTTGTAATAAAGCTCGATCTATAAGGGCTATTTGTGTTAATATATTTGTTAGGATTGTTAACGGTAAGTCAATCGGTGAGTGTATAAGTATGATTAACTGTTGTTAATCTGGTAGCGATTGATTGTATATCAAGATTCATTGTTTCATTTCTGTTTTCAAGTATTCAATAGAAGAAATCGTTTTATGTGTTCATCTTGATTCTGATTCTTACAATTGGTATCAGAGCGAGGCTCTTGATTCAATCTTCAGATTGTTTAATTGTAATCCGTAGATCATCGTAGATCTTTGATTGATTCACGCAAGGCGTAATCGATTGTGATCCGTTAGTCATCGTAAATTGATCAATCAGTGTAAGAAAGATGAATACCAAGTTCGATTTGGAGAAATTCGATTGTAAGAACGATTTTGGTCTTTGGAGGGTTAAGATGCGAGCATTACTTGTTCATCAGGGCATAGTTGACGCCCTGAAAGGGGAAGAAGTAGTGATTTCGGCGAATACCCCTCCGGATAAAAAATTGGAGTTGGAAACGAAGTGGAAGAATATGATGGAGAAAGCTCACAGTGCAATTATACTCAGTTTGGGTGATAGAGTCTTGAGAGAAGTCTCAAAAGAAACCACTGCAGCGGGTCTATGGGCAAAATTGGAGAGTTTGTATATGACAAAATCACTGGCCAATCGGTTGTACCTCAAGAAACGACTCTATACTTTCCAAATGCAACCTGGAAAAACGATAGAGTCGCACATAGATGATTTTAACAAGATTGTTCTTGATTTGGAGAATATAGATGTTGAAATAGCAGATGAAGATAGAGCAATTATGTTCTTATCTTCATTACCCAGCTTTTATGAACATTTTGTTGACACACTAATGTTTGGGAGAGATAGTTTGTCTATGGAGGAGGTAGTTGCTGCTATGAACTCAAAGGAGTTGCACAAGAAAGGTGAGTTCAGAGGTGATAATGCAGATGGTCTTGTTGTTAGGGGAAGAAGTGACTTCAGGAACAACAAGGGAAAGCAACCTGCAAGATCAAAGTCAAGAGGGAAAAGGAGATATTATGTTTGTCAATCTGATAAACATTTCAAGAAAGATTGTCCAGAGAGGTTCAAGAAGAAGAAGTCTGAGGCAGGTCCATCAAAGTCCTCAGGGTCAACATCAGAAACTGGGTCAGATGGGTATGATAGTGCTGATGTGTTGGTAATGGCACGCTCATGCAGTGATGATGAGTGGATCTTGGACTCTGGATGTTCCTATCATATGACACCTCATAAGGAGTCATTTGATGAACTTGAAATGAAGGTACAAGGGAATGTGAAACTTGGGGATGACAGACCTTGCATTATTAAAGGTATTGGATCCATCACTTTGAATTTAAATAATGGGTCTAACATCATGTTGAGGAATGTTAGATATATTCTTGGATTAAAAAGAAACTTAGTCTCACTAGGCACATTGGAAAGTGAGGGGTATGTGGTTAATCTGAGGAATGAGAAAGTCAGGGTGATAAAAAGGTCAATGGTGGTATTGACAGGAACCAGAAAGAACAACATGACCTATGTTGTTGATGGTTATGTTAGAAAGGATGAAGTGAATGTAAGTGTCGACCAAGGCAAGAACTTAGCTATGGTGTGGCATAGGAGGATGGGCCATATCAGCATACCAGGTATGAAAGAGTTGATGAAACAAGACCTGTTGAAGGAACTAAGCAGTTGTGATACTGGTTTTTCTGAAAATTGTATTTTGGGCAAGGCACACAAGGTGAAGTTCAATAGGAGTGTGCATACTACCAAATGCAACTTGGATTATGTGCATGCTGATCTCTAGGGTCCAGCAAGAACTGAGTCACTTGGAGGTGCCAAGTACTTCTTGTCTTTCGTAGATGATTACATAAGAAGAGTGTGGGTGTATGTTTTAAAGCACAAGAATGAGGCATTTGAGAAGTTCAAAGAGTGGAAGGTTCTAGTCGAGACTCAGTCTGAAAGAAGGGTCAAAGCCTTGAGGACAGATAATGGCTTGGAGTTTTGCAATCACCTGTTTAATGATTACTGTAGGAAGCAAGGTATAAAGAGGCATTTGACTGTGGCTTACACACCACAGCAAAATGGGCTTGCAGAGAGAATGAACCGAACCTTATTGAACAAGGTGAGGTGCTTGTTGATTGATTCAGGTATGCCAAAGCAGTTTTGGGCTGAGGCAGTAAATACAGCAGCGTTGTTAGTGAACATGTCCCCTTCATCTGCAATTCAGATGAAAACACCGATTGAAATGTGGTCAGGTGAACCAGGGGATTATAGCAGGTTTAGGGTGTTTGGTTCATTGGCATATGCTCATGTTAATGAAGGCAAACTAGAGCCTAGGGCTATAAAGTGTGTGGTTCTTGGTTACACAAGTGGTGTGAAGGGGTATAGACTGTGGAGGATGGATGATAAGACTCCTAGGGTGATAACAAGAAGAAATGTTGTATTTAGAGAAGATCAATTGTATAAGGATTTGTTGAACAAGAATGATGAGGGTGAAGGTGATCATGACAGGGGTGTTCAGATTGAGGTGGAGCTGAATGATCAAAATCCTATGCAGAATGATGCTGGTACTGAAAGTAGAAGGGGTAAGGAGACTTGTGGCTCATCAGGAGAAGATACTTTGGTCCAAAACAGGTCTATCGCTCAAGGTAGAACTAGAAGGACCGTAGTACCCCCTCTGAGGTATAGGACAAGTGATGAGTTAACACTTGTTACAAATGAGGATGTTTCTGCATATGTGTTTAATGCTGCTATGGAAAATAGTGGTGATCCATTGTCTTATAAAGAAGTATTAAGTTCTGTTGATAAGGATAAATGGATGCAGGCAATGAAAGAAGAAATGAATTCATTGTATGAAAACAATACTTGGGAGATTGTTGACAAACCCAAGGATAAGAAGTTAGTAAGTTGCAAGTGGCTGTACAAGTTGAAGGATGGGATAACTGAAAATGATCCACCAAGGTACAAAGCAAGGTTAGTTGCTAAAGGGTTTACTCAGAAGACTGGTGTTGACTATACTGAGATTTTCTCTCCTGTAGTCAAACACTAATCTATCAGAGTGGTGTTGAATCTTGTAGCTATTCATAATTTGGAATTGGAGCAGATGGATGTAAAGACTGCATTTTTAAATGGAAGTCTTGATGAGATGATTTATATGAGGCAGCCTACTGGTTTTGAAGTCAAAGGCCAGGAAGATAAGGTGTGTTTGCTGAAAAGGTCTTTGTATGGATTAAAGCAGTCTCCTAGACAGTGGAACAAGAGGTTCAATGATTTTATTATGTCTAAAGGGTTCAATAAAAGTAGCTATGATCCTTGTGTATATTTCAAGGAAGATTCAGCTGGTGGTTATATATATCTTCTGCTTTATGTAGATGATATGTTAATTGCTAGTAAGTCAAAGGCTGATGTAGAAATTACTAAGTCAATTTTGAAAGAAGAGTCTGACATGAAGGAGTTGGGAGCTGCAAGGAAGATACTAGGCATGGAAATTGAAAGAGATAGAGATGCTGGTGTATTGAAGCTCAGTCAAACTGGTTACATCAAGAAGGTACTTAGCAATTTTTACATGGATAGTTGTAAGCATGTTAGTACTCCTTTGGCTGCGCATTTTAAGTTGTCTAGCAGAGATAGTCCTCATACTGAAGAAGAGCAAGCTAAGATGTCTCGTGTTCCTTATGCAAATGTTGTGGGGAGTTTGATGTACTTGATGGTGTGTACTAGACCTGATTTGGGTTATGCAGTCAGTCTAGTCAGTAGGTATCTAAGTAATCCTGGGGTTAAGCACTAGGAAGGTGTGAAATGGATACTTAGATATCTCAAGGGTATTAGTCAAGTTGGGTTAGTGTTTAGTGGAGCTGATGAGACAAAACATGTAGTGACAGGATTTGTTGATGCAGATTATGCTAAAGACTAGGATTCAGGCAGGTCTGTAACTGGTTATGGTTTTACAGTTCATGGTGGATTGGTGAGTTGGAAGTCTTCATTGCAGCGTGTTGTTGCTTTGTCATCAACTGAGTCTGAATATATTGCACTTACTGAAGCTGTTAAAGAAGCACTGTGGTTGAAGGGATTTGTTTCTGAACTAGGTGTTGATATTCAGGAAACAATGATATGGTGTGATAACATGGGTGCTTTACAACTTGCTAAGAATCCGGTGTATCATGAAAGAACTAAGCATGTGGATGTGAGATTGCATTTCATCAGGGATGTAAAATCCAAGCAGTTGAGTGTTGAGTATATTGATACTCATGATAATCCTGCTGACATGATGACAAAGTCTGTTGGAGGAGTAAAATTTCGTTTTTGTTGTGATCAGTGGAATGTTACTTAATCTTGACACAAATGTGGAGTTTATGAGAAGTTGTGCTCAAGATACAAGTGCTGATCACAACTACTGAAGTTAGATTACAACTGCTGATGGGAACTACTGATACAACTGCTGAAGTACTGCTACAACTACTGAAGTTATAAAACTACTGAAGGTTTATAACTACTGAAGGGTTATAAAACTACTGAAGGTGTATAACTACTGAAGGGGGTTGTAGTGACATTCTGTTTAAGTTTAGGGTTATATGTCTTTGTAATAAAGCTCGAAATATAAGGGCTATTTGTGTTAATATGTTTGTTAGGATTGTTAACGGTAAGTCAATCGGTGAGTGTATAAGTATGATTAACTGTTGTTAATCTGGTAGTGATTGATTGTATATCAAGATTCATTGTTTCATTTCTGTTTTCAAGTATTCAATAGAAAAAATCGTTTTATATGTTCATCTTGATTCTGATTCTTACAAATATATTGAAACTTTTGAATTGATTTTAAAACAATTTATGAGACTAATGGAGGTAAACTGATATTTTTTAATCTTTTAAGTAAAAATAATTTTTTTGTCAAACCTTAAAGAGAAAAATTAAAATTAACTCTATAATGTATATATCACGTAATAAATCCAATATAATTGTTGCTAGACGTGAGTAGTAAGTTGCATGCCTTGTTGAACGGGCAATTTCGACTTTATCACAAACGTGTCGTTGTGGAAGATCATTGATTATTAATACTTAATTAAAGTCTTGTTCAAATATCATAATTCTTGATTGGTCTTATACGTTATCTTTTTAAAATCAAGTCACTGAAGTCGTTCTCGCAAATCCATCAACACGACCAACACATCAAGTGGAGCTATCACAAGACCAAATAACGGTCAACAGTATAGACAATTAATGTTTTATGATAAGTTGTGAGCATTGTTAATCTAAATATTTAGAATACTCAATAATTCTTACCTGGTCCAAATATATGTTTTATATCAGGTGAAATTATAGAGAAAAAAAATTACTAGACGGGATGGCTCAACGATAAAATTGTTAAAGTAATGTTTTACACACGACAATATATATTAAGGAAAATGAAATATGTGATGGAAGAAATATATCATTAACATGAACAAGTTAAAGAAACTAGAATCTGACAATTTATGAGCCTAAGATAATTTTTATTTTTCGATCAAGAATATTTTTTTATATTGACTCATATATATTGTAATAGAATCTTTAACTAAATGGATTTTAATATTTTTCATCAAAAACTAAGAAACAAAGTTTAAATAAATAGTCAATACTAATACATGATTAGAAAAAGTTACAAACGAGAAAACTATTTTATTCCAAGAATTTGCGACCCTGTATGACATCTAGACGTCCTGTTTACGGCCCATCGTATCAATCATTCAAACATTTCACTGGTCGTGAGGCCCTTCACTGATAAAACTTTCACGACCCATAATGACCTTACGGCTCATTATGGTATACATATATGGCTTGTTTAATCTGTCACGGGCCGTTACTTAAGTCGATTAATTTTTTTACACGGTGTAATATTCCTCGTTTATAGTGTAATTTTATATTTATTACATTATTTGATACGATATAATATTTCTCGATATTAGTGGTAATTATTTGACTCGACGTAATTTTCTTTGTGAAATACTATATAAATCGTTACTTATTAACTCATTTCATATCTATAAATTCAATATGTGTATCATTTTCAAGCGATATAATTTATTAACGATGTCAATCTAGGATAACAATTATTTTTTCGGTTTTTATTCTAACTATTACCCCGTCGAGGGTTATAATTATTACAGTGACAAGGGTGCTAACTATGTCGAACAGTACACGTCTAACTACGGTGATAATGTTAGAAATGTCGGCGGTGATGATGGTGGTGATAACAGCGGCGACGGTGGCGGCGATAACGGAGGTGATAGTAGCGGAGATAACAATGGTGATGGTTCTGAAAGAAGAGGGAGTAGCGGAGATAACAATGGTGATGGTTCTGAAAGACGAGGATTATATGACACGAATCAGGTTATTACTTAAGTGTTACAAATTTTTGTTATTTGATAATGACTAATTATATTATTTAAAATTGTTAGGGTTTTTCATCTCATGAGCCATTGGTTGATTGAGCAACTAATATATGTCGTGAAACTGGATATGTTATTGTAACGAAACGATCGATTAAATTACGTTTAAAATGTGATTGCGGTGAAGTGTATAAAGGAGTATTCACTCTTAAAAAACAGGCAAAAAAAAACAAATTGTTAGTTTGAATTACAGGAAAAGTAACAAGTAAAAAAAGGTGAGTGTATAATAGTTGTTGTAGATGATACTCATAATCATAAAGCTAATAAACACCTCGAGGGGTATGCATATACAATGAGACTCGCCTAAAAATAGCTTTGTACTGTAAAGCAACTGACAGAGTAAATATTGAGCCTCGAAACATTTTAGGCATACCGAGAGAACAGAATTCCAAAAACGTGTCAGCCTTAACAATCATATATAATGTCTGCACGAAAATAAAAATATCAAGCAGAATAGACGAAATTATAATACAGGTGTTTTGTACTATAATACAACAATATAAATATATTTACACCCTGACATAGATGAACACACAAATACCGTAGACGGAGTTTTTTTATACATCCCACATCTCATACCGGTCGTGAATACCCTTACGGGCCGTGAAATTTTAAAAAAATGTAAATTAATATATTTTTTTGCACTATAAATACTAATATCTTTACACACAAAAAATACACTCAAACAACATGACTTCGACAAGTTTTACATCAAGTTCACTATCAACTCCACAACATTAAAATCCTTGAACGACGAAAAATATGCCACTTTGGTAAGATCTTGTCTGGAACATTCGGGTACTATTTTCAGGGAGTCGTCATTTTTTTGGAATCGGATATCAACGCGTTTTCATTAAACCGTAGAACGTGAAGAATATCAAACTACACGTGAACTTAGCAGGAAGTGGTTTGATTTGAGAAGAAAGATCTCAACATTTCACTCAATATACGATAACATTTACGAGAATCAAAGAATGATACGGACATTATGCCAAGGGCTCAAGAACAATATCGGGGAAGACTCGAAACATCTTTTAATCATGTTGCGGCTTAGAACTTTTTTAAAAACCAACAAGATTAAAGATTGTATTTCGAGCTGGTTTTATGTTATTATTAATAGATTGTACCAATAATCTTATTAATAATCAAATAAAAATTAAATATTAAATAATAACATTATTCGTATTAAATACAGTTCATCTGCCATAAATCATCGGAATCTAAGGCAAGCACAATGTAGATTATCTTCTTGCCACTTTAAAGATCTGTTTGAACCAGCCTACGCAACAAATAATAACTCATAAATCTCGACCAATATGATCCCCGTTAGGAGGCCACACAGTTTCACCGGACGCTACCAATTCTTCAATTTCTTCATGTACAGAGTGCTACCAATAACGCATACGTGCAAGAAAATAAAGGAAATATGATTCAAATTATACAATAATTATCCAAACATTACGATGAATGCATCAGGAATCATTACACGTATTTGGACGACATTCATATGGAAAGAATATGTGAACTTGTAGTGACTCCATAGAAGTCTTAAAAATATACCAATTTTCATCATTATCAGTGATTGGTACGTACACCTATAAAAATCATAATTATATTTTAGTTTTTATTAAAATTTGATCACAATTATAACACGAAAATAATATTACAGTATCAACTTCCCATAACGCAAAAAATAGATCGGTACTCCCGTCTACATATTTATTACTATCAACGTATCTCATTTATATTAAGTCAAAACATTTAAATGGAAGAATCGTCCAACGACCGGTACCCGACAACTATTATGTTCTACATATTTGTTCGAATCGTCAGATCATCAGTCTATTTGTCCACACCCGAAAATGCTATAAAATAACAATAAAAGATACATTTTCACAATTTAAAACTTTTTTTTTACAATTATTCGTTTAAAATCTTACAACTGAACATAAAACTCCACAACAACCATATAATACATCCTACATAATTGGACATCTCCACTACGTAAAAACTGTAAAATATTTTGAGGCTAATTCTTGCCATTTTACCAATTATGGTTATCAATTGGTTTCGGATACTTTCAACAATTACACGTGAGTTAGAAGAAAACTCATTCACACGCTTTCTATCATTTCAACGAGATGGCATTTTAATTAGCTCGTTTCAAACTGATGCATTAAAACAACTAACATATGTTACTTTAATATCGTTAAATATAAAATCTTATATCAAATCAAATAATTGATACATAATTATGTCACATCATTATTTTTAAATACATTCATAGCCCGTAATCCTTTTTACAGGCCATGAATAAACAATTTCACGGGTCGTGAGATACTTCACGGGATTTCTTTTAAGGGCCTTTATGTGTTTAACGTTTCGTTTGTGACATAATCTGACATTTAAGCTTTGCAAGGCCCTTACGGACCGTCAGATAAAATCAAAGGGCGTCCGGATATCATTTGACAGGGCGTCCGGATATCTGGCCCCTTTTAAAAATGATCTTATACAATCTGTATATGTATAGTGGGTGGTTGTAAACTAAAAACATTAGAGTAAACATATGATCATATTAACATTTTTCCCATCTGTTTTAAGCACTAAAGTTCCTGAGTATATATCGCAAAAGAGGTGTGATTTGTTCAGAACGCATAAACTTAGTGTTTGTTTCTTGTTGGCAGAATAGATAGGATGAATAATAGGTCAAATGGGTAGGTTTTTGTATAGCTTGAGTTAGGTTAATTACTCTCAAAACATGGTGTACATTGTAACTACAATCTCTGGTCACTATATGGTATGTCTCTGGTAACAACAGAACATTAATTGGTATTGTGTGGGTTTGCAACGGCCTTTTCGGCTATTATGCTCTCATGGGGTAGGCTTTCTCCATCTGTTTACGGCTCGCTAGAACTCAAAACAACTTTCGATTTCACCGGTACATAAAAGGTGCACCTAAAGAAAAGATTTTCAGCAGTCATGTCACTTCAACTATAATGCAAATTTAAGAAATAAAGTTAAAAGTTTTCATTTGGGTGAAAAAAGGTCAAGTAATTCCTATTTAGAGTGCCCAAGCTGGTGAAACTTTAATTTCATAATCTGGCTATGGCCTGATCTATTTTGCATGTTGATTGTTTACAGTTTGTACGCATTCTTTAGCTACTTGCTGGTTTACTTTAATAATAGTCTCAGTTATTTTAGAAAAGATAAAGTCTGCTAATAAACACTTTATATTCTTATATTTTAAAATTAAAATTTTTATAAATTTAAGTCAGATATGAAACATGGTCACAAAAATATATATAACTTTAATGAGAATCCAACTTTAACTAAACAATCTAGATGGGCTTAGGCATTAAAAATTCAACCTTTTTAATTAATATATTTTCCTCTATTTTCAACAAGGCAAAATATTGGAAGAAAATTACCAAAATAAATGTTTACCAACCATTTTATCAAAATGAATATTCATTTTCTAGCTTACTTTTATCAATTTTCAACCAATCGTAAGGTGTCAAATAACTGTTGTAAACTAAGTCGGCTACTCTCTAACTAACCTAATAATTAATTTGGTCCCACTGGAGATTATTCAGGGAGCAGACACGTGTCCCAGCTAAGCGCGACTACTCCTAACGACCCAATCATTGACTTTGTTTCACGTAAAATTAACATTGAGCTAACAAATGTCCAGGCAAAACCCAGTTTAACCTGACTAAACAAGGCTAAACTGTAGCCGAGTGAGACTTTTGGTGTTCCAGATAGTACCCGACTAAACTTTAGCCGAGTTTATCTTTACTTTGGGGGTTTTTGTGCGGTAAAACCTTCATATTTTCCAAATGTTAGCCTACTTATTTCCTTTGAGGTCGTGTCAAAAATTGTGTTATTAAATCCATGTATTTGGATGTTAGTAGAGCACCCGTGAATAAGGCTACTAAAAGTAGTCCTTCCGGATATGTAAAACTGTACGAGGAAGATGGAAGTAACCTCAGGATTTATGTAAACTATAAAATCATGTTTAAACTACAAATTTGAAAACCAATTTTTAGATTATAACAACTTTTATTTCACAATTAACAAGAAACAAACTTTTTATATTCATTTATGGACATTGACGCAAAACGTATAGAAGCAACCCAATTGAGAATAATTTCGTACGAAGAAGAAAAATCAATATGTAATTAATTGAATGAAAGATATTAATTTAATTGATAAATACATCTTAAATAGACATGAATATAAGAAATTCAAAGAAAAATCTAAGCAACCTACCACTTATTTAGCAAGGACTTTGACCAACTCCTGAAAATAATGACTCTTTGATAGTAGAGTAAATTCCAGTTTTAAATTTCAGGTTTCGTCTTTAAATTAAAAAATTACAGTAAACTTTTTTACATTTATAAAAGCTTGCACGTTTTGTTCTTTCCTCTAACGACCGTCTATTTTAGACGTTAGATGACGTCACGTGCTCCTCACGTGACGTCACGTGCTCCTCACGTGACGTCACGTGCTCCTCACGTGACGTCACGTGCTCCTCACGTGACGTCACGTGCTCCTCACGTGACGTCACGTGCTCCTCACGTGACGTCACGTGCTCCTCACGTGACGTCACGTGCTCCTCACGTGACGTCACGTGCTCCTCACGTAACGTCACCTCACGTGACGTCACGTGCTCCTCACGTGACGTCACGTGACGTCACCTCACGTGACGTCACGTGCTCCTCACGTGACGGCAAAAGAAAAGAGTCTTTTTATACTAAAACTAAAATTAACAAATATAATAACTAAGAGATCCTATATAAATAAATAAATAACCAATCACATCCAACCAGATCACCTACCATCCCTTTGACTCCTCTGTCTCATTTCCACAAAATCTCCGGTGACTTCCTTCCTGCGACCAACCAACAACTCCGGCCACCTTTTCCGACGACCACCCAACAACCACCAACTCCTCCACCTGAATAACTTCAAAACGTATAATATTATCTTCTGTGCACACACATTTCCCTATCTCTTTTTCTGTTCACACAATAGCACCATTACCACTACACCCTCAACAATTTAGCTAAGATCTAGGGTTCTCAAACCCTTTAACCATCGCAGGTGGTGGTGCTTTCCAATGATAGGCGATGTTGGTGATAAGGTTAGCTCGCGGTGGATGGTTGGGTGGTGCTCAACGGTGGCTGGATGAGTGGTGCTCGGTGATAGGCTGAATGGGTGGTGCTCAGCGGTGGGCTGGCTGGATGGTGCTCGACGGTGGCTAGATGAGTGGTGTGTTCCGGGCAGCGAAGTGGTGGTGGTATTCTTGGCAGCAGGTAGCGCCGTAGCGGTGCCATGGCTGAAGAAGAAAAGGGGTTCAAGGGTTTTATGGTGATTGATGATAATGGATGATGATGATGATGTTTATGAATGATGATGATGTAGATAAGGTGGAAGAGGGCTGTGTAGGTTTAGTATTAAATATTTTAAGTGTTTTATATTTAAGGTGAACTAAAATGGCTAAAATATCCCCATGTACAAGGCACATGATCTGATTTAACGGACTAATTTAACGTCCGTTAGAGGAAATGACGAAACATGTAAACTTTTCTAAATGTAAAGGATGTTTACCGTAATTTTCTTAGTTTAAGGAAGAAACCTGAAATTTACTGCAATCCTAAATAAGGACGAAATCTAAAATTTGTGGACGTAAGTGTAATTTACTCTTAATAGTATTAACATAGTTTGCCATACATGGATTCATGCTTTTCTTGAGGTATGATAGTGGTCGTCAAGTTATGTAAAAACTTAAATAGTCCAGATACATAGGCTAATTAAGGTATCATCTTCACAAGAAGCATTTGATTATTATTATACATATTGTTTAATTCTAATGAAAATGCAAAAAGTTTGATAGGAGATCTGATTAAACTAAATTGAAATGAAATCAAAAAGCAAGCAACACAAAAGGAAATGAATGGTTAAGAAGATGAGATCAAAAATCACTTACGATTTCGGGTAGATTACTAAGGTGCTGTTTGTTTCTAAAGAGGTAAAATGTCTGCAGTCTGCAGACCACATCTGCAGACATCTGTAGCAGAAGAGGTGAACCAAACGTCTGCAGTCTGCAAGAAAAACACTGTTTGTTTTTAAAATCTGCAAATGTTATTATTATTATTATTATTATTATTATTATTATTATTATTATTATTATTATTATTATTATTATTATTATTATTATTATTCCAACCTCTTATAATAAGAAAATAACCTAAACACAAAACAAATATACCATCTCCCCCATCTCCAGCACCCATCCTCCACGACCGGTCTCCCCCCATCGCCGACCAACTCACCGCCGACAGCCCCCTCACCGCCGACCACGAACCGCCCCCTCCCTGCTCGACCAGCCGCTCCCTTCTCGACCGACCGCCCCCTCCACGATGTCCGCTATCCCCTCTGTATTCAAACGCCAGTTCTAAACTTTAGCTCAGTTCTCTGCATCAAATGGCATCACACTATCACTATCAGATGATAATTCACCTAAGATTCTACTGTCCCTCTGAACCTTGAGAATTATCATTCGAAGTTTGCTGCTGTTGTTGATGGTGCATTCGGGTCTGACCCATCTGGTAAATCTGACTCAAAGCTTGATGATTCAAAACCCCCAAATTACCATCTTGAGACAACCCAAGCTCCAACCTAGGAAGCTATTGCTGATGATCATGATTCTGATGACCCAAAATCGATGAAAAACTCATCGGACCCATGTTCGACCCGGGTAAATCGAACCCAGAAAACGCAATCTTTTGCAGGTAATTCGAGCTCTCAACGCCCAAATTGCGACGGGGGTAGTGGCGACGGGAGAGTGGCGACGGTGGAGTGGCGACGGTGGGGAGTGGCGACGGGGGGAGGCGACGGGAGCAGACCAGAAATGTGGGGTGTGGGTATTTGGGGGTTTAGGGTTGAAATGTGAAGAAGAGGTGAGAAGATTTCTGAAGACTTTAGTCCACCTCTTCTTGGAGAAGACGTCACGCAGACCTTTTTTAATGAAACGTCTTCAGAAAAACAAACACTCTGCAGACCAGAAACATCTGTCCGCCTCTTTTTGGCGCAGACAAAAGAGCTTCAGAAGCTCTTTTTCAGAAAAACAAACACCACCTAAGTTCCAAGATTTAACCAGTGATAACAATGTTTAATCTTACCACTAAGCTAGAGGCAATCTATATACTTACATACAAAATGTTTAATTCTTATATGCATGTGACAATCGTTCGAATGGCTTATTATGTTGGAATTAACAATCATATAATGTTATAATCCATTCGTCAATTAACACAACTAAACAATTATCCCCATAATAAACATGAACCCATTTATTTTATCACAAAATCTAAAGATAATCAAGTGTCAAATATGTTAGAAATCCGTAAATCAAATTCTGGATAATCTAAGAGTCGTGAAATACTTTTAGATTGAAACAACGCGATGCTTTACTCTGAATTTTCTGACCGGGTGAAACTCGGGAATCTTCTAAAAAAAAGTATGTGAAACTCGGGAATCTTCTAAAAAAAAGTATGTATTCCAGTGTGAATTTTTGTTAACCACAAGAAGAACAATGTGTAGATGATGTATTCTAAAATTGGAGGGCTGGAAATTGCTTTCGGTCGGTTTTCTTTGTAACCCAAATTGGCCCAGATGGAAGTCAATTTTTAATTGGAATTTTCATGTGATTTTTCTAAAAAATGAACATTCTAATGAATTTTTAATAAAATGATGTCTATTACTCTATAATAATTTTCGAAGGGAAATGAACAGTAAGTCGGTGCTCTTAAAGCGCACAGTACCAAATGGAACAACTTTACGTCAGTAAACGCTCTAAAAAGTCAGAGAACTTTAGTGAGTGAGAGAGGATGAGGTGCAAGAAAGTACTAGAAGAAGACGATGGCGATCACATGACCTGATCGGGAATTGATGCAACGATGAAGATGAAGACCACTGTGGCGACTGCGCTGTTAAGAAAGCGAGGCCCAAGGCAATGGCATTTGGTCGCGGTTGTGACTGATCTGCCAACCGGAATTCCACTATAGACCTACAAACTGAGGCGGTGGTTTTGGTTTGTTATGGATTAATGGCGTTTCAGAGGGGTTCCGCTTTCAGATCCAGTGAGGTTTTCAGTGTTTGAACTCTCTCTCCGATTGTGTGATGGCATGGTGGAGTGTGGTGGCGGCGATGCTGGTGTGGTGTGTGGCAGCGGTGTGGTGGTGGAGGTGTTGGTGTGGCGGTGGCGTTGTTGGTGTTGGTATGGCGGTGACGGTGTGGAGGTGGCGGTGTGGCGGTGGCGGTGTGGCGGTGCCGGTGTGGCGGTGCCGGTGTGGCAGTAGCGGTATTGGGGTGGTGGTAGAGAGAATACAAACAAACAAACAAACATACCCAGTGTCTCCCGCTGAAGGGCAGGGTCTGGGAGGGGTATATGGTAGCAAGTCTTTCCTCTATCTAGAAAGATAGAGAGACCGCTTCCGAAGAGACCCCCGACTCGTTAACACAGGCAATAACAATAACAATCAAAATACAACGCATATACAAAGCATATAACAAAGCATATAACCAAGCATACCAAAGGCAATAACCATCATAATACGAAGCAAACAACACAATGATATATATCAATAACAATCATAATACAACGCATATACAAAGCATATAACAAAGCATAACAAAGGCAGTAACCATCATGATACGAAGCATATAACACAATGATATATATCACAAGAAGAATTAGATAATGCGCATGTAACACCCAAAAAGGGTAGATGAGTAAGTAAAACTACACCTAACGTGTGGGGTACGGCCATATGTCACCGTATACCCTTCCCACCCACAAAACCCACTAAAAATCCTTAATTTTAATTTTTCGCCTCCACTCGCTTCTATCCTCGATCATGTTCTCAGAGAGATGCAAGTCCATCATATCTCTCCTAATAACCTCGTCCCAAGTCAACCTAGGTCTACCTCTGCTCCTCCTACCCTCTAAGCTGATATTCTCTACTGCTCGGACTGGTGCTGCCATCGTTCTCCTCTTCACGTGCCCAAACCATCTTAATCTTCCCTCTCTTATTTTTTCTGTGATACACGCCACCTCTAGCCTCTGACGAAAGACGTCGTTTCTTATCCGATCCAATCTTGTGTGTCCACACATCCACCTCAGCATTCTCATTTCTGCGACCTCTATTTGTCTCTCGTGCGATTTCTTTATGGCCCAACAGTCTGTGCCGTATAACATAGCTGGACGTACTGCCACTCTGTAGAATTTTCCCTTTAGTTTTGCCGGGAACCTCTTATCACACAAAATCCCTGATGCTGCTCTCCACTTGCACCATCCTGATTGTATACGGTGTGCTACATCGCTGTGTATCTCTCCATCTTCCTGTACGTACGAGCCAAGGTATTTGAACCTAGACGTCCGGGTGACCGCCATGCCTTGGATACTGATTTGGGTGTCCTCTTCGGCCTCACCACTAAAGTTACAATGCATGTATTCTGTCTTAGCGCGACTTATCCTTAAGCCCCTGCGTTCTATTGCTGCTCTCCACTGTTCTAATCTCTCGTTAAGCACCGTCCTAGATTCTGATATTAAGACAATATCATCCGCAAACAGCATACACCATGGGACTGGCTGTTGTATAGAGAATATTTTGCAAAATTATCAGGGGAATTGGTTGGGTTCTAAACTTCTAATTTAGCTTTAGATTGGTTTTTAAAATTCATTTAATATTAAATATTAAAACTACATCAAAGTTCAAACAAAAGGAAGTCCACTATAGTCATTCCTCATCATATCACGGTGTAGAAATCCATTTGGTGAAATAAGGTACTTTCTCCTCATATTTCTTATTTGATGCTTCCATTAATAGCTTATTGAAATTAGTCTAACCAGTATGTGTTGTTTCAATTTGTTTTAAGGAATTTGGGTTTTTGTATATAATGGGGTTTGTTGGATTGAGATTGATGTGGTTGAGTTGTTCTAAGCAAATATGCAGAGAGTTTTTAATTTAGTTGAATGTCAATGTATCTGTATTGTTAAAATGTTCATTATTCACTATTTGTACTTTTTGCTGAACTTTCTATATTAATAGGCAGTGTGTCATGTTTGCTATAATAACATCCCATTGGTAATTGATGCTCTTGGATTCTTACTTATGAACTTTTTAAACAGTTTGAATTTCTGTTACTAACAAGCTAGATGGGTTTGAGTTGAAACGGGTCGCATCAAGCCGGTTTGGGTTGAAATGTGTCAAAGTTAATGGGTAGTATGTTGTGTTTGCTATAATGACATCCCGTTAATGAGAGACACAAAATCAATGCAGAATTGGCTAAAGAAAGGAAAGATGCCTAATGAGTCGTGTTATGCGAAGCTAGCGTTACATGAGGGGCAATTGTTCTCATCGATGCGCGATTGCATATTGGTGTTTTGTGGGTCGGATTGGGTTCTAACGTCGAAACGCCCGGGGAGTTTAGGTGGGTCGATTTCCGATTTTATAATTGGGGACAATCGGCTATTTTGTTTGGGAAACTCTGCCATCAAGCATTCTTTGAATTTGTTTGTTATGGTGATTCTATTTTATTAGTCTACAAAGCTTGTGACGGAGTTTTGTCGGTTACAAAAGATTCAAAGGACACCAAAACGATGAATACTTTAATCGCAAAGTGGAAAACCTTATGTACAAATAAAGCGTCTGTTCTTTTGAAACATTGTCTATAAAATATTTTACGATGGTACTGTTCGTATAGGAGTATAAAGTTGTAACCAATGTTTTCAGAACCGGATCGGACGTCGAACCGGACGCCTTACTGGTTTGGTGGTCGGACCGGTCGGACAGGATGGACCGGATTTAACTATATTTTAATTATATTTATATATGTAATTAAATATAAGTAATTTATATATGATTTATATATATATTTTATAGTTATATATAAAACTTAACTATATTTGTATATCCTACGTACTAATTTATGGTTTAACACCCTGTTTTTACCCACTAAAATAAAAAAAATTCAAAAAACCGGTCGGAACCGGGCCGGTTCGCCGGTCCAACCGCCGGTTCGGTTCGGACCGGCCGGTTCAAAGCCACAAAAACGAATCACCCCTGACCGGACCGGACCAGCCCCCAATTCGCGGTCGAACCGGTCGGACTGGCCGGTCCGATCCGGTCTCAACAACACTGGTTGTAACACAAAAGTCCGGCGCAACGCGCCGGGAAATCAACCTACTTTAAATTAAATTCAACTTCAGCCAAGGGACATTGTCCGCTTGAAAAACCCCTATTGCTAGGGCCCCTAAGAACCAGTGAGAAATTTAAATACCAAAAATCATATTAAATTCAAATAAATGTGTGCTCCGTACTATTCGAACTTGTGTTATTTGTAGTGTGATGTCCTTCGGTCAAAATAGATTCAATTATGCTAAAGTTATCAGAAAAAAAAAAACACATATTATACATGAAAATTTAACACTAAACCAAACCGTAGTCCCGGTCGTAATAATTGTAAACAAGACCCTCTACTCAACCAAGAATATAAAACTTCTTTTAAGTTTTAATTCTCAATTGATGAATTTGTGGGCCATCATGAGTTCATGACCTCATAATTTCAACATATTTTTGTTTTGCTTTTAGTGGCCAGCCCAACAATTTAGCTAAGCCCAAATGAGTTAAAATGCAGCCCACTTGACTATTTACAATGGTATGTAATTTTCAGCAGCCAAAACCAATATTAAAAAATAATAATAATAATCGTCAGATTCTTCTTTTTTGGTGTCATAAATTTCTACTACAATATGGATTTGAGGCACTCAAATTTCTTCAAGTATCATGATTTAAATATGATGAAATCTAAACTAATAAAGCAAAATGTCTAAAAGTTAAATCTAACGATTTAATAATATTGAATGTTAATGATTATTTATATATTTTTCAAATTATAATAATTTTTGATAAATTAAAAACATGTTTTTTATTAAATAAACATAATTTTTTAAAAGCAAAATTTTATAAAATATGAAGTTTTTTAATACGAAAAACTTTTAAAAATGATATTGTTTAAAAAAATTAAAATTGGATTGTTTAAAATAAAAATTTTTAGAGCAAAAGTTTTTAAGGACAAAAATTAAAAAAATGTTGTTATTGTTTTATTACCTAAAATAGTTAATTATACGTAATTTCAATCATATTTTATCTAAAAATATCTTATAATTTCTAAATATTAATAAATAACTATTAATTTAATATTTTTATTCAACTCATGTATTACACGGGTTTCTATACTAGTAACATTGATAATTGTCAGCTATAAAGAAACTTTGGAGTGAAGGATCTTGTATGAACTAGCCTTCTTGATCTTATTTTCTTCTTTTATTTCAATATATCATCATAAAAGAAATCTCATTAACGTTAACTTCTCACTTGATAATTCGATGCCAGCATCATCATTGTTTTCGCAATGATGAGTGACATCATAGTTACAACCTTCTTGATTCTTATTACTATTTTCACCACTTGTAATCAAGACACGAGATTCTACAAGTTTTCGGTGGTTCTACCAAGCCTAACAATGAGATCACTCGCCACACATCACAACTCGTCAACCTCATGCCCCTCTTTATTAGGACGATTACATTTAACAGTTTTACCATTTGCTATCAGGATGATACCAACTCACGCAAGGAATCGAACCCAAGCATGGCCAAACGACATCATATCTACCACTAGATCAACTACCCTTTTGTAACATCAAGTCGCACGCGAAACTCTTATCCTCACAGATAGCTATAGAGGGAAAGAGAAAAAGGAAAAAAACCTTAAACAATGGTCCAATCAGAAGGTAACACGTGACGTGGTGGTCCAATAAAGAATATCTATAGTTTATCAAAGTTTACAAGTGACATCATAATATCATATAGAGTAAATTTGTTGTACATCCGTTGATATGCCTGTCAGATCACCTGAATCACTCTTCGGCCCACGAAACTGTGAAGAAGGTCACTGTTCGGATGATGTAATGTTTTGCGGGGCCCTCTTCATAAGCCCACTAATTTATTGTGTTTTATTAGCCTGCATTCAATATTTTAGCCCAATGTCCCAATGAGGTGAAGGCCGAAGGGCATCAATCCTTATGTGGGGCCCAATTTGGGGGCTTGTATTGAAGCCGAGAAGTAGAACCTTCAAGAAATGAGTGCAATTATTTTGATTTTGTTTGTGATCCTTCAAGAAAATGAGCAAATAATTGAGCACAACATTCAAATTAATTGAAATAAAATATCTACATTATATATTATGTGAAACATATAAGAATGGTATTTTAAAATATCATAAAATTTAGAGTAAATTACGCTTTTAGTCCCTGTGGTTTGATGGTTATAACGTTTTTCATCCAATAGTTTAAAAACGCCCGGTTTAACCACTGTGGTTTAAAATTTGTCACAATTAAGTCCGGGTCACTAACCTCCATCCGTTTATTCCGTTAAGTGTATGTAAAAGACAAAAATACCCTTGGACTAAAATCTTAACTTTAATATCATTAGACATATATATATATACATATATATACACACACACACTCTCTCTCTCTCCCTCTCTCTCTCTCTCCCCTTACTCTCTCTGTTTCTACTCTCTCTCTCTAAAAATATCACCACAACCACCGACACATAGTCACCGCACCCACCGCCACACCATCACGACCACCTCATAGACACCGCCACACAACCACCGCACCCACTGCCAAACCACCACGACCACCTCACAGGCACCACCACACGCTACCACCACCACAATTAGCAGCCTCGCTCATCCAAATCGTTGGCCTTGAACCCATGACCACCACCCCATTACACCACTTCAATCATCACCTTTACCCTCAAACCCCCACCACCAACCCACTTCACCTCCATCCACCACCACCACCACCACCGTCGCTGGAGCACCACCACCACCACCACCGTCGTCAGATCCAAAAACTCCGACTCCGCCGACGTCCCCGACCGCCTAATCTCCGCCTTGTCCTACTTCTACCCCTTCTTCGACGGCATCCACTACGGCAAATTCATAATCACCCAATACACCTTCCTCCAAACCCTAATTCAGCCCCTTACACCTGCAATTAGGGCTTTCAAAAGCTTCCCCTTTAATGGGTTTTTGGTGTTTTTGACCCTTTACTTTGTGGTTGTCAGAAACCCTAACTTCAGCAGGTATGTGAGGTTCAACACTATGCAGGCTGTTGTTCTTGATGTGCTCTTGATCTTTCCTGATCTTTTGGAAAGAGGGTTTAATCCTAAAGATGGTGTTGGGTTAGATCTGTTGATGAGTGTTGATAGCACTGTGTTTTGTTTTTGTTGGTGTGTGTGATTTATGGGTCATCTTCTTGTTGTTTGGGGCAAGTGCCTAAGTTCCCTATTGTTGCAGAGGCTGCTGATAGGCAGGTTATGTAAAGAAAGAAACATACATATATTGTTGTATATATTGTTGTGTTGTTTGATGTTGGTTTTGGTTTGTTTGTCGCGTTTGGGATTGCTTGTTAAAACTGTTTTATCGCGGTTGGTGTGCTTTGTGATTGGGTAAAGAGTTTGAATAAGCAATCCTAAATGTGTGTAAATGTTACAAGTAGAGGAGTAGGTTTAGTAAGCTTGTAACACCCCAACCCGGAGAGGCTGACGTGTCACTATTACAGATATCAAATCAAAAACCAAATCCATAATATTAAAGAGATAATTTCAAACACAACCAGATAATCCGAAAGAACCTAATTAAGTTATTCATTACATCAATTAAAGTAAAATCCAATCTTGATCTTCAACCACTCTTCACTGATTTCCCGGAACCCCTTGATTACCTACAATCAAATAAGAAAACACCACAAAAAGGAAATACGCTGAGCCAAAAGTTGCTCAGTGACGGAAATAACAATAGTAACGATACGGAGCATAAATACTTATATCTGAATACTGAACGGATCATATGATACTGAAACGGAAATCTGAATCTGAACATATAATACTGATACTGAACTGAACATGTAATACTGAACTGAACTGATCTACACGACGCGTATATACAAATAGAATAAGTCGTGTAATATAAGAAGTACCCAGAGCCGAAACTGAACTGATAAGTACATAGCTAGCTAGACTATGCACTAATGAGATGGTGTGTGGGACATACACACATGATTCCATCCCCCGGAACTGAACTGAACTAGGATCGATCCATCCGCCTCCCAGATATTATGGCCAAAGTACTACCTGAGTACTAATGTGTTAACGGAGACGCCGTGAACTATTTATTACACACCGTCACGAAAAGTGTCACATCATTGACGCCACAATGACATGTCGGAGAGCTCGGGTAACAGAGTATCAAATCAAATGGTAGTACAACTACCAACATATAACATATCAATAAAACATTTATAGGAACATGCAATAATGAGCACAATTCATAAAATATATATTGCATGCTACAGGTGTCAATAAATAACACTAATGAGTCGAATGAATCGGAGCATAATCAAATAATAAGGATATACGAATAATAAAGGCTAAACGATTCATATTAACGGAAATAACGTATCAAAATCCGTACTACAAAGTAACGGAACAGAACTTATACTATGACAAAGATAACCAAGAATCCGTACTACAAAGTAATGGAAACAAATTGTGAATACTATGATAATCAAAGGAACAGAATCCGTACCTCATACACGAGTGACAATATTCAGAAACAAGGTCTAGACTCGGTTAACGCCGCGAGAACCTTGTATCCTTAAACAATTCTGAGCTTGATAAAGAAAAAGGATGATCACCAACAAAGCAATCCTAACTCTCACACGGTTTACGTACTCAATTCCACTCGATCTCATCGAGTTCTTGTTGTTGGCTATCCGTTGACCTCGGTTGACCATGCTTGACCAGCTTTGACCGATGTTTTACCTAACCCAAAACGTACCAAAATCATATTCAAACACTAATATATTGTTATCTAATACCCAAACGCAACCATAATCTCAACATACGTTAGCAAACTTCTCGGTTGTCTCTTACCATCGATATTCACCACATGCAGCCACTTTCATCACCATCATAACCCGACAACCACTACCACAATTATCACCATGACGGACAACGACCATCAACCGCCAACATCAACCACAACCATCAGTCGCAACCCCACACCAACGAAACCGCCACCTAAACCCGATGACCACCACAACAAACACCAATTTACATCATCACCACTGCCATCACCTTGCCTTACAGCAACTACAACCATGATTACTACCAAAAATCAATAACAACCAACATCAACACCATCAGTAACCATCACAAACACCAATTTACAGCAACAAACACCAATTTACAGTCATAACCAATAATCATAGTGCAGCCATAAACCACCCATCATCCTCACCTTACACCACCCTCGTAGCCAAAACATCAATTCCAGCCACCATTACCAACACAACCACTATCTCGAGCCTCGATCTGGTACAAATCTATACATGCAACCTAGATCCTACTGATTTTCAGTATGTAGTTCAGGAAATCATAAGACAAACGACTAGTTTGGTTCTCGGTCAGCCTTACCGAGGAAGAGAGACAGTGGGGGCGGTCTGGGACACCTTCGGGTGCCTCCTTTCCTTCGCGGTCTAGGCTGCTGTCGCCGGTACCATCACAACCATCACCAAACACCAACCAAGGTACTAACATCCACGGTCACAATCATCACCATCGGGACCTCGTCGGCCTCCGAATCCACCACCATCGCGACCGCACCCCTCCATCGCAACCTCACGCCACCAAATCACCACCGTGGCTTCGCCATTTGACTGCTATTATCTTTGCGACCGCCCTCGACACCACCACTCCAAGACCGACCTGCAAACCGCCGCCTTCTTCTTTCGATTCCCGTTGCCTCATTGAGTTTTAGGAGAAATTGAAGCTGCCATCGTGACCGCAGAGGAGAGGGGAGTCCGTTTTGGTGTGGCACTCGCCACCACTCGCCGGAGGCCGGCGCCGGTGGCCGGATAATGGCCGGAGTTCGAAGAAAGGGGAAAGGGGAGAAGGTCGCGACTGCCTCTTCTCTCTCTCTGATTTTGGGTTTTTTTTATATGGGTATTATAATTCTACCCCCCTTAAAACAATTTCGTCCACGAAATTGCTAGGTACAGATCGAACCAGATATGACATAACGTACACGGAGTAGTAAATCAACAGGTGAACGAAATCACTCACAATTATTCAATTGTTGAAACGGAATCGATTCGATAGACAAAATCGTATAAGAGATAACTAATGTGATGTTCAAGAAGCAGATAACTGATAACTTCATAACTGATAACAGAAACATATAACAGATAATACCTAAGAGGTAAACAGATACGGATATTGAGAACGGATTTCATCTTCTATCTCCCATGTAGCTTCGCGTTCGGAATGGTTTTTCCATAATACTTTAACAAAAGGAATAGTTTTCCTACGCATAATGCGTTCTTGTCGGTCAAGGATAGCTTCTGGTTCTTCCTCGAATGATAAGTCTTCACGAATCAAATGAAGTGGGTAGTTAACCACATGAATAGGATGATAATTGTATCCCCTTAAAAGAGATACATGAAAGACGTTATGCACATGTGACAGTTGATGTGGTAAAGCCAAACGATACGAAACCTCACCAACTCTTTCCAGGATTTCAAAGGGTCCGATAAATCGTGGACTAAGTTTCCCTTTTAGACCAAAACGTCGTACGCCTTTGCAAGGCGAAACCTTCAGGAACACTTTGTCACCGACTTTAAACTCCAAAGTCGACGGTGTCGGTCTGCATAGCTTTTCTGTCTACTTTGAGCTTCCTTTAACTTTTCCCTAGCAATAGCAACTTTCTCATTCGTGATTTGAACTAACTCGGGTCCTTCGATGACTCTTTCACCGACTTCTTCCCAACAAATAGGTGCTCTACATTTACGACCATACAATAATTCGAAAGGTGCCATGCCAATGCTAGCTTGCCAACTATTGTTGTAAGCAAACTCGACCAAACACAAGTATTCATCCCAGTTCCCAGTCCACTCTAAGGCACAAGCTCGAAGCATGTCCTCAAGTGTCTGAATAGTACGCTCCGACTGACCGTCAGTCTGAGGATGAAACGCCATACTAAACCTCAACTTGGTACCCCATGCAGTTTGCAAACCCTTCCAAAAGCGAGAATGAACCTCGGGTCTCGATCAGACACGATAGACACCGGAGTGCCATGAAGTCTAACAATTTCTTGTGTAAACACTTCAGATAGTTTGCTAACCGAAAATGTAACATCTCGTAAATTTAGAAATAATTTAAAGTTAGTAGTAATAATAATAATAATGATCATAATAATAATAATAATAATAATAATAATAATAGTAATAATAATAATAATAATAATAATAATAATAATAATAATAATAATAATAATAATAATAATAATAATAAATAATAACAATACTAAAACTTAGAATTAAAGTGCAGGGGGGTCGTATTGTAATTTTTAAAACTTGAAAAAAAGAGTTATAACATAAAATGATAAGAGATTGAAAGTGCAGGGACCATTCTGTAATTATTTTAAAAACCTTCCCTTTCCCCCGCCGGAGTTCTCGCCGCCGGCCATCGGCTCCGGCGAGCCCGCAGCGGCCAAAATACTCCATATTTTATCAAAACAAACACACCGACACCTTCACGTGGAGGATTCGAACGCGTGACTATAATTTAATTCGAAAAACAGACTGCAATTCGACTCTGTTTATTCCCTCGCGTGATCGACAACTTTTACAGGTCTCAGATCGCACATTGAACTTTAATAATCAAATTCAGATCGCAATAACACACTTAATATCATTTATAACGCTCCTGTGACTTCAATTTCGTTCAAAACCATTGAAAACACTCCATCGATCATCATCCTCATCGCGAACCTGCAACTCAATCTAACCCACTGTACGAGTATTCTTAATCGATTTGGATTGAGGGCTTTCACTACTCATCACCATACGAAGCTGCATACGAGATTAATTGGATTTTCATTGTCTATCTCATCTCCTTCGATCGACTCCCTGTCGCGGCCTGTTCTTAAGACTCTTCTCACCAAATTGAGTTCAATTCAGGTAATCAAATACACCATTATGATCGTTAAACCATGGGGAATAAAAGCCCCATGATATCCTGTGTTAACAACAGAGAATCGGCCTTCGATTTGGATCCGAACGAACCTAGGGTTCATCCGGATTGGGAAGCTCTGTGTAACACTGCATTTAAGATTTGTGAACCAACATAAGCCGCGGCCACGGCCTTTGGTTCACTGGTAGTTGGGTGTGTGTATGTGTTGGAGGTCCCGGGTTCGAACCCGGCTACCTCCAACTATTTTTTTTATGCCTTTTTAAACCTATTTAAATTTCAGAAAAATACTAAAAAATTATAAAAATAAATTTTATGAATTTTAAATATTTTCTTTACATGAAACCGATTTCTGCAAATTTACTTCTTAAAATATATTAATATTTGATTTTCTTTTATTAAAACAAATAATAAAACTAGTTAAATAACTTATAAAATAGACTTTAAAATTTGTTTATCTTAACAAAACATTACAATTGGAGTATTTTCATGTTTTAGTTATTAATTATTATTGTTTCAAATAATAAATAATTATTTGTCTTAAATAATAAATAAAATAAGTTGTAGAAATTATATATTCTATAATTTCATAAATCATTCTAAAATGTTATTCTCTTATAAAATATATTAACAAAAGGTTAGATTGATTATTCGTTATCAATCAAAACGTTATTCCTATTAATCTTAAATAATCATAACGTTTTATATATACTAAACCTTATCAATTTTTATACTTAAAATTCATTCTTAAAATACTAAAACACATATATGAAAATTCTCCTAATGGATCGAAACGCGAATAATTACTTTATAAATTTAATTACTCGACGAACCTCACAATTCCAATCGAAACTCTAGTTCATATTAAAACATTAAGGCTTATTATTGAGACTTTAACCTTGTGAATATTTAGGTGCCTTGTAACGATTCACGTTGGAACGACGTCTACTATTATTCTTATTAATCGTCATTATATACTTATTTGACAAGTGAGTTTTCCTTGCCCCCTTTTACTTTATTTCACACCATTTTGGGGTGAAACATGATACTTATACATTACACACTTATAAACGTTTGAGACTTGTAAAGCACTTGCAATTCATCCTTATATCTTGTCATGGTTATTTGTATGTTGTAAGTGATTATATGAGATACATAGTTTGTTGCAATCATTAACTATTGCTAGCCTGGCGACGTCTTAGATCTTTGGGCCTGACAAGCCTATTTGGTGCTAAAGTCGATGTATTGCCGACTCCTAGGAGCCGTATGCTTGTGCACTAGGGAACCAAATACACTTAGCCAATCTTATATACTTGTAATCAAGTCGAGGTTTGATTGTGAAGATATGTGTTCTATAACCTTACTAGCTTATGACCTATGACATGAATTGCTACTTGTAATCTTTTCATATTATGTATGAAAACCTTGGAAACTCACCAACTATTTTTAGTTGACCTTTTATTTTATCATGTTTCAGGTAACACCCGAGTTTAAAATGGTCTTTTGAAGCTTGCAATAAAACTAGGATGTGGACCTAGTTAATAAATGAAATGTTATGTTATGTTTGATATTTGCTTGAATGTATTTCATGGTTGAGACTTATGTTGTAATTCCTGTTGAAGCTATTAATTTGAATATTTACATTTAAACATAGCGTTATGTGGCTGTGAACAATCGTAACTCTCACGCCTCGACGATTCCGCCGTCTAGGTTGGGGTGTGACAGATTGGTATCAGAGCCCATAACTATAGGGATTTAGGTTATTAGAAATGGTGACCTAGACTATAGTTGCATGAACCTCATAGAAAGATCTTTATACTTTTGTGCTCACATATTATTTGAAATGCTACATAATGCTATGCCTTTTATGCAACTTGATGCCTTAGCATAGGATTGCCTTATGTATGTTTAAAACTTAGTTACTTAGACTCCCTTAACTTAACTTTGACTCTTTGACTCTCCCCGACAAATGAACTTCCTAAACCTATTCTCAACGACATGTGGAATCTACACTTATCATCGTGGATTTAATTCCTTAGACTCTATGTCTAATCTGTGAAAATCTCATCAAGGTTTTGATTTCATAAACCAAAGAAATTTGTGTGGCACATAGACACCTGTATTCTGGATTTCCTGGCAAAAGGCCTTCGGGCTAAGGCAAGCGTATTCGTATAAATCTCATTGAGGGAACCGTTACGCTACCTGGGGATTTCTGGGATGAGTGATAAACTATGGTCAAAATACACAAATCTCTAAGGCAAATGAGTCAATTTACCTTGACGTGTCAACGATTCCAAATGGTAATGCGTTACCAAATGGAACCATCCTTTTGTATCTTAAAAATCCTTAAATCCTTGAACTGGTTTATCATCAAAGTTTAAACACTTTCTCATCCTTAACCTAAATAATATTCCTGTTAATATTAAACCCATTCTACAATTCAACTCTTACGTTTAAACACTCAACGTGTAACGTGCAACGGTATAGAACCCAGCCTTGCATGTAACTATTTCTATACCTTGACCAACGTGAACATGGATTTTAACACACCCAAAGATATTGGGAATCTAAACCGTATGTCTTTAAAACTTTAAACCGTTACCTATGGTTCTCAAGTCTTCTTAAGGATGTGTCCCATAACTAAGAACATGCAAAGTTGTAGATGGAATTCCTACATCTCAGGATACTTTGCTAATTGAATATTAACCTTGTTAATTTGAAGTGGTCACTCACCTCAATGATCGAATAAACTAATTATAACTTTGTTACCACTTATAAGTACGCGTGTCTTCAATAAGGCTATGGGTGACCTCATATCTTGAGAAGTCCTTGTATTTTCCTTTTGATTGTGAATCGAATGTTCACATCTCATTGTGATGTCGAATCATTTTATCCTTGATTTCGTCTTCCCGATTTTAATTATCCAAGATTTGAACACCATCATAACAAATCCTGTTACCTCGAACTTAGACCTTAAGTTTTATAAGCATGATTTTCCTTTTGGTTTCATTGATGTAACTTGAAATTTCCTGAATTTCTAATTAATATTATTTTCCTTTCATCGTTAAGTCAAACTTCGTACCGCTTGCACCGTGGGAAATGCGAAGGTTGCAAGTCAGCCTATGATTAAGAAGACTCGTATCTCCTAAATGATTCTATCCTATCAAAACAGGGGTAATTCCCTTACTTTGATGAATCTCTATTCATTTCGATAAATGGTTTCTAATTTTGTGTTTTATGATATTTCATCCTCTGGATTAGGGTGATTTCCTTATCTTGAGGATTGACTTCAATTATTCTTATTGAAACTTACACTTCACAAATGACAAGATCTCACCAAAATAGGATTGAAACCCGTACTTTGGTGACAAATGTCAATCTTCGATTATTTTCTTGTTATTATGAAGCTCAATCATTAAGATAGGCGTGAATTCCATACCTTGATGGTAACTTCATTTTTATGGATTGTATTTTCTCAAATGAAACGACCTCGTCAAAGTAGGAGTGAATTCTGGATTTTGATGAAGAAGTTCATTTTGTTATATTTGTTTTTGTAAGAACTTCACTGTTAAGATAGGAGTGATTTTCTTACCTTAATGGTGAGTTACCTCGTCTTATTTCTGTGGATCCTTAACAATGAGTTGGGACCGAACTTTTTGATTGGTAAGTTAATGGTCATATCTTGGAAATACACCATCAAGTTAGGAGTGAAAACCACACCTTGATGACTATTCTCATTTCTTGATCTTTAACTTACCATGGTTGTAATCAAGTGACGAGAAGCGTGTAGTAACTTGAAGGGTGAACAATGTTAGTGTTTTGACCTATTAAGCCAAAGCATGATCTCTGAACTTAAAAGAAGACCCGATCGTTTTAGGTTGATTTTGATTCCAAGCTTGACGCATGTAAATTCTTAAATCGATTTCTTTCCCGTTATTCTCATGTTTTGATTTGATCTAGCTATATGGAACCATTTATTCCCTACTTATCAACTTTCATTTTGAGTTATCATTAAAACCTGATTGCGTAATGATAGCTTCCTAAACAACCTTCCTGCTAAATAAAGACATTACTAATTTGTGTTCATGGCTTCCTAGCCACACGAATACTTCTCAGCTGTGATTATGAATTTGATGAACCGCACGTGCAAGCCGTACGTGGAAAGCTACTTGTGTTTGCCTTAATCAGCAAAATCCCGAATTATTTAAATTTTAATCCAATCGTGAACGCTATCGTCGTTGATCAATGCAACTCTTATTATTGTGTCATTTCTTGGACCATCTTTGAACTCCTTATAACAACCTCTAGTAATCTTTCTGAATGTCTTTCCCTTAAAACCACGTTTATTCTGAAAACCCATTGCAACGATTTTCCTCATACTAAAGATAATTTTTAATCTTAACAAACACGATACTTGTATCAACGTTACACTAATAACACTTTGAACCCTCATTGACATGAGTAAACAAGAACCGATTACCTAGAAACCCGTTAAAGGCACTTGCGTGAGAAGCTCTTATGAATTACCGTCCAAAAACATCTGAAACTTATTTCTTATAAGCCGAGTCCCGTATCGATCTAATGTATGGTGTTTCACACATGACAAAAATTCTTGCTAACCGTATTGAACTGTTTGGAATACAAACATTTGTCAATTAAAAATCTTAAAGGAATAACTTGCACACTTTAGAACATATAAGATTATAAACGGTGAAACTTAGCAAACTTAAGACTCATAGTCAAGCTTATTGAATTTAAACACTCGTGAACACGAAATGACATCTAAGTCTCCTCATAAATCTTAAAATTTATTTCTCATGATTAATTTCGGGACGAAATTTCTTAAAGTAGGGGAGACTGTAACATCTCGTAAATTTAGAAATAATTTAAAGTTAGTAGTAATAATAATAATAATGATCATAATAATAATAATAATAATAATAATAATAATAATAGTAATAATAATAATAATAATAATAATAATATAATAATAATATAATAATAATAATAATAATAATAATAATAACAATACTAAAACTTAGAATTAAAGTGCAGGGGGGTCGTATTGTAATTTTTAAAACTTGAAAAAAAGAGTTATAACATAAAATGATAAGAGATTGAAAGTGCAGGGACCATTCTGTAATTATTTTAAAAACCTTCCCTTTCCCCCGCCGGAGTTCTCGCCGCCGGCCATCGGCTCCGGCGAGCCCGCAGCGGCCAAAATACTCCATATTTTATCAAAACAAACACACCGACACCTTCACGTGGAGGATTCGAACGCGTGACTATAATTTAATTCGAAAAACAGACTGCAATTCGACTCTGTTTATTCCCTCGCGTGATCGACAACTTTTACAGGTCTCAGATCGCACATTGAACTTTAATAATCAAATTCAGATCGCAATAACACACTTAATATCATTTATAACGCTCCTGTGACTTCAATTTCGTTCAAAACCATTGAAAACACTCCATCGATCATCATCCTCATCGCGAACCTGCAACTCAATCTAACCCACTGTACGAGTATTCTTAATCGATTTGGATTGAGGGCTTTCACTACTCATCACCATACGAAGCTGCATACGAGATTAATTGGATTTTCATTGTCTATCTCATCTCCTTCGATCGACTCCCTGTCGCGGCCTGTTCTTAAGACTCTTCTCACCAATTGAGTTCAATTCAGGTAATCAAATACACCATTATGATCGTTAAACCATGGGGAATAAAAGCCTCATGATATCCTGTGTTAACAACAGAGAATCGGCCTTCGATTTGGATCCGAACGAACCTAGGGTTCATCCGGATTGGGAAGCTCTGTGTAACACTGCATTTAAGATTTGTGAACCAACATAAGCCGCGGCCACGGCCTTTGGTTCACTGGTAGTTGGGTGTGTGTATGTGTTGGAGGTCCCGGGTTCGAACCCGGCTACCTCCAACTATTTTTTTTATGCCTTTTTAAACCTATTTAAATTTCAGAAAAATACTAAAAAATTATAAAAATAAATTTTATGAATTTTAAATATTTTCTTTACATGAAACCGATTTCTGCAAATTTACTTCTTAAAATATATTAATATTTGATTTTCTTTTATTAAAACAAATAATAAAACTAGTTAAATAACTTATAAAATAGACTTTAAAATTTGTTTATCTTAACAAAACATTACAATTGGAGTATTTTCATGTTTTAGTTATTAATTATTATTGTTTCAAATAATAAATAATTATTTGTCTTAAATAATAAATAAAATAAGTTGTAGAAATTATATATTCTATAATTTCATAAATCATTCTAAAATGTTATTCTCTTATAAAATATATTAACAAAAGGTTAGATTGATTATTCGTTATCATCAAAACGTTATTCCTATTAATCTTAAATAATCATAACGTTTTATATATACTAAACCTTATCAATTTTTATACTTAAAATTCATTCTTAAAATACTAAAACACATATATGAAAATTCTCCTAATGGATCGAAACGCGAATAATTACTTTATAAATTTAATTACTCGACGAACCTCACAATTCCAATCGAAACTCTAGTTCATATTAAAACATTAAGGCTTATTATTGAGACTTTAACCTTGTGAATATTTAGGTGCCTTGTAACGATTCACGTTGGAACGACGTCTACTATTATTCTTATTAATCGTCATTATATACTTATTTGACAAGTGAGTTTTCCTTGCCCCCTTTTACTTTATTTCACACCATTTTGGGGTGAAACATGATACTTATACATTACACACTTATAAACGTTTGAGACTTGTAAAGCACTTGCAATTCATCCTTATATCTTGTCATGGTTATTTGTATGTTGTAAGTGATTATATGAGATACATAGTTTGTTGCAATCATTAACTATTGCTAGCCTGGCGACGTCTTAGATCTTTGGGCCTGACAAGCCTATTTGGTGCTAAAGTCGATGTATTGCCGACTCCTAGGAGCCGTATGCTTGTGCACTAGGGAACCAAATACACTTAGCCAATCTTATATACTTGTAATCAAGTCGAGGTTTGATTGTGAAGATATGTGTTCTATAACCTTACTAGCTTATGACCTATGACATGAATTGCTACTTGTAATCTTTTCATATTATGTATGAAAACCTTGGAAACTCACCAACTATTTTTAGTTGACCTTTTATTTTTATCATGTTTCAGGTAACACCCGAGTTTAAAGTGGTCTTTTGAAGCTTGCAATAAAACTAGGATGTGGACCTAGTTAAATAAATGAAATGTTATGTTATGTTTGATATTTGCTTGAATGTATTTCATGGTTGAGACTTATGTTGTAATTCCTGTTGAAGCTATTAATTTGAATATTTACATTTAAACATAGCGTTATGTGGCTGTGAACAATCGTAACTCTCACGCCTCGACGATTCCGCCGTCTAGGTTGGGGTGTGACAGAAAATCCTTGCTTAATTGGGAGAAAGTGAGCTGACTTTGACAATCTGTCAACGACAACCCATATCGTATCATTTTTCTTAAATGTCCTTGGCAACCCTGTCACAAAATCCATGGAAATATCATCCCATTTCCATACAGGAATAGGTAGTGGCTGAAGCAGACCACTAGCTCTTTGATGCTCAATCTTAACCTGTTGACAAGTAAGGCAACGGCTAACATACTTAGCCACATCCTCTTTCATACCATTCCACCAGAAATTCTGACGAAGATCACGATACATCTTAGTAGATCCTGGATGGATAGAGAACGGAGAACTATGTGCCTCAGCTAATAACGATTCTCGTAGAGAAGAATCATTAGGCACACATAAACGTTTACCACACCAGATTACTCCGTGCTCATCTACTCTGAATTCTGATTGTTTACCAATCTCCACATTCTGTAAGATTGCCCAGAGTTCACCATCGTCTTTCTGTGCGTTCTTAATCCGGAATATTAAGTCTGACTCAATCTGGAGTGTTGCAAGATATCCGTTGCTCTTGCCAATAAGTAGGCCAATACCCAATCTATCAAGATCAGTAACGTTGTGTGGTTGTAGCTGTAGGGAGGCTACTGTTCCTGAGCTCTTCCTGCTAAGGGCATCAGCTACCACATTGGCCTTTCCCGGATGATACTGAATATTGGCATCATAATCTTTTAACAACTCTAACCATCTTCTCTGCCTCATGTTTAGTTCCTTTTGTGTGAAGATATATTTCAAGCTCTTGTGATCAGTAAAAATATCACAAGTCTCTCCGTAAAGATAATGACGCCATATTTTCAACGCGAAAATAACAGCAGCGAGTTCAAGATCATGCGTAGGATAATTAACATCGTAAGGTTTCAACTGCTGTGAAGCATAAGCAATGACCTTACCATGCTGCATTAGCACACATCCAAGTCCCGTTTTAGAGGCATCGCTGTAAATCTGATATCCACCCGTGCCCGATGGAAGTGTGAGAACAGGAGCAGACACCAATCTTTTCTTGAGCTCTTCAAAACTTTTCTCTCGTTCGTCATTCCAAGAGTACTTAACCCCTTTCCTTAACAGTTGCGTAAGGGGTAAAGCTATAACAGAAAAACCTTCAACAAATCAGCGGTAGTAACCAGCAAGGCCAAGAAAACTACGGACTTCTGTGGCTGAGGTCGGTCTAGGCCACTTAGTGATCGCCTCTATTTTAGCAGGGTCCATCATAATACCATCCGCAGAAACGACATGACCCAAAAAGGATACCTTGCTCAGCCAAAATTCACACTTTGAAAATTTAGCATAAAGCTTCTTTTCACGTAGTGTTTCGAGCACGATACGAAGATGATTCTCATGCTCCTCCTTACTTTTAGAATAAATTAAGATGTCATCGATAAATACAATGACGAACTTATCGAGGAACTTGCGAAAGAATCGGTTCATTAGGTCCATGAATACGGCCGGGGCATTAGTTAACCCGAACGGCATAACCAGGAACTCATAGTGACCATACCGAGTACGGAAGGCAGATTTAGGGACGTCAGACTCCTTGATCTTTAACTGATGGTAACCAGACCTCAGATCGATTTTAGAGAAACACTTTGCACCCTGAAGCTGATCAAATAAATCATCAATACGAGGCAGAGGGTAACGATTACGGATAATGATCTTGTTGAGTTCTCTGTAGTCAATGCAGAGTCTCAAAGAACCATCTTTCTTCTTCACGAATAGGACCGGTGCGCCCCAAGGCGAGACACTTGGTCTAATAAATCCCAAATCTAGTAATTCCTGTAACTGCTCCTTTAACTCCTTAAGCTCCATAGGTGCCATACGATACGGTGCCTTAGAAATCGGTTCAGCACCTGGAATAAGATCAATAGTGAATTCTACCTCGCGATCTGGTGGGAGTCCGGGTAACTCCTCAGGAAACACGTCAGGAAAATCACAAACAATCGGATAATCAGATATGTTCGGCTTTTCAGAAGATGTAGTTTTCACCGAAGCTAGGAATCCCACGCAACCGTGCGATAAGAGTTTCTGAGCCTTAAGCGCAGAGATGATTTTCAACGATTTCCGAGGCTGAGTCCCTTGATAAACAAGTTCAGGGCATTGAGGATTTCCAAATAGAAAACGACGAGTCTGGCATTCAATAGTAACGTGATGTCGAGTTAACCAGTCCATACCAAGTATGACATCAAAGTCACTCATTTGCATAGGAAACAAATCAGCTTTACGAATAATAGACTCGATTCTGATCGGACAATCTCTATAGACATGCGAGATGATAGTCGACTCTCCTAATGGAGTTGTAATAGCCAAAGCGTGCTCTAACGCAGTCGGTGCAGTCCTTAAGTACTTAGCAAACAAAAGAGATACGACAGAATGCGTAGCGCCCGTATCAAATAAGACATAAATATCCCGCTTTCCTATGCAAAGGGTACCGGAGATCATACCTAGGGTGTTTATTATCAGTATCAGATAAGACATATATATGTATATAATACGTTGCGAACTAAGGGGTCAGAAATATACCTAGTGCGTTAGCTGCTTCATTTGCAGTGAGTGCAAAAACTCGTCCTCCAGTTGCAGGTTTAGCTTGATTCCCTCCAGCATTATTACGAGGGTCGCGCTGAGGGCAATCCCTAATCATGTGTCCTGAACGTCCGCATCTGAAACATAATCCTCCGGCCAGACGACAAGCCCCCTTATGAAGTTTCCCGCATGTGTTACACTGAGGAATAACATTCCGATCCTGATTAGGGTGCTGCTGATTTGGTGGTGGAGCACGAGTAGGAGCCTGCTGAGTCTGATTATGAGTTGATTTCTGGTTTTGGTTTCGATTTTTCCATGATCGGGAGTTATTGTTGTTGTTGCGATCGAAACGGTTTCGACGGTCTCGTGGTGGTGAAGACTGATTCTTATTCATATGAGAAGATGACTGATCATGGTCATTCTCTCTAGGCCACTTACGGTTATCATCATACGACTTCCTTCCATTCTTTTTATCATTATATAGGTTTTTAACAGCATCAACCACTTCATTAATATCTTTAAACCGATGATTCAATATAAACTTTCGATCCCTTTCACATATGGCCCACTGAAAATTTTCTGTCTGCTCTTGCGGTGAGCCTGCAGATGCACCAAGAAAACTCACCAACCGCGTAAATCGTGTCTTGAAATCTGTTATGTGCTCGTCATCCCTCTGTCTAATATTAGCATATTGTCTACGATACTCAGTGCGGTCAGCAGCAGTGAAGTATTCCTCATAAAACATTCCTCGGAATTTATCCCAAGGAAGTGTAGCTGCATATTCGTTTCCTCCTCTAGCTTGTTTCACAGTAGTCCACCATCTGTGAGCATCATCTTCTAACTTGTATGTAGCCAGCCTTACTTTGTATACGTCCTCGACACCAAGTACCTCAAACAATTTCTCAATATGACTGATCCAGTTTTGCACCTCGACCGGATCATTAGAAGTACTGAAAGACTTAGGCCTTTGCTTCTGAAAACGTTCCAACCAGACATGAATACCATCACGGGGTGGTGGTGTATTATCACTGGAAGGTGCTCCTGTGTTGTTCCCGCCAGAAGGTGGCTCTGAGTTATTTCCACCGGGTGGAGGTCCTGTGTTGTTTCCCTCCGAATTTGCCTGTTGCATCTGCTGGATGACTGTTTGAGCAGTCTGAGTCATCAGATTAGGGAGTATTCCAGAAATAGCAGCGTTTACGGCATTAGCAACGAGGGTTTCAAGAGGAGTATCAGATGAGGGGCCATTCGAGTTATTGCGGTTGTTCACACGTCTCTTAGGAGCCATCTGAAATGAAGATACACGTGTGAATACTGGAATTTAGATTGGGAACAAAATTAGATCCTAACCCAACGTCTACCCATTACCTCACAAGTTTATTATTATTGTTTAAGTTTTCTACAGGAAAGAGCCTTTGCTCTGATACCATAACTGTAACACCCCAACCCAGAGAGGCTGACGTGTCACTATTACAGATATCAAATCAAAAACCAAATCCATAATATTAAAGAGATAATTTCAAACACAATCAGATAATCCGAAAGAACCTAATTAAGTTATTCATTACATCAATTAAAGTAAAATCCAATCTTGATCTTCAACCACTCTTCACTGATTTCCCGGAACCCCTTGATTACCTACAATCAAATAAGAAAACACCACAAAAAGGAAATACGGCTGAGCCAAAAGTTGCTCAGTGACGGAAATAACAATAGTAACGATACGAAGCATAAATACTTATATCTGAATACTGAACGGATCATATGATACTGAAACGGAAATCTGAATCTGAACATATAATACTGATACTGAACTGAACATGTAATACTGAACTGAACTGATCTACACGACGCGTATATACAAACAGAATAAGTCGTGTAATATAAGAAGTACCCAGAGCCAAAACTGAACTGATAAGTACATAGCTAGCTAGACTATGCACTAATGAGATGGTGTGTGGGGCGTACACACATGATTCCATCCCCCGGAACTGAACTGAACTGAACTGAACTAGGATCGATCCATCCGCCTCCCAGATATTATGGCCAAAGTACTACCTGAGTACTAACGTGTTAACGGAGACGCCGTGAACTATTTATTACACACCGTCACGAAAAGTGTCACATCATTGACGCCACAATGACATGTCAGAGAGCTCGGGTAACAGAGTATCAAATCAAATGGTAGTACAACTACCAACATATAACATATCAATAAAACATTTATAGGAACATGCAATAATGAGCACAATTCATAAAATATATATTGCATGCTACAGGTGTCAATAAATAACACTAATGAGTCGAATGAATCGGAGCATAATCAAATAATAAGGATATACGAATAATAAAGGCTAAACGATTCATATTAACGGAAATAACGTATCAAAAATCCGTACTACAAAGTAACGGAACAGAACTTATACTATGACAAAGATAACCAAGAATCCGTACTACAAAGTAACGGAAACAAATTGTGAATACTATGATAATCAAAGGAACAGAATCCGTACCTCATACACGAGTGACAATATTCAGAAACAAGGTCTAGACTCGGTTAACGCCGCGAGAACCTTGTATCCTTAAACAATTCTGAGCTTGATAAAGAAAAGGATGATCACCAACAAAGCAATCCTAACTCTCACACGGTTTACGTACTCAATTCCACTCGATCTCATCGAGTTCTTGTTGTTGGCTATCCGTTGACCTCGGTTGACCATGCTTGACCAGCTTTGACCGATGTTTTACCTAACCCAAAACGTACCAAAATCATATTCAAACACTAATATATTGTTATCTAATACCCAAACGCAACCATAATCTCAACATACGTTAGCAACTTCTCGGTTGTCTCTTACCATCGATATTCACCACATGCAGCCACTTTCATCACCATCATAACCCGACAACCACTACCACAATTATCACCATGACGGACAACGACCATCAACCGCCAACATCAACCACAACCATCAGTCGCAACCCCACACCAACAAAACCGCCACCTAAACCCGATGACCACCACAACAAACACCAATTTACATCATCACCACTGCCATCACCTTGCCTTACAGCAACTACAACCATGATTACTACCAAAAATCAATAACAACCAACATCAACACCATCAGTAACCATCACAAACACCAATTTACAGCAACAAACACCAATTTACAGTCATAACCAATAATCATAGTGCAGCCATAAACCACCCATCATCCTCACCTTACACCACCCTCGTAGCCAAAACATCAATTCCAGCCACCATTACCAACACAACCACTATCTCGAGCCTCGATCTGGTACAAATCTATACATGCAACCTAGATCCTACTGATTTTCAGTATGTAGTTCAGGAAATCATAAGACAAACGACTAGTTTGGTTCTCGGTCAGCCTTACCGAGGAAGAGAGACAGTGGGGGCGGTCTGGGACACCTTCGGGTGCCTCCTTTCCTTCGCGGTCTAGGCTGCTGTCGCCGGTACCATCACAACCATCACCAAACACCAACCAAGGTACTAACATCCACGGTCACAATCATCACCATCGGGACCTCGTCGGCCTCCGAATCCACCACCATCGCGACCGCACCCCTCCATCGCAACCTCACGCCACCAAATCACCACCGTGGCTTCGCCATTTGACTGCTATTAGCTTTGCGACCGCCCTCGACACCACCACTCCAAGACCGACCTGCAAACCGCCGCCTTCTTCTTTCGATTCCCGTTGCCTCATTGAGTTTTAGGAGAAATTGAAGCTGCCATCGTGACCGCAGAGGAGAGGGGAGTCCGTTTTGGTGTGGCACTCGCCACCACTCGCCGGAGGCCGGCGCCGGTGGCCGGATAATGGCCGGAGTTCGAAGAAAGGGGGAAAGGGGGAGAAGGTCGCGACTGCCTCTCCTCTCTCTCTGATTTTGGGTTTTTTTTTTATATGGGTATTATAAAGCTAATGCAAACAAGAAAAAAATGGTGGGTGATGCCTATGGAGTGGTGGGTGATGGTAGTGGTGGAGGTGCTAGAGGTGGTTTAGATGTGTTCAAACAAGAAAAAATGGGGTTAGGTTGCAATATAATAACACTTTTAGTCCAAGGGTATTTTTGTCTTTTATTAAAAATCTTACTGAGAAATTGGATGAAGTTAACGGTTTGGACCTAATTGTGACAAATTTTAAACCACAGTGGTTAAACCAGGCGTTTTTAAACTATTGGATGAAAAGCGTTATAATCACCAAACTACAGGGACTAAAAGCGTAATTTAAACAATTACTTTACTAAATGCATAAGATACAAATATACAATCAGTTTTGAGGGTAAAATTATATTTTTAACATTACTTATAAATTACCCCTACAATTAGTTACATAATAACCTTATAATTACTGTAACTTACATAAAATTTTATATTATCTGTCAATAAAATAAAAAAACTTAATTTGTTTTAAGATTTCAGTTATATCTTTTAATTTATCATGTTTAAAAATATTTTGAAACTACAATTGTAACCTGTGTATTTTTAAATGTTTTGATGTAAATTTTTTGCTGAACCGATCTTTATTTTGTGATATACAATAAGTTAATGTGTAAATATACAAGTTATCATGCAAAACACATTTATTTGGTATTTTAAATTTTGGATTAGAAAAAATATAATAGAACTTTTATAAAATTACTACAAGAGTAACAAAATTAGAAACACGTGTCGAATATAAAATGTCGTCCCGTCGTATTGTGCGAGCACCATTCTAGTTTTAAAATATATTATATATGCATATGGTCCACCATTAATGGTTCGTTTGATTATGCTGAATTTTTATGTTAATTTTTTCATATCAACTATTTGTATGTGTTGATTTTCGTTTTTGACGTATTAAGGTTACTTTAGCTTGAGTAATTTTTATTTATAAGTAATTATTTTTTTATGAGAGACCAGGGTATAAACCTGATAAATGATATATTGAAGTAGTTTAGGGCATAAGGACGGTTGGCTTTGATGTAGACACAACCGGCATGCAATTGCAAATTGAAATCTCCTAAAGAGAGCATGTTTAATTTATGTGGAGCCCTAAAGTTAACGGTGTAAACAAATCAAGTCGGCTCAAGAGCTCTTGGAATTGGCTCGCTAAAAGCTCGAATTGAGCGGAGCTTAAACGAGCATAACTTCGAGTTCGAGCTCATGCTATTACTCTTTTGATAAACAAGCCCGGGCTTCACATATCAATCTCGAGTCGGCTCGCAAGCCTAAACACGATTTAGTTTTTATTTAGTATATTAATTATGTATCTATATAAGTTGTTATTATTATATATAAAACTATGATAAAAATTAAATAATATATTATATTATATATATAAAGTATAACTGTAAAATATTATATAAAAGTAGTTATAAATTATATAAATAAAATAATTAAATAATAAATGAGTCAATTCCGAGCCGAAATCAAGTTCGGAAAATATATCATGAGCCGAGCTTGGCTTTAAAAATATTATTTTGAATGAAGCTCAAACTCGAACTCTCTCAAAATGTAACGAGTCGAGCCTGAACCTTAACAAGCTTCGACTCGACTCGTTTACGCACTCACGTAAGCCACAAGGGCGCTAAAAGTCCCTTACTCCCTCGTAACCCATAACTAGAGACGCTAGAGAAAGCACCTAAATTATTCTCTTATGACAACATAACTATAATATTTATCATCTTATGAAGACGTCAATATATTAAAAAAATACATCTTGCATCTTTTTTAGATGATTAACATGTAACGTTAAAAAAGTTTGAAAAACGTTTTTTTAAATAATGTTACTTTATTGCACAAATTATCAAGTGCATAATACTTAAAAAGCATAAATGCTAAAATCGTGTAACTAATATTTGATAGCCAGAAACGTTTATAAATAACATGGCAAACATATTTTGATCTTTTTGTATCTTTTTAATTATTTTTATTTTTGAACAGCAATGATCCGTTCACCTAAGATCATCCTGTAAACGAATCATCCTTCCGCCCGAAGAGCAGAGTACGGTGACGCGGCTCACCTTGTTTAAGAGAAAACCCACAACTAAAAAAACTCTCTGGTTCATCCTGAAACGAAACTCGAACCCACGACTCATATTTAAAAGATATAGGACTACCACTAGACTAGAAAACGTCTTGGTAGTTATATTAATATAATCAAGTTGGCAACAGTCATATTTTACTTTTTAGTCATATAACTAATTATTATCTCGAGAATGATTCTTAAATATTTTCTATTTTCTATTCTAATTAATCGCAATTGTCGGTGGGAGGAATTTTTTTTTCCTTTTTTTTTTTCGGGTGTGGGTTTATGTTCATCCAAAGAAATAGAGAGAGGGAGGAGAAAAGAATTCAGAGAAGAGAGAAAGAGGCGCCGCGACCTCCCCCTTTCTCCCCCCTGTTCCCTTCGATCCGGCCAAACCACCGGCCACCGGTAGTCGATTCCGGCGAGTGCCGGCGATTTGACGACAGCCCCGGCTCCCCTCGACGCCCCGGTCGTGATAGTGGCTTTAATTTCTCCTAAACGCAACAAAGCCACGGGAATCAAAGGTCAAAGAGTCGGTCGCGGGTCGGTTCGGGAGATGGTGGTTCCGTTGGTGTTGGCCCGACAGCGGTGATGGTCGACTCAGACGACTACAAGGGTCGTTCGAGACCCGACGATGGTGGTGATGTCGGCAGTGGTTGAGGCGGTCGCGGTTACGGAGGTCGGTCATGGGTGGTCACGATGGCGATGATGAGGATGGCGGTGGTGGTTCTGGAGCTGGAAGTCGGCAGTGGTGTTGATTGTGGTGGATTGTGGTTCGTGGTCAGAGACCACCACAACTCTCGGCTAGTGGTGGTCGGTGTCGGCTGTGGCTGCAGACGTGGGATGCTCAAGGTCGATGGTTTTGGCAATGGTTGTTGGCTGTAATCATGGCTGTTGTTGATATTGGTCGTTGTGATGGTGCTGTCGGGTAGTAGTGGCTTCGGTTGTGGTGATGGTTGGGGCTGCATGTGGTTGGTATCTGGGTAATGGTTGCAAAACAACAGTAAGAAAATCTCCATTCTCCAAGTTTGATATGGTAGCATGTGGTTGAGAGGTAATTAGGATTGCAAAACAAGCACATGGCGGTGGCGGTGTGGCGGTGGGGGTTGTTTGAGGTCTAATTTAAAGGGTTTGTTCGTGTCTTTTCTTTTTGAGGAAGCTTCAAATCTGTCTGCTTGTGGTTGTTTGAGGTCTAATTTAAAGGGTGTAGGTGGTGCAGAGAAGCAAGTAAGAAAGATATGAAGCTTCAAATCTGTCTGCTTTTGGTGTTTGAAAGTGTGATTGAAGAGCATAGCAATGTTGAGGGTTGCTAATACTTGCAATGCTTTGCTGCAAGAACTTCAGGTGCTCACTTTTCAGTTCAATTCTTTAGATAATAAAAAAATTAACCTAGCCTTTTGTAATTGTCTTCTTGCAATTCTCTGTTATGTTCTTGGGTTCTTTTTGATGGGTGCATAATAAAGATGTGAAATTTGAATGGTTTTCATGGTGTTTTTAAGAGTTAAAATCGAAATCTTGAATTGGGTCTCTGTTCTTCTGTTTGATTCTGAAGTTAATGAAGTTCTTGAAACTGGGATCCCTAAATGAATTTATTAAAGTTTCTTGATTTTCATTTACTTATGATCACAGGATTCACTGTTTAGCAGCTAACTTTCTTAAAGATCTTTGAAATTGATTACTTAAGCAATTTGAATGTTCATTATTGATGTTTTTGTATCTGTTTTTGTGTCATCAGCAAATATGGACAGACATAGGTGAAACAGAGGCAGAGAAAGATAGAATGTTGATAGAACTGGAGATAGAATGTTTAGAAGTGTACAGAAGAAAACGCGATGAGGCTGCGAGCGCAAAAGCCCGTCTTCATCAATCTGTTGCTGCAAAAGAAGCTGAATTCGCCGCACTCATGGCTTCCCTTGGAGATCTTACCATCGAATCCCCGGTAAGTTTTTATATTTTACCTTCTAAAAACACGCGATAATAGTCATTCAAAGTAAACGAGCTGAATTTGTCACATGTGTATTTGCAAATAAGTTTGTGTTTATGCTTCAGTCAGGTTACACCGACGAATTGACTTCAATTATTTGCTTCAGCTTTTAATAATCTATATGGGGTTCTGGATGCTCTCTTGATTGCATAATTATTGAAAGTGGGTGATTATTGGTCTATTCATATAGCAGCTGCCAATGGTCAGATCGAGGTGGGTGTTTCAAGATTTCTTGAAATTGTTATTCACGGTTCTTGTAAAGAGTAGATTGTGGATCTTTTTGTGGAATTTGATTGGTTTGTTGGTGTTTTCTTTGTGGGTTTTTCTTAGATTGTTTCATTGCTTTTGGAGGATCGATCTGTCAATCCTGATTCTTTCAATCGCCATAAACAGGTGTGTTTCAGTGTTTGTGTGTTGATTGAAGTTTATTTGATGTTTACGTTGAATAGTCTGTTAGTTTTTTCAATTGTTTATGGTCTTGTGTATACTATTGTGTTTTGAAGTTGTCTAATTGTTTATTTGTTAGACTCCATTGATGTTGGCTGCAATGCATGGGAAGATTGATTGTGTTAAGAATACAGAATTGTCTATATAAATTTCAGTTACAGTTCATAGTAGTTTTTCTTATTTATTTATTTATTATATCAATTTTAATGCTTAAATGAATGATGTGAACAGCAAAGTTTCTTCCGGAAATTAATGGATTTGTTTAGAGTATGCGAAGATTTGGAAAACAAGGAAGGCCTTCACATGATATACAAAATTGTCAAAGGGATCAGACTCAACAGCCCTCAGATCTTTGAGAAAATTTTTGGTGATGAATTAATCATGGATATTATTGGATGTCTTGAATGTAAGTTGTTTTTCTTTGTAAATTTCTGAAATCTTCTTTGTTTCCTTAATGCTGACTCATGATCACTGGTTTTTGTTGGGCCTATAGATGACCTGGAAAGACCTCATGTCAATCATAGAAACATCCTCAAAGAACATGTTGTCTTTAAGGAGGTATATATTATTATCTTTTGATAAAATAATGTTCTTTTTATCATTTTGTTATTAATTATATAACTTCAATGTTCACTCATGTAGGCCATACCAATTAAAGATGGCGATTGCTTTTGTGTTTGCTCGGGAGTACAACCTGCATCCTGATGTTCTGACCACTGCGTAAGTTACTGATATTTTAGTGTTCCTTGACAAAAGAGGCGGGTTGGTTAACGAGTCATTTTGCTAAGGGTCAAAACGGGTCAGATCAGTTTGTGTTAACAGGTAACTCTTTAGTCTAAGGGGCTGTTTGTTTGGGTCTGACCGAGACGCGAACGTCTGACTCGTATAGAAGTATAAAATTGTAACACAAAAGCCCGGCGCAACACGCCGGGGAATCAACCTAGTTATAAATTAATAGTTTAATTCCTTTCTATAGAGGACACGAGGCAGTATTAAGGGCAACTCATTCCTTGGGTTTTCATATTTCCCTTAAAATAAGGGTTGGTGTTTCCGGTTTTTCGTGGGTCCAATATTCATCATGCTGCACCCTTTATTTTCTTCTTTATGATTTACTGATTTAGGACAATAAATAATAAAAAAATACGACAATTAATGTTTGGCATCAGAAACCATCTTTAAATAATGAAGAAAACTCTAAGAGCATTTGCATCACATCCATTACTAGTTAATCATCCTCCATCTCTTGTTCATTCAACATGAAGTTGATGTCAAGTGTTCTTGTGTCAGCAACCTTGGCGGCCGTGGTGGTGCTTCTGATGGCGGAAGCGCAAGTCATGAAGGCGGAAAAGTGTGAGGTGAAAGTTTTGTTGCGTGCTTGTGGAGTTCAATTACGACTTGGAGGAGTACCATCGGCAGCATGTTGTAAGATATTAAGGATACAACATCAATGCATATGCGGTTACCCGCAACATAGAGAGTGGTCAGGTATCTACAAGATTTGTGGTTTCTGTCATGTTCCCATGCCACAATGTTGAACTAATGATGAATTTGTAACCTCAAATGTGATTATATAAGTTTGTGTTTTGCTATTAGTGGGATTATGGTATTATATTAGGATTGTTTGTTTGTTAAATGGTATGTTAATTTTTAGGCTATGTGCATAGGCATGATCAGGGCTTGACCATCTCTGTTTACGCCAAGCCAACGATGACACACCTGTCGTGACGGGTTTTGACAAAGTGACCATGGTCATGGCGTGTGAGTGAGAGAGACTTTTCTTTTTTTCTTTCTTTTTGTTAAGTTTTCACCAATAACAATAGTCCACAACAACATTTTGTAAATCTAAAGATGTTTTTATGGATAGTTATAATCATATAAGTTGTTATTATTGGGGTTGGTGATCAAGTGATAGAGATAGATTTTTAAAACACCTAAGATTTTAATATCACAAGTTCAATATCATATAGAAGAAAAATATCGCCAGTAAAAAATATATAAGTTGTCTTAATTAACCACATAAGATGTATATCTTATTTTCCAATCAAACACTTGAACCTATACGAAAACCCACTGTACATAATTAATGTTCGTTTTCAACAGTAATCTCTATCTCTATATATATAATAAAAGAAAAGGTTTCAGTCACATGTCATCATTTTAAGCCATTTGAGTCCACATGTCACAATTTAAGACATAAAATGCCAAGTGTCAGCGTATTACTCAATCTCTAATTTCACTAAAAATTAAAAGTACGCGGATCTGTATGACCCACCGGTTTTCAAATCGGGTTGCAATATAACCCTGGTTCCATTCATTTCGCAACCCTAATTCTGTCTCATCTTCTTCTTCATCAACTGAATGCTCATTCATTTCGCATCTAAGGTACATCCATGTGTCTAAGTTGTACATGTCTAGCACATAAACGAATTATTGATTATGATAGATTGATAGGGTCACCAAATCATTAAAACGACATCCCTAAAACCCATGTTTTATTTAACGAATACATACACTCTCTTCTTAAAATACCGTGTGACATATTTTTGAAGCCTCTTACACTTCACACGGAAAAGGCTCCATTTTATGTAATGTTTGAATAATTGTAGAAAGCATAATTAAGTTCCATTATCAATGTAAGTAATTTTTTTTTCTTAAAAAGCGGTGTTTTAAGTGGTTTCTAGAATACATTCCATCATAGTGATTGTTATTAAAGTATTTTGTGGAGCAAATGTTGGGCACTAAAAAAGGCAACGCCCGAAGACTACCGGGTCAACTTATCGTGAGGTCATACAACCGACAAGATTTTGGGACCCTGATACAAAGATATTATTTTTGAAAGACAACACTAATGTTGGACGCTAGTGATTTGATTCGTTTAACACGGTAGTCGTGTTCGTTTTTCTAGATTATTTTAAAAATTCTAAAATAAAAAGGTATAGAATTTTGGGTCGCACATCTGTCGTTCAAAAGAAAATTAACAATACGTTGTGCGCTATTGTCAAAACAATGTATTATGTCACATCAGCGACAAATCATTTGTTTTCTTAGGTGGTGTTTGTTTTTTAGAAGAAGAGCTTCTAAAGCTCTTTTGTCTGCGCCAAAAAGAGGCGGGCAGATGTTTGAGATCTGCATAGTGTTTGTTTTTTTGAAGACGTTTCATTAAAACGTCTGCGTGACCTCTTCTTGGTGCAGACATAGACTTCTCACTTCTACAATCTTCTAACCTCTTCTGCCCTCCTTCTACCCTCCTCATTCCCCTCACAATATTCCTTCAACCCAATCTCTCGTCTCCTTTCCCTGCCAAGATCGAATCCACCAGCTAGGGTTGTTGTTTTTGACCGCTGTCGGAGGCCGACTATAAGGTGTCGCCGGAATACTACGCCGGAGGGGTTTCTTGCGGGATTTGCCTCCGGCGCCGCCGCTTTTGTACGGAGCAGTTCCGTCGCCGGCCGTCGACATGGGGGAAGCTGGAGCTGCTGATATAAATTGCGTACAAAGAGGGATTGAACGGTGTGGAGAGGATGAAGAAAGGGGCCCTCACTACCAGCAAATGGACAGTGATGATAGATGGTGTTCTGTTTCTTCAGCTAATTCTGCTGCTGATGCTGCGGGTTCAGTTTATGTTTCATGTCTTGAAAGAGAATTGGTGCCCAATTTGTTGATTATGTGCTCTAATAAGGCTGCCAAACCCATGCTGGAGCAGCTAGAACAGACGGGGCAAGAAAATGGAACCCAAACGTCGAGTGAACCCAAGCAGGTTATTGTAGTTACTGAAAGTCCGTGTGTTATGTGGCAATTGGATTGCAACCAAATGATGTTGAGTTCTGTTATTTAGGAAGTAACCATGGTTATTGTTTTTAACTTTTTATTCAATTTCAGTTTATTTCATCAGTTTATTTAAATTTATGTTTATTTTAACTTTTTATTAATTTCAGTTTATTTCATCAGTCTGCAGACGTTACAAAACAAACAGTCTTCTTAATACAGGCTGCAGACGTTTGGTCCACCTCTTCTCCTACAGATGTCTGCAGATGTGGTCTGCAGACTGCAGACGTTTTACCTCTTCAGAAACAAACAGCACCTTACTTTCTTTAGATTTCAGTTGTATTTGTTTGTCATTTTACTCGGATGTTACATTAACTTAATTTTATTATAAATTATTTTTAAACCAATTTTAAAACAAAATATAAATGGAAATGAATTTTCGTTGATTAAAATAATAAAATTTATTTGCAAATACTTAGATACTAATAAAATATAGTAAGCAGGTTCACACTTTAATTGAAGCACCAGTTGCAGCATCAGCCTATTGTTTTTGTTATTCGTCCAACGATTTATTGTTGTATGATTGTTTTGAAAACCGGACCGGGTCGGCCGGTCCGACCGGTTGGACCGGGAACCATATTCCAATCCGGTCCGGTTCGGTGCTTAAAATTTTAACGTTAAACGAGTTGAACCCACGGTTGGACCGGGAACCGGACCGGTTGAACCGGTTTTTTTATATATTTTTTTATTTTTTTGTAATTTTTACACATATTTATAAAAATAATTATTATTTTATCCGGTTCTTATATACGGTCCGACCGGTTACCGGTTGAAAACCGGTCCAACCAGCGAACCGGTAAGACGTCTGGTTCACTATCCGGTCCGGTTTTAAAAACATTAGTTGTATTTAGCCAATAATATAAATAAAGAATTCAAATAGTTAATAGCAAAGATTCTAAGTTTATTGAATTCCTATGCGTGTCAAATTTATGTTATGTGAGTCTGCTTAGCTCAGAGGTTAGAGCATCGCATTTGTAATGCGATGGTCATCGGTTCGATTCCGATAGTCGGCTTTTCTCTATTTATTTTATTTTTATTCGATGTTTTACATGATTGATAATGCATCTTTGTCATGTAAAGTTTGATGAGATTGTGTTTCCGGAGATGACGTTCCCTCACTTGAATTGGACTTGTCACCAAATGGTTGATGATCTTGTTAAAATTAAAAATAAAGATAAACAAGTAAATTTTAATAAGTTATAGATAAGAAGTAAATAAAAAAACAAAATATTATAGAGTGCAGAAAATATTGTGAGAGATTGTTTAAAAGTGTGTGTGTATATATATTTAAAAGTGTGTGTGTATATATATATATATATATATATATATATATATATATATATGTAGAGGTTCTAATAAAAAATAAGTTTTGCATAAGTAGGCTAAGAAGAAATAAGGAGATTACATGTGACACTCTTCAAATTAGGGTTAAAGGGCATTATGGTCCTAAATACACTCATTAGTCCCGTTTGTATTTTATCAAAATGCAGCACAAATTCGAATGCAATGTGCTGTTTTATTAAATACATCATATCATCATACTTGATCATGATGGATATGCAGAAATCAAAGCTCTTGGTACACAACAAGAGTTATTCCAAACCCTAGCATGCATCTTCAGGGCTGATAGCCTCTTGCCCTTGAGATTCATTATTCATTAACGCTTGTACCCCATACATCCTGCTTTGTTGGGGGTTCTCTTTCTCATGGTTCATCTTGCATCTGTCAAACCATCATTGAAGTAGCAGCACTTGAATCTCTTCAATGGCGAAGAATTACGTCAGAGAAAACGTTCCTCTGTCGAGATTCGGAGTGTTAGTCGCACAATTGGAATCTATAGTCGCTTCCGCATCTCACAAGCTACCTGATCCTCTCCTCTGCTTCGATCTTCTCTCCGATCTCATATCCTCCATTGATGAAGAGCCCAAGGTCTGTGTATCTAACTATCTATGAGTCTGTACGGTTGATTGTGATTGTGTGATTTGTTTCGCTTCAGTACTGATACGGTGATTTTGTTCGTTAACGATTCTAAAAAGTAAAACCTAGAGCTTTGTGCTGTTTTATGAAATACAGCACAGCTTTGTGCTGTTTTATGAAATACAGCACAGCTTTGTGCTGTTTTATGAAATACAGCACAGCTTTGTGCTGTTTTATGAAATACAGCACAGCTTTGTGCTGTTTTATGAAATACAGCACAGCTTTGTGCTGTTTTATGAAATACAGCACAGCTTTGTGCTGTTTTATGAAATACAGCACAGCTTTGTGCTGTTTTATGAAATACAGCACAACTTTGTGATGTTTTATGAAATACAGCACAGCTTTTTTCTTGTGTGTATGTGTCGGTCTTTGGGCTGGACTTATCATTGGTTTTGTGACCGAGTACTACACCAGCAATGCTTACAGGTATATTTATATTACATCCGAAGTTCCTTTTTATATTTATTTTCACTTTCTTATGTGAAGCTGTATATTCTTCTTATTCATGCAGCCCTGTGCAAGATGTTGCTGATTCTTGCAGAACTGGAGCCGCAACAAATGTTATTTTTGGTCTTGCATTGGGATATAAATCTGTAATTATTCCTATATTTGCTATAGCAGTCAGCATCTTTGTTAGTTTCAGCTTTGCTGCCATGTATGGTATTGCGGTTGCTGCTCTTGGAATGCTTAGCACCATTGCCACTGGTCTTTGTGCTGTTTTATAAAATACAGCACAGCTTTGTGCTGTTTTATGAAATACAACACAGCTTTGTGATGTTTTATGAAATACAGCACAGTTTTGTGCTGTTTTATAAAATGCAGCACAAAACGTTAAAAATGTAGCACAATTTCACATAATTTGATTTTTTTTTGTAAAAAACTATAGTAATACTATACTCAAATTAAAGAGAAAAAAATGCTTGATTTTATGATGTAATTTATTTAAAAAAATAATATCGTATGAAAAAAATTTTAGCATTTAAAAAAATAGGGAGAAATTTTAAAAAGTCAACAATTGTGGGTAATATAATAAAATACCCAAATTACCCTTGATTACTTATTTTTTCTACACTTTGATCTTAGCCATTAATTAGATAATTAGAAGGCTAAGATTACTTCTTAGCCTACTTAGGGAAAAATTATTTTTTAGGAGAACCTCCCTCTATATATATATATATATATATATATATAGGCAAATTGGAAATAAATAATCCAATCTTTATCAAATTGGCCATTAATAATCCCACCTCAAGTATTTACCAATATTGGTTCAACCTTTTTCATCTTTTTTGTTTTATGGTTCCCCGTTAAAAAAACCCTAACGGAGTTAACTCCGTTATTGGTAAATACTTGAGATGGGATTATTAATGGCCAATTTGATAAAGATTGTATTATTTATTTCCAATTTGCCAAATAAAAAAACGCCAAGTCACCGAGCCACGTAGAAGAGAGTTAACTCCGTTAGGGTTTTTTTAACGGGGGACCATAAAACAAAAAAGATGAAAAAGGCTGAACCAATATTGATAAATACTTGAGGTGGGATTATTAATGGCCAATTTGATAAAGATTGAATTATTTATTTCCAATTTGCCATATATATATAAGTGTGACTTATTATTTGAAACGGGTGACCTGTGTTACCGATCAAGAACTTTTTTTAAAAATCTTGGAAGTCCCTTTCCTCGTTTTAAATACGAATGCCGTAATTATATTACTTAAAGATAATTAGTTTTAGAAAATGTTTTTTATAATAATAGGACATACACCAAGTTCAGAATCTTTTTAGAACCAATCTTAACTATAATAATGTGGTTAAAGCACTTTGATTTGAAATTTGGTAATGTTTTTTCTTGAATTGTTTTGAAGACCGACAGAATAGAATCAAAAGGCATGTGTGGACTTGGAAAAACAGACTTCATTGTGTTGATTTATTTGGAGTACAGTTGTACGGATGCTCACCCCAAATTAGTCCGCAATTTCGGCTTTCTTTTTCGTCTTTTAAGTCATAATATTCGACCTTTTTTTTGTTTTTCAAAATACTTTTAATTAAAACAGATAGATCCCACAAGTTAAAAAATAGAGTGCTTAGTATTAAAAACATTAAATATTAAGAGAAAAAACTCTAATCCTGATATGTTTTTTTATTAATTATTAAAACCACTTTTAATTATATACTTATTACATGCACGTCTGTGAGTATATGCATAAAACCAGTCAATCTATTATGTTCACTTTCGTTATGCTTATACATGTGTAGGTTACACGTAATCTTTTTTATTTTGAAAAAGAGGGGTTAAAATGGCACTCCTTAATTAAGTCCTCGTTTGATTCACATAATTCTCAAAAACTGAAATTAAAATTTTAAAATTTTTCATCTAAATCTTATTTGATTAGTCAATGGATGGAATTGGAATTAAAAAAATTTCCAACATTTATTGGAATTCATATTTCTTCCACTTACCTATGGAATGTTTAACATTTTAATGGAATGTTCAAAATAAAATTCCAATTCCACTCAAAATTAACCAACCATATACATTATTATTTTAACAAGATTTCAATTTCAATTTCAATTCCAATTCTAATTTCATTTTTAATTTCAATTCCTTTACAAAACATTATACGAATCAAACGACCGCTAATATTACTTTATTTTATTTTTAATATTTTAAATTTAAAATAACTGTAAATTTTTATTTATTATTTTTGTGTATACAAAAATTGGGTTCTATTTGAATCTCTTCCAATAAATCTAAGCCCGACGTTATATATATTTCTACTAGATTAAATTGTTCATGTCCGGTAGATTAAGGTGTTGTTTGTTTCTGAAGAGGTAAAATGTCTGCAGTCTGCAGATCACATCTGCAGACATCTGTAGCAGAAGAGGTGGACCAAACGTCTGCAGTCTGCAAAAAAAAGACTGTTTGTTTTAACATCTGCAATGTTGTTGTTGTTATTGTTATTATTATTATTATTATTATTATTATTATTATTATTATTATTATTATTATTATTTTATTATTATTATTATAAAACAAACACACCTCAAAACGTTCTTATCCCTCCGACCCACCTGCAAATACTTCCGATCACTCATCTTCTCCCCACTGTTTATCTCCAAGCACATCAACCCCATCTCGTCTTCTTCATCAATCTACTCCTTTTTGCTGCTATCTCACCCCTGATCCTCCGATTACCTGTTGTACGACACCGTTCGGAACACGTGGCGCGAATTCAGCCTCCGATTCCCCTTCGCCTTTGAGCTCCCAACGCTAATCACAAACCCAAATGGGTATAAATTGTTCTGCTTATCATCTGGTTCGTCTTCTTCCAACAGTTTTGCGTACGTATGCGACTCAAGATCTCGTAATTGGGCCAGAAATGAGGGGATGCAGCGAACCCTAGGGTACAGTTACCACCAACAAGGGGTGTTCTTCAATGGGTCGTTGTATTTCGTGACGCTGCTGCGAGGCTGCTGCGAGGGGGCCGAAGGGGGGCTGTTGCGAAGGTGGCTCAAAGGGGGGTCGAAGGGGGTAGGCTGCGGGGGGAGGGCGGTGGCAGTGCGGAGACGATTGGGGGGAGGTGGAGGCGGTGGGTGAGAGGAGAGGAGTATAAGAAGTGTGAAGAGGTTAGAAGAGGTGTGAAGACATTATTCCACCTCTTCTCCAAGAAGAGGTCACGCAGACGTTTTTTAATGAAACATCTTCAAAAAAACAAACACTCTGCAGACCTCAAACATCTGCCCACCTCTTTTTGGCGCAGACAAAAGAGCTTTAGAAGCTCTTTTTCTAAAAAACAAACACCACCTAAGTTTATGATTTTAATTACAATTCGTTATTATCAAACAGGATTATTATAACTATTTATTATATTTAAAAATATAATTTATAATAATCTATCCTATCTAATAAACAAAGGTTTTTTATGCCACATGTCACTCTCTTAAACCACCCATCTGCCACGTGTCGTTCTTTCAGCCAACATCCATTTGCTATTCCCGCCTCTCTCTCCTATTAAATGATTACCTTAATTAATAATAACACTATTTAACACTTTTTGATTTAATAATAATAAAGAGATTTATTTATTAATGTTATTTCTAAATAAATAATTTTTTTATAAAATAATAAATTTATTTAAAGCATAAGACTTTTTTTTTTAAAATAAGAAATATTTAAAATTGGTATTTTTAAAAAGTTATTTTTTTAAAACCAAAAATAATTAAATTTAAGAGTTATAATAAAAAAATTTTAAATGATATATAAATTTGACATTTTCTTGATGAATTCATATGAAATCTAACAACACAATTTCTTTTTCATAAACTAATTAATAGCGTAGAAAACATTCAAACTCATATAAAAGCTAAACAAATAATATTTCGTAAATCAATTTCATGGGGTATGGTTTCGTGATTTAAAACTGAGAGTAAATAGGGACTTATTTTTAGAACTTAAAATTCTTTTAAAAAAAGAAAGATTTGAGTTATTCTTAGTTAGTATTGAATATTAAAAACATAGTAAAAATAAATCTTTCTAAACCAAAACCCTAAATCAAATTTAACGAAAAAATCAATTGTTTTTTCTAATAATAGATTAGAAATATATTGGAGTTATAACTCTCAATTTACACATTATAAATAAAATATTAAATAATTATAACTCTTAATCTCTTTACATAGGTTTTTTTCTAATAATAGATTAGAAATATATTGGAGTTATAACTCTGTAATTCTTAATGTTGCATAGGTTTTTTTTTGCAATCTCTTTACGCCATGACTCGCATTTATAAAGAAAACAAAACTTCATTCTATTTTGTATGTTGCATGGCCTTCAGATGTGTTGGAAGGAAGTTGCTACACTATGTAACACACTTTTTTGATCTAGGGACTAAATTAATGTACAGATCATGGATGTTATCTTTTAATTAGTATTTAATTAGTTAAGTTTTATGTATGATCATTAAGTAACTTTTAACCTGATCAACAACTACTCATGGAATTATACCACCTACATCGTTAATCATACTTGATATGGAACCGTTCATAGCTTAACAATCCAAGCTCAATGAACTGGAGCTATTTATTAAGAAAATAAAAATTACAGAACTTGATATGTAGGTGCTAGATGGATCCTAAGATCATCTATTCTAATAAACTAAGGTTTTTGAGGACGCAAGATATAATATTATGCATTCTCGTGTTGAATTTTCCAACTAAACGTATATACACATTTTAATTAAATAATTTCAACAATTATTACAATCATATTCTCCTTTACTTATTTGAATTTCTATTTTTTTTTCCTGTATTTCTTTCTTTCATATTAGATTAATAATATTTTTATTTCTTAATATAGTCAAACAACCTAAAAATTTCCAATATAAATTCTAAAATCATTTATATGATTTTGTTTGAATGATTTAATTACTCGTAAGTAATTTTTAAGATATTAATTGATAAGGATTTTAAGTAAATAAGCTAAACAATTATATATCTAGAATGTAAGTTTTTTATGCAAATATTTTATTAACATTTACTAAATTATAATATCTAAATTCTATCATATATTAAAATATAATTTTAAATCTTAATCTTAATTATGTGTCATTTATAATTTTTAAATATTTATTATTTCTTAACTTTAATGGTTGATAACATCTATTATAAATATAATGATTTTAAAAAGTTAAATTTATTTCACCCATGTAATACATGGGTTCTAACCTAGTTTTAAATATAATTTATAATAATACCGGAGCTTTAATAAAAAAACTTCAAAATCACGGGATTCATAAATATTTTTATCGCTATATAATTGGAAAAGGTGTCATGCATCTTGCATCTCATGTTCACGAATCACGCCACACGGGGTGGAACATATCACGCAATTTTCAACTCATGCCAAATCTTTTAGCCTAGCAATGATAAATAATGGGTGTATTGCACATTCAAGCAATCAAAGTATTTATATATCAAATAATGAACATTACATAGATTTCAACGATTATTTATTGAACCAATGAAGGTTACAAGTTGTAATTAAAAATGTTTATAAAGGTGAGCGGTGATAGTATCAACTGAAGTGCACTTGGTCTAATGATGTCAATGTATATTAAAAAAAAGTTTATATGTAATGGTTTGATGTTTTAAGTTTCATGATAAACAAAGGACGTAGTTTTAAGAGTATGATGTTAGAAATTGTGTGGGTTATTCGTTAAAGAAAATAGATAGTAACATTAAAGAATGGACAATGAGTCATAATGATTCATATGTGGAGGATAGCAAACCAAGGTTTATGAAATTAGAGTCTATCACATTCAACTAAAGTTGTATAAAAAGTTCACGGCTCGTAACTCTCTAGAAACTTGTTTAAATATAGCTTGCTCGAGATCAGATTGGTTTGCAATCAAAGCTACCGATCATCTCCCAGATGTCATGTTTATATTGATATGCATCATACAATAATGCAATACCATGGCTAGTCACCCTCCGTAAAATTTCATCACCGTATAAAATAATAATAGCATTGTAAAAATATTCAAGACATTCACGTGAGGTCCGAGCAAACACAGCTAAATATTCGTCGTATATGTTGATGAATTGACTGTTGCGAGTTAACCTATTGCTGAAGTGCATTTTTGTACTGGCATGAAACTTTATTTCCACCTCACATCGACCTTTCTTTAAACACTAGAAAGTTGTTGCGTACATATTCAACAATGCGTACAAATAAATCTCGAGGCAACCAAAACCAATTTCTAAACACCTCCTCTGTGTATTTTGGCTTCTCCACAAAATAATCGTTTAGAAGAATGTCATTAGCCCAACATGAAAAAGTTTCAAGATGGCTTTTTCTCAAACTTTCAGTCTCGTCGACGTGTTTGGTAAGAATACTAAAAAATTCCAACCCGTCGAACTGTGAATTATACGAATATAATGAAGAGGAAACAAAATAAATTTCACGAAACATTTTTATGATATGGAAATGAGTAAAAGAGATGTTTAAGAATGATGTGTAAAATTTATGATAAGTAGTTAGTATTTATAGTGTTTGAATTTTTTTTATATAGTCGTTGGGGGTGTGGGGAGAGCCAAGAGCTCTTTGAACTTTCAAATGGGCAAAGTAGCCCGACGTTAGGATGCCGTGAAACAGCAATATGGCGCGGCGGGGGATTTGTGGCAGTGTTGTTGCGCGGCACCGGCCCTTGCCTTGGGCTCGTGGCGTTGCCCCTCCCCCCAACCCAACCTTATGAAACATAACATGTTGTTTTTAAAAAAATAGTTAGTTACACAATTAGTCCCTGTGGTATGCTCATATTAAAGTATTAGTCTCAACTTTTGAGAAATTATAGCATTAGTCTCAACTGTATATCAAACTGTCACACTATTGGTCCCTTGATTGGATTACCATTAGTTTTTCCAGTTAAGTCTGTGTAAAATTATTAAAATACCCCTTTATATCAAAAAATTAAAACATTTAAATTATTAAATTAAGTGGGTCCCACCCACCCTATCTTCTTCCCCATCAATCTTCCTTTACAAGTCACCACCACCACCACAACCCCTTCATCTGTCTCAATTCAATCAGAACGTCACCGCCAGCACACACTAGTGCGCCACCGCCACCGGTGCACATCACAACCAGCATTTCGCAGCCATCACTTGCACTGTCTTTCTCTTTCTCTCTCCCCCTGATCTCTACAACCACCATTGTAACATTTCGTATTTTCGTTAAATATAAGTTAACCTCGTTAAATTCTTGTAAGGACCTTTTATGCCATTTATGAAACTTTGTGGGTTATTCTTGTTTTATTCCTTGTTTACTTAAAGTTTCTAAATCAATTAAATAATAATAATAATAATAATAATAATAATAATAATAATAATAATAATAATAATAATATTTATAAAAACAATAATAATGATGATACTAATAGCAATAATTTATAAAAAATTATTAACTTAAAAGTGTTTAAAACTTAACTAAAATTAGGGGGTTGTTTTTGTCATTTTATAAACTTTAAAAGGGAGTTTTAAGCATAAAATGATAACAAATCAAACTACAGGGAGCATTTCTGTAAAATTATTAAACCCAAGCCATTTCCCCCCTTTCACCCCCGTTTTTCCGGCGGCCCATTCCGGCCACCCTCCGGCCGCCAATTCCGGCCACCCTCCGGCCGGCTCCGGCGAGCCACAAAAACCCACTAAAAACCCCCGATTTCGATTCCGAATCGTTACAAACAAATTCTAATAACTGTTGCGAACTTGAATACATCTTAATGTTGATTAATCGTCGGTTACAAACACCATTCGATCGAATAACCGAAACACCTTTAATCACCTAGTTGTTCGAGCTTTAAACACTAATAATAATCAAATTAACTAAACCTAATCGAACGTTTATCTAACTCTAATCGATTGCAATCACCAATTACACCTGAAACACACGAAAATCACATCTTCGATTACCATCTCCATCGCGACCTGTTCATCACCTGTTCATCCTTCTTTTCGTTCGAAATCAGGTGATTAAACACACCATCCTACTCGTTTTTACATGGGGAGCAAAAGCCCCATGGTTATCAACGTTCACAGAGTTGTTTTGTGGATCAATTTGGTCCCAGGTCGATCTAGGGTTCATGGAATTTTGGGGGTTTTTCTTATGTTGTGTTGATATGATTTTAAAACCAGGTTTTACCACGGCTGCGGCCCTGGTCTACTGGTTACACACTCATCTCCCAACTTTGAGGTCCCGGGTTCGAACCCGGGCACCTTCAAACCTACTTTTTAGGCTTTCCAGCCTTTAAAAAAATTAAAGAAAATTTCTAAAAAATTATAAAAATTATTTTTGTAAACTTTGTATATTTTTAAAATCATCAAATATTTTCTGCAATTTTTTTTAAATTTAAATAATTATAATTCAACATAACAAAGATTATTTTAGTTATTTCTTATAAAATGGACTTTAAAATATGGTTTAAATAAATAAATTATTATTGGTCCAAACGTTACTTTTAGTTATAGTTTAATCTTGTTATTTAAAATAATTATAGAAATTATTTACACTTTATATTTAATTTTACCCGTTCTTATAAATACTTTAATTACGTTAAATTATCTAAATGAAATAATATTTTATATGGAATTAAAATATAAGTGATTTTATTATTAAATTTTACTTATATATATATATATATATATATATATATATTAAAAAACCCCAAATCTCTATTTGAAACCCTAGTTCACATTTAAATCATTAATATTAGAGTAAATTACCATTTGCATCCCTGACATTTGCCCATTTTAACCACTTGCGTCCCTGCAGTTTCAAAATTGCCATCCGCCCCCTAACGTTTCGTGTTATCTTCATTTGAATCTATACGTTTCATTTTTATCTCCATTTTAGTCCAGATGACTTAACACTGTTAGTTTTCCAGTTAAATTATTATTAAAAAGACGAAATTGCCCTTCACTCAACATCTTCTTCTTCCTCAATCAACACACAAGATTCCACCACCACCATCAAATTCCTTTACCCGAAAGACTCCTATCAGAGTTGTTCATCTTCATGATCTCAGCCCCGTTTAGAATCGCATTCGGTAACGCATCATTTACAGTCGACGGGCCGATGCTGATACGAATATGGTCACTGTTAATCGAGTTCGTGATGAAATCGGAGTAATAAGCTGTCGCTATATGCCCATTGAGCTTTGTAGTCAGATCAAAATCTGATAACACTCTTGAATCTTGAATGTAGACATTGAAGTACAGTTGATTTGGGGATGAACTCACAATATCACAGAAATGAAGACGAATGAAATACTGAAACCCTCGATCCACCGGAAAATCCCAAGTGACGTTGAAGTGGCTTTTGGGATCATCTTCCGACGCCATTCTCGCGGCGGTGCCGTAAACACTCCGGGGAGCATCGTCCACCGTATCGCCGCCGTTGATGAACGCAAACGAAACACCGGAGGGTGTGAAGGTGATCTCGAGGTCGCCGGCGGTTTTGTTGACGGAATATTCCTTCACCGCCGCACCATCGGAATTAAAATCCGATAACAGAGAATGATCACGGGTTGAAACGGAGAAAGTTGCGGTTTTTAGATCGTAATTACTCGCGGACCCCATCACCACCATCGCGAACCCCATCACCACCATCGCGACCTCCAATCACCACCACAACCGCAACCCCCATCACCACCACCACCGCAGCCCCCCATCACCACCATCGCGAACCCCATCACCACCATCGCGACCTCCAATCACCACCACAACCGCAACCCCCATCACCACCACCACCGCAACCCCCCATCACCACCACCACCGCAGCCCCCCATCACCACCATCGCAAACCCCATCACCACCATCGGAGCTTCACCGTCGCCGTCGTCAGCCACCGTGAGGGGATTTGGGTTTGATTTTGTGGTTTGATTTTATTGAATTAGTGGGGGATTTGGGTTAATTTGATGGGTATATAGTGAAGAAAGAATAGATAGAGAGAGAGAAGATAGTAGGGTGGGGTGGGATAAGGGTTTTTATTTAAGTTAGTAAATTACCGTTTGCATCCCTGAAACTACGAGGGTATTTTTGTCATTTTACAAAAACTAACGGAAAAATCTAACGGCGTTAGTGTGTTGGACTCAAATGGAAATAAAAATGAAACGTTAGGGGGCGGATGGCAATTTTGAAACTGCAGGGACGCAAGTGGTTAAAATGGGCAAATGTCAGGGATGCAAATGGTAATTTACTCTTAATATTATTATTAAACTTAAATCTTGTACATATCTATATATTTAGGTATCTTGTGAAGGTTACGTTGGAACGACGTTTATTATTCTTATTAATCTCCAAATTATATACTTATTGGTCATGTGAGTTTCCTTGCCCCTTTCTTTATGATTTTCACACTATTTTGGGGTGAAGCATGATACTTATACATCATACACTTATAAACGTTTGAGACTTGTAAAGCACTTGCAATTCATCTTTATATTTTGTTATGGTTATTTGTGTGTTGTAAGTGATTATATAAGATACATAGTTTGTTTACAATCATTAACTATTGCTAGCCTGGCGACGTCTTAGATCTTTGGGCCTGACAAGCCTATTTGGTGCTAAAGCCGAGGTATTACCGGCTCCTGATGACGTATGCTTGTTTATCGTGGGAACCAAATACACTTAGCCAATCATATATATTTGTAATCAAGTCGAGGTTTGGTTGTAACGATAGGTGTTCTATAACCTTGCTAACTTATAACCTATGACATGAATTGCTACTTGTAATCTTATGATATTATTTATGAAAACCTTAGAAACCCACCAACTATTTTTAGTTGGCCTTTTATTTTTATCATGTTTCAGGTCATGCCCAAGTTTAAAGTGACCTTTTGAAGCTTGCAATAATCTAGGATTTGGACCTAGTTAATGGAATAAAAGAATTATGTTTTGTTATGTTATGTTTGAACTTATTTCATATTTGAGACTTATGTTTGTAATGTCTTTTAAAATTTATAATTTTAATATTTACATTTAAATATAGCGTTATGTGGCTGTGAATAATCTTAACCCTCACATCTCGACGATTCCGCCATCAAGGTTGGGGTGTGACAGATTGGTATCAGAACCCATAACTATAGGGATTTAGGTTATTAGAAATGGTGACCTAGACTATAGTTTATGCATGAACCTTATAGAATAATATTATTATTCTTGTAAAAATATATTGTTTTGCATGCTACATAATGCTTTGCCATACTTATGTGCAACTTGATGCCTTAGCATAGGTTTGCCTTGTAATTGTTAAAACTTTGTTACTTGTCTCCCTAAACTTATCCTTGACTCTTTGATTCTCCCCGACAAATGAAACTTTCCTAAACTTACTCTCAACGTCGTGTGGAATCTACACTTATTATTGTTGGTTTAATTCCTTAGACTCTATATCTAATCTATGAAAATCTCATCAAGGTTTTGATTTCATGAACCTAAGAAAATTGTGTGACTCATAGACACATGTATCCTGGATTTCCTGGCAAAAGGCCTTCAAGTTAAGGTAAGCATTTCGCATAAATCCTACGGGACTAGTTATGCTTACCTGGGGATTTTTAGGATGAGTGATAAACTATGATCAACATACACAAGTTTCTAAGGCAGATGGGTCAATTTACCTTGACGTGTCAACGTTTCCAAATGGTAATGCGTTACCAAATGGAACCATTCTCTATGCCTTATAACTCTTGACTTATCCTTGTTTAAATTATAAACTTTGTTATTCTTCTTCTCCCGTGTCTAACTCATTTTGTATATTCCAGCATATCTCGTCATCATGGAAAGCGTGGAAGTTCCGATCGTAAGCTAGCTGCCATGATTGCCCGGCAAATGGCTGCTGTCATCCCGACTATGGTTGCTGAATTCAATAGCACTTTGATAACCAACTCTAGCAACAACGGGAATGGTCAAGGGGAGAATAGTGCTAACCAAGGACGCAACAACCAAACTTGTACCTTCAAGCATTTTAGCTCTTGCAAGCCCACTAGTTTTAGTGGCAAGGAAGGAGCCACTAGTCTTCTTGAGTGGTTCGAGAGCATGGAGAACACTTTTGTCAACTGTGAGTGTCCCGAGGCGCTCAAAGTTCGTTATGCCACTAGTATGCTCCAACAAAGGGCACTTACCTGGTGGAATAGCGAGAAGAGAAATCGAGGAGCTGATGCTATTTTGGCACTCTCTTGGGATGAGTTCAAGAACATCGCCATCACGAAGTTCTGCCCGAGAAGTGAATTGCAAAAGTTGGAGGAGGAATTCTAGAACCTAAAGCAAGATGGTGGTGATCATTTGGCTTACTCAACTAGGCATCATGAGTTGAGTATATTACTGCCTCATATGGTCGACACTGTCCCCCGCAACATCAAGAAGTTCATTAAGGGTGTACCACCCCAAATTCAAGATGTTGTAGTGGGTAGTCGACCCACAACCTTAGAAGAAGCCATTACTATCACCGCTCAACTTACCGAGAATCATATACGAGCGGGCACCATGTCTGTGAGGGGTGCAAAGAAGGTGGAAAAGACAGCTACCGAGGCCGTTAAGGAGACTAAAGTTGAGCCATCTCTCAACAACAACAAGAAGAAGCGCAAGTTCACACCGGCGCGCAACTATGCCGTGACTACACCCAAACAACCCCAAAGACAATTTGTACCTATGGCTGCACCTGTGGCACAAGTGCCTAGGTCTAGCACCTATGCTGGTCCTCAACCTATGTGCAACACTTGTAGGTATCATCATCCGGGGAATCAACCATGTTGTATATGTACCTTATGTGGTAAATATGGTCACTGGGTGGCGACTTGTCACCGTGCACCTAATAACACCGCAATGGTCACAAACCGTGTTTGTTACAACTGTGGGGAACCTGGTCATTTTCGCCCACAATGCCCTAGTCCGGTGGGTAATGTTCCACAAGCCCGAGGACGTGCTTTCAACATCAACGCCAATCAAGCACAAGCAAACAACGATGTGGTGAATGGTATTGATCTGGTTGTCGAGACTCGATCAAAAACAATTTATTATATCGGTCTTAGCTACCTTTATTGTATAAGGGTAAGTAAGGTCGTCTCCACAAGGAGTATGTGGAAAGTGTTTAACTAACGCGACTCGATTGACTAAAAGACTAAAACTTTAGAACTAAAAATTGAAACTTTGAATTAATTAATGAGCACAAGTGCATAAAGCAACAAACTTTAAAACTAATTTAATCAAATAATAAGAAACAATCACTTTCGGGTTTCCTCTTCAAGATCAACAATTGGTAATTCTAAATTAGGGTTTGTAAGGAACAATACTTAAAGATCTCAACTTTTGATTAAAGTGATAACAAAAGAACAATCTTTTAAGACTCGTTCATTCACAATGTTACCAATTCACTTATATCACGTAGCCTACTTTTCTTAATGAGTTCACGATGCAAGGAAACCGAAAAACTAATAATCAAGCAAACAACTTTATTTATAAGTAACTTGTTTAAATCAATCAAAACATAATATTGCATGTAACTTTTCTGATTTTACGCCCAGGGTGGCGTATCATATGCCGACCCCCTGTAAAATTCTGATTTTCACATGTAACTTTTCACGAGCTTTTTGTTGACTGGTCGTCGGCCGCGTAACTCTATTCCTAGCCCAAGTTATGCTCATTTTAAGTTACCATGGTCTTGAACCTTCGGTTTTTGCATTTCTTCACTTCTCGGGCTCCGATTTCCATCCCGCTTCTTCCATACGCTTCATGTTTCACCAAACTTAGTTCCGGTTTCCCGTTTTACATATTTTTGTAATTGCGTATTTGGTCCTCGTAGTTTCATCCTTTGCTTTATTCACCTCAAAATAAGTTTCCTTAAGCTCCAGTCCCTACAAGTCAAAACACGAACAAAGTAATCCCATTCCATACTAACAACGATGTAAAATCACATAATTCGATCAGTTAAAACTTGAATTATTATCACTCGATCACATCCCCTCACTTAACCTTTTGTTTGTCCTCAAACAAACTTGCTTGCATAATTCACCTTAATTAATCAAACATGCTAACTTATCACAATTTTGTACAAGTAAAGGTCCCAAGGCATACTTAGTTTTAAACTTTTATCATGTAAGATCACAACCCAACATGCAATATCAATTATGTTTTAAGCTTAGAATCTTTAGTTGACATAACTTCACCTTCCGCTTCCAACATTCATGCATTCATATTCCTCCCACTGAACACTCCTCTCGGTTTATTTTGTGGACTAGTGATTATATACTAGTATATCTGAAACTCTCAAACCAAGAATGTACATTTTCATCATAAGCTCGTAGAATAATCATATGGCCATCAATTAACACAATATAATACATAAATCAAGAGGTCTTTCATGGGTTGTAATATTAGGCTAAGGTTTAGGGTGGAATAGAATAAGGATTTAGAGTGGCTAACGGGTAATAAAATCCAAGCTAAACATGCTAGATGCCATGTTTATTAATTTCCATCCTCTAATAGCAATCATATCATAGAGTTCTCATACTATTTTTGTTGCTGCATATTTTGGTCAATTTGACCTCATATTTAGCCTTCTTTTTTTTCTTTCCTTTTTCCGTATGTATATATATATATATATATGTATGTATATATATAACAAGATTCAAATTAATCATACTATTATTGAACTAATACTTGAACAATACTTCTAGACATGTCATGGATTGGACTTCATCACTCGAGGTTTCATAAAATGGCTAAGGCTTTATAGGTTTATTGTTTCGAGTTATTCAAACGACAAGTTGGGGCTCAACATGGTGTCTAAAGGAAATTTATCAAGGTATGGTATTCAAAAGAAGGGTTTAAACAAATGGTTCAATCCTAATGCCTCTATCATATTTATGCACACATTGGTATATGATCTTGACACGCATCAATTACACGAGTTCTAACTTATATGCACATTATGGTTTCCCTCATTATGAAAAAATATAAAGCAAATCAACATATGCTATGAATTTCTCAATTGGCTCAACTCTCATGGAAGCGATGGAAAAGGGGTAATAGCATTATGTTATCTACAATCGGGTTGTTACACCACCTAGGACTTTCACCTACTTTTGTGAAGATTCATGATTAGGGTGCATTACTCAATTTTCAAAACAAACATGCCAAGGGATCCATAAGTGCACAAACAGTAATAATTAACCATGTATGCAAAATTTTGAGTTCCATGTACACTTAAGTTTACTTAGACAAGTTTTTTAAAGTTGCTCAATTTTTCAAAAAGTTCAAAAAAGTTCAAAAAATCAAAATTTTCTTTCAATTCTTCCCCTTATCCCCGCACTTGGGATACATTGTCCCCAATGTATGGTTTTAAAATATGAATACACATGATAATGATTAATAAGCAAGAAAAGGAAGGAGTACATAGACCTGATCATTAGTGAGAGCTTTTAGTAAGGGACTTGTGCCTCCCCACACTTGAATGCTTGCGTCTCATGATTGACTATCAAAACAAAACAAAAACACACAACTAATAGAAGAATTAAAACTCACTTTCGTAGGAATCACGGTTGCATTTAGCGTATGCAACAAGCCTTTAAACCCCTTGGTAGTCCCGAGTGGACGAGTTGTAATCTCGTGAGGGTTTCTAGTGAACACACCCACAAAGTTCTCGGATTGCCTCCCCCAAGCGCTAAGTTTTAAGTCTTCAGCAAGACCTTACCTGATAACACTTATGGTGGTTGAATTGAACATTTTTCTAGCGAGTTTCCAACAAACGCTTGATAATTAACATACCGAATCTCTATTTTCTTTTTCATAGTCTTCATGTTTCTTGAATCAATGGTCGCCATCCTAAATCCACATTGTCCTATCGAGTTACCAATGTATGCATGGTAGTTGACATGTCAGGTCCACACATTCTTTTCCGTCCTTGGCATGTCTATTGAATCGTTGTGGGCTCTCCTTTGAATAAATTTATCGATGTCCTCTATACTGACTTTCATCTTCTTTGAACACAAGCCATTATCCCCTGTTTTGTCAAGTTGCATAATAAATATTAAAGGACTATCAGAACCACATGAAAATATCTTAGTCTCTTGTTTGGTAGGAGGTGTTATGTCATTTATTGGGTTTAAACATTCAGCTCTTTGCTCTGAAAGACCTATAACCTCTTCTTCCACTTTATCATCATAAGCATCAACCACCACTTGCTTTACACATAGATCTTTAACAAATGAAGGAATTTGTGTGGTATTAGTCTCCATGACCTAATCCTCAACTTTAAAAGATGGTGAGATTAACTCTTCTAATTCTATTTTCAACAATAACGTGTCACGCTTGATAGTCAAGTAGTCAAATCTTTGTTGATCTGAAAGATGATGTTGTGACAACAACTTATCGATCTCGGGTAATACCAACTCTAATCGAGCAATAGTTTCCTTCTCGTCAGATTGATACTTATGTTGAACTTGCTCAACATCCTGGATAACATGTTCTTGTTTAGGAAATTGACATTGATTCTGATCCTTGTACGTCACCTGAAAGTAGTCTTCATGATAGTGGTTATAATTCTCCTGTTGACTTGAGCTTGATGTCATCTCTGGTTTATAGTTGTTGCAATCCCAATCTTGCTTAGAGTTCTAATTCACCTCTGACTGATAATATCCTTCATAATATGGAGAAGATGACTCGTAGTCCGGATAATATGATGGTACATTATCATAATAGACATGCAACAAATATAATTTTCTTCTCGCCTCTTCACACTTTTGCAAAAACTCAGGGCAATGATCTCGAGTGTGAACTGGACTTCCGCAACTGGTACATGAATAATAAACTTGATTCATGGTGAGGTTTATCTTTTTGAGAGTAACCTGCAAGACATAAAACACCTAGCGTAGCACCGCAAAAGACAAAACAAAAAAAGAAAATAAAACTAAAAAAATTAACAAAAAATAACACTTTGCGCACTAATTCCCCGGCAACGGCGCCATTTTGATCTGGTTGTCGAGACTCGATAAAAAACAATTTATTATATCGGCCTTAGCTACCTTTATTGTGTAAGGGTAAGTAAGGTCGTCTCCATAGGGAATATGTGGAAAGTGTTTAACTAATGCGACTCGATTGACTAAAAGACTAAAACTTTAGAACTAAAAATTGAAACTTTGAATTAATTAATGAGCACAAGTGAATAAAGCAACAAACTTTAAAACTAATTTAATCAAATAATAAGAAACAATCACTTTCGGGTTTCCAATTCTTCAAGATCAACAATTGGTAATTCTAAATTAGGGTTTGTAAGGAACAATACTTAAAGATCTCAACTTTTGATTAAAGTGATAACAAAGGAACAATCTTTTAAGACTCGTTCATTCACAATGATACCAATTCACTTATATCGCGTTGCCTACTTTTCTTAATGAGTTCACGATGCAAGGAAACCGAAAAACTGATAATCAAGCAAACAACTTTATTTATAAGTAACTTGTTTAAATCAATCAAAACATAATATTGCATTCAATAGATTAATGTTAAATACAAAAACCTAATCAATCATACCAATCGTCTCACTTTACAAGAATCGTACTCCCGAAAGCAATCAAGAGAACCTAGCCACGCATCATATTCGTTTAATCTTCAATCTTGACTTGGAGACTATTTGTGGATGATTTGAGATGAATCCAAAGGCTTGAAATCACCAAAAATCAGCTTAGAATCGTCAAGAATTGAGCTTGGAAAGTTCTCCCTCGAATTAGGGTTGGATTGTACTTAAATAACTTGGAATTTCACAAAATCTGGGTGTTAGTTCAGCCACCGGCTTATGATACGCTGCCCTGGGTGTATCATACGCCCCCTTCAGCTTTCCTACGACCAACTTTCTGAAATTTTGTCAAATACGCCCATAAATACGCCGCCAATACGCCGACGGGCGTATTATATGCCCAGGGCGGCGTATCATACGCCCAGGGCGGCGTATCATACGCCGACCCCCGTAAAATTCTAATTTTCACATGTAACTTTTCACGAGCTTTCCGTTGACTGGTCGTGGGCCGCGTAACTCTATTCCTAGCCCAAGTTATGCTCATTTTAAGTTACCATGGTCTTGAACCTTCGGTTTTTGCATTTCTTCACTTCTCGGGCTCCGATTTCCATCCCGCTTCTTCCATACGCTTCATGTTTCACCAAACTTAGTTCCGGTTTCCCGTTTTACATATTTTTGTAATTACGTATTTGGTCCTCGTAGTTTCATCCTTTGCTTTATTCACCTTAAAATAAGCTTCCTTAAACTCCAATCCCTACAAGTCAAAACACGAACAAAGTAATCCCATTCCATACTAACAACGATGTAAAATCACATAATTCGATCAGTTAAAACTTGAATTATTATCACTCGATCACATCCCCTCACTTAACCTTTTGTTTGTCCTCAAACAAACTTGCTTGCATAATTCACCTTAATTAATCAAACATGCTAACTTATCACAATTTTGTACAAGTAAAGGTCCCAAGGCATACTTAGTTTTAAACTTTTATCATGTAAGATCACAATCCAACATGCAATATCAATTATGTTTTAAGCTTAGAATCTTTAGTTGACATAACTTCACCTTCACCTTCCGCTTCCAACATTCATGCATTCATATTCCTCATACTGAACACTCCTCTCGGTTTATTTTGTGGACTAGTGATTATATACTAGTATATCTGAAACTCTCAAACCAAGAATGTACATTTTCATCATAAGCTCGTAGAATAATCATATCGCCATCAATTAACACAATATAATACATAAATCAAGAGGTCTTTCATGGGTTGTAATATTAGGCTAAGGTTTAGGGTGGAATAGTATAAGGATTTAGAGTGGCTAACGGGTAATAAAATCCAAGCTAAACATGCTAGATGCCATGTTTATCAATTTCCATCCTCTAATAGCAATCATATCATAGAGTTCTCAGACTATTTTTGTTGCTGCATATTTTGGTCAATTTGACCTCATATTTAGCCTTCTTTTTTTTCTTTCTTTTTCTCATATATATATATATATATATATATATATATATATATAACCAGATTCAAATCAATCATACTATTATTGAACTAATACTTAAACAATACTTCTAGACATGTCATGGATTGGACTTCATCACTCGAGGTTTCATAAAATGGCTAAGGTTTTATAGGTTTATTGTTTCGAGTTATTCAAACGATAAGTTGGGGCTCAACATAGTGTCTAAAGGAAATTTATCAAGGTATGGTATTCAAAAGAAGGGTTTAAACAAATGGTTCAATCCTAATGCCTCTATCATATTTATGCACACATTGGTATATGATCTTGACACGCATCAATTACACGAGTTCTAACTTAGATGCACATTATGGTTTCCCTCATTATGAAAAAAATATAAAGCAAATCAACATATGCTATGAATTACTCAATTAGGCTCAACTCTCACGGAAACGGTGGAAAAGGGGTAATAAAATATGTAGCACTATGTTATCTACAATCGGGTTGTTACACCAGCTAGGACTTTCACCTACTTTTATGAATATTCATGATTAGGGTGCATTACTCAATTTTCAAAACAAACATGCCAAGGGATCCATAAGTGCACAAACAGTAACAATTAACCATGTATGCAAAATTTTGAGTTCCATGTACACTTAAGTTTACTTAGACAAGTTTTTTACAGTTGCTTAATTTTTCAAAAAGTTCAAAAAGGTTCAAAAAATCAAAATTTTCTTTCAATTCTTCCCCTTATCCCCACACTTGGGATACATTGTCCCTAATGTATGGTTTTTAAATATGAATACACCTGATAATGATTAATAAGCAAGAAAAGGAAGGAGTACATAGACCTGATCATTAGTGAGAGCTTTTAGTAAGGGACTTGTGCCTCCCTACACTTGAATGCTTGCGTCTCATGATTGACTATCAAAACAAAACAAAAACACACAACTAATAGAAGAATTAAAACTCACTTTCGTAGGAATCACGGTTGCATTAAGCGTATGCAACAAGCCTTTAAACCCCTCGGTAGTCCCGAGTGGACGAGTTGTAGTCTCGTGAGGGTTTCTAGTGAACACACCCACAAAGTTCTCGGGTTGCCTCCCGTAAGCGCTAAGTTTTAAGTCTTCAGCCATACCTTACTTGAGACCACTTATGGTAGTTGAATTGAACATTTTCCTAGCGAGTTTCCAACAAACGCTCGATAATTAACATACCGAATCTCTATTTCTTTTACATAGTCTTCATGTTTCTTGAATCAATGGTCGTCATCCTAAATCCACATTGTCCCATCGAGTTACCAATGTATGCATGGTAGTTGACATGTCGGGTCCACACATTCTTTCCCGTCCTTGGCATGTCTATTGAATCATTGTAGGCTCTCCTTTGAATAAATTTATCGATGTCCTCTATAATGACTTTCATCTTCTTTGAACACAAGCCATTATCCCCTATTTTGTCAAGTTGCATAATGAATATTAAAGGACTATCAGAACCACATGAAAATATCTTAGTCTCTTGTTTGGTAGAAGGTGTTATGTCATTTATTGGGTTTAAACATTCAGCTATTTGCTCTGAAAGACCTATAACCTCTTCTTCCACTTTATCATCATAAGCATCAACCACCACTTGCTTTACACATAGATCTTTAACAAATGAAGGAATTTGTGTGGTATTAGTCTCCTTGACCTCATCCTCAACTTTAAAAGATGGTGAGATTAACTCTTCTAATTCTATTTTCAACAATAACGTGTCACGCTTGATAGTCAAGTAGTCAAATCTTTGTTGATCTGAAAGATGATGTTGTGACAAGAACTTATCGATCTCGGGTAATACCAACTCCAATCGAGCAATAGTTTCCTCCTCGTCAGATTGATACTTATGTTGAACTTGCTTAACATCCTGGATAACATGTTCTTGTTTAGGAAATTGACATTGATTCTGATCCTTATATGTCACCTGAAAATAGTCTTCATGATAGTGGTTATAATTCTCCTGTTGACTTGAGCTTGATGTCATCTCTGGTTTATAGTTGTTGCAATCCCAATCTTGCTTAGAGTTGTAATTCACCTCTGACTGATAATATCCTTCATAATATGGAGAAGATGACTCATAGTCCGGATAATATGATGGTACATCATCATAATAGACATCCAACAAATATAATTTTCTTCTCGCCTCTTCACACCTTTGCAAAAACACAGGGCAATGATCTCGCGTTTGAACTGGACTTCCGCAACTGGTACATGAATAATAAACTTGATTCATGGTGAGGTTTAACTTTTTGAGAGTAACCTGCAAGACATAAAACACCTAGCGTAGCATCGCAAAAGACAAAACAAAAAAAAGAAAAGAAAACTAAAAAAATTTAACAAAAAAATAACACTTTGGGCACTAATTCCCCGACAACGACACCATTTTGATCTGGTTGTCGAGACTCGATCAAAAACAATTTATTATATCGGTCTTAGCTACCTTTATTGTGTAAGGGTAAGTAAGGTCGTCTCCATAGGGAATATGTGGAAAGTGTTTAACTAACGCGACTCGATTGACAAAAAGACTAAAACTTTAGAACTAAAAATTGAAACTTTGAATTAATTAATGAGCACAAGTGCATAAAAGCAACAAACTTTAAAACTAATTTAATCAAATAATAAGAAACAATCACTTTCGGGTTTCCAATTCTTCAAGATCAATAATTGGTAATTCTAAATTAGGGTTTGTAAGGAACAATACTTAAAAATCTTAACTTTTGATTAAAGTGATAACAAAGGAACAATCTTTTAAGACTCGTTCATTCACAATGTTACCAATTCACTTATATCACGTTGCCAACTTTTCTTAATGAGTTCACGATGCAAGGAAACCGAAAAACTGATAATCAAGCAAACAACTTTATTTATAAGTAACTTGTTTAAATCAATCAAAACATAATATTGCATTCAATAGGTCAATGTTAAATACAAAAACCTAATCAATCATACCAATCGTCTCACTTTACAAGAATCATACTCCCGAAAGCAATCAAGAGAACCTAGCCACGCATCATATTCGTTCAATCTTCAATCTTGACTTAGAGACTATTTGTGGATGATTTGAGATGAATCCAAAGGCTTGAAATCACCAAAAATCAGCTTAGAATCGTCAAGAATTGAGTTTGGAAAGTTCTCCCTCGAATTAGGGTTGGATTGTACTTAAATAACTTGAAATTCCACAAAATCCGGGTGTTAGTTCAGCCATCGGCGTATGATACGCTGCCCTGGGCATATCATACGCCCCCCTCAGCTTTCCTACGCCCAACTTTCTGAAATTTTTGTCAAATACGCCCATCAATACGCCGCCAATACGCGGACCGGCGGCGTATCCTACGCCGACCCCCTGTAAAATTCTGATTTTCACATGTAACTTTTCACGAGCTTTCCGTTGACTGGTCGTGGGCCGCGTAACTCTATTCCTAGCCCAAGTTATGCTCATTTTAAGTTACCATGGTATTGAACCTTCGGTTTTTGCATTTCTTCACTTCTCGGGCTCCGATTTCCATCCCGCTTCTTCCATACTCTTCATGTTTCACCAAATTTAGTTCCGGTTTCCCGTTTTACATCTTTTTGTAATTGCGTATTTGGTACTCGTAGTTTCATCCTTTGCTTTATTCACCTCAAAATAAGCTTCCTTAAGCTCCAATCCCTACAAGTCAAAACACGAACAAAGTAATCCCATTCCATACTAACAACGATGTAAAATCACATAATTGGATCAATTAAAACTTGAATTATTATCACTCGATCTGGTATGTTAACTTACCTTTAACTTTTACGACCTAATTCTTTTCATGCGTTACTTGTATCGTTAAATACCTTTAAAATTTAACAGGTATGTTCCTTATTAACAAAACTTATGCTTATGTCCTATTCGACTCTGGAGCCGATAAGAGTTTTGTTTCGCTAGAATTTGAACCCATACTTGCTAAGCCACATACGAAACTAGAAAGACCTCTCACCGTCGAAGTCACCGATGGAGAACCGATCACCGTGGATGTCGTTATCCGGGATTGCATCTTAAGTCTTGACGCGCACGATTTCCTTATCGATCTTATACCTATGAAACTTGGTAACTTTGACGTCATCATTGGTATGGATTGGTTAGCCAAAAACCATGCCGAGATCGTTTGTTTTGAGAAGTGCATTCGTATACCGTTACCCTCTGGAGATACTTTGAAAGTGTTTGGTGAAAAATCTTCCAAAGGACTTAAACTCATGTCTTGCACTCAAGCCCGAAAGTGCTTAAGCAATAAGTATATGGCCTTCTTGGCTTACGTGGTCAACACGAAAGTCAAAGGGAAAGAACTTAGGGATGTCCCTATCGTATGAGACTTTCCTGAAGTATTTCCCGATGACCTTAGTGGTTTACCTCCCGTGCGTGAAGTCGAGTTTAAATTTGACTTGATACCGGGAGCAAACCCCGTGGCTAAGTCACCATATCGGCTTGCACCATCGGAATTGCAAGAACTCTCTAGTCAACTTCAAGAGCTATCCGAGAAGGGTTTCATTCATCCTAGTTCTTCGCCTTGGGGTGCACCTGTTCTCTTCGTAAAGAAGAAAGATGGATCGTTTCGTATGTGCATCGACTATCGTGAGCTTAACAAGCTTACCATCAAGAATCGTTATCCTCTTCCTCGCATTGATGACTTGTTTGATCAACTTCAAGGATCTGCTATATTCTCGAAGATTGATCTACGTTCTGGATATCATCAATTACGAGTCCATGACGATGACATCCCAAAGACCACGTTCCGTACTCGTTATGGGCACTATGAGTTTATGGCGATGCTTTTTGGTTTAACTAATGCTCCTGCTGTCTTCATGGATCTCATGAACCGAGTATGCAAGCCTTATCTAGATAAGTTTGTGATCGTCTTCATTGATGACATACTTATCTACTCCAAGTCCAACACCGAGCATGAACTGCATTTGAGACAAGTTCTTGAGTTGTTGAAGAAAGAACAACTGTACACGAAGTTCTCAAAATGTGAATTTTGGCTCGAGGAAGTTCAATTCTTGGACACGTGGTGAATAGCCAAGGAATTCACGTTGACCCTGCAAAGGTGGAAGCTGTGAAGAATTGGTGTGTTCCCATGACTCCGACCGAGATTCGTTCTTTCCTTGGTCTTGCTGGTTATTACCGGCGATTTATCACCAACTTTTCAAGGGTCGCAAAGCCGCTCACTTCCTTGACACAAAAGAATAAACCATTCGAGTGGGGGCCCGAGCAAGAAGAAGCTTTTAAAACGTTAAAGCACAAACTGTGCAATGCTCCTATCTTGACCCTACCCGACGGAAACGATGATTTCACCGTATATTGTGATGCATCAAAACAAGGCCTTGGTTGTGTTCTTATGTAACGAGGAAAGGTCATAGCTTATGCATCGAGACAACTGAAGGTTCACGAGGTGAATTACACAACACACGATCTCGAGCTTGGTGTTGTTGTTTTTGCTTTGAAGATTTAGAGACACTACCTGTATGGTACGCAATGCATAGTTTACACCGATCACAAAAGCCTTCAACATGTTTTTAATCAAAAAGATCTCAATATGAGACAGCGTTGTTGGGTGGAGTTGATTAGTGACTACGATTGTGACATTCGTTATCATCCTGGTAAAGCCAACGTTGTGGCCGATGCACTAAGTCGAAAGGTTCATAACAAGATGATTTCGTTCCAAGAAATTCACGATCGACGTCAATGGTTTGACACCTTGAGAGGGTTCGATACTGAAATTCGACTAGATGTCAACGAGGCTACTGTACTGCTACAAAACTTGAGAATAGATAGTGACATCGAGTCTAGTATCTTGGAGGCTCAACAAATGGTTCAACGAGAAGGAAGAATGAAGGATGAACTGGAGCATAACCTTCTAACTCAATTGGAGACGAAACCTAATAGGTTGATTTATTTCGCGAATCGAATTTGGGTTCTAAATCGTGTTAATCTTCGTACCCTTGTCATGAACGAAGCTCATCAAACTCGTTATTCTATTCATCCTGGCTCCGATAAGATGTACATGGACCTACGTGGTCAATATTGGTGGCCTGGAATGAAGAAAGACATAGTGACTTATGTAGCTAAGTGCCTCACGTGTACGAAGGTTAAAGCAGAACATCAACGTCCAAGTGGATTACTTGAGCAACCCGAGATTCCTATGTGGAAGTGGGAACACATATCCATGGACTTCATAACTAAGCTACCCCAAACTTCTCGTGGTCATGATAGTATATGGGTGATCGTCGACCGATTGACCAAGTCGGCGCATTTTATATCCATACGTGACACTTACAAGACATCAAGGTTGGCTCGTATATACGTTGATGAAATTGTAAGTCGTCATGGGGTACCTTTGCACATCATATCCGACCGAGATGCTTGTTTCACTTTGCACTTTTGGTCGTCTATGCAAGAACTCTTGGGTACTCAATTGGATCTAAGCACGGCTTACCATCCCCAAACTGATGGTCAAACCAAGCGAACCATCCAAACCTTGGAGGATTTGCTATGCCTTTGTGTCCTTGACTTTGGTGGTGATTGGGATACGCATTTACCGCTCGCGGAATTTTCGTATAACAATAGTTACCACTCGAGTATCAAGATGGCACCGTTCGAAGCGCTTTATGGTCGTAAATGTCGTTCGCCAATCTGCTGGACCGACATTGGTGAAAACTTCATCACTGGTCCTGAACTTATACAAGAAACGACCGATAAAGTCTCTGTAATTCACAAGAACCTTGAAGTGGCAAGAAGTCGACAAAAGAGCTATGCTGATAAGCGACGTAAGCCATTGGAATTCCAAGTTCGGGAGATGGTTCTTCTTAAGGTTTCACCGTGGAAGGGTGTTGTTCGCTTTGGAAAGAAGGGTAAACTGGCTCCAAGATTTGTTGGACCTTTCAAGATTCTGAAAAGGATTGGGAAAGTGGCTTACAAACTGGAATTACCTTCCGACCTTAGTGGAGTTCACCCTGTGTTCCATGTCTCGAATTTGAGGAAGTGTCTGGCTGACGAAGGTCTGCATGGCCCGTTGGATGACATCCAGATCGACGAGTCATTCCAGTTTGTCGAGAAACACGTTGAAGTTATGGATCGCATTATGAAGAAGACTAGAACCACCACCACCCCAATCGTCAAGGTACGCAGGGAGAATAAGCGTGGCGCTGAATTTACTTGGGAACGTGAGGAGCACATGAAGAAGAAATACCCGTTTTTATTTGTATAGTTTTATTCTTAATTTCGGGACGAAATTCTTTTAAGTTGGGGAGACTGTAACATTTCGTATTTTCGTTAAATATAAGTTAACCTCGTTAAAATTCTTGTAAGAACCTTTTATGCCATTTATGAAACTTTGTGTGCAAGCATGTGTGCAAAATCAGAAGATATGAAACTATTGTCTGCCCCAGTATCAAATAGTATGGATGCGAAGTGGTGGTTGAGCAAGTACGTACCCGTAACAACATTCGGGTCCTGTCGGGCGTCATTTGCTCCGATAACGAACGCACGTCCTCTGACAGAATTTCTCTGATTCCCTTGGCCCGGATTACCAGCTATGGCCATCACTTGCTGCTGGTTATTCCCTTGTTGACCCGGTGCCCTATTCAGTTTGGGGCACACATTCCGATAGTGACCAAGACTTCCGCACTCATAACAAGCCCTGGCATTCCCGGCGGGGTTAACCGCGTTGATGGGTGCAACCAGGTTCGGTGCTGTTCTACAATCTTTCGCAAAGTGCCCCGGGCGCCTACAGTTCGCACATAACCGGCACTGCATCTCTGAGGGATGATGATAATTGCACCTGCCACATTTGGGGTGCGGTCCCGTATACTCTCTCCTGCCTTGAGTCACCGCCACAAAATTTCGGGTTGTCTTGGCCTTCTTATCAAATCTTCCGGCATTAGACCGGCTCGTTTCCCCAGCCTCCTTTCTTTTCTCTGCTCCCTTACCCAACATCCCTGTTCTTACCATCTCATCAGTTAGAGCGCCGGCCTTTAAGATGGCGCTCTGAATCATAGGAGGAGCAGCTGCTGTTACCCAAGCTCGGATTTGAGGAACCAGACCCCAAATGTACCTCTCGATCCTTTTAGACTCTGGGGTTACCAAGTGTGGAACGAATCTTGCCAACTCATGAAAACGATCAGTGTAAGCTGCGTGTCCAGCTCCTACCATTGCATGGTTCCAGAATTCCTGCTCAAGTTTCTGCATCTCGTTGAGAGGGCAGTATTCTTCAGAAATTAGGGCTTTGAACTCATCCCAAGTCATTTGCATCGCAGACTCTCTTCCTCTTGCTTGTACCTGTTCCACCAGGTTAATGCCTTGCCCTACAGTGAACATGTGGCATACTTGATTCTTTGGCTGTCGAGGCACCCACTGATGTCAATTACTGCCTCCATCTTTTCAAGCCACCTAGTTAGGGCTATCGCCCCACCTTTCCCATCGAATTCTCGGGGTTTGCAGGTCACAAATTCCTTGTAAGAACATCCCCGTCTAGTATTATTGACCCCAGTTTCGTTCCCAGTTGTTCTACCAATCCCAGTGTCTTCCCCTGTTCCTTGATTATGCTCATGGTGAGTATCATGATCCCTGTGGAGATTATGATTCAGAAGAGTGTCGCTCACTTGCGTCACTATAGTAGGAATCGGTGCGGCTAGCTGTTGAGCAATCATAGCAGCTATGTCAGGGTTGTCAGTTCCCTAATTGTTGCCAGCTGGAGCACCACCCGTTCTTGGTGGTCTACCCCTACCTCTGCCTTGTGGGGTCTCACCTTCTTGATTGGTACTACGTGTGGCTCTTCGAGGCGGCATCTTCTAATCATAGAAAGGTGTAAACATGTAAACTTTAGTAAACATGTAAGCCTTAGTCACTTGAAGATACATGTATGGTTCCACTCATCAAGTTCCAATAACCCATGCTTCGGTCCATCAAGATCATCACGTAGCCCAGTTTAAGCACATTCTTAGTATACCGGTGATGCTTATATATAGGGTTTCCCGCAGCCTTCCCACCACATCCACGATATACCTTGAATGATGCTTAAACCAGTTACACGACATCCTAATTTTCCTTAGCATCATTCCAAAGAGTAACGTAATGTATGTGTAGAGAGTATCATCACTCCTCTACATTTCTAGTAGTCCACTTTCATTCTAAGCATTCAATCAGTTCCTTAGTTACTAAAATGCTAAGTGGAGGAATGTCTCATAAAGGATAAAGGTTAATGTCATGATTGGAAATACCCTGAAGGCTCTAAGTAGGACAGGACTTAAGTAATAGCAAGTGTTAGTAATGTTTTGTTACCCTTAACGAAGTCTTTCTAGAATTATGATCCTAGCACACCATAGGGTATAGAATAGAGAACTTGTGATACTCCTGATTGTTACCTCATGGTAAGATTTGCTAGGCTTCTCATGCAGTGCAAATTGCAATTACGTGTACACCCGTAATGGTAATTTACCTTGCATGGCCACCCTAGCTCCACTTACCCCAAGTTAACATCATAGTATTGTCAACACTCATCAAGCCTGGTTCGTATAATGTCCTTATGTCCATGAGCCATTAGTATTCCAATAGTAGTATATAGTAACAAGTAAACTCCAAGCATATAAGCACAATATGTTTAATGATAGTTGACTATCCTTCATACTTTCAGGATTTCAGGCATAACCATGTTAGGGTCGGATTTAGTATCCGAGATCGACGCTACGCGTGATCACCAAGGCTCCCTTCTGTTTAGGTATCTCGACCTAATGATATGATGTAGTGCGCATACAATGTAAGATTCTAGTATAATGGTATCCCATAGAGAAAGACTAAGTGTAATAGTGTCTTCCTCAGGATGATCAGATAACAAGCACATATGTGTAGAATCATGTATAAAGTCAAGTAACAAGTATAGAGGAACACACACGTAATATTAAATGCAAACCAGTCCTAGCATGCATTCTACATGAAGGTTCCTAGGTTATAGTCTAGGTCAAGTGTATTGCCAAATTCTCTATAACCAATGGCTCTGATACCAGTCTGACACACCCCCGCTTATAGCGGAAACACGAGGATGTAACGGACGGGGTCGTCATAACACATTGTTAAGTTAATAGAGATGCATTAAATGAAGAAAGTCAACGTGTCATGACGTCACCCGACACAAATGGAGACTTGTGTTGCAGTTAGTCAATTCCACGACAAACATAGTCATACGAACCAAATAAGTATAAGTCCCACAACCTGGGAAACAAATGAACATAAGTGAATAATGAAAATCAAGCAACTGTCACAGACATCCAATGAGTCTAAGTAGTGCAATCCTAAGGTCGTCGCTAAGGCAGCATCCCTAGCTATCCTCAATGATTGTTACCTGAAAAGATATGCTCAAAAGGTCAACATATTGTTGGTGAGTTCACAGGTTTAAACATAAATTGAAAACTTGTTGATGTGCATAAGTTTATGGATCATAAGTGTATACAGTTTATCACAAGTAATATCACATGAGCATCACAACTAAACCTATGATGAACCACACAGTAATTGTCGGAACATATTCACCCAGGGGTTGATCATAACCACAGTCAGTCTCAACTAGTATACTAACATACATGGGTGGGGGTGTCAACCCAATAGTATTATCAATATCTGTCCGTCGGCTCCAACACCAGAGTTAAATAGTTGTGATTAAAGAACCACACAGAAACTCATGCATAAGATATAGCTTGCAAACAATAACACGTTAATCCAAATTAAATTGTGTTCACAGCTAGAAAGAGTGAGCATACTTTTCCCCCAAAGATTTATAAAAATTGTAATGAAAATAGGGCCGTGAAACTCACATGGCGTATAAGTATGTACGTAAGATGATTAAATAGGATAATAATCTATGTTCCAATGAACTCCTTCACGAGGTACCTAAACATGTATATATATTTTAAGATTTAGGTTAATAAAAAGGTTTAACGATTTAAACGTGAACTAGGGTTTCAATAAGAATTTGGGGTTTTTAATATATAAGTAAAATTTTAATAATAGAATCTCTCATATTTTAATTCCATGAAAAATATTATTTCATTTAAATAATTTTACGTAATTGAAGTATTTATAAGCACGGGTAAACTTAAATATAAAGTGTAAATAATTTCTGTAATTATTTTATATAACAAGATTAAACTATAATTAAAAGTAACATTGGGACCAATAATAATTTATTAATTTAAACCATAATTTAAAGTCCATTTTACATGAAATATCCAAAAATAACCTTTGTTATAATGTTTTATAAATATTAAAATTTAAAAAAAAATTGCAGAAAAATATTTGATGATTTTAAAAATAAACAAAGTTTATAAAAATTATTTTTATAATTTTTAGAATTTTTCTGTAATTTTTCTAAGGCCAAAAAGCCATTAAAAAAATTAATGAGGGTGCCCGGGGTCGAACCCGGGACCTCATGGATGGCATAGGGACGGGAACCAGTGAACTATGGCATCCAGCCACGATGGATAGTGGTCCCTTTAGTTTTAAACACCAACAAAGGAAACCCCCAAATCCCCATGAACCCTAGATTCACGGATCAGTCAAATTGAACACTAAATCAAATCTGTTAACGATCATAATCATGGGGCTTTTGATTTAAATGTTGAAACGAGTAAAATGGTGTGTTTAATTACCCGAATTGAGTTCGAATTGATGCAAAAGGTACCAAGAACAGGCCGCGGCAGTGAGGGTGAACGAATCGTGGGTTTGTGTTTGTTTTAGGAGAAATTGAACTCGATGGAATGTTTTAAACGGTTAAACGATCGTGAGTGCGCGATTACTTTGATTATTATTATTGTTTGGTGCGATTTGTGGTCTGTAAAACGACCGAAAGTGGGTGGTTGGATCGATCGCACTAATCAACTCCAATTTTCAATTGTAGTGGGGTATTGTGTTCGAATCTTCCTCGTGGTATTGTCGGGGTGTTTGATTCGGTTGAAATCGTGTGAATTTGGGCGTTTGTGGATCGCCGGAGCGATGGCCGGAGTTTGGCCGGCGGGTGGTCGGGAAAACGGGGGGGGGGGGGGAGGGGGTTTCGGTTTCAGTTAATTACACAAATGGTCCCTCAACTTTGAAACTCTATTATTTTATGTTAAAACTTCCATTTTAAGTTTATTAAATTGACAATTTACCCCCTTAACCTTCTTAATTTAAGTTTTAAATAATTTTTAAGTTTAATAATTCTTATAAATTGTTATTATTGATAACCATATTATTATTTTTGCTATTATTCTTAGTTATTATTATTATTATTATTATTATTATTTTATTATATTTATTACTATTATTAATATTATCATCAATATTATTATCATTGTTATTATTAGTTTTATTATTATTTTTATTATTATTGATATTATGATTATTGTAATTATTGGAATTAACATCAACATATTAAACTTAATTATTTATAAAATTAACTTTTCATAAAAGTCGTGAATAGAGCTTATAAGAATTTAACAAGGTTAACGAAAATTTACGAGATGTTACACAGATGGCCACCACCGTCGGCCCCCACCGCTGGCCACCACCACTAGCCCCAACACCGTCATATCATACTCACCAACACCACCTTCTCTTTAACTAAAACAACAATACTGTTAACACTATCTTCATCATCGCATCACCACCACCACCATCGGACCATCCACTAGAACTTCATCTTTATTGAACATCACTGCAGCTTCATCCCCAATTAGGTAATGGTTAATTAGGTTTTGAGAAAAAATCAAGGGGGGGAAACAGTGATATGTTTAGATCTACTTGTGGTGGTGTTGTCAGATGGGTGTGGTAGAAAATGGAAGGGCGCGACCAAGATGATGGTAGCCGTCGTCAATGGATTTAGTGGTAGTGGTGATCTTAATGGGAGTGGGAGGGAGATGATAGATGTTGGGTTGGGGGGTTTTCTTATGGGCGGCGATGGTAGGTTAATGGCGCTGGTGGTTTAGCGACATTGACCAAGGTGGTGGTGGGTTGCAGCTATGGTGGGTAACAACGCTAGTGATTGGTGGCAACTATGGTGGGTACGAACTGTGGTGGTGAAATATTGAAAGAGACGTGGGTGGGGTGGGTGGGTGGGCCATGGGGGTTGGATTTTTTGTAAGGTATAGATAATTACACAAATGGTCCCTGGATAAAAGAAAATTACAAAATTACAAAAGTAGTCCCTTAAAGGGCATATTAGTCATTTTATTTACATTTAACAGAAAAGTTAATGTCAACTTAGTACTCATTCTCGTTACAAAATTGAAAACACAATACCCTAATCTGTTACAAAACACTCTTAGTAGCCAAGCCTGTTATTTTTGATAAATCACAGGGACTATTTATGTAATTAACTCTAACAATTAATATCTTAGGGGTAAAATAGTCATTTGTAAAATTTTAACAACAAAAACTAACGGTCATCCAGTTTAAGGATCAATAATGTGACGGTATGGCAAACAGTTAGGACCAGTAGTGTAATTTTACACAAGTCGGGACCAATAATGCAATGTGAGCATACCACAGGGACCAATCGTATAATTAATTCTTTTAAAAAGAGTTAATTACATAAAAAGTCCTTGTGCTTAGGCGTGCTTTAACTTTCGATCCGCAGATTTGAAAAACTACAAGGTCGGTCCAGTGGTTTGTCAAAACATAACACATAGGTCCCTATCATGGATGGAGAGTTAACTTTTCCGTTAACTACGTGTTATAAAAAATTGAGTTAATAAAATTAGAAAATAATATTAATAAATATATAATAAGAGTGGGACCCACAATCATCTTCTTCTTCCCGATTTCCTTTCTAACCTGCAACTATTGAAGCGCACCACCAATCCACAACCACCACCGACAACCCACCACTGCAAACCACCATCGCTGCTCATCACCCATCACCGCAGACCGCTCAACACCCCCACACCTGTAACATTTGATCCATTTTCAAGATATAAACCCAAACCCGAACCCGTTTGAGTCAATCTTGTAAATCAAAATCATTATTTAGTCATTTTATTTATTTTTGTGTTCCAAAAACAATAAACTTGTCACTTAATCAATTCAACTTAAATTTTATAATTTATAAAATAAATCTTATAAATTTTAAAATGTTATTAATATTTATAAGATTTAAAATATTCAATTAAAATAAGTAATCAAACTGTAAAGTTTTTATGAGTTTATAAAGTCTATAAAGATTTTATAAAAAATAAATTGATTAAGTTAGGGTTTTAATATATTTAGAGTTAAATTGTAATTATTCTTCTATTTATTTATTTTAAATTTTAATTATAACCCACTTTTGAACAACTTGTAACTCATCATTACCATCATTCATAATCCCCTTCTAACCTCAACTATAAAAGTAAGCTTTAGACTTCACTTTTCATTTACCCATTCTTTAAAAATCTCCTCTCATAAATCTTTATTTCATCTATTGGTTTTGATTAATTTCAAAAATTTTCTTTTACAAATAATTTTAAGAATTTTCTAATACTAAGGTAATCTTATATTGATTTGGTAATCTTATATGTTGATTTTATATTATGTATTTCTATATTGTTTCAATAATACTAATATCCATTTGTTATCATAACTTTATGTTTTATTTTTATTATTTCTTCTACTAAATCTCTTTTTAATTTTAATCATTATCATTTGATCATTAACCTTTTAACATTCACTAACCTTCTAACATTACTAAATCAAGCTAACAACACGCTAACATAAACAAAGAATTCTGTTTGCATATGGATGGTTATGTCGTCGCATTCGGTTATTTCATAAGAGTGTTTCTCTAAATGATGGTTATGATGAAGTCTTCGAACATTCTTTATAACTCAAATGGATCCTAATCTATAATAAAGTAATAACTTAAGTGTCACGTGACATTTTCTAAACCATTTCAAAATTCAAAGTTCATTTTCTCGCCAAAACTCATGTGCTATCATTTATTCTAAACTTTTAATTAAATATGGTAATAGAATAACACATTTATGGTCTTTTTTTAGTAATGTTTTCAAACTTTCCAAATATTTTCAATATCCATACAGATATTATCATATTTGATCTCTTAAAATAAATTTGTTTATACTAACTAATTAAATTCAAATATTAATAAATGTTTTATCATTAGTAACTTTTTGTGATTATAGCAAAGGTTTCTAAAATCTATATCTATGCTATATAATAAAAAAATAACTTAAGTGTCACGTGATAGTTATTTAGACCATTTTCAAGTTCATTTTCCTGCCAAAAATCATGTTGTATCATTGATTTTAAATTTTTAATTAAGTACGGTAATAGAATCAAACATTTATGGTCATCATTTTTTTCAGTAATATTTTCAAACTTCCCTAATATTTTCGAAATCCATACAGATCGATATTACCATATTTGATCTCTTAAATAATTTTTTTACACTATCTAATTAAATTCAAATGTTAATAAATGTTTTATGATTAGTAATTTTTTGTGATTCTAGCAAAGGTTTCTACAATTATTGAAATGCACTCAGTACTATCTGTAGTTGAAGGTAAAAACAAATTAAATTAATTAATCTAAAAGAGAGATGATAATTTTACAAATACAACACAAACTATTGTATAGAAACATATATTTAGAGTTTTATGAAATATAAAAATCCTTTATATCATTTCATATATTTTATTTTATTATGTCCGTGAATTACACGGGTTTCTAGCCTAGTATACTATATATCAACATATTAAAATTTGTTCTAACCAGCTTTATACTTTAATAATTTTAAAAGTGCACATAAGTGCCTTACTAAAATTTTGACAAAATGTAGTATGACTTCAACTAACCATAACTTGGTTATAACAAACTAAATTTAAGTAAAACCAGACTCCAATATTAAGGGCATCGAGTTAATTTTTAGCGATAGTTTATACATCTTCAAACTCAATCGGACGACTCAACAATAGCCTTCATAAAATAAGTGTGCATTTTAGCACCATCTGTCTTGTGCTGCTGTTTTGACCTGTTTTCGGGTCCTTTCATTAAAACGTTCCTAAATGAAAGTTGTCCGGGAGACTATGAACTAGTTAACTCTGAATTTTTATAGTTTTATGAAGTCGTTTGATATTTTAAAAACCTATTTAAACACGTATCAAACATTTTGTTCAGAATCTAAAATTTGTGCAATAATCATTTTTCAATCTAGCTTTCGCCTTTTGGAATTCTTTAAATGTCATAACTTCTTGTAATAAATTCTGATCTCAAGTTATTGTTTTTTTTATCCTTTAGGACATCACCGTTAACTCTTGAACATTCAAACTTTCTTATGAACACTACAAACAACATTATACAATGTGAGTATTCATTGCTCTTTTTATATGTTTTATATTTTATAAAAATCACGTGATTCAATATTCAATCATTGATATTAATTGTTATTTTATTTCACTCTAAATTCAATGTAAGACATGCTATGTTATTATTTGCAATATGTGCTCATAGTTAGACAAACTTGATGATAACATAATCATTAATTCATATAACCACGGTAACAATGATAGATGTCAAACCCATCCCATTTGTTTAGTCGCGTGGTGATTAGAATCAGAATCATTCATTCTATAAGGTTTCATCTGCGGACCGAGTCAATTCAGTCATTAGGTTTGATTGTGTTGGTTTGTCTTTTATGTTACACTATTGCATTATAAGTCTTGATGTTGATATGTGAATTGAATTGTTTTCAATCTATTTAATCAATCTATATATGTATTCAAACCTGTGATTACTCATCGGCTAATACGTTAGCTGACTCGTTAATTTATCACATGTTTTCAGGAATGCTGATTAGTGGAATCCTTCATGCTCATTTAGGACTTGGACCTAGTTTAATAAAAAGGCCTTTGTTATATTTATTTGGATTATTTTTTAATTGTAATGTATCATTTGATTAGAATCATTCAATGAATATGACATTTAATATTATTTCAACTTATTTAATTTCATGTGCTATGAATAATCGATTCATATTTGTTCGCCCCAATGATTCCACCATTGCTGCACACCGCCCGTCACCGCAGATTGCTCACTGCCCGTCACCGCAGACCGCTCACCACCCCTACACCCCCTACCCCTTTGACTTTTTCCAAATCCAAACTGAGACCAAACACCACCACCGTGCAACCCAACACCACCACTCGCGCCTCCAATATCTCAACCCGTCGTCATCGCCCCTACTTACACTTCCAATAAACAATGTTGGCATTTGTAGCTGGTGGTGTGGTTGCAAGTGGCTAAAGGTGTTGGTGGATCTAAGTCAAGATCTATGTTGAAGGCTCAAGATTTGAAGTAATCAGAGAACAAAAGTTTGTGACTCTTCATGGGTCTAAATACCAATGATTGAGAAGTCAGTGGACGTTGGCTATGAAGGTGGAGACGACTACCAAAAGTGAAGGTGGAGACGACTACCATAAGTGATGGTGGAGAGAGGGTTGCGAGAGGTGTAAATGAATCAAGCCGGCTCGAAAGCTAGTCGAGATCGACTCGGTAAAAAGCTTGACCGAGCCGAGCCGAGCCTAGATGAGCTCGAGCCCAAATTCGAGCTTGAAGTATGGCTCGATTGGTTGTCGAGCCCGAGCTTGAGCCTTTGCATTCAAGGATCGCTAAGCCTCGCGAGCCTTAACGAGCACACTAATATTTTGTAAGAAAGACTACCATAATCGATCTCGAGCTTGATGCAGTTCTTAATGAAATACAAGACACGAAAAAGTGCAGCCAAATCGAGCTCGAGCTTGAGCCAAGCTTTAGTTTAAATCTATTAGTTATCTCGTAAACGAGCTCGAGCCGATCTTTGGCTCGTTATGTGTATTGTACGCAAATTAAACCGATCTTATTTGAGCCGAGCTTGATCTAAGAATAATAGGCTCGAATGAGCTCGATCTTTTAAAAAATCCAACAAGCCGAGCTCGAGTAGGGCTCGGCTCGACTGACCCCTTGTTAGTTCGTAGAGCCGACGCTAGGTGGTCAACCTTATGGATCACGCGTCTGGTCCTTCTCCCATTAGGCGAGAGCTTTCAATAAAGCATCTCTCGCTTGGAAAGCAGGGACCGGTTTGCTTTGGAGATCCCGCGTAAGTTCCCGGATCTTCAAAAGCTTCGCGGGGGGGGGGGGGGGGGGGACGCGACATCCAATTGTAGCTTAATCTTAGTATTTTGGAGTACACTGTAGGTCATTGGTTTACACCCTAAGGGTTGCCGACCACCGATTTCGAAATAATATTATTATAATAATCAGGGACAATTTGGTCATTTAAAAAAACGGAAAAAGATAACGGCTATCAATGACGTGAACCTTTTGTGTTACGTTTTAACAAACCAGTGGACCGACTGTGGACAGAAAGTGAAACTAAACCTAATAACAGATACATTTCGCTTAATAAATTCTTTAAAAAAAATTTAAAGATGAAACCGTAATATGATTAAGAGAGGTTCTTGTAACCAACTCTAATTAGTTGTTTTCTTAATGTACGCTGACTCGACCAATTAGATTTGAAGTACAAAAACACGTACGAAATTTCCACAATTTGTTGTGAAGACTGCTTTCATTATCCTCTTTCACTTTCGCACGTCACGGAGAGAATTTTAAAGTTTTAAATTAACAGATTTATTATAGTTTGACTATTTTTTAGTTTTTTAATCATTTGTATTTATTACATAAATAATTTATATTAAATATATTGTTCGAATGTTCCCATTATCATGCCACCCATCACTCAATTGTAGCCATTTCCTTGCTCACCTTCAACTCCGAATCTAAAAAATATTCCCAAGGATTATACCACTAACTTCGATATATTTTTGTTAATATTTTTTAACAACGAACACACGTAGACTCTAAATCAACATCAGGACGGAGCTTAAACCTTAATTTCAAAAGAATGGATCTATGTAAGACACATGACTACCATTAAATCAAAAGGCATATAAATTATGATTAGTTGATGGTTAGAAGTCACATAATATATACAGATATTTTTATTCACTTTATAGAAACATTATGTTATTTGAAAAGTTATTTCAATAACAAAAGGCATATAGATTCTGATTAGTTGATGGTTAGAAGTCACGTAATATAGACATGTATTTTTATTCACTTTATAGAGACATTATGTTATTTGAAAAGTTATTTCAGTAACAGAGAACCGAAGGACGTCGTTGATACTGCATCTATAGGACTAAATGATCAAAAAACTAAACGAACAAATTAGAATGATAAATGTTTCTAAATACAGGTGATGTAGAAAGACCCCGCTTTCCGCATTGATAAACATAGCGATGAGATTTATAACTGTTTATCCGTCTCGCATAACCATATGAATTTTATTTACTTTGAGAAAATTAGAATAATCATTGTTATTAATTAATGACATCATTATCATAGACGATAACAAACTTATTAAATTTTTGGGTGTTTTTGTTCACCGGCATCACTTGTGGAGTATATCATTTTACAAAAGTCAGTGACAGACTTCGGATGCAAATATTTGTGGTGAATAAGGTTTTCCATCAGATATTTGTTAGTATAATTTTTCCAAAATTTTCAAAAATGAATTTTATTCTTCTTATAAGTTATAACCGTGTACACACACGCATATATATTATAATTCTACATGCAATTAATTTGTTTAAATGCGGTTGTCTACGCTACACATTTTAATTAATTTTTTTTGTTAATAGAAAAAAACCTAATCACCTTTTTAATAATTAAAAAACCTAACCCTTCAACGAAGGCATACTTAAAATTAATTAATAGCATCCACACTAGTCTACCAAGTCATGTGATAGTTTTTCTTCTAAATCTAACGCATTAGCATCCCGTTGTTTGGCTTTAGATAACCATTCCGTAATGTAAAAGCTTATAATAATAATAATATATGATTTGATAAACAAATTATTATATAAATAAATAACCAAATCTCCATTGCTCCTATAATAAATTAATAAGTCAAAAAATCAGAGGCCCACGTCCAATTTTTCAAAGATAAAAGTCTAAGGTTGACTTTCTTTAGAACATTCCTCCTACCATAAATGACACAAATGCTCCACACCCAATTTTACTCATCCAATGCCATTAAACAAAACATCTATCTTTCTGTCAAGACCAAGATGTTGGGGAAGAAGATAGGTTCAGTTAAGAACCTAGCCAAAAAGGCTAAGATTCGAGGCGACCTTAAGCGATCACAGTCCGAACGGTTACTCAGGAATAATACTAAAGAAGCAGAAGAAGAAAGTTTATCGTCCTCTTGTTCTTCACCATCATGTAAAACCCCAACTGGGTTTTGCACCCTTTATGTTGGCGAGGAAAGACGTAGGTTTGTTGTCCCCACGGGCTACTTGTCACACCCTCTTTTCAAGATGTTGCTAGAGAAGTCATCCGAGGAGTTCGGGTTCGGGCAGAAGAATGGATTGGTGGTTCCTTGTAGTGTCAATGCTTTTCAAGAGGTGGTAAGTGCTGTGGAATCTTGTAATGGTAAATGTGATTTGAGTAATTTGGTTGAAGAGTTCATTTAGATTATTTATGCGCCTTAAAGAGTAAATAAATGATATAGCATTACAGTGAGAAGATATACTTTTGTATACACTTGGTTAGTATTTGTATATTGCCTTCTCTAGCACATCTTACTAAGAAGAGATTACTCACACCCATAATTGTCTTATATGAAAAGAGTTCATTTCTTCAACCATCAATTACTTTACCTTACTAAGTGTTAAAACCATCTTTTAAAGGCTAATGTTCCATCATAGTCAAGTGATATATTATTCGAGTTGTGGCTTGAATCATGACTATACTCAGTTGTAAGTAAGTTTAATAAGTACGTTCATTTCCAGTACAACGTGGTAAGACTTTTATTGGAAATTTTAAATTTGTTTATCAAAAAATTATTCTACAATATATGGAACTTCATATATGTTCACATATCACTTTGGGGTTATATTGACGACTTATGATTTAAATATTTTCATTCTTGGGCCATCTGTATTTAATCAAATTGGTCTTTGGTAGCTTGGTATCATTCGTATAACGTGTTGTCTTTTCCTAAAAGTTCAAGGGTTGAGGTCCCAGTGGTAACATATGTCATATGGTGTAAATTTGGAACTAAGTTTCCGCCTTTCAATTTCTTTTAGTTAAATTGTAAAGTAAAGTATATTGAGTTGTTCGCTAGAATTAAAAATCTCAATTAAATAATGAAAAATTTAAAAGATATGATTGGAGAATGAAACAAATTTAAACTGTGGTAAAAATTTGCAAATGAGTTTCACTCGTCAAACTAGCAATAAGTACTACGAGATTTGCCTAAGTTTGCTACTTAGACTATACGTAGTGGATATTTTGAGGGCTACAAAAATGATGACACGAACACAAATGGGGCTTTCTTTACAAGATAATTGAAAATGCAATTAAATCTCGTCATGATTCAAGTCGGGTCATACCCAATAACAAGGCTTCAAGCCCTTAACAGACACCAAACACAACTTTCTTATATTATTGTTGGATTCTTTATGCCCAAGTAGTCGGGTCATACTCAAACTCATAGGGCTTCAAGCCCGTAACAGACACCAAACACAACTTTCTTATATTATTGTTGGATTCTTTATGCCCAAGACACATAGAATTTTGATGTGGTTAGTACGTCATGATCCAAGTCGGGTCATATCCAATAACAAGTTTAGCAAACACCAATATGTATTTAATTGATGATATGATCATGCAATTAAATCATTACACCAATTTTAGAAAATGGGTTTTTTCTAAATAAATTGTATGTGAGAAAGAACAATTTATAATTATATTTTGTTCATGGACATTATTTGTAATGTTATTTAAGTTTGTTAAATAACATTAAATAATAATAGTGTATGTTTAAGTTATATATTTAAAAGGTTAAATTATATAACTAATAATAATACAACTAGTAACAATTTAGTGGATGTTTAAAATGGGGAAACCCATTTTAAAAGACAAAAAGCGGCCGCCCTTTCAAGGGTACACTTGGTCATTTTGTTGTCTTGAGAACACACACTAACAAACACTAGACACTCTCCCCAAGTTGAGCTCTCTCTCTCTCACATGCAAGGGCCAAGAACACACATACATTTCTCTCAAACTTCTTGAAGAAAACATGCTGAAAATCGGATTTTTAGCATTCATGGTCCGATTTTGGTGCACAAATCCTAGCAAGAAAGGTGTTTTGCATCATGCTTGTGGGTATGGAAGCTTGAGGACATCTACCTTGATGTTTTGGCCATTCAAGAGCAGCCCAATCTTCATCCAAATCACGTTTTCAACAGCCCTTTATGGAAGGTGTTTCATTCACGTTTTTTCAGCAGCATACAAAAGGTAGTTTGTGTGTCATGTTTTGGTTGTTATTTCTTGTTGATAGCTAGTTCAAACACATATATTTGATCCTATGTTTTTGGGTTTGTTGAAACAAAGTTATGAACCTTTAATTTTCAGATTATAAACATGATATTAAGATCTTATTCCGCTGCGTTTTTCTTGTTTAAATGGTTAAACAACAATGTTAAAGGTCCAACAAACCCAACATCGGCATCTAGAGCCGGATATGTGGATGAATAGCTTCTTTTGTCCTTATAAAATAGGTTTTATGGGATTTTAACAACCTATTAGGGGTTGTTTTGTGATGATATGATGATACCCCAACCTTTCAAGGTTATATCTTGCATGCTTATGATTAAATCTTGGAAGGATGACATCAAATGGTTGATTATGTTATTTTGGACATAACCCTAAAGTTTTGGTTCATGTTGGCCAGAACTTTAAGGTTATAAAAAGGGGTTCATTTAGTTCTTGAAATGATGTATATGGATACATGTTTTAGTGCATAACATAGCCTTGATCATGTGTGTTTTGGATTTGGTTGATTGTAATCTTGTCATGTTGGTTGTATTCATTCTTTATGGGTTGTAATAATTTCTTTTGTGTTTCTATTTGGGTTGTAATTTGTTTATTCATTTGGTTATGTAATAAATAGAATATGTGCATTTCTTTTATTAGAAAATTGTATTAGGATATAATTTTGTAAAAGAAGATGCACAAGAAGAAGACCCAAAAGGAAGGACATAAAAGACATGGACACCTGAAGTATTTGGATGTGGAATCAAGTGGGAGTTCATGGACACTTTGATGTGTTAATTTTAAACCCTTAGGAATGACCTTATGACAACACTTGTGATGGCAAACAAGTGAGGTCAATTTAGTGGCTATGGTTATGCACATATGTTTGTATGATTATGCTTGTTTGGTTGTTTGTTGTATGATTGTTGTTTGATATTTGGATATACATAACAAACTCATTAGCAAACTTAACAAGCTGAAAATTTATGGTTTCTAATCATTAAATGGTTAATAAAAGGTTATTAAAATGATTAATGATTTAATAAAAGAGGTTTTATTAAAATAAACCATAGGATACCTTGCATTTGAAAGCATGCAAATATAAGGTACATAGAGTTTTCAAAACTAGAATTAATGAAAACCAAAAATCCCTTTTTAAACAAGTTTAACACCATCCTTTTACACGACACTCGAATCACTTGAGAACTATTTGTGGGATAAAGGTCACCTAACCACTCTTAGGGAACTTGTGTTTTAAGGTGGGCTTAACATATTTGTGGGATAAAGGTCACCTAACCACTTGTGTGAGTAAACTCACACGTGTGTGTAAGTAGGACGACTTGAATTGGAAACCATGTGCATAGGGTCACCGAAGCATGGCGTACAATGGTGTTGATGGGATTAAACATGCCAACCAAACATAAGATGTTTAACCGATCCCATAAAGGCTAGAAGTTGCAAAAGGTTGTAATTGTCAAATGTTGACTACCTTGTTAATTTAAATAATGGGATAAAGGTCACCTAACCATTATTTGAGTGTAACGTTGGATTCTAGATTTTAATTATTAATTGTCTATGAGACATAAAAGGGTATTAATAATTAAAATAAAATTTTTCAGAAATACTAATAAGAACTTTGTAAATTTTATAGAATGGCCGTAAACAATAATGCTACCACCCCGACCGTCCATACCCTATCACTGAGAACTATTTTAGAAAGGGATCGTCAGAACGACAACAACCTTATGGACTCAATTTCGAAACTTGAGAATCGTTCTCAAAAATGAGTAAAGGCCTATGTCCTTGACGATCCCATGTCTCACCAACCAACGCTGTTGATGTTAAGGCCTTTTGATGATTGGCTTAGGCACATTAAGGATTCTGTGCAAGTTTCCTACCTCATGTTGGGAATATGATTCCCGAACTCCAAAAGGGTTTGGAGCATCATAGGGCATATGACATGATAATCTAGTTGAAGGAAATGTTCCTTCAACAAACTTTAGTAAGATTGCTTCGAAATGGTTCAAGCACTTTATGCATGTCACATGGAAGAAACCCAATCGATATCATCTTATATATTCTTAAGATGAAAAGCCACATTGATAGCCTCAAGATGCTTAACTGTCCTGTCTCAAAGTAGTTGGCCAAGGATTTGATCCTTGATTGCCCACCTAAAGGTTTGAGACAATCATAATAAATTGTAATATGAAAGGGTGGGACAAGAGCATCGGTGAAATTCACGCAATGCTCAAAGCAACCGAGGTAGGGATGGGTAGAGAGGTTCTACCTATTCTCTCGATCAATGAGGGAGGCTATAAGAAATGGTCAATCCCAATCCTAAGGCAATTATTGCCAAAAGAAATGAATACATCAAAGCAAAGGTTAAAGCAAAACCTCAAAAACCTAAGCTTATGAAGCCTAAGGTAAAGGAGAACGATCCATGTTTTGAGTATGGAGAGATAGGACAATAAAAGGGAATTGTCCCTCCTATCTCAAGGAGTTGAAAAATAAGAGGGATGCTGGGCAAACCTCAAATATAAATTTCATAATTCACATTGTATTAAATGTCATTTCTTCAAACACATGGGTATTGGATACCGGATGTGAGACTCATACTTGCAATTGTTGCAAAGGGGTTCAAAAGAAAATATGCGCTTCAAGGAAGGAAACTCTATTTTGAGACTTTTAAATGGTTTGGAAGTTGTTCTAAAAACATTTTGTATGCACCTAGTTTGACTAGGAACATAATTAATATTTCCTATTAAAACAATATGGTCATGATTTAAAGTTTGTAAATAATGGTATTAAGTTTTATGGATGATGTATTTCATTTTAAGGATATGACTTTTAATGATATTCATGAATTAGTTCATGATAATTCGTCCTATAATAACTCATTATACACATTAAGCACCAAGAAACTTAAAATAGGTTTAAGTTATTATTATCTTTAACATTGTCATCTTGGTCACGTAAACAAGAATTGGATTCAAACACTTCAAAAGAATGGTCTTTTGGAAACAAATGAAAATGTTTCATTTGATAAGTGTGAACCAAAAGACTTATTAGGAATGATACAGTTGGATGTATGTGGTCCTTTTAAGACAATGACAAAGATTGGTGAAAGATACTTCATTACTGTTATCGACGAGTCGCTATTATTGTGTGCACTTGATGACACATAAGAATGAAGCTTTTGAAATGTTTAAAATCTTCAATAATGAAATAGAAAATCAACTCTACATAACTATCTAAGTTCTTCATTCTGATAAAGGAGAAACTGAACCCTATTTGGATATGGTTCAATTCATTAAGGCTATGAGCTTACCACCTTTATCATCTTGGGTTTTCACACTACTCTCCACGGCTCGTATTTTGAATATGGCCCAAACCAAGAAAGTGGGTTCGACACCTTTTGAAATATGGCATGGAAAGAGTTCCATCGCTATCATATTTAAAGGTATGGGGTAGTGAAGCTTATGTTAAGCTTAACACCCAAAACAAATTGGAAAGTCGATCCACTAAGTGTATATTTGTTGGATATCCCAAAGACTGTATATGATACTACTTCTTTGATCCAACAGAGCAAAAGGAATTTATTGCTCGAAGGGTAGAGTTCTTGGAAGCCAAGTTCCTTATGGAAGGAGTGACGCATAGAATAATGGAATTTGATGAAGATCAAGATCCACAAGCCGATACACGTTTGGTTGACACTAGCTATCAACAAGAGGTTGTTGATGATGATCAAGAGGTTGATCAATACACACATAACGTTCGCAGATCTGGTAGAGTTAGCATTCCACCTGAAATATATGGATTTTTCATGGATGGATGCTATGTGGTTGACTTCGATGAGCCAACTACATACCATGATGCTATGTCCAATTCGGATTGTGACAAATGGCTGGAAGCCATGAACGTAGAGATGCAATCCATGTATGACAACCAAGTTTAGGAATTGGTTGAGCCTCCACTTAACTCCAAACCGGTTGGATGCAAGTGGGTTTTTTGAGAAGAAAACAAATATGCATGGAAACTTGGATACTTACAAGGCAAGACTTGTAGCAAAAGGTTTCACTCAAACTCAAGGGGTTGACTATGATGAAACCTTCTCGCCTGTGGCAATGCTAAAGTCTATTAGGATATCATTTGCCATTGCTTCTCATTATTATTATGAGATTTGGCAAATGGATGTCAAAACCGCTTTTCTTAATGGACATCTCGAAGAGACTGTCCATATGGTTCAGCCTTAAGGTTTTGTCGATCAAAAGCATCCTAATAAATTATGCAAGTTAAAAAAGATCAATCTATGGATTGAAACAAGCATCGAGAAGTTGGAATCAACGTTTTGATGAAGAGATCAAGAAATTTGGTTTCATCAAGAACGCTGACAAGGCTTGTGTGTATAAAAAGGCTAGTGGGAGTGTAATCATATTCTTAGTATTGTATGTTGATGACATAGTACTATTTGGAAAGGACATTCCAACCATGGAAGGTGTTAAAACCTGGCTTGGAAGCTGTTTTTCCATAAAAGATCTCGGTGAAGCCGCCTATATTTTGGGAATAAAGATCTATAGGGATAGATCGAGGCGGTTGATAGGTCTAAACCAAAGTGCATATATTGATAAAATCTTGAAAAGGTTCAAGATGAAAAACTCTAAGAAAGGTATGGTACCTATTCAAAGAGGGACAATATTGAGTGCATCTCAATGTCCAAGCTCAAAGGATGAGCAAGATTGTATGAAGGACATCCCATATGCGTGTGCTATAGGATCCATCATATATGCGATGATATGCACTAAGGTCGGACGTGTCATGCGCGTTAAGCATGACAAGAAGATATCAGCAGAATCCAGGTAATAGCCATTGGATGGCTGTTAAAAGTATATTGAAATACCTTAGGAGGACTAAGGATATGTTTCTAATATACGGATCTGAGAAAGAAAAACTCGTTGTAAAGGGTTACACGGATGCGAGTTTCCAAACTGATCGAGATGATCCTCGATCACAATCGGGGTATGTCTCCATTATGAATAGGGTAGCATTGTCCACTACAAAATACAAATATATAGCCACCTCATTAGCAGCTTTGGAACTGCATGAATAAAAGGTTTATCGCCGATCTAAGGGTGGTCTCTACCATTCAAGACCCCTTAGAAATCTTTTGTGATAACGAGGGTGCGATTTCTCAAATCAAATAACCCCGTGCACATCAAAAGATTAGGCACAATGAAGAGAGATTCAACTACATAAGGGATGAAGTTGAAAAGGGAAAGATATGTAGTCACAAAGTTCACTTTGATCAAAAGATTGGGGATCCACTCACGAAGCTCCTCGAAAGGGCAAAGCATGAAAGTCATACTTGTGCCTTAGGACTTCGATATTCTAGTGATTGGAATTGATCTGTTTTAGTATTAATATTGAAAATATGGAACAATTATAATATTTAACTCATCTATATATTTACGATATTTTGAGTTATGTTCCTTTTAGCATGTTTACATCCATGAATATGTTTATTATTCTAAATGTCCGTAGTCGGTCATATTTGTGGGAACAAATATGAACGTAAGACTATTATGAACTTGGATTGGCGGATATTCATAAGGCATGAATATAGAGCAATTGGTTGCTGCCAAGGTTCATAGATATTCGTGGGATACGAATATTGGACTGACCCGCATCTCAAATCTTACTACATGGAATCTTATTGATTGATCATAAGTAAATTTGAGTAAAGGCGAATATCATTTGGTATCCTCTGACCTGAGATACATATTGGGTTTTGATATTCACTAAGTGTTATACCTTGGGCTAGTTCTTCACTGATATGAAACAATTGTCAGTACATAAGGCTATGTTCAGGTATGACATAAAGTGATTGTGAGAAACGTATGTAGTCAACATGGGATTTGTTCCTCTTATTCGTTGAGAGCATGATGACTAAGGCCTGATTAAGTTAAATCAACAAGGAATGATCATTCTGTATCCTTGGATTTAAAATGACATCTGTAACAAAAGGAAAAATGATTGATTCACCTAAATCATTTCAAGTTGGATACTTGAAGGGGATGATGTTATTGAATGGCTTCTAAGTCATGCGTATTAAGGGTAGTAAACGTTGTTAGGCGGTATTTACTGCTTGCATCAATCTTCTATGAGTCTTGTGCAAGTGGGAGATTGTTGGATTCTTTATGCCCAAGACACATAGAATATTGATGTGGTTAGTACGTCATGATCCAAGTCGGTTCATACCCAATAACAAGTTTAGCAAACACCAATATGTATTTAGTTGATGATATGATCATGCAATTAAATCATTGCACCAATTTTAGAAAATGGGTTTTTCTAAATAAATTGTATGTGAGAAAGAACAACTTATAATTATATTTTGTTCATGGACATTATTTGTAATGTTATTTAAGTTTGTTAAATAACATCAAATAATAAGAGTGTATGTTTAAGTTATATATTTAAAAGGTTAAATTATATAACTAATAATAATACAACTAGTAACAATTTAGTGGATGTTTAAAATGGGGAAACCCATTTTAAAAGACAAAAGCGGCCGCCCTTTCAAGGGTACACTTGGTCATTTTGTTGTCTTGAGAACACACACTAATAAACACTAGACATTCTCCCCAAGTTGAGCTCTCTCTCTCTCACATGCAAGGGCCAAGAACACACATACATTTCTCTCAAACTTCTTGAAGAAAACATGCTGAAAATCAGATTTTCAGCATTCATGGTCCGATTTTGGTGCACAAATCCTAGCAAGAAAGGTGTTTTGCATCATGCTTGTGGATATGGAAGCTTGAGGACATCTACCTTGATGTTTTGGCCATTCAAGAGCAGCCCAATCTTCATCCAAATCACGTTTTCAGCAGCCCTTTATGGAAGGTGTTTCATTCATGTTTTTTCAGCAGCATACAAAAGGTAGTTTGTGTGTCACGTTTTGGTTGTTATTTCTTGTTGATAGCCAGTTCAAACACATATATTCGATCCTATGTTCTTGGGTTTGTTGAAACAAAGTTATGAACCTTTAATTTTCAGATTATAAACATGATATTAAGATCTTATTCCGCTGCGTTTTTCTTGTTTAAATGGTTAAACAACAATGCTAAAGGTCCAACAAACCCAACAATTATGGCATGAATAGGGACTTTAAACACTAGTTAACCCACTATACTTGATTTAAAAATGCTTTAATGAAACCGATTTTAACTATATGACATTTAGGTAACATTTAACTAAACAACCATTACGCAATAGTCAATTCAACAAACTCATTCCAATATTCCATTTACGCATTAAAGAGCATAAAATTATGCCTTCTTATATGATAATAAATATACATGTTTACAATATATATTTCTTTGCATTTTAAATTATTTTTTATATAAAATTTATAATTTAGACACTTAATTGTGTTTTATTTGAATCTTGTAGGTTTCAGATGAAGCTCGGTGATTTTTGTGAAGAAAATCCAAGATTTAAAGAGGTTCAAGAGGAAAAATACTCCTGATATGACCATGTTGCAGCTGAATATGGTCATATAAGCTGTTAAATTCCGAATAGTCTATTTTTGATGCTGAATATGGTCATATCACTTCAGATATGGCCATATTCGGGAAGAAAACGGGTTTATAACCCTAGTACACCTCATTTTCAAAAAAAACTTACATTCCTGTCAAAACCCTAGCCTCCCTCAAACCCTTAGAGGTCTTTGAGCATTTCTCAAGAGTTTTTGGAAGATTTGAAGGCCAAGATTGAAGATTTCACACTTTCAAGAAGGTTCTAACATCATCCACCCATTTCCACTCAAAATTGGTTTGAATTCCTCTAGATCTACTATGAGTTCTTCCATGTTCTTGAGTTTGGATGTGTCTTTTGTAAGCCTTATGGGCTAAACTATTATTATCACTTGGATTAGATGAAACTTAGCATGATTTAACAAATTGTACATGATTCTTGGTGATGTTTATGTTGATGCTATGATGAAACTTGATTATTCTTCAATAATTATGTGTGTTTGTTCTAGCTTGATAAAATGCTCAACCTTGTCGGTGTTGTAAGCATGTTATGTTGGAAAACTTCATGTTCTTACAAGACTTATGCATATAATTGCATCTTTTGTATGTAATGTTGTGACATTTGACTAGGAATGGTGAATGAAGGTTGAAGATTTAGTAGAATTGGTTAAATGTGCATCCTTATGTTTGAGAAAACCATGGTGTATGTCATAAATCTCTCTTGTCATTGGTTATGAATTATTTTGTAATCGTGGTATGAAGTTTATGAGTTGAAGAGTAATTGTAGTTTTGTCTATTTTTTCCAAGTTGAGGTGGTTATCATGTGTTAATCGTGTTAACTTTCCAAAGATTTGTGGAATTAGGTAACCCTAACGGGAGTCTAATTCATCTTTAACATCAACATAATTATATCATTAGTTCTTCATGGCATAACTTTAGGTGGCTATTGTGTGTTTATCGTTCTAGCTTTCTGAATGGTTATATGTCTAGATATCCTTGACGGGGGTTTAGACTACTTCCATGTTTCATGTGTAAAAAATGGTCTCACCTCGAGTTTGTGCTAGTTGTTAATTCTATGCTAATTGGAATCAAAGTCCAAGTTGTATCTTTAATTGATTATGTATCTTCATCTTTACTTTCTTAATTTACTAGTTTAATTTGCTAATCGTTTTACTTAACTATAATACTCACAAATCCAAACTCAATTGATCAGTTAAATAGTGATGGTGATTTAGTATTGGGAGCCATTGTGTCCACGGATCGATACTTGGTTCTTTCCTAAAACTATACTATTATGCGATAGGTGCACTTGCCTATTGTGTGTAGTTAGTTTAAGAGTGATAATCGTTTCTTAAATTAAATTGTGTGAAAATTCTTATTTAAAATATATATACTTTGCACACATCAAGTTTTTGGCGCCATTGCCGGGGACACGGTGATTTCAAGAAATATCGAAGTTGCTACTTTAACCAATTGTGCATATTTTATTTTTGCATTTTTACATATTATAGCTATTGTTTATCTTTTGTCCCTTTTTACGGTGCTTGGTATTGTGTTGTATTATCAGGAAGCTTATGTCACATCTTTACCTGTCGAGGACATGATTGAACCCTATTCAAACCCGGAGAAATTACTTAAGAAAAGAAACTTAAGAGCAAAATCTCTACAAATAGCTAAGGAAATCGATAGTGAAGCTACTCGTGTACAAATTACTGAGGAAACCGACATCGAACAAGAAAACAATTCCGAGGACACAAACTCGAAAGACATGGGGAATCTAAACAATGAACAGAGAACCATCTATGATTATGCAAGACCATCGTTGGGTGGTTTGGCATCAAGCATTATCAGACCGGCGGTTGAAGCCAATAACTTTGAGATTCGACCACAAATGATTCAAATGATTCAAAACAATGTTCAATTCTATGGTTTATCGGATGAAGACCCGAATGCTCATATAGCAAATGTTTGGAAATTTGTGATACGTTCAAGACGAACGGGTTATCTGATGATGCAAGCAAACTTAGGCCTTTCCCATTCTCCCTTCGTGATCGAGCAAAGGCTTGGTTAAACTCACTTCCTGCTGGTTCTATAACCACTTGGGAGGATCTTGCTGAAAAATTTTTATTTAGATATTTTCCACCATCTAAAACTGCAAGATTGAGGAATAATATCACTTCTTTTATGCAGGATGAAGGGGAATCTCTTTATGAAGCTTAGGAATGATATAAGGAGATGATGAGGAAATGTCTACATCATGGGTTGGATGAATGGATATAAGTTACTACCTTTTACAACGATCCTCAAGATCGCCAAATAGTCGATGCTACAGCTGGAGGGTCTTTAGCCATGAAAACCCCTACGGAGGGGTATGCCATACTTGAACAATTAGCAATGAACACTTATCAAGGGCCATCTTCATGAAGTAGACCATCAAGACAAGGGGTTCACCATGTAGACGACTACACATCTCTAGCTGCACAAATGGAAACAATGGCTAAAAGAATTAATCAAATGCAATTGAACCAAGTGCAAACAAGTTTGTCACTTGTGTGGTGGTGCTCATATTAGTTCCGATTGTCAACATGGAGTTGTCTACAATATGAATGAACAAGTGGATTTCATGAGTAACTAATATCGACCTCAAAACAATCCTTACAGTAACACTTATAACCCAGGTTGGAAGAATCCTCCCAATTTTAATTGGAAGGCAAGTGGAACCAACCAACCTCCGGGTTTTCAACAAAGACCACCCCTTCAACAAAACCAACAATCATTTCACCACAATACCAAGATTACTCTCGACCTCAAAAACAAAATCAATACCAAAATCAAGGTTCAAGTAGTGGTTCACAACCGAGAAAAGATCAAATTTGGAAGAGACGATGGCTTAATTCTTGTCCACTGCCGAATCCCGTCATCAAAAATCTGAAGCTCGTCATGATCAAGCCGAAATTCGACAACAACAATTTTCGGATGAATTAAGAAGTCAAGGTTCGGCGATTTGGGGTATTGAGAACCAAATGGGTCAAATGGCTAGTTTGCTAGCCGAGAGGGAGAAGGGTAAACTCCCGAGTAACACCGAAGCAAATCCACGGGGAGATTGTAAAGCAATTACTTTAAGGAGTGGTAAAACCACTAAAGAGATTGAGATGACTTCCACGCCTAAGCTGGTGGTTGAAGAGGTAGAAGTCGAGGTTCAAGGCGAGGTGCCCAACACTAGGCGAGGCCCAGAAAGTATAGCACAAGTCAAAGAACCACTGAAAGTGTACAAGCCCACAATTCCATACCCGGGGCGTTTGAAGAAAGAAAAGATGGACCAACAATTCGGTAAATTTCTTGACCTATTTAAACAATTACATATAAACTTACCGTTTGTTGAAGCTTTGTCACAGATGCCCAAGTATGCCAAATTTCTCAAAGATCTTCTAACAAATAAACAAAAGCCTGAGGAACTTTCACGTGTGGTTCTAAATGAAGAATGCTCGGCGGTGCTTCAAAATAAGCTACCACAGAAAATGAAAGACCCGGGAAGTTTCACACTTCCTTGCTTGATTGTAGTTTGACGGTGAATAATGCTCTAGCTGAACTAGGTGCTGGTATCAACTTGATGCCATATTCCATGTTTGAAAGGCTAGACCTAGGGGAACCACAACCAACACGTATGAGCATTCAAATTACTGATCGCTCGGTGAAATACTCGAGAGGTATAGTTGAGAATATGTTGGTGAGAATTGGTAAGTTTGTGTTCCTTGTGGATTTTGTAATCCTTGATATGGATGAAGACAAGAACGTACCTTTTATTCTTGGTCGCCCTTTTTAGCTACATCTAGAGCCTTAGTAGATGTGTTTGAAGGTAAATTGACCCTTTTTAAGATAAAGGATTCCATGTAATATTCTCAAATCCATGATGATACACTTTATTTTGTTGATACTATTAATTGTCATGTGGATGATTATGTGCAAGAAATGTTTGAACATGATGTTTGGAAACACAGTTATTTGATAATGAAGAGCTTGATACTGATCAAGCTAACCAGATTTGTGGCGAGCTAACTCGTATGTCAGTGGATGAACCATCCCCCGATGTAGAAGTTCATGAAGTTCTTGAAGTGGTTGATTGAGAGAAGGAACCAAAAGCAAAGTCATCAATTGAAGAACCATCATCATTGGAACTCAAGGAGCTACCCCTCATCTTGAGTATGCTTATCTTGATGATGATTCCAAATTACCCATTATTATTGCTTCTAGTTTGACAGGTGATGAAAAAGTCAAACTTTTAGACGTCTTAAAGATGCACAAGAAAGTTATGGCTTGGAAGATTATGGATATAAAAGGAATAAATCCACCCTTTTGTACCCATAAAATTTTAATGGAAGATGATTACAAGCAAGTTATCCAACATCAACATCGCCTCAACCGTAATATGTAAGAAGTGGTTAAAAAGGAAGTAATCAAACTACTTGATGCAGGTTTGATTTACCCAATCTTAGATTCCGCATGGGTGAGTGCGGTACAAGTGGTACCAAAGAAAGGAGGTATGACGGTGGTGACCAATGAAAAGAATGAATTGATACCCACAAGGACCATCACAGGTTGGAGGGTTTGCATTGATTATCGCAAACTTAATGATGCAACGAGAAAGGACCATTTCCCTCTTCCTTTTATTGATCAAATGTTAGAAAGGTTATCTGAGAATATATTTTTTATTGCTTTCTTGATGGTTTTTCAGGTTACTTCCAAATCCCGATAGCACCCGATGATTAAGAGAAGACCACGTTCACATGTCCTTATGGCACCTTTGCTTATCGGCGAATGTCATTTCGACTGTGTAATGCTTCGGCCACATTTCAAAGGTGTATGGTGGCCATATTTCACGATATGATCGAAGACTCTATGGAAGTGTTCATGGATGACTTCTCAGTTTTTGGATGCTCTTTTGATCATTGTTTAAGCAATTTGAAGAAAATGCTCGCGAGATGTGAAGAGTCCAACTTGGTATTAAATTGGGAGAAATGTCATTTTATGGTAAAAGAAGGCATTGTGTTAGGGCATAAAATTTCAAATGTTGGTTTAGAAGTAGATAGGGCAAAGGTTGAAACTATTTCAAAATTACCACTACCTACTTCTGTAAAAGCAATAAGAAGTTTTCTAGGTCATGCGGGATTTTATAGACGATTTATTAAAGATTTTTCAAAAATTGCAAGGCCTATGACACAACTTCTTGAAAAAGATGTTCCATTTGTTTTCAATGAGGAATGCTTAAATGCATTCAACTTTTTAAAAGAAAAACTAATAAACGCCCCCATAATGGTTGCTCCCGATTGGACTCTTCCATTTGAGTTGATGTGTGATGCAAGCGACTATACAGTCGGTGCAGTTTTAGGGCAAAGAAAGGACAAGCATTTTCATCCCATATACTACGCAAGCAAAACATTGAATGATGCACAAGAAAATTACACTACCACTGAAAAAGAATTGCTTGCTGTAGTATTTGCTTTTGATAAGTTTCATTCATATCTTATTTTTTATCTAAAACCATTGTTTACACTGACCATGCAGCTCTTAGATATCTATTTGGCAAGCAAGATGCAAAACCACGGTTGATCAGGTGGATTTTGCTTTTACAAGAATTTGATATAGAGATCCGAGACAAGAAGGAGCTGAAAAGGTAGCGGCGGATCACCTCTCACGGCTTGAGAATCCATCCATGGAAGAACTAAGGGAATCCAACATAAATGACAATTTCCCTCATGAGTTTCTTTTACAGGTTCAGGCGATTGAAGAGAATTCCCTTGGTTCGTAGATTTTGCTAACTATCTTGCAGGTGGAGTTCTCGTGAAAGGTATGACTTATCAATAGAAAAAAAATTCATGTCTGATGTTAAGTACTACTTTTGGGAAGATCCATATCTTTTTTGAGTGTGCGCAGATCAAGTTGTGAGAAGATGTGTGCATGGAATCGAGGCAATGAGCATACTTTGCCATTGCATGAAGGACCTACCGGTGGCCATCATGGAGCAAATTATACCGCTAAGAAGTCTTTGATTCTAGTTTTTATTGGCCTACCGTGTTCAAGGATGCACACATGTTGGGTTAAAGCATGTGATGCTTGCCAAAGCGCAGGTAACATCTCTTCACTTGATGAGATGCCCCAAAATAGCGTACAAGTATGCGAGGTATTCGATGTTTGGGGCATCGACTTCATGGACCTTTCCTTCATCACATGGTCACAAATACATTCTAGTAGCCGTTGACTACGTTTCTAAGTGGGCCGAGGCGCAAGCCTTGCCTACAAATGATGCTAGGGTAGTGGTGAAATTTCTAAAAAAGCTTTTCTCTCGGTTTGTTGCCCCAAAGGCTCTAATTAGTGATCGTGGCACTTATTTTTGTAATAATCAGCTTGAAAAAGTGTTAGCTCGTTATGGGGTTAAACATCGTTTTTCAACATCTTACCACCCACAAACAAGTGGTCAAGTTAAAGTCACTAATAGAGGTCTTAAACGAATCTTGGAACGAACGGTTGGGCAAAACCAAAAAGATTGGGCGGATAAGTTAGATGATGCCCTATGGGCTTTCCGAACCGCTTATAAAACTCCAATTGGCACCACACCATTTAAGTTGGTTTATGGAAAGTCTTGTCACCTTTCGTTAAACTCGAACACAAAGCTTATTGGGCCTTGAAGGCCATTAATCTTGATTTAAAAGATGCAGGTGAAAATAGGCTTTACAAGTCCATGAACTTGACGAATTGAGAAACCAAGCATACGTGAATTCTACAATTTACAAGGAACGGACGAAAAAATTACATGACAATCACTTGAAGAACAACAAACAATTCCAAGTGGGGGATCGTGTATTGCTTACAATTCAAGACTTCGCTTGTTTCCCGGTAAATTAAAATCAAGATGGACGGGTCCTTATATCGTGAAGCAAGTATTCTCCTATGGAACCGTTGAAGTTGAACATTCGGACGGAAGGATTTTCAAGGTTAATGGTCATCGCTTAAAACATTACATTGAAGTTCCGAGAGATGAGAAGGAGTTTGACGTCATGGAACTCCACCCCAAGGACAAGTGAATGCGGGGTCGAGTCGAGCTAATGACTCGTAAATAGACAAAGCACTTGCGAGAGACAACCCGAGATTTGAAAATCATTCGTATCCTTTTGTTTTTAAATATTTCCTTAATTAATTTCCTTTAGTTAGTTCTTATTTTATTTTATTTTATTTTATTTTATTTATTTTACTATTAAAAAAAGATGTCGACGTCATCGGGGGTGTATTACGTTATTTATAATGAAAGCGTGTTAAGGAAACTAATTAGGATGTAAATATGAAGGTATTTTAAGTCAATGTGAGTTTTTGACAAATGATCACTAATATGATCATATTTAAATGAATATGACCATATTAGCTGATTAAAAATAAGATGAACATTAAAAAAAACTTACTGATATGATCATATTCAAACAAATATGGTCATATTGGCTGAAGAAAAAATAAATCAAAATAAAGTCATAAAACTCTTGACTTTCATTGACTTCTACTATCTTATTTCTAATTTTACCCTCCCAAATCTGATTTCGGGGCTGTTTGTTTTGGTGCTGACCCGCTGACCGGGCTGACCCGCTGACTCGGTCAGCGGTCAGCCCGTTTGATTTCGGCTTCGAGCCCGGCTGACCGGGTCTCCGGTGCTAACCCAGACCATGAAAAAAATATGCTGACCGGCTGACCCTGCCCTCTCACGACCCGCAGCACCTCTCGCGAGCCGACGACCACCCCTTCGTCGCCCTCCCTCCGCCGCCCTCCTCCTCCGCCGCAAGCCCTCTCGCGACCCGCAGGCAGCCGCAGCACCACCGCCCGCCGCCCGCCGCCGACGAGCACCCCTCGGCAGCCTGTTGCGACGTTGGTTTTGAAGTCGAAAGAGTGGAAGAGAAGGGTGGTAACGGTGGTCGGTGTCTTTGTGTGGGAGATATCTTGGTGTCTTGGTTTTGGGTTTTGTTTTAGAAGAGTGAAGAGAAGAGAGGGGACATGTGTTGGTTGTGGTGTGGGTTTATCTTATTATTATTATATTATTATTATTATTATTATTATTATTATTATTATTATTATTATTAGGGTGGGTGTCTTGGGTTTTTTATGGTTTCTTTTGTGTGTTAAAATAATTTATTAATGGAGTTATTACATAATATCGGTTAAAATACAAGGGTAATACAGTTATTTTTATCATTCAGCATAGTCAGTCAGATATTGTATCAAACAACCAAGTTCCAGTCAGATGCAGACTCAGTCAGAACTTCTTACTGGGTCAGCTTCTGACTCAGTCAGCACAATCAAACAGCCCCTTCATCTTCTCCCTTCTTCACCTCTCATTTCCTTTTACTTTCCCTTTCCATCTCCACCTATCTCACCATCTCATCTTCCTCTTAATCACCACGGCCGGCGACCTGCATCACCCCGACCCCTCCTCCCTTCACAAGCCAAGACCACCGCGACCACCATCACCACCCACGCACCTCACCACCACCCCTCACAGCCTCGACCGCCATCCACACCAGGAACCCACACCACCTCGACCAACCCCGCCGACCACCCACCCCCAGACCCTCCCCCACTTCCTCCTCCCCACCACGACCGAATCCCCATCCCACAGCCCCCCCTCCCGATCCCTCACCCCTTCTTCCCTCTTCCCGAGCAACCACAACCGCGACGCCACTACCACAGCGTGACCACTACCACCGCGCGACCACCAACCCACCAGCAGCCTTACCGCCGGCCACCACTCTCCCCCACTGCAAACAACCCCAACCCCCACCCTCTTCCCCCGTCGCCCTCCATCCCAACATCATCTAACCGCAGCCCCCATCACCAACAGTGAACCGCCACAGCCACCTGCTACACCATCATAGCAACCCACTTCTTTCTCTTTGTTTTTCAATTTTGTGGCTTGTTTGGGTATGTTTCTGTGATCTTCATTTCATTTTATTATTATTATTAGTATTATTATTATCATTATTATTAGGGTAGAGAACAAGTTGGGTTATTTATTTATTATTAATTTTTTAGGGGAAATGAAACTGAAATTTGTATTAGTTTTAAGCTAGTATAGAGAGTTTTTTGTGCGTTAGTTGCTAATGTAAGTTTAAATTAAAAAAAACATGACGTTGATGGTCAATGGTGGTTGATTTATGTGTTGTTCTTCATGATTTTGGTTTACTTTAGGTTGTTGAATGCGTTTTTCTTTCTGTTTTTATGTTATAACCGTCTTCATTTAATTTTTGTTTAAACGATATGATTTGATCAAATTTTGTTTTTCTTTTAGTAAACTTCTTTATTGAAATAAGTGATTTGGTTTCTTACAATGGTTAGGCATTAACATGTCAAAATATGTTAACTTTGTTTCCATATTTCTATCATGTTTGTTTTAATTCTTTCACAAGAATCAAAATTGACATATTGTATTTCTTTTTGCAGGTCATGGCCAATGATGATCTTCATCCGTTCCTTTGTTTTGAAAGTGGCAATCGGGCCGCGAAGAAACTTCTCACCATTCAACACAAGGAACTCATAGCGGCTCACACCATCGATTGAAAAGCTTTGGGTGTTTTTGTTCACCGGCATCACTTGTGGAGTATATCATTTTACAAAAGTCAGTGACAGACTTCGGATGCAAATATTTGTGGTGAACAAGGTTTTCCATCAGATATTTGTTAGTATAATTTTTCCAAAATTTTCAAAAATGAATTTTATTCTTCTTATAAGTTATAACCGTATACACACACGCATATATTATAATTCTACATGCAATTAATTTGTTTAAATGCGGTTGTCTACGCTACACATTTTAATTAATTTTTTTTGTTAATAGAAAAAAACCTAATCACCTTTTTAATAATTAAAAAAACCTAACCCTTCAACAAAGGCATACTTAAAATTAATTATAGCATCCACACTAGTCTACCAAGTCATGTGATAGTTTTTCTTCTAAATCTAACGCATTAGCATCCCGTTGTTTGGCTTTAGATAACCATTCCGTAATGTAAAAGCTTATAATAATAATGATATATGATTTGATAAACAAATTATTATATAAATAAATAACCAAATCTCCATTGCTCCTATAATAAATTAATAAGTCAAAAAATCAGAGGCCCACGTCCAATTTTTCAAAGATAAAGTCTAAGGTTGACTTTCTTAGAACATCCACCTACCATAAATGACACAAATGCTCCATACCCAATTTTACTCATCCAATGCCATTAAACAAAACATCTATCTTTTTGTCAAGACCAGATGTTGGGGAAGAAGATAGGTTCAGTTAAGAACCTAGCCAAAAAGGCTAAGATTCGAGGCGACCTTAAGCGATCACAGTCCGAACGGTTACTCAGGAATAATACTAAAGAAGCAGAAGAAGAAAGTTTATCGTCCTCTTGTTCTTCACCATCATGTAAAACCCCAACTGGGTTTTGCACCCTTTATGTTGGCGAGGAAAGACGTAGGTTTGTTGTCCCCACGGGCTACTTGTCACACCCTCTTTTCAAGATGTTGCTAGAGAAGTCATCCGAGGAGTTCGGGTTCGGGCAGAAGAATGGATTGGTGGTTCCTTGTAGTGTCAATGCTTTTCAAGAGGTGGTAAGTGCTGTGGAATCTTGTAATGGTAAATGTGATTTGAGTAATTTGGTTGAAGAGTTCATTTAGATTATTTATGCACCTTAAAGAGTAAATAAATGATATAGCATTAAATTGTATTGGTCACACTTGGTTTTGATAGAAGATATACTTTTTGTATATACTTGGTTAGTATTTGTATATTGCCTTCTCTAGCACATCTTACTAAGAAGAGATTACTCACACCCGCAATTGTCTTGTATGAAAAGAGTTCATCTTTTAAGGCTAATGTTCCATCATAGTCAAGTGATATATTATTCTAGTTGTGGCTTGAATCATGACTATACTCAGTTGTAAGTTTAATAAGTACGTTCATTTCCAGTACACCGTGGTAAGACTTTATTGGAAATTTTAAATTTGTTATCAAAAATTATTCTACAATATGTGGAACTTCATATGTTCACATATCACTTTGGGGTTATATTGACGACTTATGATTTAAATATTTTGTCTCTTGGGCCATCTGTTTTGTATTTAATCAAACTGGTCTTTGGTAGCTTGGTATCATTCGTATAACGTGTTGTCTTTTCCTAAAAGTTTAAGGGTTGAGGTCCCAGTGATAATATATGTCATATGGGTTAAATTTGGAACTAAGTTTAAAAATCTCAATTAAATAAAGAAAAATTTAACAGATTTGATTGGAGAATGAAACAAATTTAAACTGCGGTAAAATTTTGCAAATGAGTTTCACTCGTCAAACTAGCAATAAGTACTATGAGATTTGCCAAGTTTGCTACTTACGTAGCGGATATTTTGAGGGCTACAAAAATGATGACATTGACACAAGCGGGGCTTCAAACACCATTACAAGATAATTATAAGGGGCCCCGAACTCATAGGGCTTCAAGCCCTTAACGGGCGACACACACAACTTTTCTTATATTATGGTATTAATAGGGACTTTAAACATTAGTTAACCCACTACGCTTGATTGATGCTTTAATGAAACGGATTTTAACTATATAATATTTAGGTGACATTTTAACTAAACAACCACTACATAATAGTCTTAATTCAACAAACTCATTCCAATATTCCATTTACGCATTAAAGAGCATAAAATAATGCCTTCCTTCCCATTTACATAAAATGTTATTTGCAAAAGAACAAACTTAAAAAAAACAAGAAAATAAAACAGAGAATAAAACACAAAAATTGTGAGGTAATATCGACATGATTTCAAAATATGAGTAATTTTGGTTCATCCTCTAAGAATGATGCTCAACTAATTAAATTGATTTGTATATGAAGCAAACTTATCCAATATAGAGCAAAAGTTACCAATATTCCATATAATAAATTATAAGATACTTTTAGAGGACCATCGACTCAAAATCAATATTTTTTCTCTTTATGCAAGAAGATAATATATAAAATGGGGTAAATTTAAATAATGATAGCAAAGTTTTAAAAATGTTTTAGTTAGGTCACTTAGTTTTCATGTTTGATTTAAATTAAATATCTTAACATGTCTTTTAACATGTTCTTCTTTTTATTTTAATTAGAAAATATAATTTTTTATGCTATTGTAGAGTGGTGACATGACTTCTAGGTACTTTTTAATAAATTAATTTGTTTTTAAATATAAATCTCCCACGCGCGTTGCGCGAGGATTGCACCACGTCGCAATTGCATAATGCTAGTGAAACTATCAAGTATACAAAGTAACATGTCAAAAGACTGCAAGAATCAATATGATTTTGATATTTCAATAGTCATTTGCATGTGCGCAGCAAATGATATTATTTGATTGTTGAGCATATATGAGAGATCTAAAATCAAGCATATATCACTCCTTTTCACCTTATTTCATACACTTTCGATCAGCTCATATTTTTGTTGTTAGAAATTGCTAAGAAAAAAAAAATGTTGTTGGAATTATATATGCTAAAGAAAATTTACACTTTCTAACAAATAAGTTACAAAACTATATTTTAAAGCACGCTTCAAGAGAAGCATATTTAACACCTGACGAAGCAAAAATAAAAAAAGGTATACACAAAATAAAGAAGATTAAAAATAACTCCATGTAGTATCTAGTACATGTAGATGGAGAGATATAGAACTCTAAAAGATGGTTTCATTCATATAATGTTAGTATTTCTCTGTTCAACAATAGGTACCTATTGATAGCCACCATAACATAAAATTGTGTAAAAATGGTTAATTTTATCACTATTCTAAAACCAAACTCCTTTAAAAAGTTTAAAAACCTCACTTCTCTTTCTCTGAACAAACAAAACTAACTCCCATTTCCATGGCTTAAAAAGTTGTAAATCAACTGTAATATGGTTAATTTTATCACTATTCTAAAACCAAACTCCTTTAAAAAGTTTAAAAACCTCACTTCTCTTTCTCTGAACAAACAAAACTAACTCCCATTTCCATGGCTTAAAAAGTTGTAAATCAACTGTAATATTGTGAAAGGGAAAATAATAAAATTTTACTTTTGTCATAATCAAGGTGATTTCAAACCACCATGTCAAAAGCCAAGAACGATTTGCTGAAAGTAAAATGAATAAAAGATCGACATATTGATAAGAGTACAAAACCGTTAAGAAGTTAGAGGTGGCACTTACACTACTAAATTCTTGCTTGTAAAAGGACCTCAAAGAAGACTCTGCAAGAGTGCAAGCAATCTGAGATAGGCTGCAAGTTCTCTTCCCCATCTTCCTTTTGAATCTAGACCTCTCTTGTACTCCCTTAAATACTTAATCTTACCCCGTGTTGCATCAAATTGCTGTATAAAAAAGTCAGCTTTGACATGATCCAAATATCTTTTTAACCCTACACAAAGTCACAAACTATAACGCACTTGATCACCAGCATAAACCATACAGTAAATGCACTTGTATCTATCATGAACAAACTCAAGTACACACATGAAATTAATAAAATAAATATACACAGCAGAAAATAAAACCAGCAATCTCAACTTTCATCTAACTTTCGTCTCTAATCTTTCTATAGCATGTGATAGTTTAGTTTTTTCAAAAGCAGCAAAAGAAAAAAAAATAACTTACATGTGACTTGGTTCGGCCAAGCGGCCATGGTTTTGGAATGAGATCTTTTATCTGCTTGGTTGTAGCTTCTTTTTGCATTCGGTGTAATCAACTGTCTATGTGTCTTATACTTGCAATGCATGTGAACACAACTCAAGTCTTTTTTAGTGTGAAATGGTACCAATCCTAAGGGAATAATATGAATCCTTATATGATATAATCCTACACAGTTAAATGATATGAAATAATACATTATTGTAAAATCTTTAATTGGGTCATTCGATACATAGACGAGTTTGGCTGGGTCAACCAACCATCATTTGTTTAATCAATGACTAAAATAGTTTAAAGAATTAACCTGCTTATATGGGTACTATATACATTACATGGTCACGCGTTTAATGAAGGATTTAAAATCAAGATCCTATCTCATCCATTCAAAAATCAAGTGGTATATATTTTTTGCAACTTTAACTTTTTATGATACAACTGTTCATTAGACACTAACAAAGAAATTTTACCACGAATCATTGAAGAAATGATACTTTAAAGATGACCTAACTAAGAACAGAGTTGTATACCTGGCCTGTCCTTGAAGAACACAGAAAGTCCAAAATCAATGGCCTTTAGAGCGAAATTTTCATTTATCACATTTTCATGGCACCTCTTTCCTTACAACAATTGTTAGTTCGCCGCGTCTGCGTACAGAAGAACCAAAAGGTAATGAAAGATGGAAGTTAATTCGGCGATAGCAAAGATCAACAAACCACATGATCGATTCCTTTAAAAATATAGTAAAAGCATCACAATCGGTAACCCTAAGCATTTATAAAATCGTATTCGACAAACCTGTGGCTCTGAGGTTATTTCACCTGCATAAAGCCCTAAATACCAAATAAACTCACTTCAAAATCAGGGAAATAAAGTAGGATAAAGACTCATTGGTGTCGTTGAAGGGAAGAGGAGGTGCAGTTAACGATGACAATGAACATGGAAGACAGTTTCAAGGGCGGACAGGTGGAAGAGCAAATGGCAGAGAAGTCATCAACCTACAAAAAATGAAATATATAGCATTAACACATCTACGATTAGGCAGAAGTTTAAAATCCAAGTAGATAAAGAGGATGATGTGGTTGATGCCGAAACGAAGATTCACACCGTTCACTTCACAGGAACCATGTATCACCCGATCCGTCACTGCCTTCACGATGACCCTACTAAATTGCCATTAGATCTGCCTGATCTACCATCAAAGCAGCCTTAGATGTCGAGACTGACTTCGGTGAGTGGCGAATCGCCGGAAAACTCGCTCTTCTCCGTCGTTGACGTGTTTTAAAGGATGTCTGTTCTGTATCTTTCTTTGTCCTCTCTTCATGCAGGATGCCACAATAGGTAACATTTGCCACGCGTTGGTCAAGAAACAAATCCACCGTCCATAAGGAAATCAATGGACCAGATTTACAAATCTACTATTCATCAGGTTCTACTATTCATCAGATTGGTTTTTCATATTAGGTAATTACATATATTATAAATTCCAACCCCCATCTTCTCTTTCATTTCATTATTGATAAAACAAAAAAAACCCGATGATAACTCAAGTTGCTCCTCCTTCGGCCTTCCCCACCCCCGCCGCTTCTCCACGGCCTCCCCACCCCGATTGCATCTCCTGCAGGTGAAGAACCCGTTGCATCTCCTAAGTTAAGAGCGCTCCACCCGCAGCAGCGCTCCACCGGCGGCAGCGCACCACCGGCAGCCGCACCACCGTCGATTTGCGTCACACCACCGTCGATTTGCAGTCGCACCACCGCAGATCTGCAGCCGCACCCCGACAACCACACCAGCAGCAGACCCTTCATCTTCGTTTCAGTCAGCAAAAAAATGAGAGAACCTCGGAAACCAATCCCGAAAGAGATTTAGAGAAGAATAACCAAGTTTTTTGTTACTAAACTTCTGGATAGATGCAGTGGTAGCAATCTGGCCAATGTTCTACGTGTGCACGGAGTTATTTTTGACATCTACGTGTGCACGGAGTTATTTTTGACATCTACATCACCAAAAAGAGAGATAAAGGTGGGAATAGGTTTGGTTTTGTTTCTTTTTTGGATGTCAAAGACAAGGAAGAGATGGTCAGGAACATGAAGGATCTGAGGTTGGGTGATTATAAGTTATCGATTAACGTGGCTAGATTCGTCCTTGAAGATGGTGAGATCAGGGATCCTCCCCCGAAGTTTTTTTCAAAACCTACTAAGTTCGTCGCTTCTCAGCCCATTGGTGTTAGCACTAATAGGTATGAGGAAGTCGGTTCTTTCTCTTTTCGTGAGGCCCTTACTGGTGAAAGGAGTAAGAATGGTGTTGATGCTAAGGTCCTTAAGTTCGGGGATAGGCCATCAAAGTTTTTGGAGCTTTCTGGCAAATCCCTTGTTGTAAAAGTGGTATCTATTGAGTTGATCAAATCCTTTAAACGTGAACTGGTGGAGATGGGTCTGACTGAAGGGGTTGTTCGTTACCTTGGTGGCATGTAGTTCTTGGTTACATTCTATAATGCCGACTATGCTATCATGGCTAGGGACGAGTTGTTAGGAAGGGGTGATATTTTTGTTAATGTGGAGGTATGGGAAGGTCAGATTATCACTTTCGAAAGGATTGCTTGGGTCCAGATATGTGGTATGCCATTTCATCTTTTTTCCGATGAGAATTTTGACGAAGTAGCGTCTATGTTTGGGAAGGTTGTCCACAAATGTCAACGGGATGTTTCTGGTCTAGATGTATCCGAGTTCTATGCGGGGATTATTGTTGATAAAGGTGAGATCATTAAGGGTGAAGTTTCCATCTTATGGAATGATAAAAATGTATACAGTTGGGGTTAGAGAAATCTCTGAAGATAGAATTCCGGTTCATGCTATGTCCGGGTTCAATGTTAATCGAGAGGCCAGCGGTGATGAAGACAATTCACCATCGGATGATTCTATGTCAAATGATCAAGAAGAAGATGATCAAGAAGACGGTGACGACGGAGCAAAGAGTGACGTCAACGTTCAGGCTATGATTAATGAGGAATTTAATGCGAGTAATGATGATTGCGGAAATCAAGGGATGAATAATCAGGAGGTTTTTTCGACTCCTATAATTCAGGAGGCCAATAAAGAAACAGTTGTGGTTGACCAGGAAGAGGTAATTTCGGTAAAAGGTAACAATAAACGTAAGAAAAATAAAGGAATGAATCTGATGGGCCAGGAACTTGGGTCTTACACAAGTAGCAATGACAGGCCCACGAAAGAATCTAGGCTTGAGGAAAATGATCCTTTTAGGCTAGCTCCTCTCATCGTGGGCCAAAATGTAACTTTTCGCAGAGGTGAGACAGGCCAAATAGAAACCTCGCTGGACGCTTTGTTTGGGGACGGTGACATCATTGCTCACTGTAACGAAGTCTGTGGTATGGAGGAATAGAACGCTCAGCCTAACGATCAAGACTCATACCCTGGTAACATGGAAGCCGCTAATCATCCAGGTAACAAGGTGGATGAGGAGGTGTTGTGTACCTCTAAATTGGGATCTATAATGGGGGCAGATCTCTCTAATTTTCAAAATTTACTTCGTAATTCCATTATCGAGGAGGGGCTACAATCAGGTAACAAATGAATTTCCTTTCATTTAACGTTAGAGGGCTTGGTGGAGATGGGAAAGCCGGTTTTGTTAGAAACTTGTTAGATAAGCATGGTGTGGGGTTCCTGGCTATTCAGGAAACCCACTTGTCTACCACGGGTGGTTTTGACCTTCATAGTGTATGGGGTAGGGATGCTTTGGATTTCGATATGGTGGATGCTACTGGGAGATCTGGGGGTCTGATTAATGTTTGGAATCCTAAAGGTTTTAAAAAGACTTCATCTTTTCTGAACAGGAACTTTTAATTTCTTTTGGTTATTTGGTTGATGATGGATCGTTATTGAATTGTGTTAATATATACGCGCCTCAGAAATTGGGCGAAAAAAAGGGCCTTATGGGAATCTCTGGCTAGTATTATTTTGGGTCTTGAGGGGATGGTTATTATTATGGGAGATTTCAATGCGGTCAGGTTTCCGGAGGAGAGAAAAAACTCCCGTTTTAATCATCGTTGCGCTACTAACCTGAATAAATTCGTTGATAGGCTGGGCCTTTTTGAATATAGTATGAGGGGTAGTAAATACACGTGCTTGACTGTTAAGGACGGGAATTTCAAGTTAAGCAAGATTGACCGCTGCAGTTTTGAGATCTCTTTCGAGGGGCGGCTCAGATCATTCTCCTTTATTATTATCCCTAATGGATGTTAATTTCAGTGCTAAGCCTTTCAGGTGGTTTAATTCTTGGCTCGACAGGGATGGGTGTAAAGAGGAAGTGATCAAGGTTCTTGAAGATAATTCATTTGGAGGTTCTCTTGACGTTATTATCAACCTTAAATTTAAAGCTCTCAGGTCTAATTTAAGGAATTGGTGGTCTTCTATTAATCGTAAGGAAGGGGAGGAGTTGGCCTTACTACAAGCTGATATTAAGAGGTTAGAGAAGGTCATGGAAGATAGAAATCTGGAAGAGGAAGAGTTATGGTTTGGGAGGAATGTAAAAAAGGTGTCGATTTTATTAACCACTGTAAGATTAAAGATTTAAAACAGAAGTCGAGGTTGCGGTGGGCTATGCAGGGAGATGATAACTCTTCTTTCTTCCACGGTATGGTTAACGGCAGGAAAGCCAAAAATGCCATCCCGGGTTTGTTGATTGATGGATGTTGGATTTCGAAACCTACGTTGGTCAAACGCGAGGTACTCAAGCACTTTAAGAAGCTTTTCTCAGAAAAAATCCGGGACAGACCTTCTTTACAATGTGCGAGTATTAAAAGGCTCCCCACGAAGTGTTCCGACGCCTTGACTGCAGCGTTCACTAAAGAAGATATTCAAGATGCGGTTCTCGAATGTGGGTCTGACCGGGCCCCAGGCCCGGATGGTTTTAATTTCAGGTTTGTCAAGACCTTCTGGAAATTGTTGGAATCGGACTTTTCTCATCTGATGGACTACTTTTATGATTCGGGAGCAATTGATAAAAGTTGCAGTTCTACGTATATAACTCTTATTCCTAAGTCCAAGAATCCAGTGGGTTTAACTGATTACAGGCCGATCACCTTGATTGGCATCATCAGCAAAGTTGTCTCCAAAGACCTTGCGAATAGAATCAAGAAGGTTCTGAATTCCGTGATCTCTGATACACAGTCTGCTTTCTTACGGGATAGATTTATCTTGGATGGGCCTCTGATGCTGAACGAAGTCTATGGGTGGTTATGTAAAAGAAAGAAAAAAGCTTTTATGTTAAAAATTGATTTCGAAAAAGCTTATGATAATGTGAACTGGGGTTTTTTGATCTCGATGCTTGACCAAATGGGTTTCCCAGATAGATGGAGGAGGTGGGTGCAAGGTGTGTTGGAGTCGGCTAGGTCCTCAGTCCTGGTCAACAGGGCGCCTACTTTCGAGTTCCAGTGTGATAAAGGCCTTCGTCAAGGGGACCCACTTTCCCCCTTTTTTTTCTGATTGTCATGGAAACTTTCACGTGTATTTTCAATAAGGCTTGTTCCGGAGGAGAGTTCAAGGGTATTAAAGACACAAGGACCGGTTTGGATATCTCCCACTTTCTTTACGCCGATGATGCTTTAATTACTGGAGAATGGTCGAGAGATAATATTGAGAAAACGGCTCATCTGTTACGGATTTTTCATTTGTGCTCCGGTCTCAAGATTAATTTACAAAAGTCTCATCTTTTTGGAGTCGGCGTGAGCAGCGACGAAGTCAACGATATGGCTGGAATTCTTGGGTGTAAAACGGGAGCCTTCCCGTTTGAATACTTGGGTATAAAGGTGGGAGCTAATATGAATCGTATCTGTCACTTGGAAGCGGTCGTAGATATGGTTCGAAATCGCTTGTCTACATGGAAAGCCAACTCTCTGTCTATGGGGGGTCGCCTTACCTTGATCAAAGCGGTTTTAGCTAACATTCCTATATACTATCTGTCTCTGTATAAAGCTCCTGTGCAGATTACGGATCAAATAGAACAGTTGATGAGGAATTTTCTGTGGGCCGGATCTAATGAGTTTAAGAAGATGCATTGGGTGGCTTGAGAAGTCGTTACCTTGTCTAAAGCGGATGGTGGTTTGGGTGTGGCTAGATTAGAAGACGTCAACAAGGCTTTGATCACTAAATGGGCATGGAGATTCAAAAAGGACCCAAATAGTTCATGGCGTCGGTTAGTGGAAGCGATTCATGGTGGGCACGGTAAGTGGGATTTCCTTCCTGTGAACAATGGTCTCACTGGCTGTTGGAAAACGATCGTTACGTTTGCTGGTAAAGTGAAGCTTGGCGATAAAGGTGTCCACAATATTGTTACTGGTAAGGTAGGTAATGGTTTACAAATCCGTTTCTGGACCGATAAATGGTTCGGAGAAACCTTACTTATGCACAGGTGGCCTAGTCTTTTTTGGTTGGAGTCGAATAAACGCTGCTCTATTGCGGAGAGGATTTGTTATCGGAATGGAGAGTATGTCTTTGTTGATAAGTGGTGGAAAGGTATTAGCTCAGTGGCGGAGGTCTCGGAATTCAGCGATCTGCATCGTATGCTGCTGTCATGTAGCCTCTCGGATTCTGTTCACAAATGGCGCTGGGAAGTGGCGGACGATGGTGTTTTTTCTGTTAAAAGTGTTAAAGAAACTCTCCGATCGGATAGGGATGTTTCCAGAAATCAAAAGATGGTTTGGACCGGTTGGATCCCTCTGAAAGTTAACTTGCACTTCTGGCGCTTAGAGATGGACCGTTGCCTACTCGGAAAGCGTTAGCGAGAAGAGGTATCAATGTCAATGATATCTTGTGCCCTCTTTGTCAATCGGTGGAGGAAACCTCCTGTCACTTGCTTACCGGCTGCTTGTTGCCGTGTGGTGTTTGGAACTTCCTAGAGAAATGGTGCAGATTGGATCCGGTAATCCTTTTTGATGTTCAAGATATTATATGCCTGGCTAATAAGGTCAGCGGTCCTAAATGGAAGAAGACTATTCTTAGGGGTATTGCTATGACTACTTGTTGGGTGATTTGGAAGACCCGTAATAAAGTGGTCTTTGAAGATGTTCCTCCGAGGGTTTGTGATATGATAGCTTGTATAAAATCTTGGTCGTTTTTATGGTTACGTAGTCGCTCCAAGTTTAAAGATATTATTTGGAAGGATTGGAGTAGGTATCCTATGTATATGTTGTAATTTTGTTGGTTGTGGCGGACCTCGGTTTTCAGGTCTTAGCCGTTTTTTATGAAGTTTATCTTTCAAAAAAAAAAAAAAAACTCAAGTTGCTGATTAAATGATCCAACTTTAGATATAATATGTATGAGTGAATTAATTAAATCTTAATTATTTTATCATATAAAATAGAAACCTGCTACTACACACCTCCCGCATTCTCGAGCCTCAAAGACATAGGGTCCAAGAGGGTGGCCACTAAGGGTGCGCATGAGTCAATTTGGTTTGGTTTTAGTCTAAAACCGAAACCAACAACCAATTTCGGTTTCTAGATTTCTAAAAAAGCGTTTGGTTTTAATTTCTTGGTTTTTGGTTTTCACTATGGTTTTAGTTTAGTTTTGATTTTACCATTTAGGCTTCAAGTTTTTAAATAAAATATTTTAAACTACAAAATTTAGGCTTACATTAAATATAATCTACATACGCTTATAAATTACTAGGTATTAAAAATAATTGCAATCCATAACATACAATAACAAAAATTCCAGTAAAACATTTTAATTTGCCAATTCAAACAAAAAAGTTTTAAAATTATTCTTCAAACCTATATATTCATCTTTTTTAGATAGCATAATTTAAACAAGTAACTAATAGTTTAATCATGTTTATAGATGCATGAATACACCACTAAATCTACAAATTCGATGGTATGTTTTCAATTTGGTTTTTGTTGCAAACAAACTGAAACCGAACCGAACTGAAAAAACCTTTTTTATGAAACCATAAAACCAAATAGTAGGTTTCTTATTGGTTTCGACTTTTACATTTCGATTGCATCTGTTATTTTGATTACGATTCAGTTATTTTGGTTTTCGGTATACCTCCGGTGGCTGGTGGCCACTCTCAAATCAAAGCTCCAATTAATTTGGACATGTAAAAGCTGGGCTTTTATTCTTATTGGGCTTGGTTCGAAGTAACTATTGGGCTCATCAAATTAATCACACAATTCAAATGTTAGACCATCTTGTCAACTCACTTATTATGAGTCCATTCAGATCAAACCATCATCGAAACCAACCAACGGTGAGATCACATTAGTAGAACAACACCACCACTTCAAAATTTCAAATTCTTCATTTCTTCACATTCATCCCGCTGTCACACACTCCATTTTCATCAAATCTCACTTTTGAACACAGATCCACCAACATTCGATCAAATCAATATAAGCTGCAAAATCACTCTGTAACACACACGATCTGTGTGTAAGTATGTCCAGTCGTCATGAAAAAGGCGTCAATGTTCAGGTGCTTTTGCGTTGCAGGTATTGAAAATGTTATTATTTTCTATACTCGATCGTTTTGAAGATGTTTGAAGTAGAAGATCTGATAGGGATTGAGGTGCTGTTAATTGTTTTGTTTGTTTGGTAGGCCGTTTAGTAGCGACGAGTTGAAGAACAATGCGCCTCAGGTGGTGACGTGTAACGAGTATCAGAGGGAAGTTGCGGTTTCTCAGAGTATTGCTGGGAAGCAGATTGATAGGGTTTTTACTTTTGATAAGGTACCATTATAGGCATTTGCATTTGCATTCTAATTAGGGCTTTATGGAATCTAGCGATCCGTTTCTAATCTTTTTTTGTTGAAATGGGGTTAATTTGTCTTCGGTTTTAGGGTTATTCATGAATTGGGTTTAATCGTTATGAGGGTGTCTCAAAGTAATACCATTTGAAAGAGTCTTAAGTTTTAGGTTCTATGGAATCTTTTTCTGTTATAAGTGCAATGTGTGATTAGACATGCTAATATGATATCTGATTTACCCTAGTGCATCATTTTTTTTATCAAAATCAAGAAATTTATATGTTATGATTATTAAATGCATCATAGTGTTATGAATCTCAAAGGAAAGGATGATTAAATTCGTCTAGTGATTGGGATGTTCCTGTAAAGGTAATGTTGCATCTGTTTTTGGACGGAAGGAGTATTCTAAATCTAAGGAAACATTGAAATTAAGTAGCTCCATAGTGCAATACCAGTGTACCACTCACTTGTTTATGGTTAATAATGCATTATCATCAGACGAGCAATTATTGATCATGACTTTTCCTTAATTATTGCAGGTTTTTGGTCCTACAGCTCAGCAAAAAGATTTATACGAACAAGCTGTTATTCCCATTGTAAATGAAGTCTTGGAAGGATTCAATTGCACCATTTTTGCCTATGGACAAACAGGCACAGGAAAAACATACACCATGGAAGGAGAATGTAAGAGGGCCAAGGTATTATATCTTTTAATAGTAATTTTCTGTATTTATGTATTAAGCTTTTGTTATATTGCTTAACATAACATGACGTTTTTTTTCTCAGAGTGGGCCAAACGGAGAGCTCCCATCAGAAGCAGGTGTAATACCAAGATCGGTGAAACAAATCTTTGACACATTAGAGGGCCAAATGCAGAGTATAGTGTTAAAGTAACATTTTTAGAGCTATATAATGAAGAAATCACTGATTTACTTGCTCACGAAGAAATATCAAAAAATGGTTTTGAAGATAAACAGAAAAAACTTTTGCCTTTAATGGAAGATGGTAAAGGTGGAGTTCTTGTTAGAGGTCTGGAAGAGGAGATTGTAACGAGTGCGAGTGAAATATTTACATTACTTGAGAGGGGGTCTGCCAAACGTCGAACTGCAGAGACTTATTAAATAAACAATCAAGGTTGTCATTTTTCTGCAAGCTATTCCCACCTCTTGTAATCTCAGAATCCATTAATGCTTATCTATAAGGCTTATTTTTCCTTTTCAGTCGGTCACATTCACTTTTTTCTATTACCATACACATTAAAGAGTCAACCCCAGAAGGTGAAGAACTTATCAAGTGTGGGAAATTAAATCTGGTTGATTTAGCTGGTTCAGAAAACATTTCTCGTTCAGGTGCAAGGGAGGTAATAATTAGACAAATTTTTCATTAATTATTTTTATGAGTTATTATTTTTAATTTACGGAAAATTGTATTTTCTTTGTAATATCTATGGAAGTTTGTAACTTTTTATCATCTTTAGGGTCGTGCAAGAGAAGCTGGAGAAATAAATAAAAGTTTACTTACTTTGGGACGAGTAATAAATGCTTTAGTGGAGCATCTAGTACATGTCCCTTATAGGTTTGGATTATTTCTTGTATCATGTTTAGATTTCCTTTGCTTTGAGTTTTCAATGATTTCAATTGTTATATATCATGTTTCTTCCCCTGTTACATATGGCCTTTTTATATGTTAAAGTTCTTTTTTTTAATTTAAATTACAGGGACAGCAAACTGACTCGTCTCCTTCGTGACTCGTTGGGTGGAAGGACCAAAACATGTATCATTGCTACTGTGTCACCTGCTGTTCATTGTCTTGAGGAGACTTTGAGCACATTGGATTATGCCCACAGAGCCAAGAACATTAAAAACAAGCCAGAGGTATACCAGTATCTAAAAATCTAATATTTATCTCCATCGATGTATTTAAATTTTCTTGTCTATGTGTAGGTAAATCAGAAAATGATGAAGACAACTCTAATCAAGGATCTTTATGGTGAAATTGAAAGACTCAAAGCTGGTAAAAATTTCATTGTATGTTAAGATCTTGAAGACATAAATGGGGGTTTAATTTGAAATAACTAAAGCTTTATTGTCTCTTTTGAGAACTTTTTCTTTGCAGAGGTTTATGCTTCACGTGAGAAAAGTGGTGTTTATCTACCAAAAGAGCGATATTACCAAGAGGAAATGGAAAGAAAGGTATCAAAATTTGTGAACTTAGACATTATCATCTCAATATATGATGTTCAGTGTTTCCTAGTAAATATACATTGCATCATAGCATATATATATTGCTTAATGCAGTTCACATGTTTTTGCAAAGATACATGTTTCGAAATTGACATCACATGTTTATTCTTTTACCTACACTTATGATATTATCTTTTGTTTAGGCAATGGCAGATCAAATAGAACAAATGGGAATCAAGATAGAAAACCAACAAAAGGTATTGTTTTTTGTTTATATTGGTTAATGTAGTTCACATGTTTTTGCATTTTTTTAATTTACTGTATTGGCGACGTATACAGCAATTTGAGGAATTGCAAAATCAATTTAATGCCCGGGTGGAAGAGTGTTCTGATTTGAGCTGCAAACTGGAGTCTACACAGGTAAACTAAAACTAATGATCGACTTCATTATTGTGTTTTCTCAATTCTCATATATTTTAATATTGTCCTTGATAGTTAATGGCCTCTCACTTTTTTATGTAGAACAACTTGAACCAAACCAATAAGGTATTGGCTAACACTGAGGAAACCTTGAAGAAATGTCAGTATGCTCTCAAGGAGAGAGATTTTATCATAGATGAACAGAAAAAAGCAGGTATATCTTTTTCTATTGGTGTATTTTTTCTATTAAACATTTTCTTTTTTACAAATTGTTAAGTATTGTATACAGAAAATGCATTGGCACACCAAGCATGTGTTCTTCGTTCTGACTTAGAGAAATCTATTCAGGACAATGCATCATTGTTTATGAAAATTGGTATGTATTCTCTTCAATATGCATGCATACATACATACATGAATTCATACATATATTATACTTTCAATTTTGTGCAGCAAGAGAGGATAAACTGAATGCTGGAAACAGATCAGTTGTAAATAAGTTTGAATCTGAGCTGTCACAAGATGTTGGCTCCCTATGCAACATGGTGGCTGCATCTGTATCCCAGCAAAATGAACAACTTCAGCGCATTGAGAAGTTCTGTGACACTTTTATCAACATTAATGATAAGGTACTGCTTGATTTGTGTCATCAGATATATAATGTGCGTCTACACATTAATTATATTGAATTGGTTATCCTAATTTTATGGTACAGGCCGTCTCTGATTTAAAGAAAAAAATATCTGCATCAAGGAATTTGTATATTTCGCATATTGAAGACATGGAAAATGTTGTACGTTTACACAAAGCAAGTGCTAATGGAAGTTTAGAGGATATGTCAGCCAAGGCTTCTTCTAATGCTAATTGTGTTGAAAGTGTAAGTTCAAATAATTAGTTAGCATCCTTAATACCTGTTACTAACATTAATCATTTTTAAATTTGATTATAATATTATATTAGCTATTGGCTGAAGAAGCTGCAAAAGGACATGCTATATTTGATGAGCTTCATGGAACTTTATTAACTCAGCAAGGAGAGATTGTGGTATTTGCTAGAGAGCTTCGTAAGGTTTGGGTTTTTCTGTTTACATGAATATATAAATTACATTTGAAATCCCTCATTTTTAGTTTACATGAAATGTAATTTTGAGTATTAAATTTTTTTTTACAGAGATTTAATGATACCATCCATCATACAACCAACATATCCGAGTTCATAAATGATATATTTGATAAGCTGATGGAAGAATCCAAAGATATAGGAAATCATGCTAATCAAGTTGACGAGATGCAAACAAAGAATATTGATGACTTTCAGAAAGCATATGAGGTGCGTTCAAAACTTTCTAAAATAACAATATATAAATTACAAGCAACATCTCTAATTTTTTTTATAATTAATTCCTTTAGGAGCAATCAAGATCTGATGCACAGAAGCTGATTGCTGATGTCACAAGTTTAGTCACGAGTCATTTGAGTCGGCAAAAGGAGATGGTGGATGCACGGTTAGCTGGTATAAGAGAAACTTGTTCTGGAAGCAAGACAGTTTTAGATGGGCATGTTTCTTCAATTGAGAATATTACAACAGATGCCAAAAGAAAATGGCAAGAATTTTCTGTACAAACAGAAAATTATGCAAAAGACGGTGCTGAGTTTTCTGCTGCTAAACATTGCCGATTCGAATCTTTGCTACAAAAATGGTAAATAAGAAATTCCATGTAATCTTTTATTATTGATGGTACTTAGAATAGATTACACTGATACTAATGTACTAAACTTTTACATCCAGTGTTGATACTACTGGAATGGCATTGGATCATTCCAAAAAGACACACGAATCTGTCACTGACATGGGTAACAAACATGTTTCAGCAATTGAGGAACTTGTAAGGTGAGTTATGTGCATATCTCTAGTGTTTAATAGAAAATTATAGGAGTAATAGAATTTCTCGAACAGAGTAGTTTTTTTATCAGTCTGTATTGAAATGCAAACCTGTAAATGTTTTATGCAGAACTGCTTCTGAGAGCAATGAGCATCATGATAATGAGATCAGCTCTGCGAGGAAAATTGCTGAAGAAGACGTGTTGAGGAGTATGGAGGACATCATCAAACACATTGAAGGTGTGTGTTGGGGGAATAAACGTTTACTTTTGCACATTTGTCATCAAGATTATAGTATTGAACTATTAATGCAAAATTTAAAGTTGGCAATTCGTCCCATTGACCAAGGATGGGTCAATTTGAGCCATTTGTCACTAATGTTCTATGTGTGTATTTTCTATATAGGTACATCTCAAGAAGAGCTAGAGGCGGTCTCTGGAATTTTAGGAACCACAAAAGCACAAGCTATGATTCTTGAAACTTTACAAAATGATCACTCAACACAATCTGGTGCCATAGAGCAGAAGGCTCATGATACATTCCAGCAGAAATATATGGTAGCATGATGCAGGACGATTCTTAACGAGTCATACTTATACATATTGATATTTGATTATATTTAAATTTATTTATGTTGCAGGACTATGAACCAACTGGAAATACTCCTGTAAGATCCGACATTGATATCCCAAGTAAGGTGACTATAGAGTCACTTCGGGCGACGCCAATGGAGATCCTAATGGAAGAATTCAGAGAAAATATTTCATCTGAATCTATTGAAGTAAAGAAAGCAAAGATTTCTCATACTCCACGATCACCGCTTGCAGAAATCAACTAAACAGAATCATGATTTATTCAATGTTTTTGGCCCATTTGTAGTTGTTAGTATGTATATTTTCAAACACGGAAGAGATAGTGTGATAGGTGGCTCAGTCATTTGACTCATTTCCCACAATCCCTGCTTGGGATTTGATGTGCTATTATCTTACCAATGTAGTAGAGATCGGTTCTTATTGCAGTTTATGCTTGCTAGATCTTGTTTTGTGATGTAAGATTTTTGGTTCACTTTAAGAAATGCACACTTTTGGTTTCTATGGTATGCATCGGTTAATGTATCATCTAGATGTTTTATGAACAGGGGTTGCATGTGCAGTTGCACACAACAGATATCATTCTAGCCCAAGTTTCATGAAATCCCATTGTCTAAAATATGTGTGACAATTCAAGTATGATTATAATACCCACACAAATAATAATAATAATAATAATAATAATAATAATAATAATAATAATAATAATAATAATAATAATAATAATAATAATAATAAAGGTGCAGGGGGTGATTTTGCCATTTTTAGAACTTAAATTAGTAAATTTGTGCATAAATAAAACAAACACTAATCTACAGGGACCAAATGTGTAATTTTGTTTTTAATTACCCAGCCCCTACCCGTGTTCCCGATCTACTGTTCCGGCAGCCGCCGGTTGGCCTCCGGCGAGCATCCACGATCAAAAACACGCGGTTTTGACTCAATAATTGATCCCCGACAATCTTTTTTGCAAGATTCGAACCCTATGCCTCGATTCAATTGAAAAATTGGAGTATTCCGACCCACAAATCAACTTTCGGCCGACCACCATGTGCAAATCGCACTAAACGGACATAATAATGCAATTAACTTTACCTAAACAATCATTTAATCGTTTAAAACATTCCTTTGAGTTCGTTTGCACCAAAACAAACAACAATCACTCCATTCGAATACCCTCTCGTCGCGGACCTGCAACTCTTTCAAACTCCACCTTCCGAGCCGATTATACTGAAATTGATAGAGGGCTTTTCATCCTTGGGTTCATTAGAAACTCCCTGTACAAGGAATTTGATTTCCATCAACAATTGCAACCTGAACCGATTACACCTCAGTCGCGACTGTTCCTCGTGGTGTTCATCATCCATTCGACATCTTCCTGGTAAATTAAACACCTTGATTAACTCGATTTCACATGGGGAATCAAAGCCCCATGTTTATTTCATTGGTCATATCCGTTTTGTGTTTCAATTTGGGTTAGATGAAACTAGGGTTCTTGAAGGATTTGGGGGTTTGGGTTTGAGATTGGTTAAAAGAATTAAAGGCTGGGAACTAATGCGGCTTAGGCCTTTGTCCCACTAGTTCCTGCGCTCCATCTCAAACAAAAGGTCCTGGGTTCGAACCCGGGCAACCTCACCTATTTTTTTTAAGGCTTTTTCAGCCTTAAAAAAAATTATGTAAAATTCCTAAAAATTATAGAAATTAGTTTTATGAACCTTGTTATTTTAAAAGTTATTTAATCATTTTCTGTAAATTTATTGATTTAAACACCTTAACGATTTATATATAAAATATTAACAAATGTTATAATTAATTTATTTTTATAGAAAAAAAAACTCTAAATAGTGGGAATCATTAAAATGTTATTAGTTATTACGTTACCTTGAATCTTAGATATCCAAATTAGTGTTTTAGTTCACTGCCTTTGATCATATGATGCCGTTCGCATAGATACTCGTTTATGTTCGGTTTATATTTTTAAACATACTTTCCTTGCTTAACTTAGTAAACTTAATATGAACCCACCTTGATATTGTTTTAGCCACTGAAAATATAAGTATTTTGACAAAATTAAGATTTAGACCTTAACCGAGCATTTTAAACAAGTCACACGTTTAACTAGTTTTCATGAGCATTTTGGGATGTGATTTTATAAATGACAAACGGATTCTTAATATGATTAGCCAAATTTTTCAGAAGTCAATCATGATTTATACTTATTTATAAAAATATTTCCAGACCAGTAACGGATGTATTTTAACTAGAAATAATTTTACGGTTTACCAAATACCCTTGATTTAGGCTCGTATTTTACAGTCAACTTACAGAGGCCATAACTTTTTCATAACAGATTCAAATCAGTTAAACCTTATGTCCATGACGAAGTTCGTCGAAAGGCGAATCTGTTGATATATAAAACATAGAAAAACTCATTCGTTTAGACCTCCAAACAGTCGTTTTCGTAACAGCTAGCAGTTCTGCGCAGCTGTAAAGATCTACGTTTTTCTCATATTTCGGTAATCCAAATCAGAAACTTTTCTAAATGAAAGTTGTTTAGAAATCACTAATCTAGTAAACTGGAGATTTTCAGAATTTTTAAACGTCGTTTAGTATTTTTAACAAGTGCGAAAAGACAGGGGCAGAACTGGAATTTTCCAAACTATAATTTGCGTTACGTTATCGTAGGTTCTCGCGGCGTTAACCGAGCCTAGACCTTGTTTCTGATATTGTCATTCGTGTTTAAGGTACGGATTCTTGGTTATCCTTATCATAGTATAAATTCTGTTCCGTTACTTTGTACTACGGATTTTGATACGTTATTTCCGTTAATATGAATCGTTTAGCCTTTATTAGTCGTATATCCTTATTATTTAATTATGCTCCGATTCGTTCGACTCATTAGTGTTATTTAGTGAGACCTGTAGCATGCAATATATATTTTATGAATTGTGCTCATTATTGTATGTTCCTATAAATGTTTTATTGATATGTTATATATTGGTAGTTGTACTACCATTTGATTTGATACTCTGTTACCCGAGCTCTCTGACATATCATTGTGGCGTCAATGATGTAACACTTTTCGTGACGGTGTGTAATAAATAGTTCACGGCGTCCCCGTTAACACGTTAGTACTCAGGTAGTACTTTGGCCATATTATTTGGGAGGCGGATGGATCGATCCTAGTTCAGTTCAGTTCAGTTCAGTTCCGGGGGATGGAATCATGTGTGTACGCCCACACACCATCTCATTAGTGCATAGTCTAGCTAGCTATGTACTTATCAGTTCAGTTTTGGCTCTGGGTACTTCTTATATTACACGACTTATTTTGTTTGTATATACGCGTCGTGTGGATCAGTTCAGATCAGTATTACATGTTTCAGTTCAGTATCAGTATTATATGTTCAGTTTCAGATTTCCGTTTTCCATATCATGTGATCAGTTCAGTATCAGATATCAGTATGTATGTTTCGTATCATTACTATTGTTATTTCCGTCACTGAGCAACTTTTGGCTCAGCCGTATTTTCTTTTGTGGTGCTTTCTTATTTGATTATAGGTAATCAGGGTATTCGGGAAATCAGTGAAGAGTGGTTGAAGATCAAGATTGTATTTTCTTTATTTGATGTAATGAATAATTTAATTAGGTTCTTTCGGATTATCTGGTTTGCTTGAAATTATCTCTTTAATATTATGGATTTGGTTTTGATTTGATATCTGTAATAGTGACACGTCAGCCTCTCCGGGTTGGGGTGTTACAGTTATGGTATCAGAGCAAAGGCTCTTTCCTGTAGAAAACTTAAACATTAAAATAAACTTGTGAGGTAATGGGTAGACGTTGGGTTAGGATCTAATTTTTGTTCCCAATCTAAATTCCAGTGTTCACCTGTGTATCTTCATTTCAGATGGCTCCTAAGAGACGTGTGAACAACCGCAATAACTCGAATGGCCCTCATCTGATATTCCTCTTGAAACCCTCGTTGCTAATGCCGTAAACGCTGCTATTTCTGGAATACTCCCTAATTTGATGACTCAGACTGCTCAAACAGTCATCCAGCAGATGCAACAGGCAAATTCGAAGGGAAACAACACAGGACCTCCACCCGGTGGAAATAACTCAGAGCCACCTTCTGGCGGGAACAACACAGGAGCACCTTCCGGTGATAATACAGCACCACCCCGTGATGGTATTCATGTCTGGTTGGAACGTTTTCAGAAGCAAAGGCCTAAGTCTTTCAGTACTTCCAATGATCCGGTCGAGGTGCAAAACTGGATCAGTCATATTGAGAAATTATTTGAGGTACTTGGTGTTGAGGACGTATACAAAGTAAGGTTGGCTACATACAAGTTGGAAGATGATGCTCACAGATGGTGGACGACTGTGAAACAAGCTAGAGGAGGAAACGAATATGCAGCTATACTTTCTTGGGATAAATTCCGAGGAATGTTTTATGAGGAATACTTCACTGCTGCTGACCGCACTGAGTATCGTAGACAATATGCTAATATTAGACAGAGGGATGACGAGCATATAACAGATTTCAAGACACGATTTACGCGGTTAGTGAGTTTTCTTGGTGCATCTGCAGGCTCACCGCATGAGCAGACAGAAAATTTTCAGTGGGCCATATGTGAAAGGGATCGAAAGTTTATATTGAATCATCGGTTTAAAGATATTAATGAAGTGGTTGATGCGGTTAAAAACCTATATAATGATAAAAAGAATGCAAAGAAGTCGTATGATGATAACCGTAAGCGGCCTAGAGAGAATGACCATGATCAGTCATCTTCTCATACGAATAAGAATCAGTCTTCACCATCACGAGACCGTCGAAACCGCTTTGATCGCAACAATAACAATAACTCCCGATCATGGAAAAATCGAAACCAGAACCAGAAATCAACTCATAATCAGACTCAGCAGGCCCCTACTCGTGCTCAACCACCAAATCAGCAGCACCCTAATCAGGATCGGAATGCTATCCCTCAGTGTAACACATGCGGGAAACTTCATAAGGGAGCTTGTCGTCTGGCTGGAGGATTATGTTTCAGATGCGGACGTGCAGGACACATGATTAGGGATTGCCCTCAGCGTGACCCTCGTAACAACGCTGGAGGGAGTCAAGCTAAACCTACAACTGGAGGACGAGTGTTTGCACTCACTGCAATGAAGCGGCTAACGCACCAGGTATATTTCTGACCCCTTAGTTAGCAACGTATTATATACATATATATGTCTTATCCGATACTGATAGTAAACGCCTTAGGCATGATCTCCGGTAACCTTTGCATAGGAAAGCGGGATATTTATGTCTTATTTGATACGGGCGCTACGCATTCGGTTGTGTCTCTTTTGTTTGCTAAGTACTTAATGACTGCACCGACTGCTTTAGAGCACGCTTTGGCTATCACTACTCTATTAGGAGATTCAACTATCATCTCGCATGTCTACAGAGATTGTCCGATCAGAATCGAGTCTATTATTCGTAAAGCTGATTTGTTTCCTATGCAAATGAGTGACTTTGATGTCATACTTGGTATGGACTGGTTAACTCGACATCACGTTACTATTAAATGCCAGACTCGTCGTGTTTTATTTGGAAATCCTCATGCCCTGAACTCGTTTATCAAGGGACTCAGCCTCGGAAGTCATTGAAAATCATCTCTGCGTTTAAGGCTCAGAAACTCTTATCGCACGATTGCGTGGGATTCCTAGCTTCGGTGAAAGCTACATCTTCTGAAAAGCCAAACATATCTGATTATCCGATTGTATGTGATTTTCCAGACGTGTTTCCTGAGGAGTTACCCGGACTTCCACCAGATCGCGAGGTAGAATTCACTATTGATCTTATTCCAGGTGCTGAACCGATTTCTAAGGCACCGTATCGTATGGCACCTATGGAGCTTAAGGAGTTAAAGGAGCAGTTACAAGAATTACTAGATTTGGGATTATTAGACCAAGCGTCTCGCCTTGGGGCGCACCTGTCCTATTCGTGAAGAAGAAAGATGGTTCTTTGAGACTCTGCATTGACTACAGAGAGCTCAACAAGATCACTATCCGTAATCGTTACCCTCTGTCTCGTATTGATGATTTATTTGATCAGCTTCAGCGTGCAAAGTGTTTCTCTAAAATCGATCTGAGGTCTGGTTACCATCAGTTAAAGATCAAGGAGTCTGACGTCCCTAAATCTGCCTTCCGTACTCGGTATGGTCACTATGAATTCTTGGTTATGCCGTTCGGGTTAACTAATGCCCCGGCCGTATTCATGGACCTAATGAACGAGTCTTCCGCAAGTTCCTCGATAAGTTCGTCATTGTATTTATCGACGACATCTTAATTTATTCTAAAAGTAAGGAGGAGCATGAGAATCATCTTCGTATCGTGCTCGAAACACTACGTGAAAAGAAGCTTTATGCTAAATTTTCGAAGTGTGAATTTTGGCTGAGCAAGGTTGCCTTTTTGGGTCATGTCGTTTCTGCGGATGGTATTATGATGGACCCTGCTAAAATAGAGGTGATCACTAAGTGGCCTAGACCGACCTCAGCCACAGAAGTCCGTAGTTTCCTTGGCCTTGCTGGTTACTACCGCAGATTTGTCGAAGGTTTTTCTGTTATAGCTCTACCCCTTACGCAACTATTAAGGAAAGGGGTTAAGTACTCTTGGAATGACGAACGAGAGAAAAGTTTTGAAGAGCTCAAGAAAAGATTGGTGTCTGCACCTGTTCTCACACTTCCATCAGGCACAGGTGGATATCAGATTTACAGCGATGCCTCTAAAAAGGGACTCGGATGTGTGCTAATGCAGCATGGTAAGGTCATTGCTTATGCTTCACGGCAGTTGAAACCTTACGAGGTTAATTATCCTACGCATGATCTTGAACTCGCTGCTGTGATTTTCGCGTTGAAAATATGGCGTCACTATCTTTACGGAGAGACTTGTGATATTTTTACTGATAACAAGAGCTTGAAATATATCTTCACACAAAAAGAACTAAACATGAGGCAGAGAAGATGGTTAGAGTTGTTAAAAGATTATGATGCCAACATTCAGTATCATCCGGGAAAGGCCAATGTGCTAGCTGATGCCCTTAGCAGGAAGAGCTCAGGAACAGTAGCCTCCCTACAGCTACAACCACAGAACATTACTGATCTTGATAGATTGGGTATTGGCCTACATATTGGCAAGAGCAACGGATATCTCGCTACACTCTAGATTGAATCAGACTTAATATTCCGGATTAAGAACGCACAGAAAGACGATGGTGAACTCTGGGCAATCTTACAGAATGTGGAGATTGGTAAACAATCAGAATTCAGAGTAGATGAGCATGGGGTAATCTGGTGTGGTAAACGTTTATGTGTGTCTAATGATTCTTCTCTTCGAGAATCGTTATTAGCTGAGGCACATAGTTCTCCGTTTTCTATTCATCCTGGATCTACTAAGATGTATCGTGATCTTCGTCAGAATTTCTGGTGGAATGGTATGAAAGAAGACGTGGCTAGATTTGTTAGCAGATGTCTTACTTGTCAACAAGTTAAGATTGAGCATCAAAGAGCTAGTGGACTGCTTCAGCCATTACCTATTCCAGTATGGAAATGGGATGATATTTCCATGGATTTTGTAACCGGGTTACCAAAAACATTCAAGAAGAATGATGCGATATGGGTTGTGGTAGACAGATTGTCAAAGTCGGCCCACTTTCTCCCAATTCAGCAAGGATTTTCGGTTAGCAAATTATCTGAAGTCTTCACACAAGAGATTGTTAGACTTCATGGCACTCCGATGTCTATCGTGTCTGATCGAGACCCGAGGTTCACTTCTCGCTTTTGGAAGGGTTTGCAAGCTGCCTGGGGTACCAAGTTGAGGTTTAGTACGGCGTTCCATCCTCAGACTGACGGTCAGTCGGAGCGTACTATTCAGACACTTGAGGACATGCTTCGAGCATGTGCCTTAGAGTGGACTGGGAACTGGGATGAGTACTTGTGTTTGGTCGAGTTTGCTTACAATAATAGTTGGCAAGATAGCATTGGCATGGCACCTTTCGAATTGTTGTATGGTCGTAAATGTAGGGCACCTGTTTGTTGGGAAGAAGTCGGTGAGAGAATCATCGAAGGACCCGAGTTAGTTCAGATCACGAATAAGAAAGTTGCTATTGCTAGAGAAAAGTTAAAGGAAGCTCAAAGTAGACAGAAAAGCTATGCAGACCGACACCGTCGACTTTTGGAGTTTAAGGTCGGTGACAAGGTATTCCTGAATGCTTCGCCTTGCAAAGGCGTACGACGTTTTGGTCTAAAAGGGAAACTTAGTCCACGGTTATCGGACCCTTTGAAATCCTAGAAAGAGTTGGTGAGGTTTCGTATCGTTTGGCTTTACCACCCCAACTGTCACATGTGCATAATGTCTTCCATGTATCTCTTTTAAGGGGATACAATTATCATCCTATTCACGTGGTTAACTACCCACTTCATTTGATTCGTGAAGACTTATCGTTCGAGGAGGAACCCGAGGCCATACTTGACCGACAAGAGCGCATTATGCGTAGGAAAACTATTCCTTTTGTTAAAGTATTATGGAAAAACCATTCCGAACGCGAAGCTACATGGGAGATAGAAGATGAAATCCGTTCTCAATATCCGTATCTATTTACCTCTTAGTTATTATCAGTTATATGTTTCTGTTATTAGTTATGAAGTTGTCAGTTATCTGTTTCTTGAACATCACATTAGTCATCTCTTATATGATTTCGTCTAATCGAATCGATTCCGTTTCAGCAATTGAATAATTATGAGTGATTTCGTTCACTTGTTGATTGTTACTACTCCGTGTACGTTATGTCATATCTTGTTCGATCTGTACCTAGCAATTTCGTGGACGAAATTGTTTTAAGGGGGGTAGAATTATAATACCCATACAAATAATAATAATAATAATAATAATAATAATAATAATAATAATAATAAAGGTGCAGGGGGTGATTTTGCCATTTTAGAACTTAAATTAGTAAATTTGTGCATAAATAAAACAAACACTAATCTACAGGGACCAAATGTGTAATTTTGTTTTTAATTACCCAGCCCCTACCCGTGTTCCCGATCTACTGTTCCGGCCGCCGCCGGTTGGCCTCCGGCGAGCATCCACGATCAAAAACACGCGGTTTTAACTCAATAATTGATCCCCGACAATCTTTTTTGCAAGATTCGAACCCTATGCCTCGATTCAATTGAAAAATTGGAGTATTCCGACCCACAAATCAACTTTCGGCCGACCACCATATGCAAATCGCACTAAACGGACATAATAATGCAATTAACTTTACCTAAACAATCATTTAATCGTTTAAAACATTCCTTTGAGTTCGTTTGCACCAAAACAAACAACAATCACTCCATTCGAATACCCTCTCGTCGCGGACCTGCAACTCTTTCAAACTCCACCTTCCGAGCCGATTATACTGAAATTGATAGAGGGCTTTTCATCCTTGGGTTCATTAGAAACTCCCTGTACAAGGAATTTGATTTCCATCAACAATTGCAACCTGAACCGATTACACCTCAGTCGCGACTGTTCCTCGTGGTGTTCATCATCCATTCGACATCTTCCTGGTAAATTAAACACCTTGATTAACTCGATTTCACATGGGGAATCAAAGCCCCATGTTTATTTCATTGATCATATCCGTTTTGTGTTTCAATTTGGGTTAGATGAAACTAGGGTTCTTGAAGGATTTGGGGGTTTGGGTTTGAGATTGGTTAAAAGAATTAAAGGCTGGGAACTAATGCGGCTTAGGCCTTTGTCCCACTGGTTCCTGCGCTCCATCTCAAACAAAAGGTCCCGGGTTCGAACCCGGGCAACCTCACCTATTTTTTTTAAGGCTTTTTCAGCCTTAAAAAAAATTATGTAAAATTCCTAAAAATTATAGAAATTAGTTTTATGAACCTTGTTATTTTAAAAGTTATTTAATCATTTTCTGTAAATTTATTGATTTAAACACCTTAACGATTTATATATAAAATATTAACAAATGTTATAATTAATTTATTTTTATAGAAAAAATAAACTCTAAATAGTGGGAATCATTAAAATGTTATTAGTTATTACGTTACCTTGAATCTTAGATATCCAAATTAGTGTTTTAGTTCACTGCCTTTGATCATATGATGCCGTTCGCATAGATACTCGTTTATGTTCGGTTTATATTTTTAAACATACTTTCCTTGCTTAACTTAGTAAACTTAATATGAACCCACCTTGATATTGTTTTAGCCACTGAAAATATAAGTATTTTGACAAAATTAAGATTTAGACCTTAACCGAGCATTTTAAACAAGTCACACGTTTAACTAGTTTTCATGAGCATTTGGGATGTGATTTTATAAATGACAAACGGATTCTTAATATGATTAGCCAAATTTTTCAGAAGTCAATCATGATTTATACTTATTTATAAAAATATTTCCAGACCAGTAACGGATGTATTTTAACTAGAAATAATTTTACGGTTTACCAAAATACCCTTGATTTAGGCTCGTATTTTACAGTCAACTTACAGAGGCCATAACTTTTTCATAACAGATTCAAATCAGTTAAACCTTATGTCCATGACGAAGTTCGTCGAAAGGCGAATCTGTTGATATATAAAACATAGAAAAACTCATTCGTTTAGACCTCCAAACAGTCGTTTTCGTAACAGCTAGCAGTTCTGCGCAGCTGTAAAGATCTACGTTTTTCTCATATTTCGGTAATCCAAATCAGAAACTTTTCTAAATGAAAGTTGTTTAGAAATCACTAATCTAGTAAACTGGAGATTTTCAGAATTTTTAAACGTCGTTTAGTATTTTTAACAAGTGCGAAAAGACAGGGGCAGAACTGGAATTTTCCAAACTATAATTTGCGTTACGTTATCGTAGGTTCTCGCGGCGTTAACCGAGCCTAGACCTTGTTTCTGATCATTGTCATTCGTGTTTAAGGTACGGATTCTTGGTTATCCTAATCATAGTATAAATTCTGTTCCGTTACTTTGTACTACGGATTTTTGATACGTTATTTCCGTTAATATGAATCGTTTAGCCTTTATTAGTCGTATATCCTTATTATTTAATTATGCTCCGATTCGTTCGACTCATTAGTGTTATTTAGTGAGACCTGTAGCATGCAATATATATTTTATGAATTGTGCTCATTATTGCATGTTCCTATAAATGTTTTATTGATATGTTATATATTGGTAGTTGTACTACCATTTGATTTGATACTCTGTTACCCGAGCTCTCCGACATATCATTGTGGCGTCAATGATGTGACACTTTTCGTGACGGTGTGTAATAAATAGTTCACGGTGTCTCCGTTAACACGTTAGTACTCAGGTAGTACTTTGGCCATATTATTTGGGAGGCGGATGGATCGATCCTAGTTCAGTTCAGTTCAGTTCAGTTCCGGGGGATGGAATCATGTGTGTACGCCCACACACCATCTCATTAGTGTATAGTCTAGCTAGCTATGTACTTATCAGTTCAGTTTGGCTCTGGGTACTTCTTATATTACACGACTTATTTTGTTTGTATATACGCGTCGTGTGGATCAGTTCAGATCAGTATTACATGTTTCAGTTCAGTATCAGTATTATATGTTCAGTTTCAGATTTCTGTTTTCCATATCATATGATCAGTTCAGTATCAGATATCAGTATGTATGTTTCGTATCATTACTATTGTTATTTCCGTCACTGAGCAACTTTTGGCTCAGCCGTATTTTCTTTTGTGGTGCTTTCTTATTTGATTATAGGTAATCAGGGTATTTCGGGAAATCAGTGAAGAGTGGTTGAAGATCAAGATTGTATTTTCTTTATTTGATGTAATGAATAATTTAATTAGGTTCTTTCGGATTATCTGGTTTGCTTGAAATTATCTCTTTAATATTATAGATTTGGTTTTTGATTTGATATCTGTAATAGTGACACGTCAGTCTCTCCGGGTTGGAGTGTTACAATGATGATATACTCTATGAAAGAGTGCATGTCTAAATTAGAATTTAGTATATAATAGTTATTCCACACAGTAAATTGTCGCAACTTTTTATTCAATCAAACTAGAATATCTTAGTACTTCCACACAAAGTTCATTTTAGCTAAACAGATTCCTTTTCCAATAGATCTTTTGATTTGTTTGAAAGCAAGTTCCAAAACTATTCCCATTTCAAGAAACTTTATAAATTATATGTCGGTTTTGTGAATAATTGTAAATTTCTAAATGAATTTTTCTTTGTATAGATATATGATAGAACTGCTTTAAGGTTTGAATTTTTTATCTTTCTATTAAGTTATGCCTATTATACATGTCCTTATATACCATATTTATTCGTATCCGGTATATGATCTTAATTCAATATGTTTTGTTATTAACGTTTACATACTCTCGGGGCGCACAAGCACAACCACGGTGTCTCTATATTTGCACTCCAACCCAAGATCTTCATAGCCCATTATTTATGTTAAGAGATGTATGATCTGCATCTCAGTGTGCTCCGTGCATTAGTTGTTATGATATTCAACTCAATGTGTTGATTGGTATCATCACAAGATGAGATCATAATAAGGCGTATGAAAGGTTTCAAAGACCCACGTTTAAACCTTCTTGGATAACTAACCCTTCAACATTACGTTTTTTATATTTTCATTCTATCATACTCTTACTAGTTACTACAATTAAACCGCATTTTTTAAGGAAATAACCTTAGTAAGCTGTGAGCCTCCATGTTCAAACTCAGAAATCACAGATTGTTTACTGCAAATCCATCTCTAAAAGCTCAAAACTTCAGCTCCATTAATTCCACCTTATCAATTCTAGACGATGATCAAGCAAACCCACAATTCCATAAGCAAAAAACCTCAATTCACAATACCCAAATTCAAGAAACATCACATCTCGACCCAAAATTCTACCTTTCCGCCCTAGTTAACTGTAAAAATCTACAACAGATTCAATGTCTTCACGCCATTTTATCTGTTAATGGATTGATCAATGACCCCTTTTTGGTAAACAAACTTTTGTATGTGTATGTACGTTACAATGATCTTGATGATGCCCATAAGCTGTTTGATAAAATGCCTGAAAGAAACCCTGTTTCTTGGAGTGTTATGATTGGCGGGTTTGCTAAAGCTGGTAGATATATGAGTTGCTTTGACACATTTAGGGAGTACATTAGGTCTGTTCAACAGCCTGATGTTTACACATTGCCCTCTGTGATACGGGTTTGTCGCGATACACAAGATCTCAAAATGGGTAGATTGATTCATCATGTTGTGCATAAATTTGGATTGCAGATGAATACTTTCATTTGTGCATCACTTGTGGACATGTATGCAAAGTGTGGTGTTATAGATGATGCACGAAAGTTATTCGAAATGATGACAGATAAGGACCTTACAACATGGACTGTCATGATGGGTGCATATGCTGCTTATGGCAACGCGAATGAGTCGTTAGTTTTGTTTGATCAGATGCAAGAACATGGTATTGTGCCTGATAAAATTTCCATGGTGACAGTAGTAAATGCGTGTGCAAAGTTAGGGGCCATGAATAAAGCTAAAAACATACATGATCTAATACAGAAGCAATATCACTCGCTAGACGTGATTCTTGGTACTGCAATGATTGATATGTATGCAAAATGTGGTAGCATTGATTCTGCTCGTGAGATATTCGATAAAATGAGAGAAAAGAACGTTATATCATGGAGCACGATGATTGCAGCCTATGGGTATCATGGGCAAGGACAAAAAGCACTCGACTTGTTTCCTTTAATGGCAAAAGATCGAATTAAACCAAACCAAGTTACCTTTGTTTCACTTCTGTATGCTTGCAGTCACTCGGGTTTGGTTGAAGAAGGTCTAAAGATTTTTTCATTGATGCAAGAAAAGTACTTCATAAAGCCAGATGTGAAGCACTACACATGTATGGTTGACTTATTAGGGCGTGCTGGAAAGCTAGATCAAGCGTTCAATATGATCGAAAACATGAAGGTCGAGAAAGATGTTGGTTTATGGTCTGCATTACTAGGCGCGTGTAGAATATATAATCATGTTGAAATGGCACAAAAAGCAGCTGAATCTCTTCTCGAAATTCAGCCTCACAACCCGAGTCACTATGTGATGCTTTCCAACATTTACGCGAAAGCAGGGAAGTGGGAAAACATGGCCAAGATTCGGGCTCAAATGACTAACAAAAACCTCAAAAAGACCACAGGTTTTACATGGGTCGAAGCACAAAACAGTGTTCATAAATTTAGCAGTGGTGATCACTCACATTGCGAGTCAAAGGCGATTTATGAGAAGCTTAAGAGTTTGATACAGAAATTGGAGGTATCTGGGTATGTTCCTGATACAGATTATGTTTTGCATGATGTTAATGAGGAGCTTAAGTTGGGAAACTTGTATGCACATAGTGAGAAACTTGCTGTTGCATATGGGCTTATTAGTACACCCGAGAGGACCGCCATCCGTATGACTAAGAATCTTAGAGTGTGTGGCGATTGTCACACGTTTATGAAACTCGTGTCGGTTGTTGAGCAACGCGAGATAATTGTTAGGGATGCTAAGCGGTTTCACCATGTCCGGGAAGGTGTGTGTTCATGTGGTGATTATTGGTAAACGATAGTTTTTGTTGATGGTTAAGATATTTCTATTAGTATCAGTAGTTCTTCAGTAAAATTCTATAGACAATTTTACCACGAACTATCATATCCATGGCTATCTCTTTCATACTGAGATTTTCAACAGAAGTGTCTGTCGATGTTTGTGTTTTGTTTCGTATGAAATCTCTCAATCTTTTCCATGCATTTTAGTTCAGCTCATTTTGCACAATTCTCTAACATCATATACTTACTTTTTATATAATATTCAAAAGAATTGCGTATAAGAAAAATGCATTTATACAAACCATTGATAGAACTGAGAACTTATTATTTGCGAGTAAATTGTAAATATACATTTGATAAAACAGAAAACTCATTCAAATTCCCCGTATCATGTATAGACGTCCTGAAAACTTATTATTGAGACTCCTAACCTTGGTTTTAAAAAGCGAAAAGCGCACCGAGACGACAAGGTCTAATACCGAATCAAGAAGCGCAAAAGAGCAGGGTTTTTCGTACGCGAAGCGCTAAATGTTTATATAATTTTTTAATATAATCCTATAAGTTTTTAGCATCCCCATCCAAAATATAGCTATAAATAAAGTTTATATGTGCTTTAATGTATAAATTACATGTATGTATAACTTCTTTAGTAACATTTATAGCACTTTGAAGCAAAAAAACACCCCCTGTACAAAAAGCGCGCGTCTCAGGGGGATTTTCCCCCAAAAAATCGCGTTTTCCTTGCGCTTCTTGTACAGCATGCGCCTTGTGTTACAAAAAGCACCAACCCTAACCTCAAGAGTCGCCTTGCGTCTCAGGCGCGCTTTTTAAAACCAAGCTCCTAAAAGAATGTAAGTTTAAAGTTTACATTTTAGGTTCTGTTTTCTAGAAAATCAATTTGCTGTTAATAATCAATACATCTGTTTACACAAGTGGTGATGAATTAAATATTCAATTTAGTAAATAACATCATCCAACTACACGTATTTCTTCTTCATCGTCAACAAAATTATTTTATTACTTATCGAATACGAGATTTCGGACTACAAACACCATAAATAACTTCCTCTTTTAAATAAAATATATGCAGTTACTCATGGGTCATCTTTAAAGTTCAATTAAGATATATTGTAAAAAAAATACTCAAAGGTGAAAATCTAAAAAAAACTTCAGATATTTCGAAATTTAAATTCCCTCGTAAAAAACTAAAAAAAGTTATATATTTTTTCCATTAAGTATACAGAGATTACACATATCATATTTAATATTCATTAGTAACACATATATTATTTACGATCGTGACATGGTCATTAAATCCAATCACAAACAATGACCGGTCCTTCTATTTACTTTTACAGAACTATTTGTGTAATTAACTTAAATATCTGATCTCATTTGTAAGTAAATATGTATTAAAGGATTAAGCATGTCAAACAAAACCTTCCTTTGTAATTAACAAAGATTAAGTACCGAATATACAATTTCTTATATACATTGAGGACCAAAAGTGTCTACAAGAGAAGATAACATACTGATGATATATAAGATACATCTTCTGTAATGACATAAGGTAAGTCTATAAAGATTGAGTGTTCAAATCATAATAGTTACAAGTACATATCTATACATCTACCTATACATATTAATAACAAAAAACTAATTTGGTTGTCACATGGCCTCTTCTTGGGTATCCACTTAAGATTTATCCACATATTATAATCACAATAAACCTATTATTTTAAACAAAAGACAATTATGTTAAACTTTTCAAACTTAATCTTAATGTTTAATTTTATTTTAAAGAATATAAATAAAAAATCAATTAAGTCAAACTTTATAAATTTATTAATATATTTTAAATAAATAAAATTTTATTTAATATGATAATATTCTGATAGTTGAGAATTAGTTTTTCAAATAATCACAACTCAAATTTTAAAAGTTTACACATAATATGATTTAATATGATAATGATCTTTTGCATTAAAACAAATTAAATAACTAATTTTATGTATCTCATGTTGAATCCATATAATATGGGTTACTAACGTAATGATTAATAAAATAAATGAAAGAACCCAAAGCAAAACTCTAAGGTTGACTAAAACAAAGTAAAGATTTCCCAAGTGAAAACCGGCGGAAATATTTGGAATATTATTTATTATTCCATATATTAGACCTTATCCACATGCGGAATACAACAACCTCTCCCTATAAATACTACATACTACTTCAAACTACCTTCATTCCTCCACAATTTCAGAATATCAGTTTTGTGTGTATCTTCTCCATAAAAAACCTACTAAAGTTGTTGTTTTTCTTTATAACGATGAGGGTTTCTGGTAAACTATTCGGGCTATTTGCATTCGCGGTGTGTTTGTTTCCATTGTTCGATGATATCAATGGAGGTGGAGCTATGGCTTTTCATAAGGATTATGTTAACTATAAATTTATGAGTGTGAAGACCGTTGATCAAGTTTACAGAACCGGATATCACTTTCAACCTAAACAAAACTGGATCAACGGTACGTGATCTCTTAATTCATATTAGCATGTACAACACCGCCATGCAAAAATTGATATAAGAAAACTAACTAATGCTCCTAAAAACATTTTTTGATCATCAAACACGAAAAATATTCATTAAATTTTCCTGAAAATTTACATTTTTAGGGTGAAATTATGTCTAGCTCATAGCCAACGTTAACACCATGCAAATACCATCTATTTTTTCAAAACAGTTGCAAGTTCTGCCTTTTCTTGTTCTTCCATGAACATTTTTTATATATAATTTCATGTGTATATATGCATATCTATCTGTGTGTAAGTGCATCATTTAGCTTCTCCTTATACTTTTTAATTTAAAATATTCTTTGTGATACAAATTACACACACATATATAAAACGATTAAACAGGTAGGTTCATATCAGAATTAGTATTTGTTGATAATTACATAACAAAAGGTGAAGGAAACAAGTGTTTAACCATTTATCTCTTCTCACTTCTTTCTTTTTAATTATATTTATATAAAAATATATAAAAATGTGCTTACACACATGTACATGTATAATGTGACGGTTTCAATTACTGATCAGGTCCAATTGCAGATATATTGTATGCAATTAATTAGCTATTAGAATAACCAATTATCCTTATCTTAAATTGTTAAGACAATATATTCAAAACAATTAAAAATGATGAGGTCGTGAGTTTGAGTCTCACTCAGAGAAAAATACATAAAGTTAAGTCAAAGGATTTTTTCAATATAGGTTTCCATCTGATGGGGTTAGAGGTCCGATCCCGGTTTGAAAACGAATAAGTAAGTCCGATTAAAATAACACTTATTATTCAAAACGGGATCGTATATTTAGCGTTAAAAAAGATATTAGAATACGTAATCATTGGATTTTTTATTAAAAAAAACTCAAGACGGTATTTTTGACCCATGTGGTCTGTTACCTTCTCAAGCGAATAGTCAAAGTTAACATTTTTTTAAATTATTGCGCAAAAGAGAAAGTGGATACACACGCACATACCATGCACACATATCTTTTATGTGAAATTTAGAGGGGAAAATTAAAAGATTTCATGCAGAGGGCAGCATTGGTTCACAATCCACATACTATTGTATCTCCATATTTTTAGGGATTGATATAATTTAAATATTAAAGTTATAAAACCATATATTAACAAATAAAAGGTAATACATCATATCCTATTTATAGTAAGTATGGAGTTTGTATCTATCTATTTGAGCATCCAATAAAGAAAACGGATAAAAGGGCGTACCTGGTGCTGCAAAAAGCTCCCGCGTTTTCGCAGGGTCCAGGGAGGGTCCGTCCCTGTACGCGGTCTTTCCCCCACATTTTGTGGGGAGGCCGTTTCCACGGATCGAACCTGATACCTTCGGTCCCTTAGGAACAGCTTTTACCGCTGCGCTCAGGCCCGCCCTCAATAAAGAAAACGGATATAGTTTGAAATGTCAACAAAACGGTTCCATTAAGTCATTGACAGTTCCAATATATGGTTAGAATCAATTAAATGTATCAATGACGTTGTTACCAATCTTTTAAGAACCGGATCGAGCGTCGAACCGGACGTCTTATTGGTTTAGTGGTCGGACCGGTCGGACCGGATTTAAGAACCGGATGACGTCATAATTATATATATAGTATATTATATATATAGTCATAGATATAATGAAATATAAGTAATTTATATATGTATTTATAGTGATATATATAAAACTTAACTATATTTGTATTATAACACACTAATTTATGGTTCAACACCCCGTTTTTACCCATAAAAATAAAAATAAAAAATCAAATTCCGGTCCGAACCGGTCCGGTTTCCCGGTCCGACCACCGGTTCGACCAGTTCAAAACGAATCACACTGAACCGGACTGGCCATCTAGCCGATCCCCGGTGGAACCGGTCGGACCGGCCGGTCCGATCCAGTACTAACAACACTGGTTGTTACGACCAAACCAACAACGTCCAAACTTCTTTTAGTTACCAAATTGATTGCCTCTATTTTTTTTACAGACGAACAAACACTTTTTATTTTATATTTATTTTACTTTTAAAATTAACATACATAATAGTTTGCGAGTAAAAGTTTAAGAAAGGGATTTAAGAGGGCGGGTGTTGTAGTTGTTTGATGTGTCCATGAGAACTGAAGGAGATGCATAAGTAATAGCAAGGATGCCAAAGAGCAGACGATCCTGACGACCAATGGGCATAATCTTTGTGTGGTGTCTTGGATCCATTAGCAACTATAATGGGATTAGGGGTCCAATTTGTCCTGTCAATGTATCTTTAGACATCCAAATCATGTAGTAGTGCTTCGATTTTGGTTTTCAACCCAAGTAGTTTGTTACTGGTGTTAACTGACAGTATCGTTGGTACCTGTGGTGAAGGATGGAGATAGAGATGGAGGCGAACAGAAGTTTGATCGTTATTTAATACAAGTTTAAATTTAAAATAAGAAATGATAAAAAAAAAAAAAACAAATAATTTGAGGTTATTTTTGTGTACCTTAAGAAAGTGTACATTAGTATGCCCTCTTCAAACACCAAATCATCTATCTGTCTTTTTTTATTATAATTCTTTATGTAGAAATGTTCTACCATAATTCTTTTGTTAGAAATGAATAATAAGGATCCTTGTGCATTTTGTTTAGCCGTTTCTATCGCAATTTTATTGAAAATCCCTAAATAAATTCAAAATGATTAAGAGAATAAAAAACATATGCTAATTTCATGTGTTTTATATGCTTGTTTTTGTTATTGTTACTATATATATCTATTATTGGTTTCTTATATCATTTTACTAATGGTTTTTTATTACTTTTTTTTTGCATGACGTGGCTAAAAAATTGAACCAACTTAGACCCTAATGGTAAGTTTACTTCTCTTATTTTCTTCGTATATAACTTCAGGCTAAATAATTTAATAGAGAAAAATATATATTTTTTTATAAAATAGCTTTTAAATAACTTTTATTTTTATTTTCTTTGATAGCACCAATGTATTACAAGGGATACTATCATTTGTTCTATCAATATAACCCAAAAGGCGCGGTGTGGGGTAACATTGTGTGGGCACATTCTGTATCGAAAGACATGATTAACTGGATTTCGTTAGAACCGGCAATTGTACCATCAAAACCTTTTGATAAGTACGGGTGTTGGTCTGGCTCAGCAACAATCCTTCCCGGAAACAAACCTGTTATTTTATACACAGGAATAATAGCCAAAAATCCAAAACCGGGCTACCAAGTTCAAAATTACGCAATCCCTGCAAACTATTCAGATCCATTTCTAAGGGAATGGATCAAACCCGATGACAATCCAATAGTGAAACCGACACATGAGAATGTGTCATCTTTTCGCGACCCCACAACAGCTTGGTTCAACAACGGACATTGGAAAATGATTGTAGGAAGTAAACGTAATCATCGAGGTATCGCCTATTTGTATAGGAGCCAGGATTTTGTTAAGTGGACTAAAGCCAAACATACTCTTCATGACAAACCTGATACGGGTATGTGGGAATGCCCAGACTTTTACCCTGTATCCACCTGCGGGACAAACGGAATTGATACCTCGGCTTTAAAAGGGGGGATCAAACATGTTTTCAAAGTGAGTCTTGACGCGACTAGATTTGAGTATTACACAATTGGCACATATAACACGATCAAAGATAAATATTTCCCTGACAACACTTCTATTGATGGTTGGGCCGGGCTAAGATACGATTATGGAAACTTTTATGCATCAAAAACGTTCTTTGACCCGGCTCAAAATCGAAGGATTCTGTGGGGCTGGGCTAACGAATCCAGCACCGCACTAGAAGATACTATAAAAGAATGGGCTGGAATTCAGGTAATCACATGAAATAGTTTTATTTCAAACAACCTTTATATTGTATGTAAAATAGTTAGTGTTATTATTATGATTTGTAACAATTTATTTTGTGTAGTTGATTCCACGTATGGTATGGTTACACCCTAGTGGAAAGCAATTGGTGCAATGGCCAATTCATGAATTAGAAAGCTTAAGAGGTGACAGTCTGCACCAAACCGATGTGACCCTCAACAAGGGTGAGATGGTTGAGGTTACTGGACTCACAGTTGCCCAGGTTTGTACTTTATGCATTGGTTGTGGTACATTTGATTCTTTAATTTATTATCGAACATCTTGTTATATATAAGTGTAACGATTGATCTTATATAGGCGGATGTCGAAGTGACATTTACGTTTTCTAGCTTGGATGAAGCTGAGACCTTTGATCCCGAATGGTCGAAATTAACCTCAGAAAATCTTGCAATGAAGATATGTGGAATCATGGGCATGAAACAAGGCGGGTTAGGGCCGTTTGGAATTTTAACGTTAGCCTCAAAGAAACTTGAAGAGTACACGCCGGTTTTCTTCAGAGTATTCAAGACTTTCAACAATAAACATAAAATTCTTATGTGCTCAGATGCTACCCCGTAATATTCTCTCCTAGTCTCTCATTATATTTGTGTGTTTGCACACCTCTTTGTTGCTAGATTATCTTGAATTCCATCTCTAATGAATTTTGACATCAGTTTTGTTTTTGTTTTTGTTTTTGTTTTGTTTGAACACAGTTCCTCGTTGAACAAGGATGTGTATAAGCCATCGTTTGCAGGATTTGTGGATGTCGATCTAGCCGAAAAAAAGCTTTCACTTAGAAGCTTGATTGATCATTCAGTTGTAGAAAGCTTTGGGGAGGGAGGAATGACGGTTATAACATCAAGGGTTTATCCGACGCTAGCAGTGGGGAAAAATGCACATTTATATCTATTTAATAACGGTACCGAGATGGTTAGCGTTGAGAAACTCGATGTTTGGTCGATGAAGAGTCCTCATACCATGAATTAATTAAACTAAGTTTGATTAATTAGTCTAGCATTAACTAATTGGTTCATGCGACGTTATTGGCATTGTTTTTTCTTAGTACTTTTTTGTGAACATTTTTTTGCTATTAGATTTAGTTTGTTTGTATTAACATATTAATATCAATAGGGTAAAATATAACATGAGAATGGTTAATCTGCAATTTAGTTAACGATTAACTTATAGAAACAAAGAATAATTGCAAATGTCTAGATTCTGTGTAAATTTTACCAAACCAGCTTTTGATATATATTTATAATAATAAAAATAATATGTAAAGAAAACAATATACACCAAAGAGATGATAGAAATGCATGAAGGAGTTCCTGGTATGGCTGGAAATATGGCCAAGAATCTTGAATTTATAAAATGTCTTTAACTGCGTAAATAAAAAAAAACAATATTAAAAGTTGAAAAAAACAGCATTTTAAACGACTATATTTTCTATAACGATTATATTTCTAACGGTTATATATTCAACTCTATAAAATACTAAGAAGAGTTTGTACCATGACGCGAAGTACAACCAGAAGATTAGTATGTAGCATGGATCCATAGGTAGTATATGATTATGTCGATAAGGAGACACTATATTGTTAGAGAAACCATGACCTATGGTGCAAACAAAACCCACTCTCAAAACATTGAAGATTTTCTAAAACATTGAGGTAAAATTTTTACTAAAACATCAAGGTAAACATTGTTACCGGTTGTGATAATATCAATGTCAGGAATGATGATGTTTGGCTGTCACGAACTGCAACGGTGATCACATTCATTATAGCATAGGATACGAGATTTTTTAATAGAACTACGTTTTTAAAGGAAAACATAATGGAACGTTGACCAAGAATTTTATATAATAAGAAGGTCAAGGGAGAGAGCGAAGATTAAAAAATTAAATTCATTAAACTTTTATGTCATAATTAAAAAAAACTAAAATTTTACGGTAAAAATAAAAGAATCCTAGACTCTACTATTCAAGCTAATGAGGTTTAATATGTATATAACTAGTTTAGAAACGTTTGTTTATATAGATTAAATAAATAAAATAATAAATTAAAGAGTTAATAATAAAGAATTAAACGATTTCTTTAAGATAATATATAATTAAAATTGCGTATAAATAAGTATTTTAAATAAAAAAACAACAATAAAATGAAAAAAAAAGATAGTTTTAACTCAGTTGAACTAAAAGAGTGAGTTTCATTAAAAGAAATAAATAAAAAATATTAAAATAAGTAAATTAGAATGTTATGACTTGTTGGACTAATACTATATAAGATATTATTTTTATTGTCATATTTTCTGTTATATGAATAAAACTTCATTCTTTTAAATTATAAGTTGCATATCGAATTACTCACTTTAACAATTTACAACATATGCTTAAATAAATGATTTCATTCACAATTTATTATTAAAATGTAAGTGTATATTTTTAGTTGAAATAACAAAATATATTATATAAATATAGACGTCTTGTTAAAAAATATAAATATGGACGTTTACCGATCAAGGTATATCTATATGTGTATCTATCTATATGTAGATTTTAAGTTAATTTAGTTTTATAACTTGCAAAAGCTATTTGTCAAGTTTTATAAGATTAAAGATAAACGTTAGCGCGTTACGATAAAAGTTTTATGCATATGTTTGAATGATTTTTTACGTATATATAAAATTTTGTTTATTCAATCGCTTTTATTTCAGACATTTACTGAGAGTTTTTGTCCGACTTATTACTATTTTAATATAAATATACATAAATTAAGTGTTAAAACACAAAAACAAAAAAAATTAAATTAAATCATTCAAATAAAATGATTTGTTATAATACTATTTACTAATATTTAAACATTAATTAACTTTTAAAAACACTTTAAAACATAAATATGTAAACTTATTAAATCTTAAAAAATGAAGCAATAAATAATTAAAACGAAAAAAAATATATTTATAATACGTCCGTTTTAAAATATTTTAACGTTTTAAAATATTTTAGTAAACAATAAAAGTAAAATTCATTGTTTTTGTGATTTTCATATATACTAAGAGAGGCAGGAGAATATTTGTTTTGGTTTGTTAGAATGATGTGTGTACTCAAAAACCTTCTTTTATTATATACTATAGATGTAATATATATTGTCGACTAAATATGACAATTGTGGTGAAAGCATTGCAGCCACTTCTCAACTCAAAGCCAGCAGCCTCAGTGTCTTAACAGTACTCAACGTTTGAACATCAAGCACAACCAGCTTCGTCCGATAAGGGTCAAATTCTATCCCAACTTCAATCGAGACCTACAAGAATCAAAACTGTCTGATATCTTTTATAAGCTAACGATCCCAGAAGTGGATCTGGTAAAAAACAGTCATCTTTGGTGTCCAAAGGTTCCATGTGTTCAAAGTTATAAGATCTTCATTCACCTGATCACATCGATTGCTTTCTTAAACATATGTAACAATGTTCATGATTTTCCCCTGAACGTAGCACTTGTATCCCTTCAACAATATGTTTTTAACGGAATGCTTTAACAAAAAGAAGAGGTAATACAAAACAACCATGACAACCAACGCGTAGATAGCTGAGTTCCATTCAAATCGTCTGTCATTACTTCTACACATCCGAATATGTTAAACTGTACACTTTTGCACATCCGAATATGTTAAACTGTACACTTTTGCCATCAACAATTTGTAACATGAATCGACAGTCAATAATTGTCTTTGTAAACTGCCAAAGCAGAACCATTGCAAGTAACACTAAGCATACGAAAACAAGAACAATAAACAAAACGTCCTTGAGCTTTCGTATTCAACCTCATGAGGGCTATCCCATGTATGTAACCTATTTGAAACGTAACAAACAAAAATCCCTCATTTACTTTTTCCTTCCTCCATCCCCCCCAATACCATTGAAAATCAATGAGATAACTTCACTGAGTTTTACTGCTGAATTTATATTTCTATCAAGTAACAAAACAAGAAATGGAACTGAACATGATTGATTTTCCTGAGTCAGATGTAGCATGATACAGAGTGTAGTAGATCATTGCACAAATTTCCTACAAAATCTACTCTTTTCACACTTTTCACTTACATTGGTTTCCCTTTACTTTTATCATCATTAACTTTCCTTTCAACCTGACCTGCAAATAAGTAAGTAAATAATTACATTTAATAATAATATCATAAATATGAATGACTTGATTATTAGAACAATTACTTGCCTAAAACACATCAACGTCTAATGCGAGGCTTGCACCGAAATTCAGCTAAGAGTGCAATGTGATCAGATGACCATTCTGGAGAAGGAAGTGCTGTGTCTTTCCTCAAACTATCCTCATCCAAAAGCTCCAATAATGATTCAACAGTCAAACTATCAGCTGAAAAAAGTCAAACAAAGATCACCTCACCAAAAGTGCATAAATGGGGAGTTTAAATTGTTTTTTCAAAAAGTGATTGTTTGATTTTAAATAATCAGTTCTAGTTAAGCAGTTTGTGAGAGCTAGCTTTTGGATGTGCTTCTGCCGTTTGAAATTATAATAATCAAATAATCAGTTGTTTGAGTGTTAAGCAAACCAAAAGAATATAATACCTGAGTAAAATATATAATCAAGGGTGCCAATGAAGTCCCTTGTGCAATTTGTAAATAAGGGTTCATTTGTATTAGGGTCCACTCTCTTCTTCTGTTGTTCATTACCGCTTCTGGCAAAAGACGAGTACGCACTTACCTGTATAAAAATAAAAACATAATTTTAAAAAAGTGCACATGATTACAAAAGAAGAGAAAAAATAACTTAAGCACTAGTTAAAGGCTATTTACCAAGGGGAGAGTGTGAGTCAACTTTGTGTCAGGTCGTAATATTCCAAGAGGGTCTACAGCTAAATCGGGATGCATTGGATCAACTTTTCCAATTGCAAGAAGTGCATGTGGAGCACTGCAGTTGAGTTAAAAAATTATATGTAAATATTAAAGCAATAAAGTTGTTTATTTTATTAGATAACTAGCACATGACTCACTCACCTTCCAGGAACTGAGTTGAAGTCGCCACAGACTAACATTGGAATATCTGCACTGGCAGCAATCTTTTCCAATCCTTTTAACAGTGTGTGAACCTTCACCATTTTCCAACCAAACATGTTTTGTATTTAGTAATAATAATCACAAGAATGACAATATAAATATGCTTTCTATGTTTGTGTGGTCAAAAAAGTCGAACCTGCCATAGTTTCACGTCCTTCAGCTCATGTTGAACGTTCACATGAGTATTTGCCTATACTCCCAAAAGGGGAAAAAATGAAATTGATGAATTCTCATACAAATTATGTCTTAATTAAAGGTAGATAATCAATTCAAATTTTACATTAAATAAATTCTAAATATTGAAAGTTATGTGCCGTAGAGTCTTACCACACAAACAAGTTGTCGCTTTCCAACAGTATCAACACCTTGGTTACTGAACTTTGCTTCTAGAACAACAATTAGAGCAACATTATCCTGTTATAAAACCAAAACATTGACATCAGAAACGACACATTTAACCCAAACAATAAAAAAAGACAACAAAAAACAAAAAAAGAAAGGAATAAAGCATCAGCTAAAGATATAAAGCTACCTTAACCAATCGATTTAAAGCTGTTTTCTTTTGGGCATTAGGAACCAAAGCATCAGTTAAAGATTGTGCAGCTTTATTAAACTCAACTTCATATTTTTTCACATGTGAGAATCTAGCTCTGCGAAAAAATGTAGCGCAACCATCAATTGTCTGATTACTGCCATTGTGCACCTCAGTAGTTCTCCTCTTAAAAAGAGCCTGATATCCATGTTTGTCCAACTCAGGTGCAAAAAACTCCTCAAAATGATCACTTTGAACCTGAAATCAAATAAAAGCCCAAATTAAATCAGACTTAGCAAAACCTTAGAGACACAAAAAAGTCAAACTCACCTCTTGAAGACAAACAATGTCTGCAAGGTAACCAACGATCTCTCTTAACAAATTCTGTCTGCGATAAGGCCAAGAAAGCGCCCATGAAGGGCAATAACCATACAAATCACTAGTAGCATACGAATCACATAAAACATTATACGAAAGAACAGAAAAACTTCCGGAAGATGTATCCAAATGGCCTGCCACGTCAGAATTGGTCACTGAAATCAATCGTCTTGGACTTGGTGACGGAGCAGGAATCACACGAGATGTTAGTATAGTGTTTGGTTGGCCAACAGGCAATTTGGTCTCTGAATCTACCACAACACATTCAAACTTAAGAACATGACCAATATCCTCTGCTGTTGGTGTATATGTCTTAGAGCGCCCAACTTCAAACCAAGTTTCACCACCATTTCTTTGTGTAACTGCACCAGGGAATAAAGGTGCAGTACCATTAGCTGCAGCTTGTCCATTTGTACTATTATTATTATTCAACCCCGATGTCGAGTTATTAAATCGTCCATAAATATCTTCTTCTTCATTTCCATTTTCATTAACAGTACTAGCAGCACGCTCATGTAGAACACGATGGTGTTGCCATGCATCAGAAAAACATTTGGTTGTGCAATGGTAGCTTTTAGCAACAGGCAATTTGGCTTTAACACACCCTAAACACTGCAATGTGGCTTGCTCAGATGGATGTACACTGCATATGGCAACTTTTTTATCACTTTGTATACGATACCTGCAACAAAAGTGAGAAAAAAAAAACAATTGTGAACATAACATCTGCATTCAAATATCAAGACAGTGTAACAAACTGATCATACCTAATAAATGAAAACCCAAAAAAAAAAGAGACAAGTAACAAAGAAAAGTAAAATCCCTATCACTCCTTAGCACCAAATAACATGTGTCTTAAGTAAAATACTTAATGGCCCTATACTTCTCGTCTTCTCATCAAGCAAACTTTCACAGATATTATAATTCTTGCAAACTAATTTATCTTCTAAAACACAATCATCCTAATCAAATTCAATAAACCTATGTAGTCAAGGTGCTCACCTAGGCTGCCTTGCGTCCATCAAGGCGCACAAGCGCAAATTCTACCCGAACTCTGAGAAAAGAAAACATTCTCAGCCATCTGAAACTGTGAAACAGCTAAAACTGGTCTGAAACATCTAAAAATAGCCAGCCTAAATTAACCTGAAACATGTCTAAAACCCCTAAAATGGTCAACTTACAATGTGAGTCTCGCTTAAAAAGGCCTAAGACTACCTAGAAATGAACATCACAACATATCAATGGGCAAAACACTAAATTCAACCAGTTAGTCATTCACTAAACAATATGCATTCATTACTGATCGGAGATAAACGGCTAAAGATTAGCAACAATAACCAACAACTAACCACTTATATCTCAAGAAATGGCCCTCAATTGGCAAAGACTCAGGAACATCTTCGGTGGAGACAGTCTTATCAGGATGTCGTATAAGCACGTAGGGCGAAAGCTCGCAACCCACAATCGGAATATCGGACGGGAGGTGCACTCTCAGCACGCTCAGCATGCTTCAATCACAGCAACAAAAACTACTCTCAAAAAACCCTAACCCTAATTCAACAAACAACGAACACGAAAGTAAAATTACGATGACGAATTCGAGCAAGAAAACGCGACGGGCACCTGGCGAATCCGCCATTACATATCTTGGATCAATACCCGCATTCCCAAATCGTTTGATTTTCTTCCTCAAATCAAAAACCCTTGTTTGTTAGATGCAACCAAGATTCCGATGTCGATTAACAAGCTTCTGTGATGAAAGATCGAGAACAAGGGGTTGTTTTGTTTGTTTAAAGAATTGATGGGGTGTGAAAATTGAAGGAAAAAGATGAAGAAAATGAATTGATGGATGAAGAATTAGGGTTTGAAATGGAATTTGTGTACAGGGGGTTTTACAAACTGAGATAGGAAGACGACGTAATTTGATATATTGGGTCTGTCGTCTTAGTTTTGTTGTATATATCTATTTGTATGTAAACTTGAAGGATATTATTATTACTTTTGTTATTAAATTGATTGATCCACTTTTGTCATGTTAGTTTACCGGTATCATAGATTTTTTATTTTAAAATTCAAGATTATTTTTTAGGTTTTGAAGAGGTTATTAAAAGATGTGTTGTTTATCATTTAGTAACTTTGAGGTTCAAAGTGAATATTTATGTTTTAACGATGCGATGATTTTATGTTTTTATAGGTTGTCTCACTTGTTAAGTTTTGTTTTTTATATAGTCTTTAAAACTCTTTAAGACAACACGAAGACATGCGATTTAAAAACAATGGGAAGAATGACAGATGAGGGAAATACAAAGAAGAAAACGACGAAGAAATCGAACATTCATGGATTTGAGAGAAATACGACGAAGAAAACAAGCAATCATGAATTTGGAAACGGGAAAAGACTGGAACATCATCACCCTGTAACAGGGGAAAGCGAAATGCAATCGGAGAAGTGGGGAATTCAGCATGATTCTGTGTGATCTAAAGAGTGATGTTAGTTATTATTGTAACCGGTTGTTTTAGCATATAAATGTATTTTCATTTATATTGATTAAAAAATTAATTAAGATTTAAAGAATGTTAGAATATCACAATAAACATTTAATAAATAGATTTTTTTTCGTTTGGGAACAATTTCTTTTAAAGAAATAATCATGAACATCTTAATAAAAAAACAAGATAAAAGATATTTAAAAAACCCATAAAATTAGGCCAAAAAATATCTTCTCTTGTCATGCATCGTATATATTGAAATCTAGAAAAAAAGTATTTTTTTATATTTCTATATACTACGATTTACGATAATACTTTTCGAATAAGAATCCCTGCTAGATGGGATTCTAGCAACCCTTTAATAAATAAGTATAATCTAATTAATTTTAAGAAACTTATTATGTAAAGTTATAAGAATGAAATTCTCATGCACACATATACACTCTCACAACATACAAGTAAAAAAAATTATCACTCCAACTAAGACTTTTTAGTTTAGTGTTCTTTGTCACAATCTTGAATAAAAAAATAATTGCTGATACACTAATAGGTCTATTTGAAAGAATCTTAAATTGATATATCGTTTTAAGACCTGAAAGAGATGAGATCGCCACTACACCAGAGGGATTAATTGAATAAGTTGTAATAAATGCATATAATAATTACACTAGGTGTTTAAAAATATATAATTTATTAAGGTGGTGTTTGTTTTTTAGAAGAAGAGCTTCTAAAGCTCTTTTGTCTGCGCAAAAAGAGGCGGGCAGATGTTTGAGATCTGCAGAGTGTTTGTTTTTTTGAAGACGTTTCATTAAAAAACGTCTGCGTGACCTCTTCTTGGTGCAGACATGGACTTCTCATTTGTACAATCTTCTAACCTCTTCTGCCCTCCTTCTACCCTCCTCATTCCCCTCACAATATTCCTTCAACCCAATCTCTCGTCTCCTTTCCCTGCCAAGATCGAATCCACCAGCTAGGGTTGTTGTTTTTGACCGCTGTCGGAGGCTGACTATAAGGTGTCGCCGGAATACTACGCCGGAGGGGTTTCTTGCGGGATTTGCCTCCGGCGCCGCCGCTTTGGTACGGAGCAGTTCCGTCGCCGGCCGTCGACATGGGGGAAGCTGGAGCTGCTGATATAAATTGCGTACAAAGAGGGATTGAACGGTGTGGAGAGGATGAAGAAAGGGGCCCTCACTACCAGCAAATGGACAGTGATGATAGATGGTGTTCTGCTTCTTCGGCTAATTCTGCTGCTGATGCTGCGGGTTCAGTTTATGTTTCATGTCTTGAAAGAGAATTGGTGCCCAATTTGTTGATTATGTGCTCTAATAAGTCTGCCAAACCCATGCTGGAGCAGCTAGAACAGACGGGGCAAGAAAATGGAACCCAAACGTCGAGTGAACCCAAGCAGGTTATTGTAGTTACTGAAAGTCCGTGTGTTATGTGGCAATTGGATTGCAACCAAATGATGTTGAGTTCTGTTATTTAGGAAGTAACCATGGTTTTTGTTTTTAACTTTTTATTCAATTTCAGTTTATTTCATCAGTTTATTTAAATTTCTATTTATTTTAACTTTTTATTAATTTCAGTTTATTTCATCAGTCTGCAGACGTTACAAAACAAACAGTCTTCTTAATACAGGCTGCAGACGTTTGGTCCACCTCTTCTCCTACAGATGTCTGCAGATGTGGTCTGCAGACTGCAGACGTTTTACCTCTTCAGAAACAAACAGCACCTAAATATCTCAAAACATCAAGGTTCTTATAAAGGAAATCCGGGATCGGTCTTGTCTCCTTTTTTTACATATCAAGTATACGGGAATAAAGTGTTTACCTTGGTAAGTGAATTTAGGGTTGTTTGATTTACAGATCTTGGTCAAAAGGACTGACCGATTAAGAGGGTTTTTAAAACTGAACGGGTAAGGGGAAAATATGTATGGGTCAGTGGTGTCGAACCGGGTCAAACACGAAATATTGAGAATCAAACACGCTGACCGGCCAAAATGTCTGACCGGATCAGTAGGTCAGAAACAAATCAAACAGCCTCTTACTGTGAAGGAATAATTACTGTTGTTTGTTTTATGTACTCATGTTAATGTCAATCTCTTATTCATCAATTAAGAATAACTATCAAACAAAATATAACTCTTAAATAATTTAAATAAATACTTTAATAAAATCAAGGACCAACTGATAATACATTTTTATATCTTTATACCAATATAACAATAAAATGATACTCTTAACACAATTACACGTAAAGTGAATGCATAAGTGGTTAATAAGAGTAGATTATAAGCATGGTTTAAAAAACAGTCGAGGCGTACGCCTCGAGGCGAGGCGGTAATAAACCGTTTATGAGGCGTTCATCTTCAAAGGGATGAGGCGATAAAAAAAAGCCGATGCGGGATGTGATTTGAGGCGTTGAGGCGAAAATGTTGGCAGGCGATGAGGACACGGTGTTGCTGGAGACGTCGGAGTTGCAGGTTTCCCGAAGGTGTTTTAAGGAATATGAAGAGGGAAGGAGAACAAGTGATATAATGCAACAAAAAAAGTAAATGTCCTAGTCACTGACAGCTGCAAAAAGTGCAGTAAAAGTGCCGCAGAAAGTGCTGCAAAAGTGTAGCAGGAAGTGCTGCAGTGTAGAGTGTAGATTACTAGCTGTAGAGTTTCTTGAGTTCTTTGATTTATTTCGTTATTTTAAACATTTTCTTATTTTGTTGTTTTTAACTAGAGTATGTTTGCTACTTTTCTTTTCTTTTTGTTTCTTAACATTTTTGTTTGTACATACTACATATAACTTGATCTTTTTAAAAGTAAATGTTGAGTTGTTTGCAAGATAGCTAATCAATATGTTGATGTTTTAACCATAGTAGTATGTGATTAGATAAATCATGCTTATTTTTATAAGAATTATATTATTTATATTTATTTATTATTTCCGCCTTGAGCTTACGCCTCGTTTCGCCTCGAAGCCAGTGCTGTAAAAGGCGGTCTAGGCGGCCGCCTAGGCGGCGATTAGTCGCTAGGCGGCCACTAACCTTGCCGATTAAGGCTAGTCGGCGCTATTAGGTGCTCGGCGGAGCCAGGCGGCACTAATCGGGCCTAGGCGGTCTTAATCGGCCAAAAATCGGTCTAATCGGCCAAAAAATCGGTGATTCAGGCGAATTTCCGGTAGGGTTCCGGCGGGATTCCGACGACTTTCAAAAATTCCGGCCAAAACTTGGAAAATCCGGCAAAAACTTAGAAATTCCGGCCAAATATGTATATTTATATATAAACAGAACTTTTTTATTAAAATTACATACTAAAATGTGTGTATTTATATATAAAACTAAAAATTATATATGAAAATTCCAATCCGATTAATCCCGATTAATCCCGATTAATCCCTATTCCCTACCTCGCCGCCCGACTAGCGCCTAGCGAGTTTTGCAACACTGCTCGAAGCTTACGCCTCGTTTCGCCTCGAAGCTTACGCCTCGTGAGGCGAAGGGAAAACGCCTCGAGGCTCTATTCCATTCTTTTAAACTTTGATTATAAGTTATTCTAAATAAAAAATAAACTTAACACGATTACATGTTTAGTTTGTAGGGCACACGTGGGGTGCATATCACCATTAACGACCTTGAGATCCTTAATACAAATTCTCTACTTATCGAATAACATATTATTACACCTCTAGCCCAATCAATATATCATTTGATATCATGTTAAAACATAACTGGTTAGCCACATACTACAAAACAGTAGTCTGTTTGGCAGTAATTATCTATTCTATTTATAACTTTGGTTGGTGACCTTGGGTCGAGATTTGTGGGTCGAGTTGTTTATGTGGGTTCTCTTGGACACGTGTAGTTTCCGATTATGTTTCTTTGTATAGGTTGTTGTTCTTCTTCTTCCTCATGTTCCCGCTTTGCTGCTTTGCTCGTCGGAGTTTTCGCTATCTTCTTGCTTAAGGCATGCATTTTCGAATTTGTTGCCTTTTTCGTCGCTCCCTCTCTGTGGTGCTTCTTCCTGCCTCTGGCTTTCATTTTCGTCTGATGTGTGTATTCTTTAGGTGTCTTTTTTCGATTTTAGGTCATGCATGTTTAGGTGAGTTCTTGATTTGGGGTTTTGCCTTCTTTGGGTTTCTGTTTGTTGCTGGATATGTGCTATGAAGGCTTTGATTTGGTTTTGATTTTTATTTTCCAGGTTTCTGGGTTTCCAGTTGTGGCCTCACAGTTATGGTTTCTGATGTGTATATTCTTTAGGTGTTTTTTTCGATTTTTGTTTTCCGCTTACAGTTTTCATGGATGAGTTGTATATTTAAGTTGCAATTACATAGTCTCACAGTTGGTGTTTTAATTGTATTACAGATGCCTCTGTTTTTGAGACAAGCTTTTGTGTTGCTTTGCAGGTTTATTACATGTTTTCTTTCAACTTTAGTAGTTGCATTTGTTTAGTCATAGTGTATGTTACTGTAAGGACACTTTTAGCCCAACAAAGTAGCGAGGAATTTGCTTCTTTTTAAATAATGCAAATTATGGCAAACACTTTAAGTTGAAAATTACTTTAATGTATACTCGTTTACAATAGTTTATAAAATATTGCGTGTTCACCTTGAAAACTATCAGCACAACCGCGATCTCATAGCAATATAGGAAATTAGGAACCTTCTCTATACTGCAATCAAGTTTATCACTTATGATCATGCACATAATCTGATTTTAACACTTACTACTGTTTGATCTAAAACTATTACTACTGTTTGATCTAAAAAGGGCGTACATGGTGCTGCAAAGAGCTCCCGCATTTTCGCAGGGTCCAGGGAGGGTCCGTCCCATTTAAGGGAAGATGTACGCGGTCTTTCCCCCTCATTTTGTGGGGAGGCCGTTTCCACGGATCGAACCTGAGACCTTCGGTCCCTTAGGAACAGCTTTTACCGCTGCGCCAAGGCCCGCCCTCTACTGTTTGATCTAAAACTGTCAAAAACAAACCATGAACACCGTTACTTAAAATCAAGGGAGTAGAAAATACTAACATGCTCCGAGTCTATAATTAACTAAGTTTGCTCTCTAAATAATCAGCTTTCTAATAAATTACACATCAATTTAATGTTTGAATGAGAGCTTATTGTCACGACCCGCCTAAATTCAACTCGCGTTACTCGGATTCCGAAAGTTTCCGGACACATAAAATTTCACTTAGAGCTGCCCGGAAGTCTCCGGAACATCCCACACGACTCCGGAACAATGTAGCAACGTTTGAGCACTCGGGAGCAGCCCTAAAATGGCCAAGAAAGGCCTAGAAGTATCAAGCCCTAGAGCTGCCAAGAAGGCTCTAGAAAAGCCTTGAATACTCCATAGAAATATCATAGATATTTGCCATAGAAATATCTAGATATTACCTTGTAAATATCTAAGATATTTAGTTGTTAGAAATATCTAGATCATGAAAGATCTAGATCCATGGACAAGTATAAATAGGTGATGTTAGGATCATTTGTAATCACCCAAAAACTCATACAAGTCTTGTGTAAACACACTTGTAAACCACTCTTGTACTAACCTTGTAAGCAATACAAAGCCATTTGTATTACAAGCTTGCAAACGCTTCCGCATCGTAACCTAAATTGTTACATCGTTTGGGTCACAAAGGCTGAACTTAGAGCAAGTCTAAGTGCCGCACGAGAGTCGAATAAATCACTCCGTGACAAGTGGTATCAGAGCACGTCGGTTCATCTGGGAATGGCAACCGAATCAAGCAAACTTGCAACTATTGAAGATAAACGAGGTCGAGATGAATCCCAGAAGGGATCAAAGAAGGATCGAGGTACTTCCAAGGATCGTACCTTGGAAAAACGAGTCGGTGACATGGAGACAGGTCTTGTTGAGATAGGAACTCAAGTAGACTTGTGTTTCCAACGATTGGATGCTTTGGAGGAAGATTTCAGTGAGCTCCGGGAAGGACTCAAGGCTGCTATGGAGCTACTTCGAGATGAAGTAAAGCTGATGATCAAAGATGCAATCAAAGATGTTACTACCAAGCTACAAAAAGACATGGATGAGCTGTCAAGCGACATGCATCGAAGTCTAATGGGCTTGGAAACTAAAATTGTTGATTGCAACAAAGGCATGATCACGACTGGAGGAAATGTCGTGAACTTTACTCCAAGAATTGAAATTCCCAAACCATCACCCTTCATAGGCAAACGGGAAGCTCGGGCGGTCGATGACTTTATCTGGGAAATGGAGCAGTACCTAGGAGGAGTTCAAATCCTGGACGACGCCACCAAAATCAAGACAGCCGCTATGTATCTCAAGGATACAGCTGCACTATGGTGGAGACGTCGAAGCATGGACATCGAACGAGGTACGTGCACAATCAAAACTTGGGCTGAGTTTATCCAAGAACTCAAAAGACAGTTTTATCCGGTAAATGCTGAGCACGAAGCAAGAAGTCGACTTCGTAAGCTCAAACAAACCGGGACGATCAAGGACTATGTTAAAGAGTTTACAACACTTGTTCTTGAGATACGGATTTATCGGATAAAGACTCCCTTTTCTACTTCCTCGATGGATTACAATCATGGGCCAAGCTAGAATTAGAACGAAGAAATGTTCAAGATCTTGCTTCAGCCATTGCGATAGCTGAAAGCTTGATCGATCATAAGGAAAAACGACCATATAGGCCCATGAATGAGGAAAGTGACGACGAGAAAGGTGGGGGAGTAAAGCCCAATCACGATCGAAAGGTGGAAACAAGGAAACCACCAAGATATGACAATGAAAAACGTCCTCCAAAGTCTTGTTTTATATGCGATGGATCGCATAACGCTCGGGACTGCCCGAAGAAACAAAGTCTGCAAGCCATGGTGGCTAGAAATGATGATGCATCCCACGAAGACAAGGAGGTTCGTCTCGGGGCAATGCAACTACAAGTATTAAATGCTTTAACGGCACATGAGGGGAAACCGTTAAAAATGGCTAAGTCCTGCCCGACGGAGCACAAGGGCAACATCACGAGCGCGGAGGCAAAAGGACTTCGGTTTGTGAACTTGGAAATAAATGGACAACTTGCAAAGGCACTGATCGACACCGGAGCAAGTCACAACTTTATGACGCGAGAAGAGGCTAAAAGACTCGGCCTAAGGATATCCACACGAGATGGATTTCTCAGAGATGCCAATGGGAACACTAAAGCGATCGAGGGAATGTCATGGTCTGTCAAGACAAAGATCGGGACATGGCAAGGTAAACTTGACTTCTCGATAGCACCATTGGACAACTACAAGATCGTGCTCGGGATGGACTTTTTCCGAAAAGCAAAAGCCGTTCCAGCAACATTTCTAAACACTTTGTACATCGTCAAAGGCGATCAAGTACACAAAGCCACAATGGAGTCTAGCCATCAAGGCAAAACGCTATCCGTCTTGCGACTCACGAGAACAAGTCGAGGGTCATGCAAGAAACACGACGAGGACGTCGTGGGTTTAGGTGGGGGAGAATGTCACGACCCGCCTAAATTCAACTCGCGTTACTCGGATTCCGAAAGTTTCCGGACACATAAAATTTCACTTAGAGCTGCCCGGAAGTCTCCGGAACATCCCACACGACTCCGGAACAATGTAGCAACGTTTGAGCACTCGGGAGCAGCCCTAAAATGGCCAAGAAAGGCCTAGAAGTATCAAGCCCTAGAGCTGCCAAGAAGGCTCTAGAAAAGCCTTGAATACTCCATAGAAATATCATAGATATTTGCCATAGAAATATCTAGATATTACCTTGTAAATATCTAAGATATTTAGTTGTTAGAAATATCTAGATCATGAAAGATCTAGATCCATGGACAAGTATAAATAGGTGATGTTAGGATCATTTGTAATCACCCAAAAACTCATACAAGTCTTGTGTAAACACACTTGTAAACCACTCTTGTACTAACCTTGTAAGCAATACAAAGCCATTTGTATTACAAGCTTGCAAACGCTTCCGCATCGTAACCTAAATTGTTACATCGTTTGGGTCACAAAGGCTGAACTTAGAGCAAGTCTAAGTGCCGCACGAGAGTCGAATAAATCACTCCGTGACATTATGATTTACAAACAATCATAAACAAACCCTCTATTTGGCAAAAACTGAGCCATTGAGCCAAAAAAAGTGGTATCAACAAGTGAATAAAACTAGAATAAGGTAATGATAACTATTATAAACTCAAATGATTAGATCTCAAACAAACATAGAATCTGTGATTGGAAGTATAATCATTAGCAAAGTGGTGCTCTAAAGGTAATAACAGATTCAAAACTATCTCATCATTAGCAATCAAATTGATGAACTAATGTATCAATCGACAATCACAACAAAAAGAGATCAAATTATTATCAACTTGCCTGATTCAACTTTTCTCGGTAAAACTTCAGGACACCTGGAGCTTCTTTCTCATACTTTTCCAATCTCTTGATGAATATAATTTCAGTACACCTCAACCACCAGCTAAAACAATTCTTATTTTTCACCAATCCCTTATTCAAACAATATTCAAATACCGAACATCTAGGAATGATCCTTTTCTCCATACTCAACGATATCAGCAAAGAATTCTTTGCAATAATAGATGTCTCAAACCCCATTTTGTTAACAAGATAATCCAACACCGTGTCAATTTTCTCTTCAGATTTCATCATACACCATGGATCGGTCCTAAACGCTAGCAAGACTTCCGCTTTAGACCAACCCCATTTGTTATAAGTTTCCATCTTCTTGTCCCAAGTGGATTTCGTCATCGATCTAATCGCATGAACAGCTAACATGAAAGTAGTTTTAGTAGGATCAAACCCCATTCCAACAACTTCATCTACAGCACTTTTAAACTGTTCTGTATTAACCAAGAAATCTCGAGGCTGATAAGTTAATACATACATCATCTTTGCAACAGGCACGCCAACATCGCGTAACAATTGCATATTCGGAATCATATTCGACTGAAAATCCCAATCCAAGACCCAAGCACACCTCTTAATTGCAATCAGAGTTCTATCATCAGACTGAAGCACATCTCTAAGTAAACTCATGGATGGTTCTAAATGATTCTTCAAGCTTCTACCTAAAGATTTAGGTCTTGCAGATAACACTTTCACAATATCTGAACTTGATAACCCTAAAGAACTAAAGAACTCAAATTTAGGCAAAAGGGTTTTTTGGGGATTACATGAGAGAGCCAAAGGGAACTTGCGAATCATATGAGATATTTGAGGGTCTGTAAACCCTTGACTTTTGAAAAACTCTTTCACAGAGTCTGCTTTATCTGGGGTTTTAAAATTTAGGTATTTAGCAGCTGAAATCGCCTTTTCAGGAGGAAATCCACATGAATTTATAAGGTATGAAGCTGCAAACGAGTTTTTGATTGAGGAATATTTCGCTAAATTGGGTTTTGATGCTTTTGTTGACGATGATAATGAACGATAAACAGTTATACGAATCGCCGTTTTGAAGACAGATAATGTTAAGTTCTTAGTGGTGAGATTGAACATTGTGACGTTGTGAGTAGCAATTGTGGTGATGGAGAGATGACTGACCTGTGAATTGGGAGTTGTTGAGTATGATCTGTAAACGATTGAAGCTTCAGGAATTCGGTTTTCTCTATGGTTTTTGATTGCAGAAAAAAACCCTAAAACAAAACCCTAACTTTTGAAAATTCGATTTTCCAGTGCATCTAAACACATTGTTAAGGGGTGTTTCAAGATTTTCAATTTTGAGGGTGATTATGGGGTAGAATTAGCCTGGGAATCAAGTGTATTAAGTTATAAGGAAATTAGAAATTTAGCCCGCACGATGTTTTTGTGGACTTTGATACACGTATTACTATTATGACATACACATGATTGAGTATATGAGGCTAGATACTTGTGATGTTTGGTTAGAATATAATTATGTTGTACCAATATATCGTAGATGAAAAGAAGAAAATCGAAACAAAAGATGTATAATTAGTTTAAAACATAACACTTCGTGTAAAAAAAGTAGTACATGTGACATATGATAAGAGTAATTAAAAGAGTAAAATTCAACCAGCTCTCCACCGCAACAAAAACGTATAATACCCAAAAAAAAAAAGAAAACATGTTATTCGCGATGTTTTGCATAATTTATATAGAATCGTAAATAAAGAAGATCAATGTGTAACCATGCGTTCGAAATCACTAAGTAGTATAAAAGCTATTTAAAAAAACAAAAATGTTATGATTCTTTTAACTATCGAAAAACTTAAGAAAATAATTAGTGAATTAGTTAGAAATTTTAGTTAAAGAAAAAGAAAACTAAAGAAAAACATATTTGGAAGAAATAGACAATTTGAGGTGGGGTGGGGTGGCGTGGGGTGGGGTGGGGTGGGGTGGGGGGTGGGGTGGGTGGGGTGGGGTGGGGTGGGGTGGGGTGGGGTGGGGTGGGGTGGGGTGGGGTGGGGTGGGGGGGGTGGGGTGGGTGGTTGCCGATTTATACATCTTATAATATGTGTTGAAGATTGATATGGTTGGTTTCAGCTTAGTTAGATCGTTAATACTTAGAAGATAGAAAAAGTATTAACGTGAATTGGATATGAAAAGTTAGACTTGAAGAATTGAATGTTTTTTACTTATACTATAAAATGTTAAAAATTAAGATTAATTTAAATGAGCCGACGAGTAAACCATCCTAGGCTCAGGCTAGGGCCCGGGTTGTTTACAACTCGAGCCAATTTAACAATAATTCTCTAAATAAGCTTCAAGCCATGAGTTTTTTGAAAAACAATACATTTGCATGAGGCCGTGAGCCAACGACACCTAGGCCCTAGCCACTCTTGTCTTGGGCTTGAGCCCAGTCATTTGCCAATTGAGCCCACTCAAGCGAGCATCTTTAAGACTTTAAGCTCCAAGCAATGCTTTATTTAGATGCTCCAAAATAAGACTCGTTACTTGTTAGTGTATTCTTTTCTTTGAGAAAAATAGAAGTGTACGAAGAGAGTGATGAAAGAGAACGTAAAAGAAGTGAGAGAAAAGAGATGTGATTGCATATTTTTAAGTTTAGCTTGAGGTTCATTTTAGATGATCCTTTAACCAGAATCTTATATCCTTTTATTAAAGGATCAACAGAATCTGTTTTCATAACAAGTCATAACATGCACATTAAGGGGTGTTTAGATTTGGGTTTAAAGATAGATTATACTTTTCTAGAAAAAGAAAAACAATACCCAGTTTTGAATATAGATTCAGATTAAATCCATCTCACAACGCAATCCCAAACAGTCCCTAATCCTGAACTTTGGATACTAATCATCTAAACCAAAACAATGAATTACACAAGCTTTATATCCATATAACTTTGACCGAAAACGAAAGGGAACACAACACAATTCATAAACCATTTTCTTCAACTGTCCTAACCTAAACCAAAACATTCTTCCTTCAACACTTAAATTATGATACAAAACGCTTTCTTCCCGTTAGGGGACAAGAAACAATCTACACTACTATAGGAATCATGTATGCCTCAATGTGTATTACGACTTTGTAATCCTAAACCTCATTTTGACTGACCCGAGCTTGAAGACTGGTTTGACTGACTCCCGTTTTCTTCGCTTATTAGCAAACGTGGAGGGCCTAAACTGAACCCGTTTTCCTTGATTGATCCAGACGAGTCGTCTCTAGAGGGTAATGATGTAATTTGTGGAGTCTGATTCTGGAGCATTTTCATTCGCTTTAAAGAGGGGATGTTACCATTACAGTAACCTCGCCACATGTCCCGATAAGCAGATTCCAACCCGGTAATAAATCTGGATCCATTGCACAAAGGAGATTTGGACATGAGGTTCCTTAGATCCATTCTGAGGTTTGAGAGTGCCGTAACATCAGATGCCAGTTGTATTGCCAGTCGGATATACTCGTCTTCTGTTTTTGCAACCAGGTGTTCTAATCCTGCAATTCAGGGTCATGTTATATATATAATATAAGTGTGCGCTAGAATCACACATAGACATGCACACAAAGCCAAAGTCGGAACTAAAAAGGCTGCCTAACCAGATCTTATCTTAATTCTTATTTTTACTTAATAATTTAAGTCAGAACTTTTTAAACAAGAATTTTAGGAAAAATTAAAATAAATATTTTCAGAAAAAATGTTAGGCTATATTTATAAAGCGTAAACATATAACAAATTCACATTTACATGTACATCACCAGTAATTCTATAAGTAATTAAGCTAAAAAATTTAGATAGTAATTCAAAATCAGAAATTTACATATAGATACTACAATATTAATTATAATTACATGTATTGGGCTTTGAACAAGACCTAATTGAGCACCACCGAGATATTGAATAATTGGTTGGTTGCAACTTTCAGGCCTCGGACGAGCCTCAGCCAGGTCAGACCTAGTCACCCAAGACAGGCCTCAAACCAGACCGAACCTAGAAAAGGTTTCAGGCCCAACCCAAGGGTGTGCATCTCTAATCCCAAACCAAAAAAGGTTAAAAGACAATTTACCAACTGCATTTAGAAGACTGACACCAACGTTATGTGCATGTACAGCACCACCCATGGTGACACATGGAACTCCCATATAAAGGGATTCACATGTGGTTGTAGTTCCTGCATATGGGAAAGTATCCAAGCTACATGCCACAAAAAAAGGATAATATGTTAGAATTTAGAAGATATTGTACAAAAGAAAATCCGGCTACATTACCTTGGTGAGTGAAAGAACAGCCTTTTGTAAGCAATATATTTTATAAAATAGATAACAAAATGAGAGAAGTTAAAAATGTATAGGATAATGACGAATTTACCTGATATCCATAAGCGAATATGCTTGCATATGATCATGGTTGAGTAATATCAAGGGCAAAAGATCAACACGAAGTGATTCCAAACCTAATTGCTCCAATGTTGATAGAAATTTCTGTCTTACACTATCACAGCAGAAAGGCTTGCATTTTACAATAAGCCTAGAGTTTGGAACTGCACATAAAATTTTGGCCCAAACTTGAAGCACTTTGGGTGTTATCTGATAGAATGTAAAAAAATTCAAAGTCAAGAAAAGCCCACCATTGATCAATAAAAAATAAGAAACAATGAAATTAACCACCTTTGCTAAATTGTTGAAACTACCAAATGTAATAAAGCCATTGGAAAGGGCTGGTGCTGGTGATGCAAGGCCAGCCTCAGGAGATGGAGTGTAACAAAGAAAGCAATCTGGTAGCCGAACAAGATCCTCCACATGCCTGCGACCAATAGAATACTTCCCATAAAGTTTAGTATGTGTATTAATAAGAGTTTATTCTATCGGGTCTTGGGAACATTATATAACTTTTTAGAGCTAAAGATCATACTTCTGCTTTGTATCAGGAGGGTCGGCCAGGGCATCAGTGATTCGATAGTCAATAGTCGGCAAACCGGTGGTATTTGGGTACCCAATCCAAGTCACCTATCAGTATATGAAGTCAAAAACTGTAGGAAACACTATGTATTTAAGATATTAACTTCAACCATGTATTATTAATGTAATCCTACCACGTAGAAAATATTCAGAAATAATGTAACAGGCCTTGACAAAATTAAAATTTTGTGATATAAATATACAATAGTTTAATTCTTACAGATGTACTATTTAGTATTTACAAAATAGGTTCGCTAGAAGTCAGCATAGCAATATTAAGAATGATGTGACGAGAAGAATGATATTTCATGGCATATAGTAGCAGCAGACTCTACTAACTACGAGCTATATAATATAACATATTTATTTAATTATTTAATTGCTTTTATATAAAATTACAAGCAGAAATAACAAATATAATAATCAATAACCTGAAGAGGTGCAGGACGGCAAGCCATCATTCCCAACTTATTATTAGCAGTATGACCAGTTAGTTCCACCAATATATCAACCTTATCTTCTCTAACCATGCTTGCAACCTTTTTCTCATCAATTCCATAAATATCTCTCCATATGCCACCTCCTTTCAAAACTTTGTCTCTGAACTTATGAGTTTTTGCATCTGCCTGAAACATTTATGAAAATAATATATAATTCCAGTTACAGTTAGCTTTCTCAAGAAAAAATATATTGTATAATCACATGGGGCATGGAAACAAACACTTACCTTAACAACCCCTGAGTAAACAACCACCTTGTAATTAACATAGTCATGATAGACAAGAGGTGCTTCGATGAAATAAGATACAGAATGTGTAAAATAATCTGGAGACACATATCCAATAACAAGTGGTCTTTCTGGATCTTTTGAATTCTCCCACGAAGTATATTGAGGATATAATCTCATGAACCGCCGGCCCCAGTCCCTGCAAGAAGTCAAAATTTTTTCCTTTAATTTACTCATTAATCTAACATGCAAAGAATACATATTTGACTTAGTAGTTAAAAGAACCTGTGAGCTTCAAATAATTTATCATCTGTTCCCTCATTAATATAGTTCATCGCAAGTAATCGGTTCTGCAAATAATAGTCAATGTACAGTATAAGAACAGTGTTGAATGAAGCTTAACCATGTGAAAAGATTTTTTTAATCATCTTCATTTATTGGCTTAGTTTTAGATGCAATCATCATCTGCATTGAACTATAAGACATAATTAACGTAATACCAAATTACAAGCTCCAGTTTTGCAGCAAGTGAAATTGATCAAGTAAACTGACTTTAAAATGTAATCTATACTCATACAGAACAATATGAACAGATATACCATCATTATTCAATACGATTGTTGTTCATATAAAAGTTCAAAAAGTTGACGCCGAATCATATTAGCAGTAATAGAAATGATTAATTGCCTATTTGAGAGAAAGCTTAAAAAAAACTACAAAGTGGAGTTACCTTTTCAAAGTGCCATTATAAATCTTCAACTAAAGAATATTAGACACTGACTAGATTTACCTTAAGTTTGGGAACGGTAACATGGCACCATATTTAGGGGTAGTTTGTTTGCTTGCTAATGAACCACTCAATAATTCAACTTCTTAATTGTTCAGACATCTACTAAACAAGACTGATCCATACCATCTTGTAAGACTTGCAAATCTAGCTTGTCTATATAAGATGCAGACAAATATGTCTTAACCAATAATGCAATTGCAGTTTAGTTTTTGACACATACTGACATACCTCTTTCTTTTTTAACATACTATGCCATTAAGTTTTAACTTTCTCTTATTTGATTACTATAAACTTACTCTCTGCAGCTTCACATTCACCAAGTATGCAACGCCATCAATTTTCTCAATAATTTAGCAATAAAATACTTGCTGACATCATTTACTTCCACTCCTAACCAACCTTTACATTTTCATTTGATTTTGAGTTGTTTTTATATTAACAATAGAATATCTCATCAAAATTACCCTCACTTATGTCAGCAACTCTTTTTGTAGCGAAAACATGTGAGCTGATACTGTTTCTCTTCCTAATTACATCTCTTCTTCAAGAAAAAAGTTACTCCATCCCAGAAATATTGTATGTGGCATTGTTTTAAAAAGCGGTTGAGGCGTGCGCCTCGAGGCGAGGCGCCCAGAAAACGTGTTTGAGTTGGCGCCTCAGGGGTTTATTATGTACATGCGCCTCATAGGGCTGAGGGCTCAGAGGCGCCTCAGGGGGGGTTTTCGGTTTGTTTTTGATGTTTTAGACTTTTTGTGTCAGTTTCAAACATTCCATGTCTTTTTAATGTGTGTTTTTGATGTTTTTGATAAATCCGATGATGAAAGTAGTCTGTATTTTTTTTTATAAGATATATATATTTTATATTTATTTTTTAATTTCGCCTCGGGCTTACACCTCGGTTCGCCTCGAGGCTTACGCCTCATGAGGCGAATGGAAAACGCCTCGAGGCTTGATTCCGTACTTTTAAACCTTGGTCTGTGGTACTATTTTTGTTTGTCCCAAAACATATGTCCATTTTTAAGAATGTAGAGTTATATATTTCCTAATTTTCCATTTACCATTAATTATCTTTGTTATAAGTATTGCAAGTCAATGGTATCTTTAATGAAGTAAGAGTGAATCTAGGTAGTCAAAGGTGCAAGACAAACTCAAGGCACAAAGGGTGTGTTTGTTGCCTAGGTGCAAGGCACAAAAAAGCGCCCGACCCAAACAAAAAATCATCCTAATACAAATATGACCAAAAAAAACTAACATAATTAGCAATTAAAATCATCTTACTAATATTAAAATTAATAAAAAGCTTCTATAAACATCCTAATATAGAAATAAAATACAACTGGTTGTATACTTATTAACTATACCCAATTAAACACTAAGCAAGTGTACAAAGCCCAAATAAAAAATCCAAACAGAAAAACAAGTAAAAGAAAAGGGCCAAACAAAAGAAGATAAAAAATTCAAACAGGAAGCCCAAAGAAAAGAAAAAAGGTCCAACTGGTCACTTTATTGGGCATCTAACATAGAAGAAGAAAAGAAAAGGACCACCGTCGCGTAGAAGAGAAGAAAGAAGAACGGCTTCTGCCTAAAAGAAAGAACCCTGGCAACTACGACTACCAGATGACCATCTTGCCTCGCCTCGTTGCCTAGGCAGGCCCATACCTCCCGCACACATTTCGAGACAGTCGCCTTGCCTCACCTGAGTGCCTGGGCATGTGCCCGCCCGCTATTGACAACATAGAGTGAATTTGGCATTTTACTAACAAAAAATTCATTAACTGCACATATCTTTCATATCTTTGTGCTTTTCATAATTTAATCTATTACTACTCCAATCAAGAGGCCAAAATGATCCCCAAGACATAGCCACTCATTACAACTTCACACAATAACTAAACATGCAAAAGATTCTCACGGTAACCAAAAAATAAAAATAAATAACTAAACATAACTTCACATCATGTCTCCATTTTAAAACTTAGAAAGATCATCCTCATTAAGGCATCATATATACCTATTTAAGGCAAATCAAAAGTGCAATAAATCAAAATAAGTGTGAAACAACAAGCATATAATGCTACCTGGCCTGCATTGCGAGAATCTGGGTCAATGTTAAGACATTGCTCATATGCTTCAATAGCCAAAGATATACTCCCAGCATCTCTGTAAAGAACCCCTACAAGTAACAATTTATAACAAATAATTTGTAGGGCTTTGCTAGTAAGCTTTTACTATATACTTGAAGCTTGTATGAAGACAATCCAGATATACAGTGGTTTTTTCCTATTAATTTTTTATGTCAGTAACTGCAATTCCCAACCAAAAAGGCCATCTAAATTTTACTGCCATTTTCTTAGCAAAGCAATTAACCATGTATTTTGAGGACCTAGATGATCATGTTCCCAATCTGAAAATTAACTTCGCCAAAATTCTGTGCAGAAACGACTACAGTATCTGATAAAACAATTTATGATATCAACGTATGATTTATTGGAAACAAACCTAAGTTATTGTAAGCTTCTGCATAATTAGGATTTGCCACAATTGCTTTCTCTATCATGCTAGCGGCAGCATCCATTTTACCCTATATATTAATTTAAATTGCAAATTAAGTGATAGTAAAATCATATTGCCTTGTAATACTGATAGATTAAACTGTACCTGCACTGTGTAGACTACTCCAAGGTTGTTCAACGATTGAGAGAAATTGGGTTTAATCGACAAAGCCAACTTTAATAAGGGAAAAAAACAATAAACAAAAAGAACTATTAGAATTAGATCATCATGTGTTAGACATGTGACAAATAGTATGCAATATTTACCTGATAACTCTCTACAGCTTTATCAAGGTTGTCTCGGTCTTTGTATATAACTCCAAGATTATTGCATGCTTCTGCACAATGGGGATTGAAGTGGAAAGCAAGTTCATAGAATATAATTGCCTGCAAACAGAAATGTGAGCTTACTACAATTTCTAGAAAAATAACACAAAGGCACTTAGAGTTGACTGAATGTAATTCTTTGATATAAGAAACATAAGATGATGAAAAGAATTAGCAGCAAAAATCAGTGTTACCATTTCAAACTTCAACATTTCCCCATAAGCAACCCCAAGATTGTACATGGCATCTGCATAATGCCAGTTATAGTACAGAGCTTTTTTATAATATGCCACACCTTGGTTAATGTCACCCTCCAATTTCACCTAAAAACATAACATGACTAATCATGAGGCATCTAAAAGAAGGAATGACAAATCATGTTTCAAAAAGTTACCTTTGTGCCCAAATCTGTTAAGGCAATTGCCATGTTATTTTTAGCAATCTCAAAGTTGGGAGACACAGCCAAACACCTGAAAATCACAACAAGAAAACCATACAAAGTCAATTAGCAAAAAATAATAATGATTACCCTACTAGAACATGATAAATAAACATTCATAACCTCTCATAACAGGCAATAGCTGACTCAAGATCTCCACGGTTTTTATAAATCACACCCATGTTACAATATGCTTCAGCATACATAGGCCTTTCCAAAGCAGCCTTTTCATAGCAATTAAGTGCCGTATCGTATTGCATCAATTCAGAATATACAACTCCAAGATTGTAAAATGCAGGCTGCCGAAATTAAACTATAAAAATCAGCACCTAGAAATCAATAGATGAAATGAAACTATCAAGATGTATAAAAAACATGAAATTACAGCATAATGAGGGTCAATCTTTATAGCATCATAATACTTCTGAATCCCCTCTTGAGTGTTGCCAGCAAGCTTTAGACTAGTTCCAATATCTGTTAGTACAATTGAGAGGCATTCTGCTGCTGGTTTATACGATGGGTCTGCCTCCAGAGCCTTTCGGTATGACTGCATGAACAAATAGCAAACTTAACTGATAACAAGATCTTTACAGCACATAAAGTCAGTAGAATTGCATGATAACATAGTGATAATATACAAAGTTCAGTCAACACTATAATACCTCCGCAGCCTCTACCAGTCGACCTTCATCCTTATACAAGATACCACAATGAGTAAGTGCACATGCATTTTGTGGATCTAATTTAACAGCTTCAGAAAAGCTCTCAAAAGCCTGCTTTCCCATATTTTGCATCTGCAAACAAATTCCTTTGCCAATATGGGCCTCAATATTCCTATTGTCATCCTGTAGTACACTTTCATATATAGCAAGAGCTTCCACAAATTTGTTTCTAGATCGTAAAATATTAGCATAACCAATTGCATCTTTCCCATCACAACGCTTTTCTATTGGACTAACACATGTTGTAGAACTACTGACACCTAATGACGGCTCAATTGTTTTCAAGAAACCATTTTCTTCAACCTGAACCTTCTCTTTCCCTCCACCTACATCCTTTTCTGTCAATGCCATCTTGTCACAGCTACACACTCAAACTCCTGGACCAACTGCGAAAAATTCAAAAATTGTTGGTTTGAAAACTAAACAATAATCTTGGAATCTAAAGCAGCCAATTTCATAGATCGACATGGTGCGTACTATACAATGATTCCTTATAATCATCTGAAATCAGTGTATGATGCTATACTAATCCTTCAACAATTCCACGGAGTAACATCTTCTACCTCGTGAATTACTCCACTATCCTACCATGCCCCAAAACCCTAACACAATTACACAGGCGCGCAAAAATGTAAACGATCCACCCCAAACCCTAGCACAAACACACGTCAGTTAAATCAAAGAACGAATCACGCACAAACCTCGAAAACACAAACTCACACAATACAGATCAATGATTTCACCTAACTTCCACTAATGCAAATCAAATCACCAAATAACAAAAACCTAAAATAACACGATTCGAGTCCATACACGCAATCCAACACCTACAATAACAAACACACAATAACGCAAAACTCAAATACCTAAATACGCATCCAACGCGGAGGTTCGGAGCAAAATAGCATTTCCGATGCTTGCTTGTATCCTCTGTCGGAGATGATTGACGGGGAGTGGGAGGCTTAATAATGGTGTGTTTTGTGTACGCCGGTGAGGAGACAGTGGAGATGATAGTGGTCGTTACCGCCGCTGCAACGGAGCGCCACCGCGGCGGTGGTGGTGGTGGTGGGCAATCGAGCAGTGGTGGGAGAAAGAGGAAACAGCGAGAGATCGTTTGTAGTCAAATGTTAACCCCGTTTGTCTGTGATTTTGCCCGCGTTCCACTACAACCCTGGCCCGAATAATAAGGAATCAAAAATATGGGTTATGGTTGACTACAAAAGTAGTCCTTGTAACTGTTGTGGATGTGCGGTTTCAGTCCCTGTTGTTGTTTTTTTCTTTTACGTTTGATTGTTTAAGAATAAATAACTCGAGATCTTGTCACATTGCTTGATTTTGAGGTACGTATAAAGAGCTGTTTGGTAATCTCAAAACCAGTCAAAGGTATCCATGAGTAAGAGAGTATGAATTAATTAATGTTGAATCAATAAATATGTTTGGTTGGATACCATAATAAACATGCATAATGACTGTTTCACCCTTAAATCTTTTACCTCTAAACCTTAAAAATCAGCATCCCATAAACCTACGTTGTCCTTCATCTCCTTTAATGGAATCCTTCAAACCCAATCAACAAACCCACCTCATCTCCCAAATCAAACTTCAAACTACTAGAAATCCTTTTAAATCCAAACAACCATAAACCTTAATTTCATCCATCATTTCACTTGCATTCTTCCCCTTCATCACCGCACCATTTCACTACCACTCATTCTTCTCAACCCAAATCCACCATCGTCGCCTTCAAAGACACCGCCACATTCATCTGTTTCCACTCCGATGTTCAGTTAATTGCCGTCGGTTAGTACTCCGGTGAGATCCGAGTGCTCAAAGTTAAGAAATAGTCTCCCCTCCAGCGACGAGAGGATGGCGATGAGGAGGCGACAGGCGGCGACCTTGGAGGGCAGATGGGTTTGCGATTGAAGGGATGGATGGAGGTCGATGGTGTTGTTTTGTGAAGGGGTAAAGATGTCATGTTTTTCATCCAACGTTGCATATGAGCTGAACCATTCGTATCTTATCGGTTCAGAGGTAGCCTTTTTATGAAACTATTAAGAGACTAGCAAAAAACCTCTTAGTACTAAATATGCAATGTATCGAGAGAGACGGTTTTTAGTAATGACATTGCTATAATAATTTGCTAAAATGTTCATGGTATTGTTCTTATTAGGTATATATACTTGTTTTAGGCATACTAGTTGGTATTCCTGTTATTAAAAGTCGACCTTACTCGAGATCAACACACACTAAAAGTTTAAAATGGGAACAGCAGTGATGTGATGTTGATGCGGCATGTAGAACTATTGGGGGAAAAATAAGAATTATTGTCTCCTTAAACCCTCTACCATCTAAACCACCGTATTAAATGTGCATGTCTTTTTGTCAATATTCAATAAAGCTTCTTGACGGTTTTTGTTAGGGGTGTTTTCGGTTTGGCTATCAGTTTGTCTAATTTATTCGATTCAATGTATTTGGTTTTGATTTTTTTAGGCAAAACATGAAACCAAACCAGACCAGGTTTGGACTGTGACGAACCGGATCGGATTCAACCAAATTTAATTTGATTTAGTTTCGGTTGAAAACCGAAAACACTGGATTTACCCTTTGCTTTTTTGGTTTCAAATGTTATGGGTTTTAAATTATTTGCATTAGAATCTCCATGCATTCATATTTTCCAAAAAAATACATATCAAATAATTAAACTTCTAAAATGTTAATATTTATATATATTTTTAAGAGAGTTGAAATTTGAAATTGAGTTTTGATGTTTAAGGACAAATTAAGTGCAAAAATGTAGTTAGCGGACTAAAAGTAAACCAAACCGAATAAACTTAACAAACCAAATTACAAAATTATATATAACTGAAAACCGGGTTTACACTTTGGTTTCGATTAGGAATTGAGCCTAAAACTAAACTCATCGTTCGATTTTGTCTTTATTCGATTAAAAATGCAGATCTGTTTTTTTTTTTCTTCTCCCGCATCCCTAGTTTTTGTGTTGCAGTAAAAACAAACTTCATATAGGTTCGTACCCTAAGTTGGCTTGCACACATGTAATGATCATCTAAACTTGTTTTTTCCATACCATATATTCGGTTTTACATAGAACATACCAAATAATTTTTGTTGCTTTCGCCCTCAATCGAAGCAACTACCTTAACTGGAAACATAGCCTCGAATATAAAAAATGAATCAACATAAATCATCTATTTAATGTCATGAATTTCGTCTATTGGCATATTTAAAAGCTTCAACAGCCAAGCTAAGTATAAAACTATATCCCTATTGTACTCTTATAATATTATATCACATAATTCACATTCAAAATATCAACAAGCTCCATTGTCACTTAAAAAAATCCATGTATTCTCCTTTAACAACACCACCTTTGAAATTATTTGAAGTGTTTCAAATCATATTCAGGATCCGATAGATTGAAGAAAGGATAATGCTAAACTGAAAGCGAAAGCCATTGAGACCAAGCCCCACGTAAGACATTACAGAGGCAGTGATAATAGTGTTATGAGCATGAACAAAGAAGATAACCTCGGGGTGGGTGGGTGTGTGTCGGCTGATATGATAATAAACATACATGTTTAAAATATATTTATTTGCATTCTAAGTCATTTTTTATATAAAATTCATAATTTAGACACTTATTTGTGTTTTATTTGAATTTTGTAGCTTTGGATGAAGCTTGGTGATTTTTTGTGAAGAAAGTCCAAGATTTGAAGAGGTTCAAGAGAAAAATGCTTCCGATATGACCATATTGAAGCTGAATATGGCCATATAAGCTGTCAAATTTCAAATACCGCATTTTTATACTGAATATGGTCATATCACTTCAGATATGGTCATATTCAGGCAGAAAACGGGTTTATAACCCTAGCACACCTCATTTCCAAAAAACTTTCATTTCTTTCAAAACCCTAGCCTCCCTTAAACCTTTAGGTGTCTTTGAGCATTTCTTAAGAGTTTTTGAAAAATTTGAAGGCCAAAATTGAAGATTTCACAATTTCAAGAAGGTTCTAACATCATCCACCCATTTCCACTCAAAATTGATTTAAATTCCTCTAGATCTACTACGAGTTCTTCCATATTCTTGAGTTTGGGTGTGTCTTTTGTAAGCCTTATGGGCTAAACTCTTATTATCACTTGGATTATATGAAACTTAGCATGATTTAATAACTTGTACATGATTCTTAGTGATGTTTATGTTGATGCTATGATGAGACTTGATTATTCTTCAATGATTGTGTGTGTTTGTTCTAGTTTGATGAAATGTTCAACCTTATAGGTGTTGTAAGCATGTTATGTTGGAAAACTTCATGTTCTTACAGGACTTATGCATATAATTGCATCCTTTGTATGTAATGTTGTGACATTTGACTAGGAATGGTGAATGAAGGTTGAAGATTTAGTAGAATTGGTTAAATGTGCATCCTTATGCTTATGTTTGAGAAAACCATGGTGTATGTCGTAAATCTCTCTTGTCATTGGTTATGAATTGTTTTGTAATCGTGATATGAAGTATATGAGTTGAAGAGTAATTGTAGTTTTGTCTATTTTCCCAAGTTGAGGTGGTTATCATGTGTTTATCGTGTTAACTTTCCAAAGAGTTGTGGAATTAGGTAACCCTAACGGGAGTCTAATTCATCTTTAACATCAACATAATTATATCATTAGTTCTTCATGGCATAACTTGTCACACCCCAGCCTTAACGGCGGAATCGTCGAGATGTGAGAGTTAAGATTGTTCACAACCACATAACGCTATTTTTAAATGAAAATAATATTATCATAAGTTTCAATGCAAATACATCCATAAGTCTTAACATGAAATAAGTCCAAAACATAAAACAAAAGTAATCCAAAGCTTTTTATTCTTTAATCTAGGTCCAAACGCTAGTTTTATGCAAACTTCGAAAGATGATCTCACACTTGCGCGTTTCCTGAAACATGTTAAAAATAAAGAGTCAACTATAAAGTTGGTGAGTTTCCAAGGGTTAATATATATAATATATCAAGGTTACAAGTAGCAATTCATGTCATAGGTTATGAGTTAGCAAGTTTATAAAACACGTATAGCTTCGACTTGATTACAAGTTTATATAATTGACTAAGTGTATTTGGTTCTCATGATGAACAAGTCATACGTCATCAGAAGCCGGCAATATATCGGCTTTAGCACCAAATAGGCTTGTCAGGCCCTAAGATCTAAGACATCGCCAGGCTAGCAATAGTTAATTATTGTAAACAAAATATGTATCTCATATAATACTTACAATAACACAAATAACAATGACAAATAAAAGTATGAATTGCAAGTGATTTACAAGATTTAAATGTTTACAAGTGTATGTTGATAAGATTAACACGTTTCACCCCAAAACGATGTGAAATAATGTAAAAAGGGCAAGAAAACTCACCTGGCATATATAATGATTAATAAGAATAATAATAGGCGTCGTGTGACATCCGTCACCGAAGGTCCGTCATTTAACGTGTTCGATTAACCTTTGTTATCAGTCATTCCTCATTTTGATAAACCATCTACGTGGATACCATATTTGCTTTGCTTAGTTATCCTTATATGCGTGCTATCGTTGCTTGCTTGTCGTTAACCTAAAACGTTTTCCAAGATTTGCCCCGTTATCATTAAAGGCACCGTTTTTATAAGTACATAATGTCACAAATAAAACCATTTTTAAATTATAAATATCGTTAATAACATTTTATCATTAATAAAACAAGACTAATTAATAACATTTTCAACCGAAACAAAATTTAGGAACTCGGGGCAAAGTGTAGGGACTAAAAGTGACATTTTTCAAACTTGGGATGGGTATAAAAACCCCCCATTCCCAGCCATTCTTCATCATCTTCATCTTCTCCCCTTTTTCACACTCTTCACCATCTTAGCACCAAAACCGCCCTCTTTCTCGCGTTTTCACCGTCAAAACTTGGTTATCTTCGCAAATACTCACTTCTAGCAGGTAGATAACTTTGTTTGACCCGTTTCTTGCTCGATTTCACTTCTGTGTTTTCTAGGGTTTCGGGTGCTCGGGTTCATCTGAGCACATAAGGTCGTGTAGGCTTGCATGTTGCGTTTCTGAGTGTGCTTCTTGTTTAGACATGTTAGAATAGGTATTCTGGAAGTTTTTGGGGTGTAAAACAAGCGCACGGAGCAGCTGGAGATTGCTCTGCACTCGACAGTCGCGAATCTGCTGTTCATCGCGACTGGGTCTGTTCACGCGACTGAGCCGTGCGATTGGGCGAATCGTACGACTGAGTCATGCGTATGGGTGTATCGTGCGACTGAGTGGTGCGACTGGGGCGAGTTGTACGACTGAGTCATGCGACTGGGTGTGTGCGATTGAAAGTGTGTGCGAATAAGTCCATGCGAGTGAATGTGCGTGCGATTGAGTCAGTGCGAATGAGATTGTATGTGATTGTGCGTGAGTCGTATGACTGAAAGGCCAGTCGCACGAATGAATGTTCAATCACACGAATGAAGCTGATTCGTGCGAATGAAGGTTCAGTCGTGTGTATGGAGGTTGAGTCGTATGACTAGGTCTTGCATGGTACGACTGAATGCTTAGTCGCATGAATGAAGGTTCAATCGTACGAATGAAGCTGATTCGTACGACTGAAGGTCCATTCGTACGAAGGAAGGGTTGAGTCGTGCGTCCGGTCCTGTTGTATGACTGATGATGTGTGTGTGTGTGTGTATGGATCCCCTCTTCGGAGATCTCAGACGATGAAGTAACATCAATAAAGTGTCATAGCTTGACCACAAAGATTAAAGTCAATGCTATCAACATGCACGTACTATTTAAAATAACCTAGTTTGATATGTGTATGTCTGCTTGTGTGTGTACTACCCACGATCGAACCGAAACTGCCCGAGCCTATTGACACCATCTTATGCTTTATGCTTATTATTAATGTTTGTCAGTAACTGTCAATAGGTGTTTGACTGTTCATAGCATCCTACCATTGGGAACATTTATCATACGTGTCTATCATCTGTTCAGTGAGTTTCGTGGCCCCTTTTTACTCTTATAAAACCTTTTTCAAATATTTTCAACTTGGGGAAAGGAATGCTCACCTACTTAACTTGATTTCAGGCACCTTCCCTAGTGGAAGTTGGCTGCTACTACTATGAGTACATTATCTTGCTTATCTTGTGATTACTGCTATATGAACTTGAACTATGTGCTACGTTACCACTATGTATGTCACTTAGTGGTATCGTAATACTATGCTCTACTACTTGATGTTACGTGTTGATTGATGCTACTTGTGAATGCTATTGACCTTGGATGCTCTCGGCTGTGTGGTTCTTCTGTGTGGTTCTTCTGTGTGGTTCTTCTAAGCCGATCATCCATTACAACCATTAATCCCGAAAATTGGGACCTAAAGATTGGTTTGGTTGTAACCTAAACGTATGCGCTGTGTGGATCTTGATACGTCATGTTAAACTTATCATACTACGGAAAACCTTTTTATGTAACCATTAATCCCGGTAATGGGACCTAAGGACTGGTTTGGTTATAAACTATACGTATGCGCTGTGTGGATCTTGCTACGTCTTATTAAACTACTTATACCTTGAGAATACTTTCTTTACAGCCATCAATTCCTGCGAGGAACCGAACAATAGGTTTGGCTGTAGCAATTTATAACTGCTAAAACCGCCTATACGTAAGTATAGCTGCGGTAGCTTTTATTAAACTTACCGGTTTCATCTTAACATCTTTTATTACTTAAAACCTGCGAAGCTCACCAACAATTATGTTGACCGTTTTGAGCATCTCTTTTCAGGTGATCAAGGTGATTGAAGATCTAGGAGTGCTGCCTTTTAGAGGAGACCCTAGGATACATTTTGTAATCATTACCCTTGTAAAGCTTGAACATGGTCTTTTGTATACTTGTTCCCGAGTTGCGGGAATTTACATTGCAAGTTATCCTTAACGCTTATGTGATCATTTATGTTGTGCTTACGGCTATGCTGTCGTGAACATTGACTATACACGACACAAGTCTCCAATTGTGTTCGGGTGTCGTCATGACACGCTTTTCATCATATTATTATCATTGCTACTCTATTGTATACCATGTGTTATGACGATCCCGTCTAGCTCACATTCCCCGTGTTTCCGCTATCAGCGGGGGTGTGACAGACTGGTATCAGAGCCATTGGTTATAGAGAATTAGGCAATTACACTTGACCTAGACTATAACCTAGGAACCTTCATGTAGATTTGCGTGCTTAAGCTTGTGTGCATTTATATATCTCGTGTATGTGTTCCTCCTTACATGTTTGATTATCCTTCTGTCATGTGATCTTCACCTTGTACTTGAGCCCTTGTGCTCGTCCCTTATGAGATGCTTTCTATTAGATCTTCCGTTCCCTCTACGCGCCAAGTTATCATAACTAAATTCGGGTCTCAGATCTTCACAGATCATACATTGCGCCAGACCTCAGATACTGAGACCGACCCGAGGAGGCTATGTCTGAGTCCTTTCAAGGACGTGAGATAGACAACCTCCGCCAGACCATATGTGATTACATGTTGGGCTCTCAGATGACTTGATGGATTATTATGGATATGATGTGAAGGAAGGTCGGATGTCATGTAACCGGATTAGGCATCATTCTCGGTACATCGTGGGTGTGGTGGGAACGCTACGGGGAACCCTATATATAAACATCACCGATATACCGAGAATATGCTTGAAATGGGCTGCATGGTGATCTTGACTGACCGGAACATGAAACGTTGGAAACTTGATAAGTGGAGTACTTGTGCATCTTTAGATGACTAAAGCTTATTTGTTACCTCTTGTATGAATAGAACATGCCGCCTCGAAGATCTACCCGTAACAATAGTAGCGTAAGTGAATCCCCGAGGGGCAGAGGCAGAGGCAGGGGTAGACCTCCAATAGCAAATGAAGGCCCTTCTGGCAATACGCAAGGGACTGGAAACGCTAATATGGCAGCCTTAATTGCTCAACAATTGACTGCCCTGATTCCAACTATTGTAGCTCAGGTGAGCGACGCTTTGCAACAGCAAAAACACCCCCACGGGGATGGTGGTAATGAAAACGAGGACAATGGGAACCCGAATGGGAATGAAAGCAATCAGGAGACCGGGAATGGTGGTACGACAGGTAATGAAACTGGGGCTGCTAATGCCAAACGGGGTTGTTCTTACAAGGAATTTGTGGCCTGTAAGCCCCGGGATTTCGATGGTAAAGGTGGGGCGATAGCCCTGACTAGATGGCTTGAGAAGATGAAGGCTGTGATCGACATCAGTGAATGCCTCGACAGCCAACGGATCAAGTATGTTACGTGCTCACTGCAGGGCAGAGCACTAACCTGGTGGAACACCCAGGTTAAAGCTAGAGGAAGGGAATCTGCGATGCAGATGACTTGGGATGAATTCAAAGCCCTGATTACCGAGGAATACTGCCCTCTCAACGAGATGCAGAAACTTGAGCATGAATTTGGAATCATGCTATGATGGGGGCTGGGCACGCAGCTTATACTGACCGATTCCACGAGCTGGCTAGACTAGTTCCACACCTAGTCACTCCGGAATCCAAGAGGATAGAAAGGTACATTTAGGGACTCGCGCCTCAAATCCGGGCAATGGTAACTGCAGCTGCTCCTCCTACAATCCAGAGCACAATTCTGAAAGCGGTCGCTCTCACTGACGAGATGATAAGAACAGGAGTATTGGGTAGGGGAGCGGAGAAAAGGAAAGAGACTGGGGAAACAAGTCGGTCTGGTACCGGAAAGTCGGATAAGAGGGCCAAAACGACCAGAAATTTTGTGGCCATGACTCAAGGGAAGAAGGAATATGCTGGGCCGCACCCGAGATGTGACAGGTGCAATCTTCATCATCCTCCAGCAGCGCCGTGCTGGGTGTGTTTGAACTGCAGACGCCCGGGGCATCATGCAAGAGACTGCAGAGTAGCGCCAAACCTGGTGGCACCCATCAACGCGGTTAACCCCGCTGGGAATGCTAGGGCTTGTTACGAGTGTGGAGGCCTCGATCACTTCAGAAATATGTGCCCCCGACTGAATAGGGCACCGGGTCAGCAAGGAAACAACTAGCAGCAGATAGTGGCCATAGCGGGTGCTCAAGGCCAAGGAAACCAGGGTAATGCTGCACGGGGACGTGCCTTCGTCATTGGAGCTAATGATGCCCGTCAGGATCCGAACGTTGTCACGGGTACGCACTTACTCAATAACCACTTCGCATCTGTACTGTTTGATACTGGGGCAGACAATAGTTTTATATCATCTGAGTTTGTGCAAATGCTTGATTTCAGTACCAGTAGACTAGAAACTAGTTACTCTGTAGAAATGGCAAATGGTAGGGTTGAACAGGCAGAGGAAATTATTAAGGACTGCACCCTAATATTGGAAGACCAGGCCTTCAACATAGATTTGATACCTTTTGAGTTGGGGAGCTTTGACTTAATAGTGGGAATGGATTGGTTGTCGAAGCATGGAGCCGAGATTGTTTGCCGAGATAAAGTAGTGCGGATTCCCATGTCAGACGGGAAAGTACTCAGAATACAAGGAGAGCGACCGGGAAAGAACTTGAAGCTTATCACCTGCATGAAAGCACGCCAAGGTCTACGGAAGCAGTGTTACACTTTTCCGGCTCACGTGGTAGAAAAGAAGGAAGAGGAGACGAAATTGGCAAACATTCCGATTGTACGGGATTACCCGGAAGTGTTCCCTGATGATTTGTCTGGATTGCCTCCTCCACGATAGGTGGAATTCCATATAGAGCTGGTTTCTGGAGCTAGACCGATAGCTAAGACACCGTATCGGTTAGCACCCTTAGAGATGCAAGAGTTGTCAAGCCAACTACAGGAACTACTGGAGAAAGGTTTTATTCGACCGAGTTATTCACCGTGGGGAGCACCGGTGTTGTTTTTCAAGAAGAAGGATGGGTCGTTTCGTATGTGTATCGACTACAGGGAATTGAACAAACTGACCGTGAAGAATCGGTATCCTCTTCCTAGAATCGACGACCTGTTCGATCAGTTGCAAGGAGCCTCGTATTTCTCTAAGATCGACCTTCGATCTGGATATCATCAGCTAAGAGTAATCGAGGACGATATTCCAAAAACAGCATTTAGAACTCGTTACGGGCACTATGAGTTCTTGGTCATGCCGTTTGGGTTGACCAACGCACCAGCTGTCTTTATGGATTTAATGAATCGGATGTGCAAGCCTTATCTTGATAAGTTCGTGATCGTATTCATAGACGACATACTCATCTACTCCCGTTCGAAAGATGATCACGAAAAACACCTTCGAGCAATTCTAGAACTGTTGAAGGAAGAGAAACTTTTTGTCAAATTCTCGAAGTGTGAATTCTGGCTTCGGGAAGTGAAGTTTTTGGGTCATGTGGTTAACGAAGATGGAATTCATATGGACCTCGGTAAGATTGAAGCTGTAAAGAAATGGGATACACCCCAAACACCCTCAGAAGTACGACAATTCCTAGGATTGGCCGGATACTACCGTCGTTTTATTGCGAACTTTCGAAGATCGCATAACCGTTAACGCTGCTAACCCAGAAGGACAAGAAGTTTGATTGGGGACATGCACAAGAACGAGCCTTCCAGACATTGAAAGAAAAGCTATGCAATGCTCCAATACTGTCCCTCCCGGACGGGACTGATGATTTTGTGGTATACTGCGATGCTTCACATCAAGGGTTGGGATGTGTACTAATGCAAAGAGATAAGGTAATTGCCTATGCATCGCGACAACTAAAGGTGCATGAAAAGAACTACACAACTCATGATTTGGAGTTGGGCGATGTAGTATTTGCACTTAAGATATGGAGGCATTATCTATATGGAACCAAATGCATCATCTACACAGATCATAAGAGCCTTCAACATATTCTCGATCAGAAGGAACTTAACATGCGACAGTGACGCTGGGTAGAATTACTTAGCGACTACGATTATGAAATCCGGTATCATCCCGGGAAGGCTAACGTGGTGGCTGATGCTTTGAGCCGTAAAGAACGCGTGAAACCATTACGTGCTCGAGCGCTAGGTTTGACTATTCGAACTAATCTAAAGGCTCAGATTCAAATTGCACAAAATGAAGCGTTGAAAGAAGAAAACCTTACGGGAGAAGAATTCCGAGGAATGGATAAACAAATGAGTCGTAAGGATGACGGCGTACATTACTTCATGGATCGTATATGGGTCCCCATATGGGGAGGTGTACGTACACTAGTCTTGGATGAAGCACACAAGACTCGATACTCTGTTCATCCTGCTGCAGACAAGATGTACCACGATCTGAAGGAGCTGTACTGGTGGCCAGGTATGAAGAAAGATATTGCTTTATATGTGAGCAAATGATTGACATTTTCAAAGGTCAAGGCTGAACACCAGAAACCATCGGGATTATTGCAACAACCTGAAATCCCCGAGTGGAAATGGGAGAACATCACTATGGATTTCATTATGATGTGTTGCAAAACACATATGTTTTTAGAATCGGGTTTTGAGTCGTTATTCGTCTATTGTGTTTAATTTTATTAGAATAAGTTAATGTTTTCGTTATTTGTCATTTGTAGGTGTTTGGATGCAGGAAGGAATGGAAAACGAGTCGGAACGAGGGCATTGGACAAGTGAAGAAGTTGCAAGTTGTTAAAATTGAAAAATAAAGAAAAAGTACAGAGAAATAGGGTCTTCGCGCTGCGCGCACGAGTTAACCACTCTGTACGCGCTGCGCGAAGAGAGGATTTTCGGCCCCCCGACTATTTTGTCCCTTAGCGTGGCGCGCACAGCTTAGTTACCTTGTACGCGGTGCGCGAAGGGCATAAGACGCGGCCAAACCCTAATTTTCACAATTAAATAGAATGTTTTAACACATTCTAGAGAGGACCGACTTCCAGAGGAGAAAAGAGATGATTTTGGAGATCCCAAGCAGAGAACAAGCAATTGGAAGCATCAAGGAGTAAGGATTGAGCAAGAGGATTGAAGATTCAAGGGCGTTATCCATCGGTTTCATCTTCTTCTTGTTTACTCTTGCTTTTGAATCATGTTTACTGAGTTGTTTATGAACTTTAGCTACTGTTTTGATATGGTTCTTGGCTAAACTTCTGTAGCTACCTAGGTTTGATGAATATACATTGTTTAGTTTAGTATTCTTTCGGTTTTTGGATTGAACTTGTGTTTGAAAGCTAATGATAATGATTTGGTTTGCATAATCAGTTGTGGATGTGTATTTAGATTTGTTCTTGTGATTGATTATTTACTTCACATGTGTCTTGGTGATTGTCTGTCATATAATGGATGCATGCTAGATCGTTTGCCTTGTGTTTGCGGTTTTTAGATGATTTGGTAGACGTATTGAATCATTGAAGTAATTGACCTTGAATTGGACTAATCAAATATGCAACTAATCTTAATACTGTGAGGTTAATAGGTTATCAGGTTACCTTGTCTGAATGATTACTAGGTTAGAGTCTCTGTGAGGAGTTCAGTCTAGTTTCCCGCTCATATCATAGTTTCCTGAGTCTGATTAGGCATTCCAGATCTATCCCCTTTCCTTTAGGTATTGTGACACTCGCGCCGTGAGGTAGAGTGTCTATCGGGTGTGTTATTAGCTCTCTGGAGAACCTGTGAGGGTAGTCCACAAATCGGTGTTTTATTGGCTTATTAGGTCTATCTAGTTGCTCTCCTTGAAAGTGTCGAGGTTTCTCTAGGTTCCTTTTAAGTTAGCATCTTTAGATCCCGGTTACACAAGTCTTTCCAAAACCGTTAGAAGAACAGCCAAAACGTGTATAGGATTCTGCCTAGGTAGTGTTTTTGATCATCTGAACTTAATTCTAGTCTTTTCCCTGTGTCTGTTTTGTTTTCATTTCCTTCTAAAGCAATTTAAAAACAAACCCCCTATTTTACTTTCGCTTAGTATTTTTAGTCGAGTCTTAGGTAAGTTTAGTTTTCGTTTTCCATACAGAAGTCTTTGGGTTCGATAACTCGGACTTAAAAGCTATTCTGCAGTCGACCGGTACACTGCCGGTTGTGTTGCTTAGGATCGAGTCTTAGTTTTATAAATTTAAAGCTTTTTAGTGTCTAGTTAGAGTTTTATTTGTTAGTTTAAATTAGTATAGTCTAGCACACATCAAAGTTTTTGGCGCCGTTGCCGGGGACTTCTTGGCGATTGCGTTAATTAGACTTACTTGATTTAATTGCTATTTGTGCTAAGTGTTTTTAATTAGTTTGTTTTTAATTCAATTTGTTTTTATTTTATTTGTTTGAGTCAGTCTTACAGTTTTTTTTAATTTTGTGTTTTGCAGGTTTATGCCCCGCTTGAGATCACAAGGACCACCTCCGGATCAAGATTTGCAGCTTGCGTTGCCCAAATTTAAGGGTGGTACTTCTTCTCTTTCTGTTTTTGATTCTACACCTTTTCCTACAGCATCTTCTTCTACCTTTTCTGCATATTCTAGCCCACCTAGTTCACCACGCACACATATGGCTGAAAATCAGACTGTTCATCAGCAAGCCACTAATGGCTTCACAGGAGTTAGCAATCCAATCATACTTCCTACCATTGCTAATGATAACTCTTGGCAGATCCCATCCTACGTCATGACAGCTATCTCCAATAACTGTTAATTCCATGAACGCGAGGATGAGGACGCACCTGCACACATAGGTCGCTTAGAGCGAATTGGTAGAACTTTCAAGTTGCAGGGTGCGTCTGATGATGCCATCTTCTTACAGCTGTTTCCATTTTCACTTGCTGACAGAGCCGCCACTTGGCTCGAATCTCATGCAGCTGGAACATTCACCACTTGGCCGGCTCTTCGTGAGCGTTTTCTTCATAAGTATTTTCCGCCGGCCAAGGCATCTAGGCTTAGAGATGAGATCCACTCATTCAGGATGGAGCCGGACGAGCCTTACTATCGTGCTTGGGAGAGGTTTCAAAACCTCCTTAGTCGTTGCTCCCAGCATGGCTTGTCCGAATGGGCTTTAGTTGAGAAGTTTTACAATGGGTTGAATTATGAGACGAGAGCTAGGTTTGACACGTCTGCGGGTGGGCATCTCATGGGTAAGAAAAATGTGAATGAATGTAATGAGATGTTTGAGAGTTTTGCCCAAGCAGAACATGAGCAGCGGTCTGGAAACAGGAATTCCAGTCCTGCCACTGGTACCTCATCCCGAGGAGTTCACCATGTCACCATGGATACTAGTGTGGCTGCTGCTCTTGATAGCCTAGTTCGTGAGGTTAGAGAGCTGAAAAAGAAGGTTGATAGGTGTGAGCTATGTAGAGGTGACCATGCCACTAGTGAGTGCCCTTTGATAGGTCAAGAGCAAGCCAGTTATGTAGGTAACAATTCTTATAACTCCGGTTGGAGAAATCAAAACAACTGGCGTTCTTCAGGTGCTCCCCCAGGTTTCTCACAGAATTCTAATCAAAACCAGGGGCAGGGTAGTGGTTCAGGTGGTCAGTCAGGGCAGAATAGTGGAGAGTTGAGTAGGATAGAGAATCTGTTGACTCAGTTAGTGGTTAAGGATGCTAAGACGCAGCAGATTCTAGCTGAACATGATATCTTATTGAAAAATCAGCAATCAGCTTTCCTAGATCTTCAGAGGACTGTAGGGGATATAGCTAGAAGGTTAGATGAGAGGCCCCAAGGTCAGTTGCCCGGTAATACTCAACAGAACCCGAATGCACATGTTAAGGCCATTACAACTAGGTCGGGCAGGCAGTTAGATGAGGTGAGAGGCCCTATAGTTGAGGAGTTCGTGTTTGAGAAGGATGAGAGTGAGAAGGTAGTAGAGAATCCCTCTGGGGATAGTGCTGTTAGGAAGCCTAGTGTGTTTGAGCGTTCTCCGGTGATTGATCATTCCCGTCTCCCGTTTCCCGATAGGCTTAAGAATCAAAAGTATGAAAAGAATTACGGGCACTTTTTGGATTTGTTTAAACAATTGAAGGTCAATCTCCCGTTCATAGAGGTAATTAAGTGGATGCCTAGGTATGCTAAATTTTTGAAAGACCTTTTGAAGAATAAAAGCAAACTAGATGAAATTTCGAGTGTTTCCTTGTCGGGTGAGTGTTCTGCGGTGGTCATGAACCAACTACCGGAGAAATTGGCAGATCCTGGGGTCTTCACAATCCCGTGTCTATTTGGTAGTGAAGTTCAATGCCACGCGTTGGCGGATTTAGGAGCTAGTATCAATCTTATGCCCTATTCCTTGTATGAGAAGCTAGGTTTAGGTGAGTTGAGCCCAACGCGCATGACACTTTCCCTTGCTGATAAATCTGTTAAGCATCCGCGGGGAATTGTAGAGAATTTACTAGTTAAGGTTGGTAAGTTTGTGTTCCCCGTGGACTTTGTAGTGTTAGACATGGAGGCTGATGAACGAGTTCCTATCATTCTAGGTAGACCCTTCTTGTGTATTGCTAAAGCTAACATTAATGTGTTTAAGGGTGAGATCACACTTCACGTGGAGAGGAGAGTGTAGTGTTTGAGGCTGCCAAATCGATTAGGGGCCCTAGTATTCCGAAAGAGTCGGTGTCCTTGATCAATTCGTGTGAGGTGGATGATAGGATGATGGAGAATGAGAGAGTGTATTCAGTTGAGGAGGAGGATGAGTTAGATCGAGTGGTGGATGAGTTTATGCGAGTTTGTGAAAGTGATGATGAGTTAGTTGATTGTGAATTTGAGAAGTTTGTGGTTGAGGATAGCAAATCCCCAAGTGTGGGGATGTTAGAGTTTGATAGAGAACCGCCACCATTAGCAAAACCCAAGTGTGGGGATTGTTGTGATTTGATTGATTCTGAATTTGGTGGTTTCTTGTTTAGTGGTGAGTTTGGATATGATGTAGTGAGCATTGGGGGTGAGCTAGGTCTTCATGATCCCCCGTAAGTTGATCTTGGAAGATAGTATTTGGGTAGTGACCCGTTTGTAGAGTTTGTAGAGTTGGTTTGCTTGAGTTTTAGGTAATTTGTGTCGGTTTTTGTTGAGTCAGATTGTTTATTTTTATTGAGTCTGTTTGATGCTGTGTTTGCCTGGTAGAGTGTTTATTTTGCAGGTTTGGAATAATTCACCCGTACTCAATCTCCATTCGGGTGAATATATCCAACACTTTTTAAGGAGGCAACCAGTGATTCCTGATCGCGAATGAAATGCTATACGATCAGAGGTTTTGGATTCAGACTGTGCACAGATGGAATCTGCTTATTACCAGCTAAGTCTTTTCCAAAACTCGTCTTATTTATGTCTTTCTTTCTTTTTAAATTCCACATTGAGGACAATGTTAAATTTAAGTGTGGGGATAAGAAGACATGTGTCTTAGGTTTAATTTAGTTGAGTCAGTCAGTTTTTAATTTTTGCGTGTGTTAATTTTTATTTTAGTGTGTTCTTTAACAAAAAAAAATGTCCCTGATTTTGATGTTTGCATATATTAAAAAAATGGAAAATGATAGATAAAATCAGGTGTTCGGTTTTTCAAATAGTATACATATAAGATGAATAACTGATTGAAAACATGTCTGATTTGGGATGTGCGGGTAGGCCCAGCTGATCTTGTAAGGTTATCCTAGGAGTATTCTAGTACACTTAATTAAACATTATTAAGTCTTATGGGTTCTCACCATTGGAAGCCAAAACCGTAGACAGTATAAGGGGTACCACTGTAGGTTAAGACCCAGCTGTAGTTCTTTCTAGCAGGCACGCTTTAACAGGCGGCGCCTTTAGGAAATCCACCCATATATTGAGCTTAAAAAAAAAAAAAAAAAAAAGAGAGCAATGAACTTAAAATCTTAAAAACCTGAGGCCTATGCGTTGGTTGCGGGGGATAGTGACTCTTGCTTGCAACACCTCTAGGAATTGGGTATAATAAGCTTAAGGCTCATGCGTTGGTTGCGGGGGATGGTGACTCTTGCTTGCAACGCCTCTGAGAATTAGGTATAATAAGGCAATGCTCAGAAAAAAAATATATTGAGAAAAGCTCAGAAAAGATGCCAAAAGGGCACAAACAATTTCCATCTAGAGATAGAGGGATTACAGTTGGGTAGTGGGTTACGGTGGTAGAAAAATCTTAGAAATTGATTTATTCTGTGCCTATAAAGCTCGAAGCGGGAATAGGTACCGAAGTGTGAGACCCATAATGAATTAATCAAACACTTGAACTTAATTGCAATACGATTGGGGACCTGAATGATCGGCGGTTGGGTTTAAGTGGACAAATATACCTGTGATCGCGGTCAACATGTTATTAGATCTTAATATAAGCCGTTATCCTGAACTTTTTTGAGAACCGGATTTAAACCTGATTATGATTCCATAGCATAATACTTTTTCAGGGACGAAAAAGAGTCAAGTGTGGGGATGTTTGATGTGTTGCAAAACACATATGTTTTTAGAATCGGGTTTTGAGTCGTTATTCGTCTATTGTGTTTAATTTTATTAGAATAAGTTAATGTTTTCGTTATTTGTCATTTGTAGGTGTTTGGATGCAGGAAGGAATGGAAAACGAGTCGGAACGAGGGCATTGGACAAGTGAAGAAGTTGCAAGTTGTTAAAATTGAAAAATAAAGAAAAAGTACAGAGAAATAGGGTCTTCGCGCTGCGCGCACGAGTTAACCACTCTGTACGCGCTGCGCGAAGAGAGGATTTTCGGCCCCCCGACTATTTTGTCCCTTAGCGTGGCGCGCACAGCTTAGTTACCTTGTACGCGGTGCGCGAAGGGCATAAGACGCGGCCAAACCCTAATTTTCACAATTAAATAGAATGTTTTAACACATTCTAGAGAGGCCCGACTTCCAGAGGAGAAAAGAGACGATTTTGGAGATCCCAAGCAGAGAATAAGCAATTGGAAGCATCAAGAAGTAAGGATTGAGCAAGAGGATTGAAGATTCAAGGGCGTTATCCATCGGTTTCATCTTCTTCTTGTTTACTCTTGCTTTGAATCATGTTTACTGAGTTGTTTATGAACTTTAGCTACTGTTTTGATATGGTTCTTGGCTAAACTTCTGTAACTACCTAGGTTTGATGAATATACATTGTTTAGTTTAGTATTCTTTCGGTTTTTGGATTGAACTTGTGTTTAAAAGCTAATGATAATGATTTGGTTTGCATAATCAGTTGTGGATGTGTATTTAGATCTGTTCTTGTGATTGATTATTTACTTCACATGTGTCTTGGTGATTGTCTGTCATATAATGGATGCATGCTAGATCGTTTGCCTTGTGTTTGCGGTTTTTAGATGATTTGGTAGACGTATTGAATCATTGAAGTAATTGACCTTGAATTGGACTAATCAAATATGCAACTAATCTTAATACTGTGAGGTTAATAGGTTATCAGGTTACCTTGTCTGAATGTTTACTAGGTTAGAGTCTCTGTGAGGAGTTCAGTCTAGTTTCCCGCTCATATCATAGTTTCCTGAGTCTGATTAGGCATTCCAGATCTATCCCCTTTCCTTTAGGTATTGTGACACTCGCGCCGTGAGGTAGAGTGTCTATCGGGTGTGTTATTAGCTCTCTTGGAGAACCTGTGAGGGTAGTCCACAAATCGGTGTTTTATTGGCTTATTAGGTCTATCTAGTTGCTCTCCTTGAAAGTGTCGAGGTTTCTCTAGGTTCCTTTTAAGTTAGCATCTTTAGATCCCGGTTACACAAGTCTTTCCAAAACCGTTAGAAGAACAGCCAAAACGTGTATAGGATTCTGCCTAGGTAGTGTTTTTGATCATCTGAACTTAATTCTAGTCTTTTCCCTGTGTCTGTTTTGTTTTCATTTCCTTCTAAAGCAATTTAAAAACAAACCCCCTATTTTACTTTCGCTCAGTATTTTAGTCGAGTCTTAGGTAAGTTTAGTTTTCGTTTTCCATACAGAAGTCTTTGGGTTCGATAACTCGGACTTAAAAGCTATTCTGCAGTCGACCGGTACACTGCCGGTTGTGTTGCTTAGGATCGAGTCTTAGTTTTATAAATTTAAAGCTTTTTAGTGTCTAGTTAAAGTTTTATTTGTTAGTTTAAATTAGTATAGTCTAGCACACATCACATTACCAAACTCCCAAGAACGCCAAGCGGACACAACTCGATATGGGTCGTGGTGGATCGAATGGCATAATCCACTCACTTCTTGCCTATCCGAGAAGACTATAAGATGGATAAGCTGGCAAGGGTGTACATCAAAGAGGTCGTGACACGGCACGGGGTGCTGGTGTCAATCATATCCGACCGAGACAGTCGATTCACTTCACGATTTTGGCAGACGTTACAGAAAGCGATGGGCACTCGATTGGACATGAGTACAGCCTATCTGTAACACCCCAACCCGGAGAGGCTGACGTGTCACTATTACAGATATCAAATCAAAAACCATTTCACGATATTAAAGAGATAATTTCAAACACAACCAGATAATCCGAAAGAACCTAATTAAGTTATTCATTACATCAATTAAAGTAAAATCCAAATCTTGATCTTCAACCACTCTTTACTGATTTCCCGGAACCCCCTGATTACCTACAATCAAATAAGAAAACACCACAAAAGAAAATACGGCTGAGCCAAAAGTTGCTCAGTGACGGAAATAACAATAGTAACAATACGAAGCATAAAATACTTATATCTGAATACTGAACGGATCATATGATGCTGGAACGGAAATCTGAATCTAAACATATAATGCTGATACTGAACTGAACATGTAATGCTGAACTGAACTGATCTACACGACGCGTATATACAAACAAAATAAGTCGTGTAATATAAGAAGTACCCAGATCCAAAACTGAACTGATAAGTACATAGCTAGCTAGACTATGCACTAATGAGATGGTGTGTGGGGCGTACACACATGATTCCATCCCCCGGAACTGAACTGAACTGAACTGAACTAGGATCGATCCATCCGCCTCCCAGATATTATGGCCAAAGTACTACCTGAGTACTAACGTGTTAACGGAGACGCCGTGAACTATTTATTACACACCGTCACGAAAAGTGTCACATCATTGACGCCACAATGACATGTCGGAGAGCTCGGGTAACAGAGTATCAAATCAAATGGTAGTACAACTACCAACATATAACATATCAATAAAACATTTATAGGAACATGCAATAATGAGCACAATTCATAAAATATATATTGCATGCTACAGGTGTCAATAAATAACACTAATGAGTCGAATGAATCGGAGCATAATCAAATAATAAGGATATACGAATAATAAAGGCTAAACGATTCATATTAACTGAAATAACGTATCAAAAATCCGTACTACAAAGTAACGGAACAGAATTTATACTATGATAAAGATAACCAAGAATCCGTACCTTATACACGAATGATAATAATCAGAAACGAGGTCTAGTCTCGGTTAACGCCGCGAGAACCTACGATAACGTAACGCAAGTTATAGTTTGAAAAATTCCAGTTCTGCCCTTGTCTTTTCGCACTCGTTAAAAATACTAAACGACGCTTAAAAATTCTGAAAATCTCCAGTTTACTAGATTAGTGATTTCTAAACAACTTTCATTTAGAAAAGTTTCTGATTTGGATTACCGAAATATGAGAAAAACGTGGATCTTTACAGCTGCGCAGAACTGCTAGCTGTTACGAAAACGACTATTTGGAGGTCTAAACGAATGAGTTTTTCGATGTTTTATATATCAACAGATTCGTCTTTCGACGAGCTTCGTCATGGACATAAGATTTAACTGATTTGAATCTGTTATGAAAAAGTTATGGCCTCCGTAAGTTGGCTGTAAAATACGTATAAATCAACTATTTAAAACTTATCTTTAAACGAAATAAACTATTTATAACAATATAAACACAAATTTGTTAAGGTTTTTAACAAACTAATTTACAGGAATTTAATTAGGTACTTTTATAAAAGGAGTTTTATGTTTAATCATATTTTTACCATTTATTTAAAAGAATCCATAAAAATGGTTAACTAAATGTCTTTGTTGTATAATTTTATAAAGGTTTAAACTTAAAGAAATTTACAGAAAATTAAGGTTGGTGATTTTAAAATAAACAGAGTTTAAAAAAAGATTTTTATAATTTTTAGGAATTTTTCTGGAATTTTTAAAAGCTTAGAAGGCTTTTAAAAAAATATGGCAGGGCATAGGGTTCGAACCCGGAACCTCAAGGTTATGGTGCATGAGACTAACCAGTGAACCAAGGCATACCGCCGCGTTTTATCTTGGTTTTAAATTCTTAAATCCATTAATTACTAAAATTCCCAAATCATAAGAACCCTAATTCCCAAATCACCTAATCGATTCAATTGATCTCAAATCGTTATTGTTAATCAAAACAACCATAGGGCTTTTGATCCTTGTATGAAATCGAGTGTGTATGAGGTTTTAATTACCTGAATTGATGTAAGAAATGGTACGAACAGAGGATGAACAGTCGCGACCAATGTGGACTTCGTTTGATGCTAAATTTTTGATGTTAACCCAATTATCTTTGTGTGGAGCTTCAAGGGATGTTGACAAGCATAAACCTATGTTAATTTTGGTTTAGAACGTGCTTAGGTTGGAGTTCCAGAAAGTTGCAGGTCCGCGATGAACAGAGGTGATCGGAGGTGTGCTTTGTGTGTTTCTTAGAGAAATTGAGCTCACTGGTATTTTATAAATGATCAAACATTTGATGGTGCTCGATTAATTTGATTATTAAACGCGTTTTAGTGCGATTTGAATGTGGTGTCGGCCGAAAGAAGAAAAGATCGTGGATCGGTACCAACGCACTCGAATTAAAAATTACAGTGGGTGTTTAAGTTCGGAATGGACCCACGAAGCGATTTGGAATGTTTTGGCTTGAAAATCAAAGCAAAATAGTGGGTTATGGTGCCGCCGGCGCCACGCCGGAGTTCTGCCGGCCGGCGGCCGGAAAAACGGGTAAGGGGAGAGAGAAACAGATTTGAGTTTTACATTTTACACAAATGGTCCCTGTGGTTTAAGCCTCTTTTAAATTTGTGCACAAAATTTATAATTTCAAGTTTTCAAATTGGTAAAATAACCCCTTGCACTTTTATTATTATTATTATTATTATTATTATTATTACTATTATATATTATTATTTATTTATTATTATTTTTTTTAACGGGTATTATAATTCTACCCCCCTTAAAACAATTTCGTCCCCGAAATTGCTACGTACAGATCGAACCAGATATAACTAATGTGATGTTCAAGAAGCAGATAACTGATAACTTCATAACTGGTAACAGTTACATATAGAAGATAATAACTAAGAGGTAAATAGATACGGATATTGAGAACGGATTTCATCTTCTATCTCCCATGTAGCTTCGCGTTCGGAATGGTTTTTCCATAATACTTTAACAAAAGGGATGGTTTTCCTACGCATAATGCGTTCTTGTCGGTCAAGGATAGCTTCTGGTTCTTCCTCGAATGATAAGTCTTCACGAATCAAATGAAGTGGATAGTTAACCACGTGAATAGGATGATAATTATATCCCCTTAAAAGAGATACATGGAAGACATTATGCACATGTGACAGTTGAGGTGGTAAAGCCAAACGATACGAAACCTCGCCAACTCTTTCTAGAATTTCAAAGGGTCCGATAAACCGTGGACTAAGCTTCCCTTTTAGACCAAAACGTCGTACGCCTTTGCAAGGCGAAACCTTCAGGAACACTTTGTCACCGACCTTAAACTCCAAAAGTCGACGGTGTCGGTCTGCATAGCTTTTCTGTCTACTTTGAGCTTCCTTTAACTTTTCTCTAGCAATAGCAACTTTCTCATTCGTGATCTGAACTAACTCGGGTCCGTCGATGATTCTCTCACCGACTTCTTCCCAACAAACAGGTGCCCTACATTTACGACCATACAACAATTCGAAAGGTGCCATGCCAATGCTAGCTTGCCAACTATTATTGTAAGCAAACTCGACCAAACACAAGTACTCATCCCAGTTCCCAGTCCACTCTAAGGCACAAGCTCGAAGCATGTCCTCAAGTGTCTGAATAGTACGCTCCGACTGACCGTCAGTCTGCGGATGAAACGCCGTACTAAACCTCAACTTGGTACCCCATGCAGCTTGCAAACCCTTCCAAAAGCGAGAAGTGAACCTCGGGTCTCGATCAGACACGATTGACACCGGAGTGCCATGAAGTCTAACAATCTCTTGTGTAAACACTTCAGACAGTTTGCTAACTGAAAATCCTTGCTGAATTGGGAGAAAGTGAGCTGACTTTGACAATCTGTCAACGACAACCCATATCGTATCATTTTTCTTAAATGTCCTTGGCAACCCTGTCACAAAATCCATGGAAATATCATCCCATTTCCATACAGGAATAGGTAGTGGCTGAAGCAAACCACTAGCTCTTTGATGCTCAATCTTGACCTGTTGACAAGTAAGGCAACGGCTAACATACTTAGCCACATCCTCTTTCATTCCATTCCACCAAAAGTTCTGACGAAGGTCCCGATACATCTTAGTAGATCCAGGATGAATAGAAAACGGAGAACTACGTGCCTCAGCTAATAACGATTCTCGAAGAGAAGAATCATTAGGCACACATAAACGTTTACCACACCAGATTACCCCATGTTCATCTACTCTGAATTCTGATTGTTTACCAATCTCCACATTCTGTAAGATTGCCCAGAGTTCACCATCGTCTTTCTGTGCGTTCTTAATCCGGAATATTAAGTCTGATTCAATCTGGAGTGTTGCGAGATATCCGTTGCTCTTGCCAATATGTAGGCCAATACCCAATCTATCAAGATCGGTAATGTTCTGAGGCTGTAACTGTAGGGAGGCTACTGTTCCTGAGCTCTTCCTGCTAAGAGCATCAGCCACCACATTGGCCTTTCCCGGATGATATTGAATATTGGCATCATAATCTTTTAACAACTCTAACCATCTTCTCTGCCTCATGTTTAGTTCCTTTTGTGTGAAAATATATTTCAAGCTCTTGTGATCAGTAAAAATATCACAAGTCTCTCCGTAAAGATAGTGACGCCATATTTTCAATGCGAAAATAACAGCAGCGAGTTCAAGATCATGCGTAGGATAATTAACCTCGTAAGGTTTCAGCTGCCGCGAAGCATAAGCAATGACCTTACCATGCTGCATTAGCACACATCCAAGTCCCTTTTTAGAGGCATCGCTGTAAATCTGATATCCACCCGTGCCCGATGGAAGTGTGAGAACAGGAGTAGACACCAATCTTTTCTTGAGCTCTTCAAAACTTTTCTCTCGTTCATCATTCCAAGAATACTTAACCCCTTTCCTTAACAGTTGCGTAAGGGGTAAAGCTATAACCGAAAAACCTTCAACAAATCTGCGGTAGTAACCAGCAAGGCCAAGAAAACTACGGACTTCTGTGGCTGAGGTCGGTCTAGGCCACTTAGTGATCGCCTCAACTTTAGCAGGGTCCATCATAATACCCTCCGCAAAAACAACATGACCCAAAAAGGCTACCTTGCTCAGCCAAAATTCACACTTTGAAAATTTAGCATAAAGCTTCTTTTCGCGTAGTGTTTCGAGCACGATACGAAGGTGATTCTCATGCTCCTCCTTACTTTTAGAATAAATTAAGATGTCATCGATAAATACAATGACGAACTTATCGAGGAACTTGCGGAAGACTCGGTTCATTAGGTCCATGAATACGGCCGGGGCATTAGTTAACCCGAACGGCATAACCAGGAACTCATAGTGACCATACCGAGTACGGAAGGCAGATTTAGGGATGTCAGAATCTTTGATCTTTAGCTGATGGTAACCAGACCTCAGATCGATTTTAGAGAAACACTTTGCACCCTGAAGCTGATCAAATAAATCATCAATACGAGGCAGAGGGTAACGATTACGGATAGTGATCTTGTTGAGTTCTCTGTAGTCAATGCAGAGTCTCATAGAACCATCTTTCTTCTTCACGAATAGGACCGGTGCACCCCAAGGCGAGACGCTTGGTCTTATAAATCCCAAATCCAGTAACTCCTGTAACTGCTCCTTTAACTCCTTAAGCTCCATAGGTGCCATACGATACGGTGCCTTAGAAATCGGCTCAGCACCTGGAATAAGATCAATAGTGAATTCTACCTCGCGATCTGGTGGAAGTCCGGGTAACTCCTCAGGAAACACGTCAGGAAAATCACAAACAATCGGATAATCAGATATGTTCGGCTTTTCAAAAGATGTAGCTTTCACCGAAGCTAGGAATCCCATGCAACCGTGCGATAAGAGTTTCTGAGCCTTAAGCGCAGAGATGATTTTCAACGACTTCCGAGGCTGAGTCCCTTGATAAACAAGTTCAGGGCATTGAGGATTTCCAAACAAAACACGACGAGACTGGCATTCAATAGTAACGTGATGTCGAGTTAACCAGTCCATACCAAGTATGACATCAAAGTCACTCATTTGCATAGGAAACAAATCAGCTTTACGAATAATAGACTCGATTCTGATCGGACAATCTCTATAGACATGCGAGATGATAGTCGACTCTCCTAATGGAGTTGTAATAGCCAAAGCGTGCTCTAACGCAGTCGGTGCAGTCCTTAAGTACTTAGCAAACAAAAGAGATACGACAGAATGCGTAGCACCCGTATCAAATAAGACATAAATATCCCGATTTCCTATGCAAAGGGTACCGGAGATCATACCTAGGACATTTACTATCAGTATCGGATAAGACATATATCGATATATAATATATTGCTAACTAAGGGGTCATAAATATACCTGGTGCGTTAGCCGCTTCATTTGCAGTGAGTGCAAAAACTCGTCCTCCGGTTGCAGGTTTAGCTTGATTCCCTCCAGCGTTATTACGAGGGTCGCGTTGAGGGCAATCCCTAATCATGTGTCCTGCACGTCCGCATCTGAAACATAATCCTCCGGCCAGACGACAAGCTCCCTTATGAAGTTTCCCGCATGTATTACACTGAGGGATAGCATTCCGATCCTGATTAGGGTGCTGCTGATTTGGTGGTTGAGCACGAGTAGGAGCCTGCTGAGTCTGATTATGAGTTGATTTCTGGTTCTGGTTTCGATTATTCCATGATCGGGAGTTATTGTTGTTGTTGCGATCGAAACGGTTTCGACGGTCTTGTGGTGGTGAAGACTGATTCTTATTCGTATGAGAAGAAGACCGATCCTGGTCATTCTCCCTAGGCCGCTTGCGGTTATCATCATACGACTTCTTTCCATTCTTTTTATCATTATACAGATTTTTAACAGCATCAACCACTTCATTAATATCCTTAAACCGATGATTCAATATAAACTTTCGATCTCTTTCACATATGGCCCACTGAAAATTTTCTGTCTGCTCATGCGGTGAGCCTGCAGATGCACCAAGAAAACTCACTAACCGCGTAAATCGTGTCTTGAAATCTGTTATGTGCTCGTCATCCCTCTGTCTAATATTAGCATATTGTCTACGATACTCAGTGCGGTCAGCAGCAGTGAAGTATTCCTCATAAAACATTCCTCGGAATTTATCCCAAGGAAGTGTAGTTGCATATTCGTTTCCTCCTCTAGCTTGTTTCACAGTTGTCCACCATCTGTGAGCATCATCTTCCAACTTGTATGTAGCCAACCTTACTTTGTATACGTCCTCAACACCAAGTACCTCAAACAATTTCTCAATATGACTGATCCAGTTTTGCACCTCGACCGGATCATTGGAAGTACTGAAAGACTTAGGCCTTTGCTTCTGAAAACGTTCCAACCAGACATGAATACCATCACGGGGTGGTGGTGTATTATCACCGGAAGGTGCTCCTGTGTTGTTCCCGCCAGAAGGTGGCTCTGAGTTATTTCCACCGGGTGGAGGTCCTGTGTTGTTTCCCTCCGAATTTGCCTGTTGCATCTGCTGGATGACTGTTTGAGCAGTCTGAGTCATCAGATTAGGGAGTATTCCAGAAATAGCAGCGTTTACGGCATTAGCAACGAGGGTTTCAAGAGGAGTATCAGATGAGGGGCCATTCGAGTTATTGCGGTTGTTCACACGTCTCTTAGGAGCCATCTGAAATGAAGATACACGTGTGAATACTGGAATTTTGACTGGGAACAAAAATTAGATCCTAACCCAACGTCTACCCATTACCTCACAAGTTTATTATTAATGTTTAAGTTTTCTACAGGAAAGAGCCTTTGCTCTGATACCATAACTGTAACACCCCAACCCGGAGAGGCTGACGTGTCACTATTACAGATATCAAATCAAAAACCATTTCACGATATTAAAGAGATAATTTCAAACACAACCAGATAATCCGAAAGAACCTAATTAAGTTATTCATTACATCAATTAAAGTAAAATCCAAATCTTGATCTTCAACCACTCTTCACTGATTTCCCGGAACCCCCTGATTACCTACAATCAAATAAGAAAACACCACAAAAGAAAATACGGCTGAGCCAAAAGTTGCTCAGTGACGGAAATAACAATAGTAACAATACGAAGCATAAAATACTTATATCTGAATACTGAACGGATCATATGATGCTGGAACGGAAATCTGAATCTAAACATATAATGCTGATACTGAACTGAACATGTAATGCTGAACTGAACTGATCTACACGACGCGTATATACAAACAAAATAAGTCGTGTAATATAAGAAGTACCCAGATCCAAAACTGAACTGATAAGTACATAGCTAGCTAGACTATGCACTAATGAGATGGTGTGTGGGGCGTACACACATGATTCCATCCCCCGGAACTGAACTGAACTGAACTGAACTAGGATCGATCCATCCGCCTCCCAGATATTATGGCCAAAGTACTACCTGAGTACTAACGTGTGTAACGGAGACGCCGTGAACTATTTATTACACACCGTCACGAAAGTGTCACATCATTGACGCCACAATGACATGTCGGAGAGCTCGGGTAACAGAGTATCAAATCAAATGGTAGTACAACTACCAACATATAACATATCAATAAAACATTTATAGGAACATGCAATAGGGAGCACAATTCATAAAATATATATTGCATGCTACAGGTGTCAATAAATAACACTAATGAGTCGAATGAATCGGAGCATAATCAAATAATAAGGATATACGAATAATAAAGGCTAAACGATTCATATTAACGGAAATAACGTATCAAAAATCCGTACTACAAAGTAATGGAACAGAATTTATACTATGATAAAGATAACCAAGAATCCGTACCTTATACACGAATGATAATAATCAGAAACGAGGTCTAGTCTCGGTTAACGCCGCGAGAACCTACGATAACGTAACGCAAGTTATAGTTTGAAAAATTCCAGTTCTGCCATTGTCTTTTCGCACTCGTTAAAAATACTAAACGAAGCTTAAAAATTCTGAAAATCTCCAGTTTACTAGATTAGTGATTTCTAAACAACTTTCATTTAGAAAAGTTTCTGATTTGGATTACCGAAATATGAGAAAAACGTGGATCTTTACAGCTGCGCAGAACTGCTAGCTGTTACGAAAACGACTATTTGGAGGTCTAAACGAATGAGTTTTTCGATGTTTTATATATCAACAGATTCGTCTTTCGACGAGATTCGTCATGGACATAAGATTTAACTGATTTGAATCTGTTATGAAAAAGTTATGGCCTCCGTAAGTTGGCTGTAAAATACGTATAAATCAACTATTTAAAACTTATCTTTAAACGAAATAAACTATTTATAACAATATAAACACAAATTTGTTAAGGTTTTTAACAAACTAATTTACAGGAATTTAATTAGGTACTTTTATAAAAGGAGTTTTATGTTTAATCATATTTTTACCATTTATTTAAAAGAATCCATAAAAATGGTTAACTAAATGTCTTTGTTGTATAATTTTATAAAGGTTTAAACTTAAAGAAATTTACAGAAAATTAAGGTTGGTGATTTTAAAAATAAACAGAGTTTAAAAAAAGATTTTTATAATTTTTAGGAATTTTTCTGGAATTTTTAAAAGCTTAGAAGGCTTTTAAAAAAAATATGGCAGGGCATAGGGTTCGAACCCGGAACCTCAAGGTTATGGTGCATGAGACTAACCAGTGAACCAAGGCATACCGCCGCGTTTTATCTTGGTTTTAAATTCTTAAATCCATTAATTACTAAAATTCTCAAATCATAAGAACCCTAATTCCCAAATCACCTAAATCGATTCAATTGATCTCAAATCGTTATTGTTAATCAAAACAACCATAGGGCTTTTGATCCTTGTATGAAATCGAGTGTGTATGAGGTTTTAATTACCTGAATTGATGTAAGAAATGGTACGAACAGAGGATGAACAGTCGCGACCAATGTGGACTTCGTTTGATGCTAAATTTTTGATGTTAACCCAATTATCTTTGTGTGGAGCTTCAAGGGATGTTGACAAGCATAAAACCTATGTTAATTTTGGTTTAGAACGTGCTTAGGTTGGAGTTCCAGAAAGTTGCAGGTCCGCGATGAACAGAGGTGATTGGAGGTGTGCTTTGTGTGTTTCTTAGAGAAATTGAGCTCACTGGTATTTTATAAATGATCAAACATTTGATGGTGCTCGATTAATTTGATTATTAAACGCGTTTTAGTGCGATTTGAATGTGGTGTCGGCCGAAAGAAGAAAAGATCGTGGATCGGTACCAAACGCACTCGAATTAAAAATTACAGTGGGTGTTTAAGTTCGGAATGGACCCACGAAGCGATTTGGAATGTTTTGGCTTGAAAATCAAAGCAAAATAGAGGGTTATGGTGTCGCCGGCGCCGCGCCGGAGTTCTGCCGGCCGGCGGCCGAAAAACGGGTAAGGGGAGAGAGAAACAGATTTGAGTTTTACATTTTACACAAATGGTCCTGTGGTTTAAGCCTCTTTTAAATTTGTGCACAAAATTTATAATTTCAAGTTTTCAAATTGGTAAAATAACCCCTTGCACTTTTATTATTATTATTATTATTATTATTATTATTATTATTATTATTATTATTATTATTACTATTATATATTATTATTTATTTATTATTTTTTTTTTAACGGGTATTATACTATCACCCCCAGACAGACGGCCAAAGTGAACGAACGATACAGACGCTTGAGGACATGCTGAGGGCATGCATTATTGATTTTGGTGGCAGTTGGGATACTCATCTACTGCTGATCGAGTTTTCCTACAATAACAGTTACCATACTAGTATTTGATGTGCACCGTTCGAAGCGTTGTATGGACGGAAATGTAGATCGCCTGTATGTTGGGCCGAGATTGGTGAAAGCCAGCCAACAGGTCCCGAAATCATTCAAGAAATAACCGATAAGATCTTCCAAATCAAAGACAGACTCAAAGCTGCTAGAGACCGCCAAAAGAGCTATGCCGACAACCGTCGGAAGCCGCTAGAGTTTAACGTTGGGGATCGAGTGTTGCTTAAGGTCTCTCCGTGGAAAGGGATCGTTCGGTTTGGAAAGAAAGGGAAGTTGGCCCCAAGATATGTTGGACCATTCGAGATCACAGAAAGAATCGGTCCGGTGGCGTACCGATTAAGGTTGCCACAAGAGCTTAACAGTGTACATGATACTTTCCATGTATTGAACCTCAAGAAGTGTTTAGCAGACGAATCACTTCACGTGCCTATTGAGGATATCAAGATTGATCAAAGCCTCCATTTTGTGGAGGAACCTATTAAGGTCATGGACCGAAAGGTCAAAAGGTTGAGGCGCAGCAAGATACCTATTGTTCGTGTAAGATGGAATTCCAAACGAGGGCCAGAGTTTACATGGGAATGTGAAGATCAGATGAGACTTAAACACCCACATCTATTCAAGAATGACACCCTTGAACCTAGCACCAGTTGAATTTCGGGACGAAATTCCCTCAAATGGGGGATACTGTGACATCCGTCACCGAAGGTCCATCATTTAACGTGTTCAATTAACCTTTGTTATCAGTCATTCCTTATTTTGATAAACAATCTACGTGGATACCATATTTGCTTTGCTTAGTTATCCTTGTATGCGTGCTATCGTTGCTTGCCTTGTCGTTAACCTAAAACGTTTTCCAAGATTTGCCCCGTTATCATTAAACGCACATTTTTTATAAGTACATAATGTCACAAATAAAACCATTTTTAAATTATAAATATCGTTAATAACATTCTATCATTAATAAAACAAGACTAATTAATAACGTTTTTAACCGAAATAAAATTTAGGAACTCGGGGCAAAGTGTAGGGACTAAAAGTGACATTTTGCAAACTTGGGATGGGTATAACCCATTCCCAGCCATTCTTCATCATCTTCATCTTCTCCTCTTCTTCACACTCTTCACCATCTTAGCACCAAAACCACCCTCTTTCTCGCGTTTTCACCGTCAAAACTTGGTTATCTTCGCAAATACTCACTTCTAGCAGGTAGATAACTTTGTTTGACCCGTTTCTTGCTCGATTTCACTTCTGCGTTTTCTAGGGTTTCGGGTGCTCGGGTTCATCCGAGCACATGAGGTCGTGTAGGCTTGCATGTTGCGTTTCTGAGTGTGCTTCTTGTTTAGACATGTTAGAATAGGTATTCTGGAAGTTTTTGGGGTGTAAAACAAGCGCACGGAGCAGCTGGAGATTGCTCTGCACTCGACAGTCGCGAATCTGCTGTTCATCGCGACTGGGTCTGTTCACGCGACTGAGCCATGCGATTGGGCGAATCGTACGACTGAGTCATGCGTATGGGTGTATCGTGCGACTGAGTGGTGCGACTGGGGCGAGTCGTACGACTGAGTCATGCGACTGGGTGTGTGCGATTGAAAGTGTGTGCGAATGAGTCCATGCGAGTGAGTGTGCGTGCGATTGAGTCAGTGCGAATGAGATTGTGTGCGATTGTGCGTGAGTCGTACGACTGAAAGGCCAGTCGCACGGATGAATGTTCAATCGCACGAATGAAGCTGATTCGTGCGAATGAAGGTTCAGTCGTGTGTATGGAGGTTGAGTCGTATGACTGGGTCTTGCATGGTACGACTGAATACTTAGTCGCATGAATGAAGGTTCAATCGTACGAATAAAGCTGATTCGTACGACTGAAGGTCCATTCGTACGAAGGAAGGGTTGAGTCGTGCGTCCGGTCCTGTTGTATGACTGATGATGTGTGTGTGTGTGTATGGATCCCCTCTTCGGAGATCTCACGACGATGAAGTAACATCAATAAAGTGTCATAGCTTGACCACAAAGATTAAAGTCAACACTATCAACAGACACATACTATTTAAAATAACCTAGTCTGATATGTGTATGTCTGCTTGTGTGTGTACTACCCACGACCGAACCGAAACTGCCCGAGCCTATTGACATCATCTTATGCTTTATGCTCATTATTAATGCTTGTCAGTAACTTTCAATAGGTGTTTGACTGTTCATAGCATCCTACCGTTGGGAACATTCATCATACGTGTCTATCATCTGTTCAGTGAGTTTCGTGGCCCCTTTTTACTCTTATAAAACCTTTTTCAAATATTTTCAACTTGGGGGAAAGGAATTCTCACCTACTTAACTTGATTTCAGGCACCTTCCCTAGTGGAAGTTGGCTGCTACTACTATGAGTACATTATCTTGCTTATCTTGTGATTGTTGCTATATGAACTTGAACTATGTGCTACGTTACCACTATGTATGTCACTTAGTGGTATCGCAATACTATGCTCTACTACTTGATGTTACATGTTGATTGATGCTACTTGTGAATGCTATTGAGCTTGGATGCTCTCGGCTGTGTGGTTCTTCTGTGTGGTTCTTCTAAGCCGATCATCCATTACAACCATTAATCCCGGAAATTGGGACCTAAAGATTGGTTTGGTTGTAACCAAAACGTATGCGCTGTGTGGATCTTGCTACGTCATGTTAAACTTATCATACTACGGAAAACCTTTTATGTAACCATTAATCCCGATAATGGGACCTAAGGACTGGTTTGGTTATAAACTATACGTATGCGCTGTGTGGATCTTGCTACGTCTTATTAAACTACTTATACCTTGAGAATACTTTCTTTACAACCATCAATTCCCGCGAGGAACCGAACAATAGGTTTGGCTGTAGCAATTTATAACTGCTAAAACCGCCTATACGTAAGTATAGCTGCGGTAGCTTTTATTAAACTTACCAGTTTCATCTTAATATCTTTTATTACTTAAAACCTGCGAAGCTCACCAACAATTATGTTGACCGTTTTGAGCATCTCTTTTCAGGTGATCAAGGTGATTGAAGATCTAGGAGTGCTGCTTTTTAGAGGAGACCCTAGGATACATTTTGTAATCATTACCCTTGTAAAGCTTGAACATGGTCTTTTGTATACTTGTTCCCAAGTTGCGGGAATTTACATTACAAGTTATCCTTAACGCTTATGTGATCATTTATGTTGTGCTTACGGCTATGCTGTCGTGAACATTGACTATACACGACACAAGTCTCCAATTGTGTTCGGGTGTCGTCATGACACGCTTGTCATCATATTATTATCATTGCTACTCTATTGTATACCATGTGTTATGACGATCCCGTCTAGCTCACATTCCCCGTGTTTCCGCTATCAGCGGGGGTGTGACACGTCGTTCCAACGTGAATCGTCACAAGACACCTAAATATATATATATTCACAAGGTTAAAGTTTTAATAATAAGTTTAACTAATTATTGTGGACTAGGGTTCAATTTGATGTTTGGGGCTTTGTCAAATAATTATTTTATCAAATGAAAATCGATTATATTTTCTTGGGAACAATATATTTATATTTTAAGTAAATATATGAAATAAGAATAACATTTAAAATAATTTTGTAATATTTATAAAGTTTAAATAAAGTTTTTAACTAAATAAAATAACACGATTTAAACAATAATTTAAAGGAAATGTTTGAAATAATAGTTTGTGTAAATTAAACTAGTATTTAAAGTCTATATTTTATAAAAATATACTAACTATATCATTAGCTTTAGAATATTGAATAAAAATATAAAGGTATTTTTGTAAATAAATTACAGAAAGATAATTAAGTGGTTTTAAAAATAAACAAGGTTTATAAAATGATTTTATAATTTTTAGAAATTTTTAGCATTAAATTTGAAGGCCAAAAAGGGTTCCCCGGATTCGAACCTGGGACCTCTTGTTTAGGGGTTATGTGTTTTACCAGTGAACTAAGGCTCCCAGCCACGTTAAGGATTGGGTTTTAAATCTTAAAAACAAGACTTCCACAAATCCCTAATCTTCCCAAGAACCCTAGAATCGTTTAGCCCCAAATTGAACCCCAAATCATTATTATTAATCGAATTAAGTTTAGGGCTATTGTTTCCCATGTAAAATCTATTGTATTGATGTGATCAATTACCCGATTGGATTTGAAATGATGCTAGGAACGAACAAAGAGCAAGCTACGACCGTAGGTGCACAATGGATGAGCAATCTTTAATGATAATCAAATCAACCTTGTGGGTGGCTTCGAATGACCATTTAGACTAAGAGGCCCTTATCAATTTCAGTGTAGATGAGTCGGGGATTGGATTTTGACAAGGTTGCAGGTCGCGGTTTAGAGGGAATCGAGCAGGGTGTTTTTGTGGGTTTCAGGTGGAATTAGGAGTGTAGATAGATTAGGGATGGTTAAACGATTGTCCATGCTTGATTAATTGAGTTATTATTATGTCTTTAATGCCGAACGGCTCAATCGATTTGTGGCATCGGTTACATGATGATTCGAGTAGTAACCGGTGTTTTAAACGCAATTAAATCATGCTTTCAAGTTTGAAACATGCATACGAAGGAGTTTGGACGATTTGATTTGGTTAAAAACGGCTTATTTTGGGTGTTTAACCCTCACCGGAGTGTGGCCGGATTCCGGCCGGGGAACTCGCTGGAAATACGGGCGGCTAGGGGGGAAGACTTGGGTTCTTTTCAAAATTACACAAATGGTCCCTGAGTTTTAATAATTTGTTATTTTATGCCCAAACTTCTATTTTAAAGTTTATAAAATGACAAAAACAACCCCTCTAATCTTAGTTAAGTTTTAAACACCTTTAAGTTAATAATTTTTATAGATTATTATTATTACTAGTATTATTATTATTAGTAACATCGTTACTATAGTTTATTATTATATTATTATTATTATTATTATTATTACTATTATGTTATTATTTTTAGTATTATTATCATTATTATGACTTATTATTATTGTTACTATTATTAATATTATCATAATTATTATTATTGCACAATTTAATAGTTTAATTATTAGCTTTCATACATTACATTTTAATAACAACTAAGAAATAATCATAAATCACCCATAAATTTCAAGATTGACAACAATGACCATTATAAGAATAAACGAAATTAACTTTTAGTTAACAAAAATACGAAATGTTACATAACTTTAGGTGGCTATTGTGTGTTTATCGTTCTAGCTTTCCGAATGGTTATATGTCTAGATATCATTGACAGAGGTTTAGGCTACTTCCATGTTTCATGTGTAATAACGGTCTCACCTCGAGTTTGTGCTAGTTGTTAATTCTATGCTAAGTGAAATCAAAGTCCAAGTGATATCTTTAATTGATTGTGTATCTTCATCTTTACTTTCTTAATTTACTAGTTTAATTTGCTAATCGCTTTAGTTAACTATAATACTCACAAATTCAAACTTAATTGATCGTTAAATAGTGATGATGATTTAGTATTGGGAGCCATTGTGTCCACGGATCGATAATCGGTTCTTACCTAAAACTGTACTATTATGCGATAGGTGCACTTGCCTATTGTGTGTAGTTGGTTTAAGAGTGATAATCGTTTCTTAAATTAAAACTCAAATTGTGTGAAAAATCCTTATTTAAAATATATATACTTTACACACATCATCGGCTTTGGCTTTTTCTGCGAGAGTGGGAAGAATAGTTTTAGTCACGAACAAAAATAAAGTCATACGACACATCCAAACCGTGTAACTCGATATCCATTGCGTGTTCGGACTTGTAACCTTAAGGGATTTCATGTGTGGATTATGGATTTGGTAAGATCAACCTTTTAATCACATTCATACAAAAATCATTTAAAAACTTTGAGTTTAATTACATAAATAATCTTTAAAAGAATAAAAAGACTAAGATGCCCTTATGTGTCATTACATTGTTGATTCTATTCGTTCAAATTCATTTCATCCATCCCCTTTCTTTCTTTTTTATCATCCCACTCATTCTTCCATCATTAGTATCAACACTACCCACTAACCCACCACAACAACCACCACTGGCGACCAAGATCGTATTAGACTATATTATTATTGGGGTTTAGTAATGATCATTGTTAGGGTTGACCCCACATGCCCGTTTAGATTTTTATAGTTTTATTGTAAACTCTATATGATGTAACTAAATCTATCAATAATATTCATTCAGTCGTTTACCATCTTACATGGTATCAGAGTCTTAAGGTTATTGTTACATTCTTCTTTTTCTTCCTCACTGTGCTACCAAAAAATACAAACCCTAGGCGTCACCACCACGTTCAAACCCTAGACAGGGTAGCGTGTCGCTACGCCTTGTCCAATCTCTTTGCGTTTAGTTTTTTTGTCTTTTTCGTTTTAAATAAAGATCGTATCAGTTTTAGATTCAAGCCACTAATCTTAAATCTTTATTCTCCACAAAACCCGTATACCCATATTCCATATTTTTTGCTTTTTTTATGTTTTTGCCGGACCACGATCCATTGACACCGAATAACGCTGACTGACCACGACCACCGGTCTTAGGTACGACACAACACCACACGACCACGTCGTCAGGTGTCATATTGTTCCTTTTTTCTATCATTTTATTGGGATATCGATCACGTGATCATGTTGTCGTTGTCACGCCGCCTGCTGGACTACGGTCCACCGCTGCGCCGCCTACAGGATTACAGTCCCCAACGCCGCCCAAGACTTCGGTCCCCCCATGTCAACACCGCACCACTACATTAGATGCCTTTTCGTATTATTACATGATCATAAAATATTATGAATTGCATTTAAGGTTTTGGATTAGATATCGTAGTATTATGGAATTTTGGCCGAAGATTATGATCGAGATCGAGACTATTTTTATTGTTGTTTGTTTATTTTTATTGTTTTCAGTCTGAGAGTCCAATTCTCCACCGTTCTGATTGTGGGGGAGTACTAGACTATATTATCAGAGTTTAGTAATGATTATTGTTAGGGTTGAGCCCACGGGTCTGTTTATTTTTAAGGTCATATTGTAAACTATATATAATGTAATCAAATCTATCACTAATATTTATTTAGTATTTACCATCTTACAGATCAATCGTCACTTGCTACCAAGATTGATCGTCACGGGCCATTCCGACAAGGCATGACCACCACCATCGACCACCACCACTAGCTATTGTCACCGCCGCCAACCACGACCACTATCGACGCCACCAACCACCACTCGCCATCACCACCAACCACCGCCCATCAGCGCCGCCACCCTAACCACCGACCATTACTGCTGCCGCCAACCATCGCAATTGGGAACCACCATCGACAACTACCACCATTAGCCCTCACCACCATTACCACTGTTACATTTCAACATTTCGTTCTTTTCCACCTAACAAACAAAACAAAGTAATTATTTAGTTCATTCATAATAGGTAACCAAACATGACAATAAAATGTAATGATTACTTTTATTCTCTCATTCATTACATTCTCTTATTTATTCTTTTCATTCTTCTACTTCGTTACCTAATAACAAACAAACTTTAAAAGACAAGATTCTCATGTAATTACACGACTAAAAGAGTATAAATTATTGTCAATGATACTAGTTTAGCCCATTTGAATGTTAATAGAGGTTCTTTCCCTTAAAGGAGACGTGAGGGAAAAGAATATAGATTAATAGTAAGAAAATTCACGTTGACTACCCATAACAATGTATTTTTGTGGGTTCGTGTTTAGTTTTAAAATGAAAATAAATTCAAGCCCACGCGTTGTAGTGGGAGGCGTAAAACTGTTTTAAGTAGAATCAATGTCATACAGTTGCTAGCAACACCTACTCCAGATGAGCTCGTAAAACAAAAAAACAAAACCGACGAAAAATAGATGCAAAACGTTAAACTATGCACGTGCGTTACGGCGTGTTAATGTGTATAAATTAGACCGAAACGTAAAAAACAATGCGACCGTAAAACTGAAAAAAATATAACTCAAAATGTTTAGACCGAGACGTAAAATGAAAAGCTTGTAAAAGAATAAAAATAAATTGTACTAAAGCTGAAAGTAAAAAAATATTAGTGTCAAATGTAAATGTTAAAAATTATAAAATTAAATATAAAAAATCAAGAAAAAACAAAAGAAGATACAATTTGTAATTATACAAACCATGCACAATTAAGATGGTAGTTAGTATTATATAGTTTAAGGGCATGTTTGGGATTGCTTATTTTGTTAAAAAGGACTTTTGAGAAACAGGACTTATTAACTTTTAACTTTTGAAAAGTAGTTTTTATAAAAAGTGTTTGGATTAGCTTATAAACTGAAAAGTCAATAAGTTGTTTTCTGAAAAGTGTTTGGTTTAGCTTCTTAGTGTAAAATGACTAAAAAGGACATTCTGTTAAAAGTCATAAGCTGTTTTCTAAATAATGTTTGGGATTGCTTATTTTACGCTGTTTTCTATTTCCGCCTTGCAAAATGAAAAAAAATAAGAAATATAAAATAAGATTCGTTTACATAATTTATAAAAAATAATAGCATACTACATTCATCTCCATGAGATTGTTAAAATAACACCAACATTGCACAATTCAAGAAATGAATTACTATCCATAGATTTCAACGTGTTTCCCTTTGGAATCAAACCCGAAAGATCATTATATGACAAATTAAGAAATTTCAACTTCATCAAGCTTCCTAATTTCACTGCTATTTCACCAAACAAATTATTTTCAGCAAAGCTATTTCACCAAACAAATTATTTTCGAAAACCCAATTTCACTGCTATCAGTAAGGGTCCCTCCAAGATTAGGATTGACACACTAAAATGCTCAAGTTCACGAACCCTAATTTTAGCACAATCAAACGCAGATTCATCTCTATCAGTAAAACATAAACAATTGTTCTGTGAGAACTTCATACGGATGAGAAACTTACGTGAAATCGGTGAAGAAAACGGAGAAGAAGGATCCGGTGAAGAACAAGTGCTTCTTTTGGGGATAGCGATGCAGGAGATTATTGATGTTGTTGATCGATATATAACACGAAGAGGGTGAAGATAGTTATGGCGAAGTTGGTGGAAGGGATTAATAACGATGGGAAAGGTTGGCGTCGGGGAGCACGATGGGAAAGCCGACGATGGGATCGGAGGGGATGGGACGGATGCGATCGAAGGAGCATCGATGGTGAGGGCATTAATGGCATTGGGGGCTGGTGACCGAGAGTAGGGAGCGAGAGCGGCGCATCTATGGAGCATCATCGGAGGTTGGTGAGGACATTAATGGCGGGAATGCACAGCAGGAGAGCAGGGATCGATGGGGCTGGTGAGGGCATTTATGTAAATTGGAAGCATAACTGAGAAGGAGGTGAAAATAAGTTAGTACCCACTAACTTATCAATTTCTCCTTTTTTATCTCATTTTAGAAGTTGTTTTAAAACTCCTTTTGATCCATCCAGACACTATTTTTAACTTATTAACTTTACAGAAGTTAATAAGAGTTAATAAGTTAAAAGGAGTTTGAAAATAAGCAATGCCAAGCACCACCTAACCATTTCTGATCATCTTCTTCGAAACCGAAATCAGTGTGCAGCCAACAACAATGGCGAGAATCATCAAGAGCAAACCCGTCTTCAGATTTTACACCGAACTTCTGCACCCACAGAGATCGATCATCTTCCCATTTACATCTACAAGATCCATCGAAACCCTAGCTTTCGAAGAGGTTCGACCTCCCTCCCACAAGCCCACACTCGATCATTCTGCCTTTGTTCTTCATGGCTTAATGGGATCTGCACGTAATTGGAGATCATTCTCTCGCAATTTGGCTTCTTCCCTCTCCACCTTCGCTCCACCTTCAGGTAAAAGAACCCTAATTTTTAATCGGGTATAAAACTCGATGATTGTTAATCATATAGTTGATGTGAATTTGTTTAGATTGGAAGATGGTTCTTGTGGATTTGAGGAATCATGGGCAATCAGCTGGTGTATCTGGGTTACATCCGCCTCATGACATAGTGAGTGCTGCTAATGATCTTGCTAATTGGTAAAATCTAAGGATTGGAGTTGGCCTGATGTTGTTTTGGGGCACTCCATGGGTGGCAAAGTGGCTTTTCAGTATGCATTGAGCTGTGCTCGTGGTGATTATGGTAGTTCAGCTAAGTTGCCCAAACAGGTATTTTCTTACAAAACTTCATATCGAATTGTCAAAAGCTTAGAAACATTGAACGGGACATCAATTTTGGCAACTGAAATGATACAGTTTGATGTTTTTATACAATCATGGATGTGTTCATTGATTGTTGAAGTTTGTTATAGTGTAGATCCTCTTGTTAACATTGTAACCGCGATTAAACTCTGTAAAGTGTAGGTGAAATGTTTCTTGATTTTCTTTTAATTGTTAGATATGTGGTTCATTGCTGTTATGACATGGCTTTGAGTTACATAGGGTCTAAATTGGAAATATGTAAAGAATGAAGAACATAATATTGTGATCTCACCTTCTTCCAGTCTTATTCGGATCAAAGTATGATACAAACATAATACTCATTTCCAGATAGATAAATGGGGATATAAACACAAAACACAGTTATCGTTAAAGGTTAAAATGTGCATGTTCTTTATACACTTAATATTATATCGATCATTGATATTATATTATCGACGCGTTCTGTCTTCTGTGTGGCATCTTGTAATTTACTTTTTATTGATCTATGTGCACCAGTGCATGTGATAACATACGTCACACATCTTAGTGTTGCTCTATGCACAAATTTTCTGTTACAAGAAGAATGTCTATTTGAAATCGAGACTCGCTTGGAGATCTTGCACATCATAGTTCAACAATCTTAGCATCATTGTCCATGTCTATTAAAGAGATGACAGAAGTGCCGACTTAATAAAATGGCATTAGTACATATACCTAAGTGAAGAAAAACAATATAATGATATCTCATAATAGTGTACATGTGCTGCTGTGTATAATGAGTCTGCAGTTTGATTAATTTTTTCTCCGGACACTAACAGCAACTGTTACACTGTTTAGGGTCTAGGTTACTAAACAACTGTGATTACATCATTCAAAATAAAAACCTAATCATGCAATTGTTAAATATTTAAAAGAACATTTGACATGATGAATTATATAGTAGGTGGTTAATTAGTTTTTATTGCCCCAACTTATAATTTCCAATTGATAATTTCAACAAATTTCTGTCATTAATATATAAATAATATTATCATTATCGGACAATAATTCACGAAGACAAACACATGATGCAGAACAGTTGTGGGTACTGGATTCTGTGCCTGGAATAGTGGACCCTGAAGAATCTAGTGGTGAGGTGGAGAAAGTTTTAGAAACCTTGCAGACTCTACCAAAAACAATCTCTTCACGCAAGTATGTATTAAAATCTCATCATACCACTTTTTTAGCATCATATTAGTTGTTATGTTATGTTTGACTAGATTCTATGATGTCTTGGTTCAGTTCATAGGAATTTACAGTTCATTAGGATCCTTGTTTATACAAATATGTTCTTGATTATTTATGATGCAAGTGTTTGTAGGATGCTTAGATTCAAGAAATGATTTTTTGTAAAATTTTCATTTCACTTGGGGCAAATTTCATTAAAAGGTAAATCTGGATTGATTTCTAGTTCAGATAGTTTTCATTTCGGGCAATCTTCCAAGTTAATTGGTTTCTAGGTCCTTGTTTATACAAATATGTTCTTGATTATTTATGATGCAAGTGTTTGTAGGATGCTTAGATTCAAGAAATGATTTTTTGTAAAATTTTCATTTCACTTGGGGCAAATTGCATTAAAAGGTAAATCTGGATTGATTTCTAGTTCAGATAGTTTTCATTTCGGGCAATCTTCCAAGTTAATTGGTTTCTAGGTCCTTGTTTATACAAATATGTTCTTGATTATTTATGATGCAAGTGTTTGTAGGATGCTTAGATTCAAGAAATGCTTTTTTGTAAAATTTTCATTTCACTTGGGGCAAATTGCATTAAAAGGTAAATCTGGATTGATTTCTAGTTCAGATAGTTTTCATTTCGGGCAATCTTCCAAGTTAATTGGTTTCTAGGTGCTACGTTAGTGCCGCACCGGTAAAATGTCAACCTGGTTAAAGCCATTGACATGCCAGTTCTCACATTATCATTTAAATCAAAATCATTGAAAGTTAAAGGTTTTATCAGGCTTTTTGAAAGTTTTAACCTTTTTTGGGTGCGAAAAATGGGTGCGGCCCAAAATAGAGATCAATCCGATGTTGGTTTATCTTTTTATGCAATTAGCCCTTTCACCCTGTTCGGGTCGTTGAGAACAGGAGCAGATAGTTCACCTGGTATGTTAAATATCAAAATATGCTATTTTTTTAACATTAAAGAGTATGTTCTTGTCTGCAGGTGGTTGGTGGATCACTTGACAAATCTAGAATTTTCAAGTTCATTGTCTGAATGGCTCGGTACCAATCTCAAAAACTCAGGAGAACACTATACATGGGCATTTAATCTTGATGGAATCATCCAGATGTTTGATTCCTACAGGTTAGCTTCTATGATTTTTATATATGATTACCCAAGGTTAACAATGGTCATTTTGCTTGTTTCGTATCACGTTAACGCCATTGTTAATGTGTTATAAAAGTAGGGGATTGAATTATTGAAATAATACTAATCCATGTTCCAGGAAGATGGATTATTGGCCTCTCCTAGAACACCCACCTAAAGGGATGGAGATTGTGATTGTGCGCGCTGAAAACAGTGACAGGTGGGACCCAGATATAATTCAGAAGTTCGAAAGCCTTAAAAGTCGCGTATACGACGAGTCAGAGGGTAAGCTTTCGGTTGTGGTTCTTCCAAATTCTGGGCATTGGGTTCATGTGGATAACCCAAAGGGACTTCTGGAGATTGTCACACCCAAAATGGCCTCTCTCAGTTAAAACCCAGATTGATTCTATAGATGAACAACTAACATTCACGTATTTGCTCAGGATTTGAGATTCTCTTTCTGATTCATTTATGATTTATCCGGTTGTGTGTTTTATGGAATAACATCAATTAATAATAGTGAGTAGTTTTAGTACATGTGATTGTTCCATTTTTAAAATTCTTTTAACAACAATTCCTATATTTTTATGATGCAGTTATAATTATATTGTATAGATAACTGAATTATCACAACTAAACCAATAATTAAACCACCATTTATATGTATGAATTTTTATGAACAATATATCATATGCCCCAAGAGTTTTGTAACAATTTTTCTAGACAACATATTAGTTATCGTTTATTCTTTTATATAAATTTAATTATTTAATACTTTCTCTTTTCCAACATGTAATAGGACTTGTTAAAATAAAACTACTTGGATTCACTCATGTTTAAAAATTAAAACTAACCGAACCATCTCTTCAAGTAACTGAATCAATTGATCCGTTTATAACTGAAATTGGTTAGTTAAAAAAAGCAAGAATGAAACATCAGCTATGGGTTTGATTTCATCCCATGACCAAACTGAACCAACAATTCCCATTCTTAGTTCTCACCCGCACCCCAACTGTTTAAACAGAATTAACTTTGCAACTTTTAGACTATAACTTAAATATTCTATACTAATACATTACATTTACAACTGAGAGCATAAGAGTACTAGAGTCACAGACTTACAGTAGTAAACTTCTGATTGTAAACATGATTTATTTTTGAGCAGAAAGCATAGCAGTAGCAGTAACTTACTTGAAACCATTTATTTTTCAAGTTTTGATTGTGTTGCAAGCAACTTTAAGCGGTGCACCAGACAGTCAGACACCATTGTTAAGGAGAATTTTGGATGTCAGACATCCATGCTAAATAGTCTAGTGTTAATAAGTAGTGTTTTGGACTTTTTGTCTACCTAGAACCCATTTGTTTTCCAAGTTTTGATTGTGCATCAATGTTTCAGACTTATAAGTTATCTATTTTTTATATAAAGTTTCAAATGTTATCATCAGCCTCTTAGTTTCGTTTTTTTATATAAAACTTCATATATCATCAACGAAACTGAGTTTTTATTTTTCTTACCTTTAAGGTGGGAGTTTATAACAACGTCTCGTCGTTAGTTTTTTCACGGTTTTACGCATCGGTCGCCTAGTACTTCAACTAGAGGTGCGCAAACCGGGTTTTTTCCAAACCGGGTCGGGTTCAACCCGAACCGGGTTTAGGTCAACGAATTTTGAACCGGGGTTGACCAAAACCGGGTCGGTTCCCAAACCGGTTTAGGGCCAATAAAACCCAACCCGATAGGAACCGGTCCGGCTCGGTTCGGGTCCAAAAACCGGTTCCAAAAAACCGGTATTTTTTATTTCAATAAATAATATATTTAAAGTATACAAAAGATGCATACCGTTTTTTTCGGCAGGTTCAAAACCGGTTTGGGCTAGAAATATACAAACCGGTCCCAAACCGTCGTTTTTTCCCGACTTGAAACCGGTTTCGGTTTGGATTATCGGTTCGGTCGGAGAACCGGTTTGAATGTACCTCTACTTCAACTACCGACTAAAAATATAAGAAAACAATAGTTGGGCCTGAAACGTATTAATATATTATAGCCCAAAAAGCCATAAACAAACCCTAATCGTAATCGTAAAACCAGAACATAAAACCTCCGTTGCACCTCATCTGACCTACAAACACAAAAAGATGCAGATCTTCGTGAAAACCCTAACTGGAAAAACCATAACCCTAGAGGTTGAAAGCAGCGACACAATCGATAATGTGAAAGCGAAGATCCAGGATAAAGAAGGTATGATACGTTCGTTAGATTCAAGGATACTTTGGAGATTTAGGATTCTATTGAATCTATGATCATTTTGAATCGTTAGGTATCCCACCGGATCAGCAGCGGTTGATCTTTGCCGGAAAGCAGCTTGAAGATGGCCGAACTCTTGCAGATTACAACATTCAGAAAGGTTTTGTTTGTTTATTGTTTTAGATTTTAGTTGCTGATTGGGAGCTTTATACACCCCGATTTTACATGTTATGCGTTAAGTTTGTACCTTTTGCATGAATGATGGTTAGAGAGGTCTAATTTTGGGCGACTAATACCTAGAATTATCATATAAACATTTAGTAATAGTAGTTTTTATCAAGTCTAATAAGTTTGTTGTTTCTGAACATCAGTTTGTTGCATAGAAAACCTTTTCATGCTGTTTGAGTTTGGAAATGTGACTGCTATTAACATGTAGGTTGGTAATGACTAACCCTGCGAAAACGGGCTAAGCGATTAAGTTTTATAAAGGCGATTCAAATTGTCATGTTGTATAATTGAAGGTCACCCAAATGCAAGTTTTATGATAGGGAGCTGAATTGACCTGCTAATTTTTGTCAACCGAATTTGAACACTTAAATAGAGACATAGAGTTGTTGTATATTTTAGTATACCCAACTTGAACCATTATTATTTATTAATTTCTTTACCCAGATGAACCCATTTTTCTTGTAAATGGGTCATAATTGTCAAATTGTCACCCTTGGTAATAAAGTTTCTACTGTAATTTTCGCTAAATTTGGAGCTTTTAGCTACTTTTGATTGCACATACCAACTATCATCTTTTAGCAGTATTGTCTCACCATAGTTTATTTCTAGATATTGTGTTTTTATAAAGGGTGCACAACAAACGCATTGCATACACAATTTTTGTTTGAATGCTATTATTTTTTGAAATGTGTTGGGCTTTTTTTATTAATCTTTAATGTATAATTTACAATCTCATTGTGTGTTTAGAATCTACTCTTCATTTGGTTTTGAGGCTGAGGGGAGGAATCATTGAACCTTCTTTGATGGCATTGGCTAGGAAATACAATCAAGACAAGACCATCTGTCGCAAGTGAGTTAATTTTATTGTTTTATCTTTATATTAATTGCTGCTCTTGAGGATTCCATAGGTGTCAGTTTTTATGGTTCTTAAGAAAGTATATTGTCTTGCAACCACTTTGCTATTGAAGTTTAAGGTTTTTGTAATCTCATGTGCTTAAAGGCTGGTGTTGCTATTAGATTTTATGTCTCCTAATATTGAAATCCTGTTTTTTTATCTAGAGTTGTTTTACAATACTTCAAGTTATCATATGTTTCTGTTATTGACATATTTACAGGAATTTGAAATTACACACATGAGATGCTTTGAACTTGCTTGGGTTCCTTCTTTGTTCTGTATCTTTATGTGGTCTACCAGAATTTTATAATTTGTTCAAGTTAATTAATGTCTTCTATTGATCTAGGTGCTACGCTCGCTTGCACCCAAGGGCTGTAAACTGCAGGAAGAAGAAGTGTGGTCACAGCAACCAAGTAACTATTCTCTCAACTTTCATTTTGACTGTTATTTTTATGTTTTATAAGGATCCCTATTTCTGTAATTATTTTTAATTGGTCTTTCTTTTTTATCTGTGGTTGCAGTTAAGGCCGAAAAAGAAGATCAAGTAAAGAGGTGTGCATGCTTATACTGCTGGAAGAAGATTATGTGTTGTTATTTTAGAACATTTGCATCTGTTTTAGACATATTCTTTTGAAGTATGAAGTAAACTTTTATTGAATTCGTTGTTTAGTTTAAGATGCACCATTTGTCTGAAATCTTTTTTAACCATTAGAACCCGTCACATAAAAACTTGTCTTAATCCATCCTAACCCATTTGAACTAATATGTTTTATCATCCGAAGATTTCAAGTTTAAAAGATAAAAAGGCTGGTTTGGTTTCTGCTTTATACAAAATTACCAAACCAAGAGCTATATTTGAAAATCTTGAACCAAGCCTATTAGAGAGGAGCTCACGGGTTCTATCTTGCGCGAAGGGTGTAGGGCATAGTTTTAGGAGTTTAAGTTGGATATTTCTGGGTGTTCTGTTTGCGTCAAGGAAATTCTAGGTATTAGCTGTTCATTAAAAAAAAAACACACTTTAAACAGGATATCAATGAGATCTGTGGCTTGAGTTTTGCAAACCATAGTCCTACTTATAAAATTTTAACTCGTTGAACGTATTCTTCCACTAAGACCTTTTGAATAGAAAAATATCTAGCTTAAAAAGACATTTGCATTTTGGAAAACATTTTTTAAAAAGTAAATATTTATATTAACTTTATAATTTCGGAATCTTGACTTAGGTGCTGTTTGTTTCTGAAGAGGTAAAACATCTGCAGTCTGCAGATCACATCTGCAGGCATCTGTAGGAGAAGAGGTGGACCAAACCTCTGCAGTCTGTATCAAGAAGACTGTTTGTTTTGTAACGTCTGGTTCGATCGCAACGCGTTCTTAGAGCGAAAGGAATCAACCAAAGGTAACTCCAGTTCGAAAAGCGGAACAACAAGCGACTCCAGATCTAACTCGCAGAAGTTTACAGTCAATCTGAAATCAAAACCGGCGATAATCGGTTTACCAAAGACGCAGAGGAACACTCACGTTGATTCAAATTGCCGACCGTGTATACCGGCGAATGTACGGATGTTTCCGAAACGATCGACTTCTAGCGGAAGGACGACGGTGACGGAGCCGTCGGCACCGAAGGTTTCGTGCATCGGAAGAGTTAGATCGAAGCGATGTCCTCACCGCCGGAGGTCGTCAAAGTCGTCAACACCGTCAAATCAACCGGCGAAAGTTGTGATTCAACAAGAGAAATCCGGTAAAGTGCAGAGATCTGGTATAATCTCTCGTATAACGTCGTTGTTTCGCTCCGGCGAAAGTCGCCGGAGGAAGAGGAGTAAATCTCCGGCGACGGGGGAGTGGCGACGGTGGAGTGGCGACGGTGGGGAGTGGCGACGGGGGGAGGCGACGGGGGGAGGCGACGGGGGGAGGCGACGGGAGCAGACCAGAAATGTGGGGTGTGGGTATTTGGGGGTTTAGGGTTGAAATGTGAAGAAGAGGTGAGAAGATTTCTGAAGACTTTAGTCCACCTCTTCTTGGAGAAGAGGTCACGCAGACCTTTTTTAGTGAAACATCTTCAGAAAAACAAACACTCTGCAGACCAGAAACATCTGCCCGCCTCTTTTTGGCGCAGACAAAAGAGCTTCAGAAGCTCTTTTTCAAAAAAACAAACACCACCTTAGTAACGGTGGAGGGGGTGCTCTTATCACACACATTACATCATCTACCCATCAATTAAATTTTGTTGTGTTACTTGTTATACCATGTCACATTACACACATACAATCTCATGGAGAGCATGCCGTAATTTTTTTTCTCCGGCGTGGAGGGGGCGGCGACGGTGTTGCTAGGACCACACTATGGCCTTACGACGGGTGTGCCCTGCCCACCATGGGAAAGAGGTTTATAAAACCAAACTGTTGTAGCTAGTAGTCATACAGGTAACAAGTTTTTGTTCCCCCAGCCCCAGTATCCATTATCCCGCCAGCCCAATTGGTTTTATTACATGGGCTTGTTCAGGTTAAAATATTGGAAAAAGATAAGAAAACTTCACATAATTATTATAAACAACAATTTTGAAAAAAAAATGCAAAAAATGGTTTTTAGAGTTTAATTAGATTGCAAGTTTGGGCTTAAACTTTAAAAATTACAAAGTTAATCTAAACTTTTATGTACTCATTACACATTTGGTCACTGACATTAAATTCATCTAGCTTTAATGTATTTTATAAAGTTACAACTAACTTTTAAATCTAACCTTAGGGACAAAAAATGTAGCCCGCATAAAAAGGTTTGGACTAACTTTGCAAATTTCTATAATTTGGGTGCAATTTTCAAAAGTTTAGGGACCATACGTGTAATCTGATCAAACTACAAGGACCATTTATGCAAAGTTCTCAAAAAAATTAACCTTTATATACCATCTAATTTTGCAGTTATAAGAATTTAAATCCATTAGTTTTATAGGAGCGATCACCAATGTCACTAGGCTATAAAGATATTAATAGAAAACTTTCATTAATACTAATTACATGCTTGTGTTTGTTAAAAGAATATTAAAGCTTTTCTTTGTTATTAGCTACGTAATTTCTATTAGATTTTGTAATTTCATATAGTGTTTTTTTAATGTTAATATTTTGTAAAATTAAGTTGGAAAAATAAAACATATATGAATTTTGATCGGTATATAATAAAGTAGTTACTTGTGAAACCATGTGAAGCTAATGGATGACTGACTTGAAAGTTTAATGAAACTAGTTCTCATCTGATAAATATTGAATAACAGAAACAAATGAAGATTTGTGAATAAGAATATTCACAATGACAATCATATTCACACCTTTCTTTTCCAATAGCATATTATATGAAAATATTTGCACAAGAGATAGTTCCATCATTAACTTTAAATAAATTGGGTTTACAAGAAATAAACAAAAACAGAAAAGGGAACAAAAAAAAGAAAAAAGAAAAAAGAACACACAACTTATGAATGAAGTGCCAAGGAAGAAAAGTCTTTAATTCTTCGTACATCAAACCAACGGTTTAGGAGGTGATTTAAACATGTCTTAATGTCTTTTACTTGTTCTATGATTAAGATTTGTTATCTTACTTGGTCTTTGTAGTCGACACTTGTTTAATACTCAATGTGTAGGTACAAATTAAGCTAATTGTAAGTGTGTTGGTGAGAATTGCATAGATGATCTATGATAACACAGTAACTCATGATGAATTATGATTAGTAATTTAGATTATTTTTAATGAGGTCTTAGATACACGTTAATTAGTAAGATCGGAGATAATAAGAGTTAATATGGTTACATGAGGATGTCTTCTTTATAGTTTTGGTTGATACATTCATGAAGCTAGACTAACACTGTTGTTGTGTCTCATAGTAACTAAGAAATGTAAAACTAGCAAGTATAAATTTTAGATTATTGACCTCTTATATACATATGTTAGGTTAGATTTAATGAATGACATGATATTTTATACATATGTGAGGTATTAATATACACATGTCAGGTTATATTTATGAATGACACAATATTTTGACCGAGTGACATTTCTCTAGCGGATTATTATTCGATCCAGGGTTGATCCAAATGTTTGCTATGGTCATAAGCTCCGGTTATTAGTTAGTTATTAGCATCTGAGTAAAACTATTCAGATGTTTTTAGATCTAGCCTGTTGTATACAATTACTTAGAGAAGTATATCATTCTCTGCATCATTGATTGTTCTTCCAAAATAACATTTGATGCTTCAAGTGGACCACAATCTCCTAGCCAAATAATTACATGACTGTCAGTATCAAAATAATGTTGTATTGTACATTTGTCAAAGATAACTTTGTGTTTCCTGACACCCTTTAATATGTTGGAATATAGGTAAGGGAGGAGATGACACTACCCTAATGGAACTTCACCAATCGCATACTATCACATCACAAGTACTTCGAAGTTCGAACTACCCTGAAACATTAAAAAATTGAAAATGCAACTCTAGATTACTCTAAACTATACTGAAACACCCATAACACCCAAACACATTGCCACATCACCGGTAGGTCTCGACTACTACAACTTGACGACAACAACCCGCCGGGTACGGCCAACCCGAGGGGTACCCGAGTGGTGCCCCGTCCTCCCTAAGTTGCACTCTTATAATGATGAATGTTTATGGTCTTTTCAGCTTTTCAACTCTTTCCCTAACTTTTTTTTTACGTAGTCTCCTAAATAAAAGTACATATAATAAAGAAAAACATCAACAATAGTCAATAAAGTCATAGATGAATGTGAACAAAGTGGTTATGGAATTTATCTTTTCTTTAGATTATTTCACATTATTAAACCCTTGTCATGTGACCTCTTTGTTTTTACTCCAATCACTTTGCTACTTTCTTCTTTATTAATATTATTTTTCTTTAATAATTTTAACATTTCTTTTTAAAATCAATTTCTTGTTCCACAAGCATATGCCATACATATTTATGTACATAATCATTAACAACATGCATTCTTTAATCCTTGATTTCATGATTCATGGATCTCAAGTTTCCTTTTCAATTTCTAGTCATCAACTCTTCTTTTTTTTTTTTTAATAAGTTGCTTCTTTTACAAATATGGAGATGTCAACTCACATGCTCATTACGTTTTCTATAAATGCATTTGATAAATCGATTATTGATGGTTTGTGGTTATAACTAACTTAACATTCATTAATATCTGAATTTATTGCAAATGAATGATTAAAATTGGCGTTTTATTTGAACGTAATAATTTTACAATAAAGGATCATTTTTTATTTTTATAGTTACATTATGAGAATAAATTCTGTAGCTAGTTCCTAGGTTGTCATGATTGACAAATAGGCCAATTATAGCACACCATCCCAAACCTCATCTCACATCACCTATAAATGGCCGTCTGAAAGCATATATGCAAAAACATTGTTTGCAAACTAAACAGTCGTTTAAGCAAAAGGCGAAATGGACGTTGTAACCTATGTCAAATCTTATTTCAAAGCATATATGATTTAATTATTCTTTAAGCTGGTTTGGATTAAAATTCATTGTAAGAGCATCTACATCAAGGAGGTTTTCTTTCGTTCAGTCTGAGGTGGAAAAAGCAAACGAACATCACACCATTGGAGATGAGGTTTGCTTCTGTAATTTGCTTTTCATGTCCAGAATTCCAAACCAATGTTCTCAGAACCGGATCGGACGTCGAACCGGACGCCTTACTGGTTTGGTGGTCGGACCGGTCGGACCGGATGGACCGGATTTTACTATATTTTAATTATATTTATATATAATTAAATATAAGTAATTTATATATGATTTATACATATATTTTATAGTTATATATAAAACTTAACTATATTGTATATCCGAAGTACTAATTTATGGTTTAACACCCCGTTTTTACCCACTAAAATCAAAAAAAAAAAAAAAAAAAATCAAAAACCGGTCGGAACCGGCCCGGTTCGCCGGTCCAACCGGCGACTCGGTTTGAACCGGCCGGTTCAACTGCACAAAAACGATCCACTATCGACCGGACCGGACCAGTGGCCGAATCGCGGTCCGACCGGTCGGACCGGCCGGTCCGATCCGGTCCTAACAACATTGTTCCAAACCCAAGCAAACATGGGAGTGTGGAACCCACCACTATAAAACATATGTAATTTAATGTTTAGAATTAAAAATAGGTGATGATTTGGAAATGGAGGCGTGTTTGAAACTGGACATATTATTGGAGGAAATACAAGAGTTTTTAGTGTTTGAAAGTGGACGAGTGAAAAGTTGATGTGGCAGCTGATGTGTCACGTTTGGTTTTAAAATAGAGGTTTGTTGTTGTAGATGCTCTAAGAACTTAGGAGGCCCTACCCGCATTTGATGTGATCTCATGAATTTGTCAAATGATGGTAAGCCTTCTTCTGATGAACCAATTATTGCCAAAGACACAATCTACTTAATTGCTATTGTCAAAACAATTAGATACTAACAATTGATGCATATGCCAAATAACGACATACTTTTTCAATGACATCTCTAATTGTCAATTCGATTTATTCTTCGTAAAAACTTATAAAACAAAATGAAAGTTGGGTTTTGCTTGTAAGTCTATAAATTGTTTGTTGGAGCGTTGGATTCTCACGGTTGATGACTTGTGGCCGCAACCCAAGCCAATAATGTCAATGAGGATGCAAATTAGTTATGGGATTACAAAGAAAAAAAAACTAGTTTCTTTGTACAATATAATGTTCATCAGTTGCATTGATTCATTGTTTTATAATGTATTTTCCCTTCGATCTAACTTTAAGTCCACAAACTTCACAACAGATAATATTCTCTCTTTTTTTACAGTTAGTTATGTTCGCACTTGGGAAACCAGTGTTTGCATTTACAGCTTTTCATGCCAAGTAAATATCTACTTCAATAGTCATTTCGCTACATTAGAACACCTGATTCGCGGACGGATATAACACTAGTTTTATAGTTCTAGAACGGACATGCTTAGCTAGTAAAGTGACACCTCATTCAAGAAAATCACATCAACGAGAATTACAGGCAATGTTTTTCAGAACCGAATCGAACGTCGAACTGGACGCCTTACTGGTTTGGTGGTCGGACCGGTCGGACCGGAATTAAGAACCGGATGACGTCATAATTATATATATAGTTATATATATAATCAAATATAAGTAATTTATATATGATTTATATATGTATTTTATAATTATATATAAACTTAACTATATTTATATATCTAACATGCTAATTTATGATTTAACATCCCGTTTTTACCCATAAAAAAACAAATTCCGGTCCGAACCGGTCCGGTTTCCCGGTCCGACCACCGGTTCAGGACGAACCGGCCGGTTCGATCACTTCAAAACAAATCACAGTAGACCGGACCAACTAGGTGACCGATTCCTGTTCGGACCGGTTGGATCGGCCGATCCGATCTGGTCCTAACAACCAATGTTGTTAGGACCGGATCGGACGGGCCGGTCCGACGGTCGGACCGCGATTCGGCCCCCTGTCCGGTCCGGTCGATAGTGGATTGTTTTGGAGCTTTGAACCGGCCGGTTCGAACCGAGTCGCCGGTTGGACCGGCGAACCGGGCCGGTTCCGACCGGATTTTGAATTTTTTTTTATTTTTTGATTTTAGTGGGTAAAAACGGGGTGTTAAACTATAAATTAGTACTTCGGATATACAAATATAGTTAAGTTTTATATATAACTATAAAATATATGTATAAATCAATATAAATTACTTATATTTAATTACATATATAAATATAATTAAAATATAGTTAAATCCGGTCCGACCACCAAACCAGTAAGGCGTCCGGTTTGACGTCCGATCCGGTTCCGAGAAGATTGCTAACAACAATGAATACAACATTTTAAGTGGAAACCGATTAGTATATGTCAAGTGGAAAAGACATATGATTAGGTGGCAGACCAAGAGTGGAGGAGGGGGTGGTTGAGAAATAGTTAATGGAAGTGGGTCCCACACGTATGCCAGCATGGCAGCCTTGCTTTCTCTTCATATTCCATTTTAAACGGTTGAAAGTTGAAACTTAAAGTGATCCAATATCTCTTCTCACACTGTACACAACTCAACCATTTGTGGTGAGAAGGTATGTGTAAATAGAAATTTAGCAGTACAAGTATAATATATTATATGTTGAAAAACAGAAATACTTCAAATACCTTTGAAATCCATACATGTAATGTATGTGTAAATGATTAGAGGCTTGTTGTGTGCTAATCTTGAAAGACTAGTTAAAGGCTTAAGTCAGATTGAACTTAAATAAATGTTTAAACTAAACTAGGTATTTACGCCCGCGCGTTGCAGCGGGAACGTGTGGTGATAGGAGTTACGTATGCAGTGTATTAAGACAGGTTGGTTTCTCACATCTGCAAGAGTCATTTAGAGCCCACCCATAACCCCCAATCTTAACTGTGGTCATTAAAATTTCTCATTCATGACCCCCATTTCACTACCTATAAATACTAACCTTTGTCTTATTATTTTTTTGCACAAATTCTTCTTCTAAACTTAAAGATAATTTACAACATACCTTTCCTCATTTGCAGTGTATTAAGACAGGAAGGTTTCTCACATCTGCAAGAGAATAAGGGTTTTACTAAAAGATTAGTGTCTTTGAGAAGAAAGGGGATAGAAATTCCCCTTCACAATAAAGATACAATATTGATGATTCATTACCAATTAAAACTTTCAATGCATCACAAGTTGGCAAGGGTTTGATGATTTGTATAAAACTGAATCTGAGCTTTCAATCTCAACATGCTTACTATCCATATCTACAAAAGATGTCACTTGTTTGGACGATTTGATAGGCAAGTGATCACCTGAAGCCACGGCTGCATTACCCACATCCTGAACATAAACATCATAAATGTATGAGAAACACGAACATGTGTATGTGACAGTTAAATGTCAGCCCGTCTAAAGTAAAAATAAAAGAGCATATAGAAAGTTAAGAAAAATACCCACAAAGAGGACAACAATTAAAGAAACCATAGGCATACCTGCATATCTCCAGAGAGTTCAATAGTACCACAGGTAGGCTAAAGGAACCACGAAATGACAGCCTCGAAAGGAACGATTATGAAGCACAAATAGTGACTACAAAAGCTACACAATCGGAGCATAAAAACAGTTATAAAACATGCTTTATAAACCGCCGCCATAAACTCTAAAACAAAGAAAAGAGAAAATTAAAAATAAAAAAACCCAGCATGTTATAAAAATCTATATCCTCTATCATGCCTGCAAGTATGCAATGCTAGCCATGAAGAAAGACATATTAGAAAAATGAAAATGATGCACCAATACGCAAGAAGCTGCATTTCTATCAATTGTTTTTAATATTTCTTCTATGAAGGGTAATTAATGGACCTTGAAAATTTTATTGTTCTTCTATGAATGATCTGGAGTATAAATGACTTTGTTGACGTCATTATGCGCAGTTCCACGCAGTGTACGCTAGAAATATTTTGAACTGAAGAATTCTTCTTGCAAAAGTCGGTTTCAAGAACTCCACAGCAAAATGTTAATTGTGATTGAATACGTACAATTTCAAGAACTCAACTTGAAGAAGATGAATTTCAGCCACCGATTGAATCAACCTCAGTACATTCGAGAGCCCCTGATGTATGTATTTTACTTTCAATCGATTTTGCATTAATGGTTAAGTGTTGTTTAACTCATAGAGGCATTTGTTTAAATCACTAAAGCATTCATTTTATTTTGCATCCAATCAATTTTTGTACATCCGTTTAAACCACCAAAGATTCTCTAACCTAACTCACTCAATTCATATCCAAAATTTTAAGGCCTATTTTAAATGTTTCACATAATTTAGGTAGTAATTCATTTTTATTAATTTGATTATATGAAAATTGGACATGACATCTGTGATAACTTTAATGTTTGGCCTAAATACTGGGTAAAAGTTTGTAGACATTAAGAGATGCTCATAAATCAAAATAAAAATCTGGAAAATTACTACAGCAAAATAGTAAGGTCATGACATCTAACATTCGTTTTCAGGTAATGCAACATGTGCACCGTCATCCTAACACACGCACACAGGAAAGAGCAAAGAGTATCTTGTACGAATGCATTCGCTAATCATCGGAATAATTAATATATAGAACTAAATGATTTAAACGACCAACCAACCTAGAAAAACCTCTATGTCATGATATCAAAATACAGCAGTATAATTGCAAGTGAAAAAAGAATGGCAAAAAATTAGAAGCTGTACAGTAAAATTAAACCTCTGTCCTACTACAGGTGCCGACGCCCTGTCACTGTGTTGAATCTGCAACCTAGTAATATGGCCTATTTAAATCAAACAACAAATGAAAAAATTTGAAAGTCAAGTGTTATATACAGTAACAAAGAGATCCCTACTATACCTTCTGAACTTATCAAATACCTTCTAACCTGGGTTCATAACCTAAGAAGAAAAACAGAGGATAACAAAAACCAAACATTCCATTCATCTTACCACAATCGTAAGCAAACGATTCATGTAGAGAACACGTAAACACCCATATAAAAACATGAGAATAACAACACCAAGTTGGGTTTTTCAGAAAATTGATCCATCAGCATAACGTAAGTAAAGGATAACATGTTCATAGCGGGGGAAAAAATCCGATCGTAAACACTCATAGGCGTAAAATTTACCTCAAATTTTGAGCGCAGACAGACGCTTACTCCATTGCTATGTAAACGCACAGCAAGCCACCCTTCATCTTCCTGTTTAATATATCGCTCAAGCCCTAGCCACCTCTGCCGCGTGCAGAGGTTTACTTCCCTCGCATCTTGGTAGCACCCACAAACACCATTAACAACTGACCTCCACTTATACTCATGCCTGAACCTTAATACACGATCATCACTGCTCATGCCCTGTTCATGTCCGCCGTTGTAGTTGTCTTCAGATCCGTCACAATCATCAACATCTGCTTGAAATCGTCCTTAGAGCATAGACCTAGGTCTTGCTACTACTGCTAACACTCTCATCATCCACCTCAGAACCGTTCTCCCTCCCAGAGAAAAGCTCAATTGCAAGATCATCGAGACTAATTTCCGGAAAATCAGAGCCTCTGACGGTGTTAACGAACTTACGTCTCGGAGTCGGAGCAACAGCTGGTTCAATTTCAGCGCCGGAATCGGCCGTGAGAATGGAATGACGGTGAGATTAGATGATGAAGACAGTGGTCAATTACCGGTTTGGTGAAAAGCAGATGGGAGATTAGGGTTTTATTGAGGTGTGGAGGTCGGTGGCACTGTAGCCACCGACATAAAGGATTAATATGTATATATATAATTAGACTATATGTAATGGTTCAAGTCTTTTAAAAATCTTTTCTAACAAGTGATTGTCATGTTGTATGTATTATTTAAACTCGTAAATGATGTAATGGTTCAAACCTTTAAAATACCCTTAAATGATGTAATGGTTCAAGCCTTTAAAATACCCTTTCAATCATTACCTAATTACATTCAAAACAAACAAACAAACAAACCCAGTATATCTCATTCAAGGCGAGTTTTACATTCAAAACAATGTTTATTTAATTATTAAAAATTAAACATATAATTTATTTTCATTATTGAAAAAATATTCTACGTAGGCTAAAAATAAAATAAAAACTTCATTTTCATTAAAAAATAAATAAGATAATAAAAAATATAATATTTCACTCAATGCCATATTTTTCTAAACCTTTTTTTCAATGTCGGTTAAATCTCCTAACCTTTGAGTTATCTCTTGAAACCTTTCATTATGATCAAAATTCTCCATTTGTGTGTTTGGTGTGGGTGTCGTGAATGGACGAGATTAGTTTTGACTAGTAAACATAAATGAGTCTATTAGTTATATTTATATATTTTAACTTAATAATTATATATAACTAGTATTAAGCCCCCGCGCTGTGACGGGGGCGTAAAATTATACCAAGTAGCATCAATTTCACACTACCATCAGCGACCATTAACACAAAAAAACTCGTATTTAAAAAGAAATAAAAATGAAAAAACCCGAATGGAAAGTAGACGTAAAAACGTTAAATCTCGCACGTGAAACATGACACATTAAAAATAATAACTAAGTCGCTTTAACGTGTGTTGTGACGGGACCGTTAAACAGGAAAAAAAAAAGAATGAAAATATCGAACCACATGCGCACGTTGCTCCGTGTTAACTCGTAAAATTTAAACCGAAATATATAATAAAGAATTGTAAAAGATGAAAAGTATGAAAAAACAAAGTTAAAAGCGTAAAGTTTTAGGGGTTAAGCTATAAAACATATAAACGTATTGAGGTTAAAAGTAAGAAAATTAAAAAAAAAAGTAAATACAATCCACCAGGGTTTAGGTACAACCAATAATGTACAAATAAATTGATAATTATAATATTACTATATAATAATTAAAAATATATAAGTATAGTTATGCTAAAAGGTGGCTATGTACATATTATAAAATAAACAAAATTTATAAGCAGATAATACATAAGTTGAGCTCAAACCTAAAAAGTTAGTCAAGAGTCAAGCTTGAGTCTGAAAATTAGTCACGAGCAGAACATAAACTCCAAAAATAATGCTTGAAACGAGTCATGCTCAAACTCTATCAAGTTAAACGAATCAAACTCGAGTTTCGACGATTACAATGGTAATTCACATGTAAATTTATATCGTATAATGCAAATGAAAAAAATACCATGTCAATCAACAATTTAAGTTTACATGTGGTGTTAGTCGGTCACGAATTTTAAGGGTAAGATAAAAAAAATATATATTTGATAGAAGTATATCAAGATTCAAGCATGGTGTTTATGGTTCGGTTTAGACCATGAACCCCATATGGTTTATTAGTTTGGCTTAGCGGTCAAAAAAATTTTTTATTAAAAATTTTGGTATGTCGGCTTCAAAACTTCAAGCCAAAACAAACAAGCTTGTTTTATGATTTAGGTTTTAACTAGTGTTAAGCCCCGTGTGTTAAGGGGTGCATAAAACCATGCTAAGTAGCATCAAAGACACACAACTGTTAGCGACCACCAACCGAAAGATAGAACCAAGGACACACCGCCCTTAAGCGAAACGTAAAACATATAAAACAATAACTAAGTTGATCTTGGACCAACGCGTTGCGACGGTACCGTTAACGAGAAGAAAAATAAGCGTAAAAACGTTGAACTACAAACGCATACTGCAGCATGTTAACTCGTAAAACGTAGACCGAAACATAAAACAAAAATTTTTAAAATACGAAAAATATAAGAACCAAATTTAAAAGTAAAAAAATATTTGGGTTAAATCGTAAAAGATGTAAAGATGTTGAGTTAAAATGAAAAAGTTAAAGATTAAAGAGAGTAAGACAAAAATTAGGTACAAACCCTAAAACATATTGTACAACCTATAATACATAAGAAAATTGATAATTAACGGATGACGACGCAACTATTCATGCGCGCCTCATTCAACTCTTATTACATATTACAACACGCCTGCTGTTTGTAGATCCGTACATTCTGTTCTACATACATCAACTTATGTATATTAGCACAAGACGTAAGTAACATAATTGATATTTGGGAATTTGATAAGGCCATACTTTATGAACACATGAAACAAGATGTATTTTTTCGATATAAATAGAAAATACCGAAAACACCAACTTTTATCTAGAGGATGAGTAATATTTACGCTTCGAGTTTATCATATGATATTTAGTCGGGCTCGCATGTGCCATCAATTACTCATTCATATTTATTAATATTATATATATTACTCAGGAAAATACTAGTATTAAATAACACGGGATTCCTGCGTATCAGGGGGGCTGAGTCTTGTAAGCGGTCGAATAGTCGATCTTGAACATAACCCTGAAATGATAAATTCACATCCAAAATCTTATCCGTTAAAAAAATAATTTGAATTAAGGATGATAAGTACGGAATGAGACTTGCGGCCCACACGGATCTGCACCGACTAATATTCCACTTATGAAAAGCACCACTTCGGACTTCGCATCATTTGTTATTGTGAGGAAACAATTTTATTTTTTATTTTTCTAACTACATTTGACCGTCTGAAAGGATCAAGTACCCTTATACAACTGGTAGTGTATTTGAACTTTTTTTTCCTACTAAAGACGTCCTTTTGGATATTCGGACGCCCTATTTACTGGCCGTAGGCCTTTTACGGGCCGTATTGATTGTCGGGCAGTCAAATCAGTCATTAAAAACGTAACGACCCGTGAAGGTGTTCACGGTCAATTTTTTTCACGGCTCGTTAAGCATTTCACGGCCCGTTTGGCATTTCACTTACGGGCCGTGAACTGCTTTACGGGTCCTATTTCACCTTTAATAATTTGACGAGATATATTATTCCTCGTTTTTCGTGTAATTTTATATTTATTACGTTATTTGATATGACGTAATATTCCTCGATAGTCGTGTAATTTTGTATTTATTACGTTATTTTATATGACTTAATATTCCTCGATATTCGTGTTAATTATTTGACGGGATCTAATATTCCATGTGAACTATAATATAAACGTTAGTTTATAAATTCATTTCATAATTCAAATTTCTACGATAAGTTTGAAATAATATTTAACGTTACGATGTCTTTCTGGGATAGCAACTATTTATTCGGTTCGGAATCTAACTATTACCCTGAGGAGGGTTACGGTTATTACGATGATGGTGCTTCAAACTATTTAGGACAGTTCGTGTCCAATTACGGCGGGAATGACGGCGGCGATGGCGGGGGTGATAACGGTGGCGATAGCAGCGGTGATAACGGCATTCTGGTTCCGGTAAAAGAGGTTTATACGACACGAATCAGGTTATAAGATATATCATATTTAATTTTACTTTCATTTAGTATTAACTAACTAAAAATATAATTTTTTAGGTTTTCTCATCTCGTGAAGAATTAGTTGATTGGGCAAGTAACGTAGGGCGAGAAATGAGTTTGTTATTGTCACCAAACGTTCAAAAATAAATTCAAATGGTGTGGTGGTTAAAATTTGGTTGAAATGTGATCGGGGTGGTGTATATAAGGGAGCATCCACTCTAAGAAAAAGTGGCACAAAAAAAACAAACTGTCAATTTGAATTGCAGGGTAAGTACGAGATGAAGAGAGATGGATGGATTATAGTTGTTGTGGACGATACTCATAACCATGAACCTGCTGAACACCTGGAAGGACATGCATACGCAATGAGGCTCACCGAAAATGAGCTTTCTACTGTAAAGAATCTGACCGAGCAAATATTGACCCTCGAAACATTTTAGGCACGTTGAGGGAACAAAATCCCAATAACGTGTCTGTGTTACGAACCATATATAACGCTCGGGCAAAAATTAAAAAGTCCACCAGAATTGGTGAAACCCCAATGTAGGTTTTTTTTCTATACTACAACAACATCAATATATTTACACCCCTCACATAGATGAACCAACAAATACCGTCGACGGGGTTTTTTTATACATCCCACATCTCACAGATTATGGCGTGCGTACCCACACGTGTTGATGATTGATACAACTTACAAAACTAAGTTGTATAAAATGTTATTTGTTTAAATGGTTGGTGTGACATCCACCCTGAAATCTTTTTCTGTTGCTCACGCATTCATTGATTATGAGCGTGAAGCCAACTTCAGATGGGTGTTAGAGCAACTAAAAGCAACGCTGGAAGAAAAGTGTATGGAGCCCCATGTTATACTAACCGACCGAGACCTCGCTCTGATAAAAGCGTCAGAACAAGTTTTTCCGAGTGTTGTTCGATTACTTTGCAGATGGCATATTTCGGAAAATATTGCTAAACATTGCAAGGCGAGTTTTTCAAATGAAGAGTGGGGTGCTTTTGAGCATGTGTGGTCGGTACTTATTAACTCTGCAACGACGGACATATACGCTTATAGTTACGACGCCTTTATCGCAGATTGGTGTCCAAAATTCAAATAAGTTTTCTAGTGTTATTCTTAAAAATATATGTATATTTACATAAAAATAAGTACATTTTTTAAATAGGAGTGCTGATGTACCTCAAAAATAACTGGTTGGACCCCTACAAAGAGAGACTTGTGTCGGCGTGGATAAATAAAAGTTATAACTTCGGTCAGCACACAACGAACCGAGTTGAGAGCCAACATTCGTTGTTGAAAAGTTACCTGAAAGCAACCAATAGCACCCTGGATAGATTTATTCCTTTTATTAATAATATTTTTGTTACCCAGGAAATTACTATAAAAGAAAGTTTTACCAAAAGCAAAATCACACTACAACAATTTAACCCTGTCCCGACGAGACCTATAGCGACGACACATGTCGCTGCTATAGGTTGGTTTATACCGACGACATGTCGTCGGTATATAGTGGGCGGGACGCGAAAAAAACAGGCGGGTTTTTCCAAACCCTGTGCCGACGACATGTCGTCGGCATAGATCAAATATATTTTTATTTTTATTTTTTTCCTCTCCGTTTAAATTTTTTTTGGAAAATTTTTTTTCCCACGTTGTCCCGACGACATGTCGTTGGGATATATCTCTCATTTTTAATTTTTATTTTGAACCTATAGCGACGACATTTGTCAACCTATAGCGACGACATGTCGTCGCTATAGGTTTCGTCACTATAGGTTGACGCACCTTTTAATCGACCCACAGGCTTTCTGCCTCATTTTTTACCTTGAAACCAAAATATCAAACCTCTCGTTTCCTCTCGGTTTTCACTCGTATTCTAAGCCATCTTTGCATAAAAGTGAATGTTTGAAGGTAATAATGATGTCTTTAATATAGTGAAGTTATATAATCTTGTTTTTGGAAGTTTTATATAAATTTTTGTGTTTTAGGTGAGATTGAAAGTTTAGGCTTGAAATTGAAGAGTTTGAAGGTTTTAAAGGTATAAAATTCGTTTACATCTCATGATTTAAATGTTATTAAGTGATTATGTTAGTGATTAGGCTTGTGTGGTCTTTGGGTTTAAATTTTATGTTGTAAAAGTGTATGTAATGTATGTGTATTTGGGTTTAATGCTAGATTAGGTTATGCCCACCAAGTGTTTGATGAAATGCATTAGATATATTTCCATGATTTTAAGTTTGTATATGTTTGTATATGTGTAAATGTATATGGGTTTGATGTTAGATTAGGTTATATGGGTTTGATGTTAGATTAGGTTATATGGGTTTGATGTTAGATTAGGTTATGCCCACCAATGTTTGATGAAATGTCACCGTATATATTTTCATGGTTTTAAGTTTGTATGCATTTTCATATGTGTTATTTTATATGTATATGGTTTAATGTGTTTAGTTGTTTATGTATATGTTTATATGTATGTAATTATGTTAATTTTGTATGTGAATGTTTGTATGTATTTATGTTTATATGTTTGTTGATTATGTTTATATTATATATTTACAACATATTTATTTTTGCATGTGTTTATTATTATGTTTATTATCTTTGCATAGGTATATTGTTAATGTTTATTGTCTATTTTTATTGAAGCATGTCAACATATATTGCTCGAGGACATGGTGGGATGACGGGGATCTACCTCCGCATGGGGATCCAAATAGGATTCCAACAGGTTGCGAGTCTTGTAAGTTATTTGTTAGAGTTAAAAATACATCTTTATGTTGAACATATATAATCTCTGTTTCCTGACTTTTCAATTGCATATATTAATGTAGCACAACCCATAAGAAAAAGAAGATCAAAAGGAAAAAACATTAAATTATTTAAAAATTTGAGCAAAATAAAGGCCAACCATTACCGATTGAAGTTGAAAGCAAGGGGGCCAATATAAGTTTGTTGGAGAGAACAACTCGGATTTTATAAGGTTAATCTCTAATGAGATTAGTAAGGTTGTTCCTTTCCATTATCCCAGTTGGCAAGCTGTTCCTGATGAATTTAAAAGAGCCATATATCCCACACTTTTTGTAAGTATACAATGTTATGTTTTTATTATATTTTAATTATATAACTGTTACATGTTTTCTAACTTTTGATTGATTCTAGCATGTTTAAGTGTGTTTGGGTCAAAATGACCAATTTGAACTAACTTTTGATTGATTCTAGCATGTTTAAGTGTGTTTGGGCCAAAATGACCCATTTGAACTATCTTTTGATTGATTCTAGCATGTTTAAGTGTGTTTGGGTCAAAATGACCCATTTGGACTAACTTTTAATTGATTCTAGCATGTTTAAGTGTGTTCGGGTCAAAATGGCTCATTTTAAGCAATTCTAGTATGTTTAAGTGTGTTTGGGTCAAAATGACCATTTGAACTAACTTTTGATTGATTCTAGCATGTTTAAGTGTGTTTGGGTCAAAATAAGCCATTTGAACTAACTTTTGATTGATTCTAGCATGTTTAAGTGTGTTTGGGCCAAAATGACCCATTTGAACTATCTTTTGATTGATTCTAGCATGTTTAAGTGTGTTTGGGCCAAAATGACCCATTTGGACTAACTTTTGATTGATTCTAGCATGTTTAAGTGTGTTTGGGTCAAAATGGCCCCTTTTAAGCAACTCTAGTATGTTTAAGTGTGTTTGGGTCAAAATGACCCATTTGAACTAACTTTTGATTGATTCTAGCATGTTTAAGTGTGTTTGGGTCAAAATGACCCATTTGAACTAACTTTTGATTGATTCTAGTATGTTTAAGTGTGTTTGGGTCAAAATGACCCATTTGAATTAATATTTTTAATATGTTTAATGCAGGAACGAATTCAAGAGGAGTATGTGAGATCCTCTAGCGAGACCGGTGGAGACTCATCTGTTGTTGATGAGATTCAATGCATTGAGCGCGCCTTGGGTCAAAGGCGAGGACATATACGAGGTGTTGGTTGCGTGGTGAGACATCCCACCCCTGATTTTTCTAGCTCACAACCTCCAACACAACATTTGCAAGATGAAGTTGCAGAGCTTAGACAAGAACTTAAACAACAACAAGAACAAAATGAAGAAGCTATACAACAACAACAACAACAACAAATAGAAGAGATGCAACGACTGATCCAAGAGCAGATGGAAATGATGCGTTACTTCCAGCAGCAAGGACCACCTGGAGGCAATTAGAGTTTATATTTTTATTAGATTTTATGAAACTTTAAACTACTTTAAAGTTGTATGAACTATTTGTGTGTTAAACTTGAATGTGATTTACACTGATTATATGTTTGTTAAATTTGCATCAATCATGTGTTTGTATAATTTTTATAAAAAAAGCAGGTTCCTAAAAAAATAATAAATAACAGTCTATAGCGACGACATGTCGTCGCTGACTGTTATCAGTTTTTTTTTTAAAATATATATATTATATATAGGGACGACATGTCGTCGCTATAGATAATAAAAAAATATATATATTATCTATAGGGACGACATGTCGTCGCTATAGACAATATAGAAAAATATATATATTATCTATAGGGACGACATGTCGTCGCTATAGATAATATAAAAAATATATATTTTATCCACAGGGACGACATGTCGTCGCTATAGATATATATATATATATATATATATATATATATATATATATATATATATTTTTTTATTCGTTAATTTCAGAAACCACGACAGTTATAGGGTCGACATGTCGTTGCTATTGCTAACTTTATGCCGACGACGTCTATCCCGACGACATTTTAACTTATAACTACTAATTTTTTGGGATAAAATCTATAGCGACGACATGTCGTCGCTATAGATCAAAATAGTGTATAGCGACGACATGTCGTCCCTATAAGGTCTCATTTTTTCGTTGCTATAGACCCATTTTCTTGTAGTGTCATGCTTATGGTGCAGCATAATCATAAAGTGCTTAAATTGCTGCGAGGTAACGTTTCTTTTGCGGCTTTGGATATGTTAGTTGGTGAGATTAACAGGATAAATCATCTAATTATATCCAAAGAATCATGTGGCTGCCATCTTTTTACCAGCTGTGGTCTTTCGTGTGCTTGTAAATCTTAAAAAGATACCAATTTTCTTCGTCATCAGTCATTGGTACGTAAACCTACAAAACGATTTAATTCACGGTTATAAATTCATGATTTTTATTGTAAAACATGAAAACAGTATTACCGTATCAACTTCCCATAACGTGGGATATAGACAGTCACTCCCGTCGCCATATTCGTTACCATTAACGGACCCCGAGTATATTAAGTTAAACCACTCAAATGGGAGAATCGTCCAACGATCGCTACCCGACAACTCTTCTGTTCTACGTATTTCTTCGTATCTCCATATTGTGAGTCTATTTGTCCACGCCCGAACATGCTATAAAATAACAACTTTTTTAATTGTTAGAATTTTAAAATAAAATAAAATATACAAAAAAAAACTTTAAATCATACCTCTGTACCTAAAGACACGTTTCAGAGTAATTCACGCCAAAATTGTAACTGAATATCAGAATTACCCATGTAATACACCCTACATGTTTGGGAATCACCGTTACGTATAAAGTGAATAACATTTTGAGACCAGTTCCTCCCGTTCTGCCAATTATGGTTATCTATTGGATCAGAAATACTTTCCACAATATCTCGTGAGTTTGAAGAGGACTCATTTTGACGTCTTCTATTACCTCTATGAGAAGACATTTTAACTGTTTTGTTTCTTACTAACCATATATAACAAGTAATATATATAACGTTTTATATAAAATCTTAAATCGAATCAAGGAATAATACGTCACGTCACATAATTATAAAATTTAAAAATGCACGCAAATCGAGGAAAAGAAATTCTCAGAAGGACTACTACGGCCCGTGAGAGAACTAACGGGCCGTTATTGAACTTGTTCACGGGCCGTGGGTATTGACGCTTACGGGCCGTAATGTGTTTCACAGCCCGTGAGCGTATAAAGATGTGAAAATTAATTTTCGAAAACCATACGGCCCGTGAAAAAAGTCAAAGGATGTCCAGATATAACCTGACAGGGCGTCTGATTAGCTTATGCCTTTTTTAAATCCTACAAGATGTGTCGACCTGATTTTAATTTATACTTGTGTTTATTTTTAATTTTCTTGCTTCAAAATATCATTTCTAGTTAATTTAGTATTACATAATTTGTATTTTAGTTTTTTTTTTGACCGGCAAAGAAAATTTTTATTCATAAATAGCCAGGAGCCAGATTACATGCGATAGAAATCATACAATTTATATTTTAAAAGATACCCGATCCTCCCATGCTAAGCCCTCCTTTTTCCCTCTATGCTTAAGCCACACAAAAGCAGTGGATTTGATTTCACTAATTACAATCAACTTATTCATAGACTTGCCTTCAAAACACCTTTTATTTCTCTCCTTCCAAATGGCATGAATGACAGCGTACATTATAATTCTTATTAAAGACTTTGGTCGGTGGAGGAGGTTCAAAATCCCCAAACCCTAAACCACCACCACCACACCTCCAATTCCCCCCACACCACCCAAATCGCCGCCCCATCGCCACCAGATCCACCCAAATCTCCCACCTCTCACCACCACCACCACCACACTTCCCCACCACACTCACCATCCCCGAAAAGCTCCACATCCTCACCACCAAATTCGAATCCCTACACCCGCGGCGGTGACGGCGGTTTGTTGGGGAGAAACGTCGGCAAAGAGGTTTCGAGGCTTGTGGAATAGAGTAAGGAGTTGCAAGAGTCGGCATCGGCTTTGATTTCAAGAAACTCGCAGGAGGATGCGTCGTTCGACAACGAGCCCTAGCGCTCGATTCGAATATCAAGATGCTTCGATCGTTCATTGATTCGTCTGTTAAGAAAGGGAATTTGGATCCCAAACGTGCGGAAAAAGTAAGGGGATTGGTGATTTTGTTCACTCGGGTTCGATTGTTGTGTGGATTTAGGGCATGATTCGGGTGTTGTTGATCTGGTTTTGATTTGCATGTTTGCAGCTGTCTGAAGAGCTGAGTAGAGCAAGTTATACATTGAGTGAAGGAGATGCAGCTACATTTCTTCCCTGCAAATCACATGGTGTGTTGTTGTTGTTTGATGTTTTGCTTCTGAAATCTGGCCTTTTGCATTGCCAATTTGTAGTTGTTTTTGTTACTCCTGTTTTAGTAAGTAACTAGTAGCGTGCCCGCGCGATGCAGCGGGTGTGACACTTTTACTTGCAATTCTCGTGTCCTGTAAACATCTTATGCGACTAATATCGTTTACAAACAAATTGAAAATTTTTAGAAAAACATTCTTTGGTAGCTAGCAGAAAGCTAGCGCGGCGCGACAAATATACAATTATAAGAATTTCTTTAAAGTTGAAGTTTTCCTACCTTCAAAGGAAGGACAGAAGATAACTCAGGAACAGTACTATTAGCAATCATTGCATGTTTTTTTTGTAAGTGCAAGAAGACAGAACTATAAATTATGTATTACAACATTTGCTATAATTTAACTCTCTTCTAATATAGGTCTTAAGTTCAAATTACACCTCCTCTCATTTCTTATCATAAACTCTTGAAAGCAACCTTCTCATTGCAAGCTACGACTTACCTAATCGTGTTATTAACAAGATATCGGCGGGTCTCGTGAGATTTGTAACAACTAACATGTTCTCATGAAAACCACGATGTACAATTATAAAATGCCAATAATAAGTAAATTGACTGCATGAACTTTCGGTTGATAGTAAAGCTTTTAAGTTGGTAAAAAAATTAGGGAAGTACTTTGGCTGTTAACCAAATGTCTTAAATGCCCTTGGATCCAGTTATGTAATTTTAGATTAAAACCATACCAAATAAGATCATGTATCATACTTTCATTTAAACATAAGTCAGATGTGGTGGTTATGTCATATGTTACCAAATTGCTTTTTTCTAAATTGGTAAACTATTATTTGGGCGAAACTGGTCTGTTTGAGTTGACCCAAAACATTGTTTGTCTAAAAATTAATAGTGTTTATAAGTAGTTAGCGTATCACATATGATAAACAAAAAAAATTACTCAATAAACTAACCACAAATAAATTTATTAGGAGATTTTATGCATTAAAGAACAGAAGGATATTTGACTCACTTGACAAGTCTCAATGTTATCCAAGTTTTTAGTTTCACGTATTAGAGATTAACTGAATAAAGACGTAGATTTTGATGTGGAAAACTTTTCTTTTATTCTTTCAGCGTGTTTTAGTACCACTACATGCATAATGAGAAATGCCTCTTCCACTCTCGCATTAGAATCCAATGCAAATACCTAAATAAAAAAACATTGAGATTAGGATAATCAAGATGCCAAAAGGGAAAACAATTTTTAAGCACTTACATTATCTGCATGAATGTGATCATCCAAATTCAAACCATCAATATCCATGACCGGTAAACCATCATCAACAACCAATGTTGGAGGCAAAATCTTGAGTTGTCTAACCGGAATTACGTTGCCAACTTCACACTAATCTTCATTTAGAACTTGTTACTAATCGATCTTCCACACGCCATCAGTCAATAACTTAAACTTCAATCAACATTATACCAGCAAGAATGTTAAAATAACTCGGTCCAATTAAGTTAAAAAGTTCATTATCTATCCAGTTACTCGCGATTACATACTAAACCCATCACTAATGCATCAAGATTCAACTAAAAAACCTCAATCAACCAACAAAAATGTTAACAAACTTTGTATTTGCCAAAGGTAAACAATGATTTTCAACTCACCATTAGCACTTATGCAAAGAACAACCTGATATGCATAAGCAAACAAGATCTGGCAGAATGAAAAAACATGTTCATTTATCATGTAATGTTCATCATTCAGAATCCCACAAAAGAAAATCCCTTATCCATGTATTTCCTATGCACATACAAGTACACACATTACTTATATACAGCATATAACATCACAAGACAATCAAGAATAATTGAAGATCACCTAATCTCATAAGCGTCTGTATCGTCTTCTTCACCTGAAGTCTCATCACTCCAAGCTACAATAATCAATTAGAATGATTAAACAAGCAAATCTTAAGAAAACAATAAGTCAAAGAAATCAACTAAATTAAATAAAATTATGGTGGACTAAGGATCCGTTAATTCCATAGGTGCATGTAGAAATTAGAACAAAATGAGTACTAATTCCAATATTAAACCATAAATCTTGTATCCCCATCCCAATGATTTATGAAATTATATTGAAGAGTAGATCAACTGATCAATTGCTAAAATGTATCATTCTTCTAACACATGTGATTACCTCATCATCATCATCATCTTCTTCTTCATCGACATTATCTTCTTCATCGTCTTTCCAATGTTTGCTACCCATTTTCTTCACCGTCCATTTCATTTAATTAAATTGAGTTTATAACTGAAAACTAATGCATAAATTTCCACCTAAGAGTAGTCAAGATGCACATATATGAGAAGAATACTACCATTTGATACATAATTTAAAAAATGTACACATACTTGTCACTACCGCCGCCTAGTGCCGCCGTCAGTGTCTCTACCGAAAGCCTAGAAACAATGCTTGACCATGACATGTACCAAGTTCTTGTCGCCCATAATTACTCTTATCAGTTGTAGGGTGAAACGATTAAGCCCCCTAACCATTAAAGTCGTAAAAACCATCACCCAAATCCGCTGCCTGCCACGCCAGTGGTCACGGCTTCCATAACAAATCCCACCTCCGCTAATATGGTTGAGATCAACAGAAGATGGTGTGGTTTGTCGTGAGTGCGACTGACTGATCCTGGTGGTTTGTAGCTCGTTCGTCGGTTGTGTGGAAAGCAATAACAAAAACTATGCCATATATATTTGGTTTGGGAACAACAACCCGTGAGATAATATAGGATATTAGGTAGATTAGGTAGATTAGCTGTGTAGAATTAGTTATATACGTATTTTAATATACTTAAATATTAATATTTGAATTTTATGTTACAATGGAGTTGTTAAGGTTGTTGATTAAAAAACTCATAATTTGATACAAATAAAAGGATCATTGTGTAAATAGTTTTGAATGTCCATGCTTTTAGCATGGTTAAATTGATAACATTACCCTTACAAATAATTGATTTTAAGTTGTACATTGTGTTTAAAATACTTAAATCTCTTAAATTATGGTGGAAACCCTCGTTCATGCATTATAATATAGTACAGATATATAGGTAATTTGTTTTTTCAAGATATTTTATAATATAACAAAGATGTACCCGATATTTATTATTGCATATAACACGTATTCTGATTATTTTACGATTTTTGTGAATTTAAGTAGCAACAATTACGGGAAAAGGTATATACTTTATTTTGTAATTTTTTTGAATTTATTTGTAACTGAACATTAATATTCGGAATTTTTATATTTCTGACTTACATTTGTTATGTTTTTTAGGTTAATATTGACCATTATCAATCTCAGGTTATACAACTGAAGCTGCGAGTTATAGTGAGTAATATATATTTCTGGACTGTACTGGAAATTTTTATGTATTTGGTATGTTTTTTGAGACTTTATGTCGCTAGTAATATATAATCCGGACTGTACTGGACATTTGATGGATTTGGTATGTTTTTAGTGAGTTTATGTAGGTTTCATGTACAGGTACAACCATTTGTTTTTTAAAATACGAATTCCTTCTTTTCAGCCTATTTTAAAAACCATTGAATAATTTTTAAATTCTGAATCTGAAAGTAGATAGAAAAGGGGACGTTTAAATCTTGTAATTGGAATTGGGTTTTGTAATCAAAACAACCACACAATTAGGAAATTAATAACAACCACACAAGTAGGAAATTAATAACAAATAAAGAGATTAATGTGTAAATGTGGTAGAATATCCACGTTTATAGCTTTGATAAAAATGATAATATTAACAAATTAAGGGAGCAAAATGTAAATGGATTTGAATATCCACATTTATAGCATGGTTATAAAGATAATATTGCCCTTAAAATAATTGATTTTAAGTTGTACCTTGTGCATAAAACGTTCAAAACTCTTAATTTTGGTCGGTAACCCTCCTTCGTGCATTATAATATAGTATAGATAAGAGGGGAAATCAGGACATTGAATCTCAGCTGTGAATCTTATGTCTATTAAAGTTTTTCCTACAAAAGTCAAGAAGACATGTCTTTAGTTTTATGAATGATATTTATTCAATTCTGTGACATCCTGATATAATTTCAGGAATCATATTATTCATCGTAACTGATAGTAGGCATATAGAAATGTATCTCTTTGTTCAAAGTGTAGAGTGTGGTATTCGTTTCTGTTTGTTGATTGACTGTTGTTGGGTTACAGGACGTTTCTTGAGGATGTTTCTTGGTCCCATAAATGTTTGTGCTAACAGAAAGGATATTCAATTGAAGGTGAAAGAGGAATACTATAGTTTCAGGGTAAGAATTATTGCTTTTGCATCTTTATTATCATGTAAAAATGTTCAAATTGTGTCCCGTTAAGGATGGATTAGCACTTGCTCACATCCAGTGTTGGATCAAGATTTTTTTTACCTGTGTCACTATGTTTAGATTTTCAAATGCCAGATTGCTTCTGCTGGGTATGTTGTTTTCCCAATGTTCATGAGGTCCAACATGGTTCTGGTCGATGATGATATGATGAATCTATGTTTAGGTTTTTCATATGAGACCGAATGCTCAAAGGGCCTCACGATACTGTTCCTGTCGTTGGTTTTAATAATATATAAAATAATGCCTCAACTATTCACATTGGCCTCGGGCTGTGATGACGCTGCAAAAATGTTGTCGGTTGCTTGGGCGTGGCTAACGTTTATGGTTAGCAGCCACAATTGACAGCCAGTTCTGAGCCCGATCATAACTGCCATTGAAATGTCCCTTCTATTGTCCTCTTGCTAATTTCATGATGTGCGCAAAACTAGAGATGCTATGTTGTTGTGTGTCAACAATTCCACCAAATTTACTGTGGAAGGTTAACGAGCCAGTCGGTTAGTATTCCCCTTTTCATTACCTGACCTACGGTGGTGGTTCTCGACTATAGATGTATATATATATATATATGAATATAATACACATAGATTTAGTTTTTTTTTTTTGTTATTCTATATGTACATGTGTGGTGGTATTATTTGTTGAGGTATATATGTATGCTGCTGTGGGGTTTGTATGAGGTATATTTGTTGGAGTTGTTTTGTTGTTTGTGTGTACTGCAACGTCTTGTAGCATGTATATATGTTATTGCACAATTTGGTTGTTAGATTGCATTAGTTGATGTCATTAGTTGGTGTAGCCAAACCATTAGTTGATGTCATAATATTAGATTGCATTAGTTGATGTCAAACCATTAGTTGTCTCACATTGATTTTTTAACTCACGGATGCGCGCCGAGTAGAGTATTAGATTGCATTAGTTGATGTCATTAGTTGGTGTAGTCAAACCATTAGTTGATGTTATAATATTAGATTGCATTAGTTGATGTCATAATATTAGATTGCATTAGTTGATGTCATTAGTTGGTGTAGTCAAACCATTAGTTGATGTCATCAACTAATGCAATCTAATATAGAGACTTCAACCACATGGACTGACTGCGATGAACTCCGGACATCATATCAGGTGCAACCAGATTAATGGATGCAGCACTGGGCAACACATTACCGACCATATCAGCAAGACGGCGCCTCTTTGTCGATGATGGTTATGATTGGTAGCCTGAGACTCTGTGGTGGCATGTCGTTGCCGGTCGCTGACCACCGTGTCTTTTGTGGCGGCGGCCGACGGCCTTTGCCTTGGTAGCGTAGGCTCTACAACATCTCGATTTGGTGCTCAATTACATTATTGCTTTTCGTTTCTTTTGTCGATGATGATTGGGTCGGCCTGGTCTGAGACTTTGATTATCTCTTTGCACCTGTCGATGACGGTTATGACTACTAGCCTGAGACTCTATGGTGGCATGTCGTTGCCGGTAGCTGACTTATTACGCCTTTTGTGGCGGCGTCGGCTTTGCCTTGGTGGCGTCAGATCTACAACCGCTCGATCTGGTACTCGATTATGTTGGGGCTTTCTATTTTTTCAGTCGATGATGATTGGGGCCTCTGGTCTGAGACTTGATCATGTTACCGACATTGATTTTTTTGTATTTTTAACAGGTTATAGCTGGTTTTCTGTTGAAACCCCAGATAGGGTTGTTATGAGACCTCTAAGAATATGTTTATTCTGAGCTTTGATTTTGGTTTAGAAGTTTAAATCTGTTCTTGAGATTTGTCTTGTGAAGTATAGATTGGTGGAATCTTTGTGATGGATTCTAAATGCTAATGTTAGACCCTACGTTTTAATTTAAGTTTTTGCATCCATACATTATATTTGCTGGTTGCGGTTGATGAAACTACAACCTACCTGCAATTTGGTTACGAATGTCGGTTATTATTGTGACTGTCCAAGTGGATTAATATTGACAAATCTCAATTCATTTGGCGATGATGACTTTGGCGTAAACTGGGCTTTGGCATGGCATTCCTGTGGACGGTGAGTACACTTTTGTGTACTTACAACCTGAGTTGCAGCCGATATGCTTCGGGGTTTAACGTTGAGCCTAAACTAAATCTCGAAATGATGCCTAATAGCAATTCTATAAATCCCCGCGGCAACGCGCGGAAAAAATACCTAGTTATCACCTTAATGATCTCCTTTTGGCTTGCATTGAGGGGCCACCCACTTAGGTACTCATATTTTATTAAAATCATAAATTATCATAAAAGCATATAGCATTTTTCATTATTTTTTTTAAAACTAACTATGCATATAAATAATTTTAACTTTTACATTTATTATTATGTTATTTGGTTATTAAATATGGCTCAACCGATTCATTACATATGTACGGGTGTGATGACTAATTCACTGTTCAATTGTTTCTGAAATACTTTAAATTTGTTTATAAATACGCCGGATGGCAATTATTTAAGAAAGTATAGACCTACAAACAAACAAAACTAAAACAAATAGTCGCTTAAACTACGCTCTATAGATGTAAGGAATCCAACAATTACATTTAAGCTATGCTGTTATACTTTAGTAGGTAATATAAACACCAACGTGGGGCTAGCCCACTTGATAGAAGTTATGCCTCTTAGAGAGGAGGTCCTGGGTTTAAACCCAGACATGGTGTAACTTTATGTAATTTAGGAGTAAAAGTAAGATTTACCGTTAAAAAAAGTAGGTAATATAAGCATCACACAAGCAGCTGGTGTGATCCATTCACACTCATCAAAAAAAGTACATGCTACTGTTTAGTGCATGTGAGAGCATTCACAACCCGTTCGCTAAATTATGTGAGTGTATTCACTATATTATATGGTATGATTATAATTTATAAGTGATTATGAGTGAAAAAGAGAGAAATGTTATTGTTTACTCTGTCTGTTCAACCCTATAATTTTTTTACTATATTTTTAAGTGCCTGTAAGTGAATGAGATATAAAAAATAATGATAAATATATAAAAAATATTATTGTCACACCCTCATTTTCCACGTACGGGGTTTTACTGTCAGGCGTGTGACATAACCAGGATCTCAGATAAGCATTAGTTACACCAAACGACTCGATAATTACAAATCATATAAGTTGCTTAATTTTAAGGAAACAGACCAAATGTATTTAAGTAGTGCGGAAGCGAATACAGCGAAACATTCAACAATAGTTTTGAAACACACAAGCATGTGTCCAATTCAGTTTATGTAAAGTAAATGCAAATTAAATCTTGAAAACAGTTTGTGGTGAATACAGAATGACATGTTGTAGATGCTGTGCTCCTAATCGTGCCACATCAATGTCCTGAGAGAAAACATGCAAAAATCTCAGTACAAGACTGGTGAGTTCACAGGTTTATCAGAAAACAGTAATTTTCAGTAATGAAGTTCCCGGATTATGTAATCCGTCAAGTATGTAATTCCCGGATTCATGTAATCCGTCAAGTATAATGAAATCCCCGGATTTATTAATCCGTCATGTATGTAATTTCCCAGATTTTGTAATCCGATAAGTATAATGAAATCCCCGGATTTATTAATCCGATAAGTATAATGAAATCCCCGGATTTATTAATCCGGTCAGTATAAATGAAATCCTCGGATTTATTAATCCGTCAAGTATAATGAAATTCCCGGATTTATTAATTCGTCAAGTATAATGAAATTCCCGGATTTATTAATCCGTCAAGTATAATGAAATTCCCGAATTTATTAATCCGTCAAGTATAATGAAATTCCCGGATTTATTAATCCGTCAAGTATAATGAAATTCCCGGATTTGTAATCCGTCAAGTATAATGAAATTCCCGGATTTGTAAATAAAGCATATAATGGGTAGCTAGTCCATAATGATCACTATGTGTATGAAGGCGCGGCCGAACTGACATGTAATCAAATAAATAAACAGGCCCGGATGTGGATCACACACCACAACACTTGTAATTAGGCTAACCGTTCACCCGTTTGACGAACGTTGTGCTAGCGCGACTAGCCCGGGTGGGGTATGTCAATCCCAGTAGTACTACTAACAATTACCTCGTTAAGTCCATATTAACGGTCCGTTGGGCAAGTATACACCATAGTATCAAGTATATGCAATATTACAAAAATCCAATGTAATGTAAAGTTTATAAAAACAGCATGTTTCTCTCCCCCAAAAAAAGTATAAAGTAAAAGTGGGGCTGTAAACTCACTCGGTTCTCGTGTGATGTTGATAAGCTAGTAAATTCCTCCTAAGGAATTATAATTCACATAAGTAATTTAAATACAAATTCATAATCTGGTGTTCAATTGATCTAGGGTTTGGTTTTTCGAGGATTTATTATAAACATTAAATCATTTAATTATTGTTGTTAATTCTTTAATAATTAAAGATTTATATAAAATTTAAATAATGATTTTAACATATCATTATATTCTAAATAAATTGTAAACGTTATTTAAACATGTAAGTTTATATTTGATTTTGTAAGATTTTATAAATATTTAAATTTATAAAATCTAATTTGTATTTATATTATCGGGATTAATCCATAAATAATATAATGTCCGTTAATGATTCAATGATTTAAATTATTAAAAATCCATTTTTATAAAGATTACAATTTATTACATATGTTTTATTTATTTAAATAAATAAATAAATAAGGTTTTAAAGAAATAAATTTCCAGAAAATAATTATTTACTTTCTAAAATAAATAAAGTTTATAAAAATTATTTTTATAATTTTTAGAAATTTTTCTGTATTTTTAAAAGGCTTAAAAAAACTATTTTAAAAAAATGTCGGGGGCCGGGTTCGAACCCGTGACCGCCGGTTCCATCGCACACGCGCCAAACTAGTGAGCCAAGGGACTCACCCGCGCTTAAACCCAGTTCCAATTAGTTTTATCATTTGTTTCCAAATCACCCCCAAATCGTATGAACCCTAGTTCATAGATTGATCCAATTGAACCCCGATATGATCTTAATAAAGAAATTAAACATAGGGCTTTTGATCCCTATGTGATTTCGAGTCTATGGACACAATTAATTACCTTATTATGTTCGAATTTGAAGTGATTACTAGGATGAACAGGTCACGACCAAGATAGGTTCGAATGGATGTTCAAATGATGATCATAATCGAATTGTTTGCACAGATAGCTTCATTATGTGTTAATGATAGATATCCCTCTGTTAATTTGGGAACATAAGGTGTTTATGTGGGGTTCCGAATGAGTTGCAGGTCGCGATAGCGGTGTTGATCGAAGGTGATGTTTCAGTGTTTTTGAGATCAAATTGAGTTTACCATCAGCTTATAAACGATCAAATGATCGTGAGTGCTCATTTAATTTAATTATTTTCAAAGTTTAGTGCTCGATAGTGGAGAAGAAACCGGCCGACAGTGGAGGTGGTTCGGTTGGGTGGATTTCGCACTATGAATTCTTAATTAAAAGATGGTCCCGGTTCGAATCATCCTCGTGAAAGTGTTGGTGGCTTTTGAATGGATTGAAATGGTATATTTTGGCCGTTTGAATGTCGACGGAGAGCCGCCGGAATAGTGGCCGGAGGTGGTGATCGACGGGCGGGGGTTTGGTTTCAAACAATTTACAGAATGGTCCCTGTACTTTTAAAACTTGTTATTTCATGCTTTAATCCTTTTAAAACAAGTTTCAAAATTTACAAAACGCCCCCTGGACTTTATAAATTAAGTTTAATAATTTTATAAATTATTTTTAATATTATTATTATTATTATTATTATTGTTATTATTATTATCATTATTAATATTATTATTTTTAATAATATCATTATTATTATTATTATTGTTTTTATTATAATAAAAACATAAAAAAAAATAAATCGTAAATTCTCGTAAATATTATATAAAAAAAAATTTCGGGTTGTCACATCATCCCCTTGTTAGAGGAATTTTCGTCCCGAAAATTAAGATGTACTGGCAACATCCTTGAACAGGTTAGGATACTTGCGCATCATTTCGTCCTCTCGTTCCCAAGTGAACTCAGGACCACGCCGGGAGTTCCACCGAACTCTTACGATCGGAATCTTACTATATTTTAGTTGTTTAACTTTCCGATCCATAATTTCCAGAATATAATTTCGTGGTAAGGTGATAAGCCAACAATGATAAGAAAGGTTATCCGTCGGAATTTAAGAATCCCAAACGTCACCATATGAAACAACCTTAATGCATATCTTGTGAATATGTATTTCTCCTTTGACCAACCATTGGTCTAAGAATAATACGCTATGCGAAGATCTTGAAATGGGTCCACAATGATGGTTAAGAATATTATTAAAACAGAAAATGAATCAATCATTCAGAATAACGATTGATGTTTTAACGTCCTACCATGGTGTACGAATATTTGAAACAGATGTAGGTTAATTTCTTGACGTTATGAGATAATGGGTTTGCTATCACATAAAGGTTACTCTGAACCTTTCCTTGGTGGGTAAACTTGATGGCATTGCTGATCAAGTGGGTGAGAATTTGTCTAATCCGTAAACATCACCATTAACCTCCACTGGGACATCTCCTCTTCTTGGCCTAAATTTTGTGGCCTCCAACCTCAGAACTCCTGACTCAAATTTGGAAAAGTCGAGGATGTTACTAATAAGTTGCAGGACTAGATCATCAGAAGACAACATGACACTCAAAAGTTGTTTCTGATCTTTATCAAGTTTTGTTGTTAATAGAATTTCTGCTATGCTAACGACCCCTGATAATGGAGATCTTATCTCGTGTGACATGGTTGCTAGCATTTGTTTTGCTCTCATCGTTTCCTCTGTAATATGAACAGTTTTATTAAGTTCTGTCTCCTTGGCCTTCTGTACAGCTATTTCTTCCCTTAGTTTTGCCATCTTTTCTCTCTTTTTCACCTGATCAGTGATTTCCATGCCCATGTAATTAACACCAATTTCCTCCCCATCTTTGATGAACACGGGTTCAACATATATTAAGAATGTTTTGGCTCCAAATAACTCAGTCTCAAAAGTAATTCCTCTCTTTGCTGGTAACTCTCTCCAGAACTTCTCTTTTAAAGTCTTGTTCAAACCCAAGATAGAATTTTAATGATTTTCAAGCTTAAGGATTCAAAAGCGATTCAAGAAGTGACTCGAACAATAGGAAACATGCTTTGCAAGGTAGCAATATTTAAGTACGTTTACATACGCAGTTTCAACAAATCATAAGCACAGCAGAGAACATTTCTATGACTAGAAAGTCATGAACATAAGTTGACAATATCTTCAGCAGAGAGAGTGTTTAGGAAGGCTACTATCGCACAATCACGTTTTGATGATAGCTCAAAATGAAAGTCGATAGGTAAGGAATAAATGATTCCATATAGCTAGGTCAAATGAGGATAAAGGGAGATAAATCAATTTAAGAAGTTAAGTGCTCCAAGCTTAGAATAAAAATCAACCTAAAACGATTGGGTCTCCTTTCAGGTTCCGAGATCATGCTTTGGTTTGATAGGTCGAACCACCTTCCCCTGATGGACTATCTTGGTTTTCTTCTTTGATAACCAATTCATACGATATTAAGTCTATGTCAAGGTCATGATGTTCGTGTACTTTTGTGTAACCTCTAATTATTACCATTGGTCATTTTAACAGAGTAAATAATTTCTAAACAACTAGGGTTAATGCTAAGTCAAAGAATAATTCCAGAAGAATCCAAGCTTGTTATCAACCCTGGTATCAAATAGATGTGTAACTATTGATGATAAGGTACGTACATGTAGCAACATTTAGTCTTGTCGAATGTGGCTTGCTTCAGTCGTAAATGTATGACCGCGTGATGTATTACTTTGACTTATATGGCCTTTATTTCCATAATTTAACTGTTCTTACTTTCTAGCTATAGCCATTTCCTAATTCTGATTGTTGCTAACTTGTCCTGGGATCCTAATCGACCTAGGGCACACTTATGGTAATGGTTGGAACTCCAACCTTCTTTCTACTACTCACTAGATTTTTCCAGTGTCCTTCCTAATTCTATTTGGTCTAATGTCATAAGGTATGACATCAGCTTTATCAATTTAGGGAGTTCGTTAGTATAAAGAGCACGACCTAACCCTACTATTGCACAATTTTAGAATTACCATTCTAACTTTTGCCTTTTATTCCTTAAGTAATAGTACTCAATCACCAAGGCTTTGAACTTATCTTAAGTCATTTGTATCAATTGAACTTATCCTATTTGGACTTATCTTAACTTAGCTTGAGCTTGGGTGTTCCACCAGGTTAGCGCCTTGCCCCGTAGTGAACACGTGGCATACCTGATTCATCCAATCCATAAAGACAGCGGGTGCATTGGTCAACCCGAACGGCATGACCAAGTACTCATAGTGTTCATATCGAGTTCTAAACAATATTTTCGGTATGTCATCTTCACGAACCCTCAATTGATGATAGCCCGATCGAAGATCGATCTTTGAGGAGTACATTGATCTCTGCAACTGATCGAAGAGATCATCGATCCTGAGAAGGGGTATCGGTTCTTAACAGTCAAATTGTTCAATTCCTGATAATCTTGTCAAGTACAGAGTATTATCCATGATTTGAGTATCAAAGATATGGTTATTAATGAAGAGTTAATTGACCGGAGTTTGTACAAAGGAAACGATTGAGAAGGAATTCACTTGATCAAGAAGCGATCGAAGGAATCTATGTACAATAATCTAAAATCCGATGAAGTAGTATTATTAGAGTATGTCGCGTCTCTTGTCTACTGATGTCGTATTAGCCGGCATTTTTGTCTTTCAAAACTCAATCCATCAAGTTGTGAATAAGGGTGCGTATAGCAAATGTGACATCGATAGACGTATGGAATAAAAGTTGGGTTATCAATATAAGTCCTTAAGAGAGTTTCTTATAAAGCCCTTATTAATCCAAACAAAATACAAGTCAAAAAATAATGATAGGGTGTGATTATCGAGGGTCTTCTCAAAGTACTAATATGTGATATAATGCCCACAATGTTCTTAAATAAGTATACCATAGATAGTTTGTAGGACAGGCTATGTACTCATAACCAATAATGCACTTAAAGTATTCAATCAGTTCCTTTGTTACTGAAATGCTAAGTGTAGGAATGTCTCTTAGAAGATAAAATTAATGTCATGATTGGAAATATCATGAAGGCTCTAAGTAGGACAGGACTTAAGTAATAACAAGTGTTAGTAATGTTTTGTTACCCTTAACGAGGACTTACTAGAATTATGATCCTAGCACCCTAGGGTATAGAATAGAAAACTTGTAATACTCATGATCGTTACTTCTCCCACGTCCAGGTCCTCTTCCAGACATTCTTTAAATTACCAAATATCAAAAGCTATCAGTCGTATGAAAATAGACCTTTTGTCTTGAAATAAAAAGGAAGAGAAATTCAAGGATTTAAAGAAACAGACAAGCTAGAGAATCAGTTCGAATCCGCGGGATTAACACAAATGTCATGGTTTGAATGTCGTCCAAATTCAAGGTAAGGGTGAGCATTCCTACAAGTAGAACTGATAGATAGTTTCCACATCAGTGGCTATGTTCTATGAGGGCCGAGACTTTCTTGCTCAAGGTGTAGGAATGATGACTTATACTAACTGCAATGTTACCTCCCGACCAGATTCACCGGACTTAGCATGCACGACAAGTTACAATTACGTGTGCACCCGTAATGGTAATTTGCTTTGCATGATCACCCGGTTCCTCTTATCAGGCTAACATATCTTGTCAAGTACAGTGGTCATCAATGATAGAAGTACCAAGTATGTATGTATTATATCGGGTTGATTAATCAAAGTATACGAAGGATCAGTAAAGTTTTGGGAATCATTGACACGCCAAGGTAATTTGACCCATTTGCCTTAGAGACCTGTGTATTGACCATAGTTTATCACTCATCCCAGAAATCCCCAGGTAAGCATACCAGGTCTCGCAATGAGATATATGCGATATGCTTGCCTTAGCCCGAGGGCCTTTTGCCAGGAAATCCAGAATACATGTGTCTATGTGTCACACAAATCACGAAGAACATTTAGGCGATGTCAAATGCACACAAACTCTCCCGTGACTCACAGCAACTTGGAGCCACCATCCCGGTAGCCATATGCTCACAGGGATATGTTAAAGCAAAAATTTCCAGGCAACCAATTTAGTAGGCATAGCCTAGTAATCTATGTGTGTGTAACTAATGCAAATCCAGCTATAGTCTAAAATGCAATGCAGATGAGATGCAAAATTCATTTTAGTTCGCTATAACTAATGCTCTGATACCAATCTGTCACACCCTCATTTTCCACGTACGGGGTTTTACCGTCAGGCGTGTGACATAACCAGGATCTCAGATAAGCATTAGTTACACCAAACGACTCGATAATTACAAATCATATAAGTTTCTTAATTTTAAGGAAACAGACCAAATGTATTTAAGTAGTGCGGAAGCGAATACAGCGAAACATTCAACAATAGTTTTGAAACACACAAGCATGTGTCCAATTCAGTTTATGTAAAGTAAATGCAAATTAAATCTTGAAAACAGTTTGTGCTGAATACAGAATGACATGCTGTAGATGTTGTGCTCCTAATTGTGCCACATCAATGTCCTGAGAGAAAACATGCAAAAATCTCAGTAAAAGACTGGTGAGTTCACAGGTTTATCAGAAAACAGTAATTTTCAGTAATGAAGTTCCCGGATTATGTAATCCGTCAAGTATGTAATTCTCGGATTCATGTAATCCGTCAAGTATAATGAAATCCCCGGATTTATTAATCCGTCATGTATGTAATTTCCCGGATTTTGTAATCCGATAAGTATAATGAAATCCCCGGATTTATTAATCCGATAAGTATAATGAAATCCCCGGATTTATTAATCCGATCAGTATAAATGAAATCTCCAGATTTATTAATCCGTCAAGTATAATGAAATTCCCGGATTTATTAATCCGTCAAGTATAATGAAATTCCCGGATTTATTAATCCGTCAAGTATAACGAAATTCCCGAATTTATTAATCCGTCAAGTATAATGAAATTCCCGGATTTATTAATCCGTCAAGTATAATGAAATTCCCGGATTTGTAATCCGTCAAGTATAATGAAATTCCCGGATTTGTAAATAAAGCATATAATGGGTAGCTAGTCTATAATGATCACTATGTGTATGAAGGCGCGCCGAACTGACATGTAATCAAATAAATAAACAGGCCCGGATGTGGATCACACACCACAACACTTGTAATTAGGCTAACCGTTCACCCGTTTGACGAACGTTGTGCTAGCGCGACTAGCCCGGTGGGGTATGTCAATCCCAGTAGTACTACTAACAATTACCTCGTTAAGTCCATATTAACGGTCCGTTGGGCAAGTATACACCATAGTATCAAGTATATGCAATATTACAAAAATCCAATGTAATATAAAGTTTATAAAAACAACATGTTTCTCTCCCCCAAAAAGAGTATAAAGTAAAAGTGGGGCTGTAAACTCACCTCGGTTCTCGTGTGATGTTGATAAGCTAGTAAATTCCTCCTAAGGAATTATAATTCACATAAGTAATTTAAATACAAATTCATAATCTGGTGTTCAATTGATCTAGGGTTTGGTTTTTCGAGGATTTGTTATAAACGTTAAATCATTTAATTATTGTTGTTAATTCTTTAATAATTAAAGATTTATATAAAATTTAAATAATGATTTTAACATATCATTATATTCTAAATAAATTGTAAACGTTATTTAAACATGTAAGTTTATATTTGATTTTGTAAGATTTTAAAAATATTTAAATTTATAAAATCTAATTTGTATTTATATTATCGGGATTAATCCATAAATAATATAATGTCCGTTAATGATTCAATTATTTAAATTATTAAAAATCCATTTTTATAAAGATTACAATTTATTACATATGTTTTATTTATTTAAATAAATAAATAAATAAGGTTTTAAAGAAATAAATTTCCAGAAAATAATTATTTACTTTCTAAAATAAATAAAGTTTATAAAAATTATTTTTATAATTTTTAGAAATTTTTCTGTATTTTTAAAAGGCTTAAAAAAACTATTTTAAAAAAAATGTCGGGGGCCGGGTTCGAACCCGTGACCGCCGGTTCCATCGCACACGCTCCAAACCAGTGAGCCAAGGGACTCACCCGCGCTTAAACCCGGTTCCAATTAGTTTTATCATTTATTTACAAATCACCCCCAAATCGTATGAACCCTAGTTCATAGATTGATCCAATTGAACCCCGATATGATCTTAATAAAGAAATTAAACATAGGGCTTTTGATCCCTATGTGATTTCGAGTCTATGGACACAATTAATTACCTGATTATGTTCGAATTTGAAGTGATTACTAGGATGAACAGGTCGCGACCAAGATAGGTTCGAATGGATGTTCAAATGATGATCATAATCGAATTGTTTGCACAGATAGCTTCATTATGTGTTAATGATAGATATCCCTCTGTTAATTTGGGAACATAAGGTGTTTATGTGGGGTTCCGAATGAGTTGCAGGTCGCGATAGCGGTGTTGATCGAAGGTGATGTTTCAGTGTTTTTGAGATCAAATTGAGTTTACCATCAGCTTATAAACGATCAAATGATCGTGAGTGCTCATTTAATTTAATTATTTTCGAAGTTTAGTGCTCGATAGTGGAGAAGAAACCGGCCGACAGTGGAGGTGGTTCGGTTGGGTGGATTTCGCACTATGAATTCTTAATTAAAAGATGGTCCCGGTTCGAATCATCCTCGTGAAAGTGTTGGTGGCTTTTGAATGGATTGAAATGGTATATTTTGGCCGTTTGAATGTCGCCGGAGAGCCGCCGGAATAGTGGCCGGAGGTGGTGATCGACGGGCGGGGGGTTGGTTTCAAACAATTTACAGAATGGTCCCTGTACTTTTAAAACTTGTTATTTCATGCTTTAATCCTTTTAAAACAAGTTTCAAAATTTACAAAACGCCCCCTGGACTTTATAAATTAAGTTTAATAATTTTATAAATTATTTTTAATAATAATATTATTATTATTATTATTTTTATTATTATTATCATTATTAATATTATTATTTTTAATAATATCATTATTATTATTATTGTTTTTATTATAATAAAAACATAAAAAAAATAAATCGTAAATTCTCGTAAATATTATATAAAAAAAAGTTTTCGGGTTGTCACAATTATTTAATTAAAAAAATATAAAAAGTAACGCTTCTTAGTTTAATAAAATGGATGAGTATGAAAAATGAGTTGAATGCTCTGACCAAGTTATTTATGGAAAAGTTAATGGGCAATTAGTTTTTTTAATATGTCTTTAAAAAGAAAATGAGGATAGATCTTTTTGATGATATCCTTGGCCCATCCTTGAAATGACCAAGGCTTTATAATCATGTATGACTTAGAAAGCCAGCTAGTGCTCGATTCCTGCATACATCGGGCGGGCATCGCAACTTTTACTATGTGCTACGTAATATGCAAGGACCGTATGCTAGTAGTGACCATGTCTCTAGATCTCTCAAATTTCCTTGACATGAAGGGTGTTGATCGGATGAAAAAGAGCCCCAACACCATGAATGTGATCACGCTAGATATGATAGGACCATGTCCCTCTCACGCCTAGTGATGACGTTTAATGTCCGTGATGTAACTACGTGACACTCACGACGGTATAACACATAACTATAGCATTTAACTTAATAATTAAACAGATTCGTGGAATTCATAATAATGTGTAAACTTGTTTTGTATAAACCTGAATTCTTAATCTATATCTAATAAATAGATATTCTTAGGGTTTTCTAATTAATAAATTTCAACTTTGTATATTAAAATTAAATAATTATTAATAGTATTAATAGTGTTTATTAGTACTTGAAATAATATTAAACGTAGCGTTTGGCTTCTTATGGGAAATAGATCCAATTATTAATGTTCAATGGTAACGAGTCTACAGCCTTTGTGAATATAAATATGTAAATAACATAACTGTGATAACTTATAGATGATACGAGGCTAATAAACTTTTAATCAGGGTTACGAATAGCAATAACATTTCAATAATGTCATTATTATTATTCAAAAGAAAAAAAAAGTTGACTTTTGATTTTAAAATATAAAACAAATACGTAGATTGAACATAGGGAGGTGTGTATACAAACTTTTCTTTCATTTTAGTGGACTAGAGAAGTGCTATTTCTATGACTCCCAACTCTAGAAATCCTATTCATAAACTATAATATAGTATGGTTATAAAATAATACTAGTATAGTGGATACAAATAAAAAAATATAAGTAATATTTAAAGTATGTCTATTTTACAAACAAAAATATAATATTATGATTCTTTTTTAACAAATTAGTTCCATGATCATTAATATATATTTTAATAATTATAGAATAATCTTTAATTTCAAATTTTTAATGATTTTCCAAAAAAGAAATTCAAGTAGTAATTGGTTCCCAGATCCACTATGACAGTTATTATAAAAATAGAATAATATGTCATCTCAGTTCATCATAAGACACAACACCATAACATCCATAACATATTTGTGTGACATGAGAGCCTCATAGAATCAACCCTCGTGAGGGTGATGACATACGAAGGAGAAAGAGAAAATACGACAAGCACAATACTACATCCACTGCTGATGAGACGTTTAACAGTATCACTAACCCATTACACATAGTTTTAATAATAACTAGCAAACATACCCGCGCGATGTCGTGGGATTTGTTGTTTGTATATTAATCCAACGTAATGAGATTAATAGTGAAAGAAAGCTACTACAACTTGGCTAAACCACTGCACTAAACAGAACTAAACATAAAAATTACACAATAACAAACTAACCCGGTTGAAGATGCATGACTGTCAATGGTTGTGTGTTGTATATCTGCTCATGTTGTCTCTAAGACCACCACCTGAATTACCCTGCGCCATTCATTTTGACCCATTACCAAAACTATCCATTTTGACCCATACCAAATATCACCCGTTTTGACCCATACCAAACCCATTCATACTGACCCATAACCAATACCACCCGTTTTGACCTATAACCAATACCATCCGTTTTCACCCATACGCCATAACCAATGCCACCCATGTTGACCCATACCAAATTTCAATAGTTTAGAGCCATAACCAATATCACTGATATCACCCAAGCTGACCCGTACCAAATATTAACCATTTCAACCCCTAACCAATATTACTTATTTTAACCCACAACCAATACCACAAAGTTGACTCATAACCTATATCACTCATTTTGAGCATATCAATTCCATATTTTTGACCCATAACCAATACCACCACTTTTGACCTAAACTAAATATCAATCGTTTTGACCATAATTAATCCCACCCGTTATGACCCATAACTTATGCGCATGTTATGAGCCATAACCAATGCCACCTGTTTTCACCCATAACGAATACCACCCATGTTGACCCATATCAAATTTTAATCATTTTAAGCCATAACCAATATCACCCATTTTGGGCCATAACCAATATCACCCATTCTGGGCCATAACTAATATCACCCAAGCTGACCTATACCAAATATCAATGGTTTCAATCCATAACCAATGTCATCCATTTTGACCCACAACCAATGTCACCAAGCTGACCCATAACCTATAATTAGCAAAATCAGCATCTGTTGCGAGCTCCTCGCTGTTTCGTGGTCTTAATGTTACAGCCACTCTAACTCTCCCAGAAACTAATCCCTAAATTTCACCAATAGCCCTAAATCATAATAGCTTTTTACTCAATTACATTAACATATAGAAACATATTATAATTCTTCAGAAATATAGGCATATACTTGCACAATAAACGCATAACCACAATCAAATCATACACGTGCATACACACAGACACATACAGTACAACAGTAAATCGCAATTATAGAGATAAAGCTAATAAACGTGAGAGAGAGAAGAAGAGAGACCTCCGGGAGCATCCTGGACGTGACAAAACCCAAATACACAAACCGGGAACTAAAACGGAGAGTACAAACCTGTAAATCGGAGTAAAACCTTTTACTCGGAACCTGAGGAAAGCCTTTTACTCGGCCCCGGATCGTTGTCACCCACCTGCAATTTCTTCAATTGAATCAAAAGGGTGTATGAAACTGTTGATTAAACTTAAAATAGATAAACGGTGACATACCTTCGAGAAGTTCGCCGGAGAATCAAGAAAATCTTCAACGTGCCAACCGGGAAGCATGTCAATCAAACACTCCGATATGCTACTGGTGGTTGATTGTTGATTGCAGTTAACAGGAGTACACATTTACAACTACCTTTTAGCACGTCTCAGATGAGCGTGCGCTCAACATCATGCACCCGAATGCAGGCCTCAGATGAACAACAGTTCAACATCATCGACCACTTATAAGCAATAATCGACAATAGCAATCGTAAACAAATGAGTAGCAATTAGGGACAAATTAAGGTTTGACCTCATCCAAATCATAAAACAAACCCAAAAGATCCATCTCAGATGAATAGGTACTCATCGTCAAGTGACCCACATAAGAAAATCAACATAACCTGAAAAAAACATGGCAAGAGATCAACAACAATCTCTCTCGCCAGAGCCTCCTTCCCAAACAAAGAAACAGAATATGAATCGCGTCTGTAGAGTATCGATTTTAACATATATTGTAATTACAATCGGAAAAAACAAACTGGAAAACAATGAAAAGAACAAAATAAGGCTCAGATCTGTTAATAATGATAATCAAAACAAAGATGAACAAACCGCCATGGCTGCAAACATCACGGCTGCTTCAACGGTAGAAGCACCAATTTCCACCGCGAAACCTCCGGAAATTACCCCGCCAAGATACGGTAAGTTTCAACCTTCGTTCGATTCTGTAACACTCGTAATTTCTTTTAAAGAAATAAAAGAATAAAATAGAATGAAAAAGGAAGGAAACGGAAGTCAACTTAAAGTTAAGGGGTAAAAAGTGCCAAAAGGACAAAATCATTGAAAAGTTGGTGTAAAAGAAGGTATGGCCGCCCATAACCCCCTTCACACTTCTTTGCATTCGGTTTTTAGAGAGAGAAACAGCAGGGACTTCGATTCTTAGAGAGAGAAAGAAGAAGAAATCGGATTCAAGGTAAGAATTAGTGTTTTTAAGTTGTGTTTTGGCTAAGAAACCGAGAATGCATGTTCTTATATGTGTGTTTTTGTGTTCGGGTGCGTTCATTGGGTTTTATAGGTGTTCAACTTGTAGCAAACGGGTTTTGAAGGAGTCATACCCGAGAGACTGCAAAGGTGAGTTTCTAGACCCCCTTTTTACTCGTTTTTAAATGATTTGGGGCTGGAAATTGCATGTATGTATGTTTTTATAAAATTTGAGTTTGATACCCGTATGATATGAATGTATGTATGTTTATGTTTATGTTAAATTTATGCCTGGAAACCATGTGTGCATGCTTAGAACTAGGCATTTTGATGTGTGGTATTTGGAATATGAATTAGATACATGTCCAGGTTGCTAATACGTCCAACAGGGTGGTCGTATGACCAAATAATTTTTCTAAGTGTGTTGAAGAGTCCAATAGTGCTCATACGCCCAACAGGGTGGTCGTATGACCAGATGATTATTCTAAGTGTAGGGTGAAGAGTCCAATAGTGCTCATACGCCCAACAGGGTGGTCGTATGACCAGATGATTATTCTAAGTGTAGGGTGAAGAGTCCAATAGTGCTCATACGCCCAACAGGGTGGTCGTATAACCAGAGAAAATTTTCTAAGTGTAAGCTCAAAAGTCCAACAGGGCTAAAACGACCAACAGGGGTCATACGCCCAGCAGTGCTCATACGCCCAGAGCCTGAAATTTTTCTAAGTGTAGCTGATGAGTCCGACAGTGGTGAAACGCCTAGAACAGGGCTTATACGCCCAAAATACTTAGACTTTTAACATATTTCCCTTGGAGTTTGTGCAGTAGGGTTTCACCTGACCGTTGACTAGGACGTTATTGAATGTGAGTGATGATGCTATGTATGATTATGTATGTATGATGCTATGTATGATGATGAATGTATGATGATGAATGTATGATGATGAATGTATGATGAGTATGTATGTTCCTTGTAATTGTGTATGCTTATCTTTCCGAAACTTTACGAATAACGAGAATGAACTAATGAAGTATTATGTAACGTAAAGTGAAAGATAATGAAAGAGGAACATGATGATGAATGCATGTATTAACGAATGAACGAAAAGAAGAATGATGATGAATACATGCATTAATGAACGAACGAATTATGTCTTGCAAGCATTGAATAACGCGATTGGTCCTTCTCTGTGATTGACCATGGTCATGGTACCTCTACCGCTTACCTCTAGTACCGTGGCATACGTTTTGTTGTTCATATGTTGACTTCGGCCCGGTAGCTAATAACGATCGGGGTGTAGCATATGGTATTGGTACAATTCACCTTTCAATGTGCAAGTAAGTATGAACGGGATTCTTGTCATTCGACCACAGTAATCATAGCCAAGTGCTATGAAGTGGGTAAAGCCTGACAGAATCCATACGAGAAGTTAAAGATAATGATGTATAACGAATGATGAAGATAATAACGAATATTATCTCTGTGTACGTATGATGTATGAACGCATGCACGAAAGGATACTTTTAAATAAGTAAAAGTATGTTTTATTATAAAACTAGAACTCACTCAGCAACGCTGACTTTTATGTGTTTTCCAGTTGGCAGGTAGTGTTGCTGAGGATGGCACGAGGCGGCTACTCAGCTCTTTTGGGATGGCATTCTTTTGTTAATGTTTTTGTATTGAAATGCAAACAAACGATATTTTGTAATGGGTGTTGTATTACTTTGCAAAAGCATTTATAGTAAAATTCAAAGTTTCCGCTGCATGGTTTTTATTAAGTTATATTAAATGTATGTTTTATGGGTGATGACGACCAACTGTGAGGTGCCCGGGAACGGGGCCTTACAAGTTGGTATCAGAGACAAAGTTTAAGTGAAATGGGTAAAATTTTAAAATAAACCTAAACTTGAACTGAAAATGGGACAGAAAGGAAGAGAATGCCGTCTGAGTAGTTGCGTGCCATCAGGTATTTTTATTAAAGTTAATCATGATTTCGTGCGCATGATATGTGTTTATGTGTACTGTTAGACTTAGATACTAATGTAGTCAGGACAGGTAATGCTCGGGGTGCGAAGAGTAAAGTAAGTGGCTAATCACAACTGGCCACTGTAATTAGGGACTTACTATACTTGTCATAAACTGAGCTATTTCCTTGAATGACCGTGTTGGTGTTTAAATCTTTCAGTGTGATAGAAGATGGTCGGTGGTAGATCATCTAAAGCCCCAGTTGGTGGAGGCAGTGGCGGAAGTGGTGCGGAACCACGAGCCACAAGAGGTAGGCCTAGACGAGAGAAGAAGGTTCCCGAAGAACCTAATACTACTCCCTCGGGGGGAGTGGATGAGAGTGATAATGTGAGAGCCTCGGTGAAAGAGACGGTGATCGAGGAGGTGCACCAAGTCATGCAGACGATCTTACCGTCTGTAGTGACTGAAGTGATAAAGGCAGTACGAGAAGACGATAGACGAGGGAGGAATCGGTCCTCAGGTAGACAACAACAGGCGGAAGCAGAAACGGTACTATCTGATGATGAAGAGGAAGAGGAAGAAGAACAGTTACGGGAGACCGCCCGGGGTTGTAACTACGGGGCATTCATGAGGTGCAAACCCCCAACTTTTGATGGGTCTGGTACTGCTACTGATGCTCACCAATGGGTGATGGAAATGGAAGCTGTCCTTGATATTAGTGATTGCCAGGAGGACAAGAAGGTGAAGTTTGCTACCCACTCTTTTACAGGGTCGGCTTTATGCTGGTGGAAAAATATAGTCCAAGCCGAGGGTAGCAGGGCTATAGGGAAGATGAAGTGGGCTGAGTTGAAAAGGTTGGTGATCGAGGAATTTAGTCCTCGTCGGGAAATGGATAGAATAGAGAGAGAGTTCCTGTAGTTGGAGGCGGGGACGATGACCCACCAACAATATACCACCAAGTTTAACGAATTGGCGCTGTTGGTGCCGGAGCAGGTGACGCCGGTGTCTCGAAAGATCAACCGGTATATTCAGGGGCTGCCAGCTGAAATTCGTTGGCACTTGATTTCTGCCCGACCAAGCACTTTCAGGTCGGCAGTGGATTTGGCGGGAAGGTTATTCGATGAACGTGCTGCTTTGGTGAAGGCTGAGGGAAGCAAGAAAGGAAGTGGAGGAAGAACTGGTAGGGGAAGAGATTTGGTCGGGGTGATACTTCGACAAACAACAAGAAGACAAGGGTGGATGACCGCCGAGTGGTCGTGTCTGGAGCTGGGGTGAGGAAGTGTGGTAAGTGTGGAAAGGAGCACTCAGGGGAGTGCAAGTGGGGATACAACATCTGCTTCAAGTGTGGGAGGACTGGGCATATGGCCAAGGATTGTCGGATGGGCAAGTGCTTTAACTGTGGGGAAAGTGGTCATATGAGCAGAGATTGCAAGAAGCCGAGGGCTGAGGGCTCGGGGGAGAAGAAGACGGGAGGAGAAGCACCAAAGGCAAAGGCTAGGGCTTTCACCATGACGTAGGAAAAGGCTAGGACGGACCCCGATGTGGTGTCAGGTACGTTTCTAGTAAACCAAACTCTTGCTTCTGTGATATTTGACTCTGGTGCTAGTAGGAGTTTCATTTCTGCTACTTTCTGTGCTAAATTGCCTGTTAGTAGCAAAAGCATTAGTGAGCCTTTTTATGTAGAAACTGCTATTGGTAAGTCCACTAGAGTTACTGATGTGATAGAGGACTGTACCATAGAATTAGAAGGTCATAGGTTTGCTGCCAAGTTACATGTGATGCCTCTAGGAGGATTTGATGTAGTGTTAGGGATGGACTGGTTAGCAACCTACGAAGCGAATATCGTGTGCCGAAAGAAGATGATTAGACTGACGGCGCCCGACGGAAGTCCGGTGACAATTTATGGCGATCGAGTTACGACGATTCCAAAGGTGATCTCGATGGCGGTGGCGGGAAAGTGTATGAGGCGCGGATGTAGCGCCTACTTATATTATGTAAAGAGTGTAGAGACGCCAACACCACAGCTATGCGATGTGCCAGTGTTGTGTGACTTTCCAGACGTGTTTCCCGAAGACTTATCGGGATTGCCACCTGACCGAGAGATCGAATTCCAGATCGACCTGATACCGGGTGCCCAACCTGTCGCAAAAGCACCGTATCGCTTGGCTCCGACGGAGATGAAAGAGTTGATGGAGCAGTTGCAGGAGCTGCTGGATAAGGGGTTTATCCGACCGAGTATCTCACCTTGGGGTGCTCCGGTTCTGTTCGTAAAGAAGAAGGATGGTAGTATGAGGATGTGCATCGACTACCGCGAGCTGAATAAATTGACGGTGAAGAACAGATACCCCTTACCAAGGATCGATGACTTGTTTGATCAACTTCAGAGTGCCAGTTGGTTTTCAAGGATAGATCTTCGATCGGGTTACCATCAACTAAAGGTGAAGGAACAAGATATCCCTAAAACAGCCTTTCGTACGCGCTATGGTCACTACGAGTTTCTTGTCATGTCTTTTGGGTTGACCAATGCGCCGGCTGCTTTTATGGATTTGATGAACCGAGTGTGCCGACCAATGTTGGATAAATCAGTAATTGTATTCATCGATGATATTTTGATTTATTCAAGGAGCGAAAAAGAGCATGCCGGGCATATTCGGGAAGTGTTGGAAACGTTGAGAAGGGAGAAATTGTACGCCAAGTTCTCCAAGTGCGCCTTTTGGTTACGCGAGGTGCAATTTCTGGGTCACGTAGTGAATGCAGAAGGAATAATGGTGGACCCAGCAAAGGTTGAGGCTGTGATGCAATGAAAATCACCAAAAACGCCATCCGAGATTCGTAGCTTCTTGGGATTGGCGGGCTATTATAGAAGATTCATTCAAGACTTTTCAAAGATCGCCTCACCTTTGACAAAATTGACTCGTAAGGACGTAAAATTCGTGTGGGGTCGAGAGCAGGAGATGGCTTTTGAGGAGTTGAAGGCAAGACTAACACAAGCTCCTGTCTTGACTTTGCCTAAGGGAAGTGGAGACTTAGTGGTCTATTCGGATGCATCTTATTCTGGGCTAGGTTGTGTGTTGATGCAACGTGGAAAGGTGATAGCCTACGCATCTCGACAACTGAAAACCCACGAAGTCAACTATCCCACACACGATCTAGAACTAGCTGCGGTGGTTTTTGCGTTGAAGATTTGGCAGCACTATCTATACGGGACGAAGTGCACAATCTTCACTGACCACAAAAGCTTGAAGTACTTCTTCGAGCAGAAGGATCTAAACATGAGGCAGAGGCGGTGGTTGGAACTGATAAAAGATTATGATTGTGAGATCCATTACCACCCGGGCAAGGCCAACGTGGTGGCTGATGCCCTTAGTCGAAAAGAAAGGCCTGAGCCGATCCGGGTGAAGGCTTATCAGCTGATCATGACCCCCGATGTGATGACACAGGTTAAGGAGTTTCAAGACGAGGCTTTGAAAGAAGATCGTCTTAACTCCGAAAGGATGAGAGGCCTAGTGACGGAATTGGGTGAGAACACTTTTGGTGTTAAGACCCGATTTGAGCGAATGTGGATTCCTCGATACGGGGATCTACGTAGTAGAATTATGGATGAGGCCCATAAGACCCGATACTCCATTCACCCCGGTGCTACCAAAATGTACCACGATATGAAGAAGGATTACTGGTGGCTGGGTATGAAACGTGACGTAGTGGAGTACGTGAGTAAATGCCTAACTTGCTTACAAGTAAAGGCAGAACACCAGAAGCCTTACGGGAAGATCCAACCGTTGGATATACCCGAGTGGAAGTGGGAGCACATCACCATGGACTTCATCACGAAGTTACCACGTACCCCTAAAGGGTATGATGCTATATGGGTGATAGTTGACCGCTTGACAAAGAGTGCCCACTTTCTACCGATCCGCGAAACGTACTCATCTGAAAGATTGGCGGACCTGTTCATCAAGGAAATTGTAGCTCGTCATGGTGTACCAGTGTCTATTGTGTCTGATCGCGACACCCGGTTTACCTCCAAGTTTTGGAAAAGATTTCATGATGCAATGGGGACGAGACTACACATTAGTACAGAATATCACCCTCAGACAGACGGTCAGTCTGAGAGGACGATCCAAACCCTCGAAGACATGCTTCGGGCGTGCGTGATCGACTTTGGAGGAAGTTGGGACAACCACCTGCCGTTAGCAGAATTCTCGTACAACAACAGTTATCATGCCAGCATTGGCATGCCACCTTACGAGATGCTATACGGTAGGAGATGTAGAACGCCCGTATGTTGGGGAGACATTGGGCAGAAAGAACTGGGAGGTGTTGAAGTGATTGAAGCAACGACTGAGAAATTAGAAAAGATCGAAGCCTTCATGAAGGCGGCGAAAGATAGGCAAAAGTCGTATGCTGACCAGAGGCGAAGACCGATAGAGTTCAAGGTTGGTGACCGAGTTATGTTGAAGGTCTCACCTTGGAAAGGAATCATTAGATTCAGGAAACGAGGTAAGCTAAGCCCGAGGTACATAGGACCTTTCCGAATTATCGCACGGGTAGGAGAGGTGGCCAATCGACTTGAATTGCCAGATGAGCTAAGTGGAATTCATCCCACATTCCATGTATCTCATCTGAGAAAGTGCTTAGCTGATGAAGGCATGGTTGTACCACTGGAGGATATCGAGGTGGATGAGCGGCTAAACTACGTGGAGCAACCAGTGGCAATCACTGATCGTAAGGAGAAGAGGTTGAGGAATAAAGTGGTTCCTCTTGTGCGTGTACAGTGGAAGCACAGGAAGGGATCCGAGTCTACGTGGGAGACTGAAGAAGAAATGAGACAGCACTACCCACATCTGTTTGAGGAATAACAGGTTTCGGGGACGAAACCTATATAAAGGGGGTGGACTTGTAACACTCGTAATTTCTTTTAAAGAAATAAAAGAATAAAATAGAAAGAAAAAGGAAGGAAACGGAAGTCAACTTAAAGTTAAGGGGTAAAAAGTGCCAAAAGGACAAAATCATTGAAAAGTTCGTGTAAAAGAAGGTATGGCCGCCCATAACCCCCTTCACACTTCTTTGCATTCGGTTTTTAGAGAGAGAAACAGCAGGGACTTCGATTCTTAGAGAGAGAAAGAAGAAGAAATCGGATTCAAGGTAAGAATTAGTGTTTTTAAGTTGTGTTTTGGCTAAGAAACCGAGAATGCATGTTCTTATATGTGTGTTTTTGTGTTCGGGTGCGTTCATTGGGTTTTATAGGTGTTCAACTTGTAGCAAACGGGTTTTAAAGGAGTCATACCCGAGAGACTGCAAAGGTGAGTTTCTAGACCCCCTTTTTACTCGTTTTTAAATGATTGGGGCTGGAAATTGCATGTATGTATGTTTTATAAAATTTGGGTTTGATACCCGTATGATATGAATGTATGTATGTTTATGTTTATGTTAAATTTATGCCTGGAAACCATGTGTGCATGCTTAGAACTAGGCATTTTGATGTGTGGTATTTGGAATATGAATTAGATACATGTCCAGGTTGCTAATACGTCCAACAGGGTGGTCGTATGACCAAATAATTTTTCTAAGTGTGTTGAAGAGTCCAATAGTGCTCATACGCCCAACAGGGTGGTCGTATGACCAGATGATTATTCTAAGTGTAGGGTGAAGAGTCCAATAGTGCTCATACGCCCAACAGGGTGGTCGTATAACCAGATGATTATTCTAAGTGTAGGGTGAAGAGTCCAATAGTGCTCATACGCCCAACAGGGTGGTCGTATGACCAGAGAAAATTTTCTAAGTGTAAGCTCAAAAGTCCAACAGGGCTAAAACGACCAACAGGGGTCATACGCCCAGCAGTGCTCATACGCCCAGAGCCTGAAATTTTTCTAAGTGTAGCTGATGAGTCCGACAGTGGTGAAACGCCTAGAACAGGGCTTATACGCCCAAATACTTAGACTTTTAACATATTTCCCTTGGAGTTTGTGCAGTAGGGTTTCACCTGACTGTTGACTAGGACGTTATTGAATGTGAGTGATGATGCTATGTATGATTACGTATGTATGATGCTATGTATGATGATGAATGTATGATGATGAATGTATGATGAGTATGTATGTTCCTTGTAATTGTGTATGCTTATCTTTCCGAAACTTTACGAATAACGAGAATGAACTAATGAAGTATTATGTAACGTAAAGTGAAAGATAATGAAAGAGGAACATGATGATGAATGCATGTATTAACGAATGAACGAAAAGAAGAATGATGATGAATACATGCATTAATGAACGAACGAATTATGTCTTGCAAGCATTGAATAACGCGATTGGTCCTTCTCTGTGATTGACCATGGTCATGGTACCTATACCGCTTACCTCTAGTACCGTGGCATACGTTTTGTTGTTCATATGTTGACTTCGGCCCGGTAGCTAATAACGATTGGGGTGTAGCATATGGTATTGGTACAATTCACCTTTCAATGTGCAAGTAAGTATGAACGGGATTCTTGTCATTCGACCACAGTAATCATAGCCAAGTGCTATGAAGTGGGTAAAGCCTGACAGAATCCATACGAGAAGTTAAAGATAATGATGTATAACGAATGATGAAGATAATAACGAATATTATCTCTGTGTACGTATGATGTATGAACGCATGCACGAAAGGATACTTTTAAATAAGTAAAAGTATGTTTTATTATAAAACTAGAACTCACTCAGCAACGCTGACTTTTATGTGTTTTCCAGTTGGCAGGTAGTGTTGCTGAGGATGGCACGAGGCGGCTACTCAGCTCTTTTGGGATGGCATTCTTTTGTTAATGTTTTTGTATTGAAATGCAAACAAACGATATTTTGTAATGGGTGTTGTATTACTTTGCAAAAGCATTTATAGTAAAATTCAAAGTTTCCGCTGCATGGTTTTTATTAAGTTATATTAAATGTATGTTTTATGGGTGATGACGACCAACTGTGAGGTGCCCGGGAACGGGGCCTTACAGATTCACTCAGACAACGACAGATTCATCATCATCGCCGACCGCCACCGACACCTCCACTAAAACCTAGAAAACCCACTTGAAACACAACAAACCCCTTTTCTCTTACCGAGGCTTAGATTTATGTATTGATCATCACAGTCATAATGTACAGTTTTTTCCGGTGCTAAGGTAATCGTTAAACTGAGACCAGGTTGTGGTTGCACGCCGACCGTGGATGCCAAGGCAGGGAAACTATTACCGGTTTTCATATAAATTCAGAACTGAATCGGAAAAAATGGTCTCAGACGAAGACTCGTTCATCATCATCGACATCAATGAACAACTACCTCACAACATAATAAGATAACCAACCAAGATTACTTTCTAATACACGTATAGCAATAATTGAACTGATACTCGGTTACGGCTGCATAACGAAAATGGATGCCAAGCCAAGGCAACCGGCACCGGTTCTCATAAAAAATCACAGATAAACGATAGGCAATGGTCTCGGATGAAGACATGTCCATCATTATCGACAACAGCAAACAACAGTCTCAGATAAGCATTCGCTTAGCATCATCGACGCCAACACATCAGATATCCAAAATAGGAGATCATCTCGAAAGGACAAAGACAGCCAACGGCAACAATAAGGATGCGAAATGCCAGCACAACCAGAAAACGCACCACCGCAACCACCAACAAATCCCACCACGATGAACACCACAACCAGAAAACCCACCACCGGCACCATCTACACAGAACCAACTAACAAATGGAAGGACTTTAAAAAGGCATAAAGTCAAACAATTGTAGGAATATAAGTCAGTCATTACTATAACAAAAAATATAATGCGTAGGATGATTATCATATTCATACAGTTATAACATACTTAAGCTGTTTAAGCTGTTATCAAAGAAATGAACTTTATTATCTATCTTGCAAGCAAATAACATGACATTAGTGACATATTGCAGGGAAAAGTCATGATGTAATGAGAAACAAAGCATGTAAAACACAAATCTAAGAAAATACTATCTAGGTTTGATAATTTACAATAGTTATAAACTACACCAAAAGTTCAAACACATCAAACATCAACAACCAGCTTAACAAAATTTGACTCCTATGCCATTTATGGATAATCAAGTTCGCTTATTGAACAACAAAGTAATATATGTATGAAAATACACCAAAAACTGTTAGAATAATGTGCGATTTGAACATAACAATCTATGAACTGAGCTTAAGAAAAATAAAGCAAAATTGGGCGTATAAATCGGATCACCAGTGTTATATTAGTGGAAATGTGTTTTAATTTGTGTTGGTCATAGTTATTATAACCAATAAAAACCAATAATTACACAAAGTCAAAAGATGTATACTTGGCAATCAATTATAAGTAAATAAAACCTGTGAACCATCAACAGGTGCAAGAAAGGGGATTAGGTCTTAAGCCACTGCTCTACAAGTCATTTATAGAAAATGAGCCCAATGTATACCTCAAAGCAATGCCACCACAAAATTTCCTATTATTAAAAAATCAAACTAAAAGGATATACATAATATGCCAGTGTATATGAATGTATATTATAAAGCATTTTCACTCTTAAAGCTCATACAATTAGATAAGGTGAAGAGATTAAAGTATCCTATTAAAATACTTACTTTCAACAACCCAAATTTAGATAGGTTATTCACTGTATTACAGCAAAAAATGCAAACCACCATTAGATTAAGTTAAACAGAAGCAAAACAAAAAATAGTAAGCATGAAAGGTACCAAACTTAACACTAAAATCCGGGGAAAAAATGCCCCTATAGGCAATAGAAAACTAAAATTTTCAATAGTAAATAGTTGTAAAAAAGCAAAAACTTTTGGTATACTCTCATCAGCTGCATGGAATAATTGACTATAATCAATTCTACCTTCATATTATAGCAGCAGAAACATGTTTAAGGAAATCAAACCTGATTTGAGCATTTTGTTAATCAAGCCTGACCTATGATCGAAAACGAAGGATGCTGTGGAAGAAAGGAGTAGGTGAGGCAAGATTTAGCTGATGAATGGCATAGAAGATGTATGAATTGAAAAGAGTAAAAAATTAAAAATGTTTCTGTCAAACAACCGAGAACATTACATTACACGTATGAAGTCTGCAGAATACACCTACATTGACAGCTCACCGTACATTAAAATAAATTTGAGTCTTTTACTTGGTTAATAGAAGATCATTACTATCTACCTGAGAACATATTAATCAACCTAACAACCCAAACCTATTAAAGCTATACCGGAGAGTGATTATCCAATGTAAAGAAACCCAAGTTCCTAACTCCAACACACAAAATTACACTAACCAAAAGCAGTCCATAAAACAACTGCTAAAATCAAAGAGAAACCGAAACAGAGAAGCAGTCCAGCATAACACGTAGAAGATCAAAAAAACCCAAATCAATCCAATTTCGATATATGAGAACACAACAGCAGCTCACTCACTCTATTCCAAACAAAGCGATACGACATTCAAATACAACCCTAAAACAACCCGGTCCAACAACACACACAAAATCGAAAATCTCAGCGGATTACAACAACAATTTCAGTCAATGCTTAAAAGCGGAGAGTACAGACCTATGAATCGGAGGAAAGCCCTATAATCGGGGAAGAAGCGTACCAGACATTTGAGGACGGCGCAACGGTGGTCCGGAGCACCACCACAGCCGGAACCACCTTCTGGAGTCCACACGAGCGGCGGGCGCTTTAGGGTTCGAGGCGGCTCATCGGCGCCGGTGTCGCCCACTTCGGGGGAGTAATTGTGTTGGGAAGAAATCGGCGTGGGGGTCCGGATGTCAAGCGACGATGTCGGGTTGTGGTTGTTTGGGGTCCTGCGCGAGATCAGGAAGAGGTGTCCAGAAGCAAGGAGGAAGCAAAGCGGGAACCGAAGGAGGAAGAAGAAGTGTCCAGAAGAACCCCACCGACCAAAGGTATTAAATAGAATAGATAATATTAAAGCATGATTTGCAAGTCACAAAACTTAATCGGCCGGTTACGGCGTCAGCTTGTTTGCTCCTCGGCACATGCGATTGTATTTTGACATTTGGACTTTAAGGTGCTGTTTGTTTTTCTTCAAAAGCTCTTCCCCACCTCTTCATCTGCGCGTACGCAGACGCGGGAAGAGGTTTTGAGTGCGCAGACTGTTTGATTTTTGGTAGATGTTTCATTAAAAAACGTCTTCCTGACGTCTGCGTGGAGAAGAGGCGGACTTACCACTTCTGAGGTCTTCTAACCTCTTCTCACCTCCCCCACCTCCCCCACCGGCCGCCCCACCTCCCCTCCGGCCGCCCCACCTCCCCCTCCGGAGTGCTGGTGTGATTTTGTACGTAATGTTGGCCGGAGTTCCTCCGTTTTACGGCGAGTCTCCGGCGGATACTTTTGAGGCGGTTTTGAGGGGGAATTTACGGTTCCCGATGAAGATGTTTAGGTCGGTTTCGCCGGAGGCGAAGGATCTGTTGAAGAAGATGCTTTGTAAAGATGTGTCTAGATGATTATCTGCAGAAAGTTCTGAGTAAGTGTTATTTTTTGTTAACTGTTAGCTTTTGATTGAGTTTTTTGGGGGGTTTGTTTATATACATAGATTTCTGAGAGCGAAAGTTCAATGAATCTTCTGAAGTTGAGGAGTTCTGCACTTGTTTTTTGGGTTTTTTTAATCGAGATGATGATGATTATGATTCTTCTTCTCTTACTATTGCAGAGGCGGTGGTGGGTCGCCGGAAGTTGCAGAGGCGGCGGCGGCGGTGGGGTTGCAGATGTGATCTTCATTGCTGTTACGAATGGAATCAAATGCAGAGAGATTGTTGATGAATTTGAAGCTTACTGTGTGTATCAATGGCGTATGTATTATGAGTATGAAGATTGTATAGTATATATTATATACTCAAATATAATCTAAAGAGAATTGAAGATCCTGAAGCTTTGTTTTTTTTGTTTCTGATCTGGTTTATGATTCCATTTTAATTACAGAATATTTTAGAAGTACACAGATGTTAAAAATCAAACAGTCTTTTTCTTGCAGACTGCAGACGTTTGGTCCACCTCTTCTGCTGCAGATGTCTGCAGATGTGGTCCGCAGACTGCAGACGTTTTCCTGCAGAAAAAACAAACAGCACCTAAACCTCCCTTGAAGTCTGAACTAATCTCTCACGTGACGTCAACTGGGGTTTCGAGTAATTTATTATATACAGTCCTATTTTCTACTTAATAACCCTTCAAAGATGAAAATTAGAAGAATGTTTATTGATAAAATAAATATATTATATTATTTCTCCCAACAAAATTATATTTTCTTCAATAAGTTATGTAGAGATCGTTTTTACTTTTAGGTATACAAGGTTAGAAAAAAAAGAGTCAGTTATAACGTATAGTTTACAATTATATAATATATTTGATTTGGTTTTGATAAATTAATCATGTTTCAAAAGGGAATAATTTAAAACCTATAGTTTACAATTTTAACATTTCATATTATGAAGATAAGATATAATGTAATTAGTGTTTGTTTCAACAAAATTAACTTAATTTCATTTTAATGTAAAAGTAGCCAATACCAACAAATGTAGTTACATATATATGGTAGAGTTAGTGTAGAATGGAGGAAAAGAATAAAAAAAGACGAGAATTATTATTAATTATTAGATCTTAGATTCAAATGTTAAAAATTTTACTGACATAATGATAAATAATTGAAACTTTAAATAATAAACCAATAATATTTTAGTATTAGCCACACTTTCAAGTTTCATCTTTTTTTAAATGCTCATAACTTTTATAACAACACTATTTTTTTAGATAATCATAAAAACAAACATTTTATCTTTAAAACACGCATAATATTTATATATGAAAAATGTTTATTTTCCCATGTTATTTTAGCTTATTGTGTAATATTCATCAAATTATTATGTCTGATGCTGATCATTGTTTTTTTTTTCACTAAAATAATAATTTTAAAATAACACATGTTAAAAATGTATTTTTTTACGCTTTCCGGTTTATTGTATAATCCCAATCAGGTGATTTAGTAATCCTCGTCAAGAAACTAATTGTATCTAATGTTGATCATCTAGTTCTAGTTTTGATTATTGTGTTATCCATTATATCTAACGTTGATCATCGTGTCTAATATTAACCATTGTGTTTTGCATTTTGTTTTTTTTAATAATAATTTTCAGATAACATAATGATGAAACATGTAAACTTTTTATGCTTCTGGTTAATTGTGTAATCCTCATCAGGTAATTATGTAATCCTCGTCGATTAAGAAGATTACACAATAACTTGATGAAATCACATGATGAGCTAATAAACATGAATTTTCTTTTCTTTTTTATATCAACATTATACTCATTTTAAAGATGAAAAATAGCTCGTTTTTATTATGTAATGTTTTTAAAAAATGATATCTTACGTAAAAGTTATAGGCATTAAAAAAAGGCGAAACTTGAGACTAAAAACATTACCAATTTTACTCTCGACTTAATTTTGATAAAAAAAAACTTGTATGCATTTTAATATTTTACACTTTTTAGTTTTTAGAAACTTTATATTAGAATCTTTCCCTATATAATATACATGCAAATTGTTTTTGCAAATTTATACATCTATAGACTCTAATAAAACAAGGTTTTTGGAGTCACATATCATTCTCTTAAACCACTAATTTGACACGTAACACACTCTTACACCATCTTTATTTTTAGTTTTTTAATATATTAAATACTTACCATACTAGATATTTAATTTAAATATATTACCATACTTACTTACTGATTTAAATTACAATTTATGGCTTCCATTTAACCTTTTATATTATGTCATAAAATTCCATTTAATAATATATTAATTCAACTTCTACGGTATTATTCCTTAAATTATATTTAACCTTTTATATCATGTGTTAAAAATCTATAAATTTTCCTCTTTATTGCTTTTTTAAAATAAACTCCTTTAATTTAGTGGATTTTTATTTTATGAAATTTTTTATTCACCAATTTTGATTTGTTACTGTATAATTAATTGATCCAATTATAATATATTTATCAAATTATCAAAGTATCAAATATTTAAGGACTATATAGTATCTAACATTAGTCTGATAAGTTATCTATCACACATTAAATTACTTTTGAACTTATTTTTGTCAATTTACAACCACTACTATCTCTATATTTCTCTGGAAATTACAATGCTTTCTAATTAAAACTCCTTTAATTTAGTAGATTTTTATTTCATTAAATTTTTGACTCACCAAAATCGGTTTTCAAATGTAAAAATTAATTAATCTAATTATAATATATTTATCAAATTATTAAAGTATCATATCTTTAAGGACTATATAGTATGTAATATTACTCGAATACATTATAATTAATCCAATTATAATATATTTATCAATTATCAGATTCAATTAATTCAAATTGTTTCCTTTTGTTTTTATCAATAAGTGTATAATTACATATCATATGGGATGCACATTTCATAATTGTGTATTTCACAAAGACTATAAATTAATACTATATTCTTTGTAAATTTTACATTCGACTTACATTCCCAACTATCAAACAAGGTATGATGTTTTTAAATTTTATCAAATACAAAACTATGTTCATTTCATAATTATTAACTTTATAATTATTTCTCACTTTTTCAAAATTTTGCAGTATAATGACATCCGGGAGAATCACATTGTTTGACGACCTAAGTGCTTTACAGGAAGAGTATATCATAAAGGTTCACATTATCAGGATTTGAACTAGACAACTATTCAAGGATCCAATAAAAGTTTACTATTTTGAAATGATAATAATCGATGAAAATCTATTCCCACAATCTCACTCTTTCTACTTTTAATTTTTCGTATAAAAACGATTCACCATTTATATGTTTAAAAATTTCTTTTCACTTCATCTTATTCATGGGGTTCAAGATTGGAGGCTATTGCTGCTGTTATAGATCCAAACACTGATCCTGGCCAACAAAACGGTAAAGAAGAAATAAAAGAATACTATGATTGTTGTAACATCTCGAATTTTTATTGAAAAAAATATTAATTTTGTAAAGATTAAATTCAATATGTTGATGAAAAATCATAATAATAATAATATTAATAAAATAATGTTAATAATAATAATAATAAACAATATTCAAAATCTTCTAATAATATAAGTTTGATTATGTTAAAACTTGGAATTTAATAGTTTCTATATGAAATAATAACCCTCTAAAACTTCAGGGGTTAAATTTGTAACATATTTAAACTGAATCAAACTTTAGATTTTACAATGCAAACAACTCAAAACCACAGGGACCATTTCTGTAATTCCACAAAACACCCAACCCCACCCCCATTTCCCTTCGCTGTGTTCACCGATTCCCTCCACCATTGTCGGAAACTTTACACCTCAAAATCGCACGAAAACTCAAAGATAATCAAAATTAAACGCGCACTATCAAACTTTTGAACATTTATAATCTTCCACTATGTTTAGATCGATCTAAAACACACCCGAACAACCCCGTCGAAACACCACACGGTCGCGACCTGCAACATTGGAGAAATCAACCTTCCGAGCATCCTTAATCAAAAATGATAGGGGGCTTTGAATCAGAAACCTCATTCGAAGCTTCCTGTAAAGCGAATTCAAGTATTATCAACGTTTGCAACCCGAATCAACCCTTCTCGCGCCGCGTCTGTTCGTCGATCTATCCGTCCTCGATCCATCACCAAATTGGGTAATTAAAACCACTAACATGTTCGGTTTCATTCGAGGATTAAAAGCCCTAAGTTTATTCTTATTAACATTAACGCATTGATGTTCAATTTGGGGGAAATCGTTCTAGGGTTCTTGGGGAATTTGGGGGTTTTGGGTGTGGATTGGTTAAAAGGATTTGGAACCATTACTAAACCGCGGCTGTTAGCCTTGGTCTACTGGTTCTCGAGCGCTTTGTTAAGTTGGAGGTCCCGGGTTCGACCTTGGGCACCCCCATAGGTTTTTTAAAGGTGTTTTTTTAGCCTTAAATCAATCTAAGAAATTTTTATTAAATATAAAAAAATTTATAACTTTGAATATTTTTTTTGACACCAAATAATTTCAGTAATATTTCTAAAATTTAAATAATTTATTTTAAAGGTTACTCATGGATTATTTTATAAATAATTAACAAAATATTAGTGACCCGAACTTTCCTTTAATCTTTAACGTTCAAATCACGATATTTTAAATAGAGATTTATTTCAAAACATTATAAATTCTTTTATAATTTAAATGATAAAATATATTATGGTTCAAATTTAGATTATTTAAAACCTTATAAAATCATATGTTTAATGACTAATTATTCATCTAATCATCTTATATCATCATTAGTTAATAAAGTTATTCGTTAACTTTTATTTAACTTCTTGAAAATTTATAAAACAATATTCTCTTTATTTTGATTTTTAAGGTTTTGTATTATAAAATTTTTATGATAAAATGTTCTAAAAGCTCAAAACTTTATAAAATGAGTTAAATAAATTTTAAACTCATTTAATAAGTATTCGATTAACCACCCTTATCAAGTTTTAAATTAATTATTTCTTTTTACCCGTTATGTTAATTCAATAAATTCAATTATTGAATCATTCACTATAATTATTGGTTCATACCATCAATGTTAAACCATAATATAAATGACTCATTATCTTATTTAATTATTTAAACCTCCAAATTTCCAAACGAAACCCTAATTACTGTTAGAACGTTAAATCATATTATTAATCTTGATCTTTATCTTGTAAATTATATATGTTAGGTGCCTTGTAATGGATACTTTGGATTATCTTTTGATCTTTTATATCATCTTTAATGCCTATATCAATGTGAGTATTTCTATACCCCTTTTTCATATTTTCACACTTTGGGGTGAAACATGTTACTTATTAACCATTGCACTTGTAAACGTTTGATTCTTGTAAACTTATGGGAATTTACTTGTGTGTTGTGATTAGTTGAATCCTGTAGCTACCATGTAATGTCGAATACATGTACAATCATTAACTATTGCTAGCCTGGCGACGTCATAGATCTATGGGCCTGACAAGTCTGCTTGGTTGATCCAAGTACACTTAGCTAATCGTATATACTTATAACTTGGTTGGTCCAAGTACACGTTTGAGACTTGTAAAACTTTGTCAAGGTTTGATTGTGCATTCTGTCTTACATCCCCAGTTACCTTGTTCTCTAATTTACAACATGAATTGCCATATTTGATATACTTATATATTCAAACTCTAGAATGCTCACCAACATCTTTATATTGACCTTTTATTTTTAACATGTTTCTGGTTACTCTTTGAAGCTTATCACACTTAGGATTGGACTTAGAGAAATAAACGAATGATCTGGATACTTTTATACTTGTATTTTGGATGTTTGAACATTTATTTGTATTGCTACAATTGAATCTTGATTAATATATTTGGAATTAATAATAGCGTTATGTGGCTGTGAACAATCGTATTCCTCACACCTCGACGTTTCCGCCGTCAAGGTTGGGGTGTGACAATTGTAGATATATTTCAGCTTGTGAGGCTTCATGAAAAATTTTCAGTTTTGATGTACATTACCGTTATTCATCGGTTATCAGGTTGCCTTTCCAATTGGCAAACCAACAAAAATCATTTATGGTGTTGATGATAATATAAACAACGTACTAAGTAAACTGTATGTTGCCTCTATAATGATTTTATCTTGGATGTTTTATTTATATTTTTTAATTATAATAATTATATTTATTTCATAACACATTTTTACCATTTCTTAAATTTATTGAATGTGAAACTAATTACTCATAATTTCTATGTATAAATTTTAGCTTTGTCTCTAACAAACAATAAAAAAAATTAACGTTGTATGAGATTGAAAAGTATTTATTACGGAATAGTTCGACACTTAAGTCATTTACAAGTATGCCTTACCCGGACAATGATTGTTTGTCTTTTTCAAATAATCGTTTAATTAGCAAGGAGTTATTGTATGATGTAGCAAAGGAGATGTCTGAATTTGAAAATCTTTGGAATTCTTTAACGGATGAACAACACTTAGTTTTTAGTGAAATTATGACTGCTGTTAAGTTAATAAAGAAGTTTTTTTCATTTATGGACATGGCAAAACTGGTAAAACCTTTCTATGGAAGACATTGACCGCAATAATAAGGTCTAAAGGTGAGATTGTATTAAATATAGCATTTAGTGGAATAAGATATTTGTTGCTTACCAGAGGTCGTACTCCACACTCACGTTCTATATTCCATTAAATGTAAACAAAGATTCTGTTTGTTACATAAAACCGAACAGTGAAGTTGCTCATTTATTGAAGCAAACAAAATTGATTATTTGGGATGAAACACCCATGAGTCATAAGCACACATTTGAAGCACTGGATAGGACAATGAATGATGTATTAACTATAAATATTTCCGTACCTCTAGATATATCATTTGGTGGTAAAGTATTGTTTTTTGTGGTGATTTTCAACAAATTTTACATGTGGTTCCAAATGGTAGTCGTCAAGAAATTGTTAATACATCATTAAGCTCATCATATATTTTGAATAAATGCAATAACAAAAAAATATGCGACTAAAAGCTAAGGGACAAGGTGTTGACACTAACGGAACTGGACAATTTGCTATATGGCTTCTTGATACAGGAGAGGGTAATGTTGGTAGTTATAACGATGGTGATGCAACTATTACTATACCTCATGAACTCCTCATCAATGAATCCATCGATCTTTTAGCAAGTATGATTCAATTTGTTTACCCATTCATGTTAGAGAACTACAAAGATAAAGAGTACTTTCGTGAGAGAGTAATTTTTACACCAGTAAATGAGGTTGTTCATGAAATTAACGATCATATGCTTTCACTTTTCCCTGATGATGAGATAAAGTATTTACTTCGGATAACATACGTCAAATGGAACATTTTAATATCCCGGGTTACAAGAAAATTTGCACTCTCCTTATTTTCTAAATGGCCTTAAAATATCCGGATTGTCAAATCACAAGTTAGTATTGAAAGTTGGAGTTCACGTTATGCTTCTATGTAGCATCGACCAACAAAATGGTCTTTGCAATGGTACTCTCACCTACAAATTTCTATTTGGGAAACTGATTATTAAAGTTGAGATAATATATGGAAGTAATATTGGATGCCAAACATTTATTGCAAGAATTAATCTCGTGCCATCCAATAAATAATCTCTTTCAAATTCAAAAGAAGACAGTTTCCACTAACTATTTATTTTGCAATGACGATTAACAAGAGTCAGGGATAATTGTTAAAAGTTGGGTTATATTTAAAAGAACCAGTTTTCACTCATGGACAGTTATATGTGACTTTGTCAAATGTGAAGATTAGGACGGTGTAAAATTACTCATTTTAGATCAAATTGACAACATTACTAGCGAGACACAAAACGTTGTATACAAACAGGTGTTTAGACATCCATTAGAAAGTTTTGAGAGTATGAATGTTATTTTAATTCTATTTTCATACTTTGAATTTTTTATAATATTTATTTTGCCATTAATGTTTAATGAAAGTTTGATTGTTTAAATCACCCGTGTATCACATGGTCTCTAACCAAGTTGTAATTATATATGTCTCTAAACTAATTTTCTCATAATTCAACATTTATTTAATACTATTAATAATAAATTTGTATGTTTTTTTGTAATTGAATCATTCAAATAATTAATTCACGCTAAATTGTTTTTACTAAATCGCCATCTTGCAAAAAATTAGGAGCAACTGATTCAATTTTTTTTTAAAATATTTTAAAAACATAAATTGAATCAAAAGCTCTTCACATTCTGAAACTTCTTCTTCTTCCACCTCCCTTTCTCTCTCTCTCTCTCTCTCTCACACACACACACATACATACACAGAGTTCACTGAGTGTAAATCACTGTCATCTTCATCTGGGTGTTGTTACATTCTTCACTTTCATGGCGGATTCAACTAAATACATACCCATCAATGACAGAACTCTTGTTTCAGACTTGAAGTTAAAGAACATCTTCTCTTTTCGAACCAAAACAACAAGAGCTTTTGTTTATATCTTCGTCGCTATTTTCGTCGCTGTTTCCTTTTTATTAGCGTTTAATCCCTCATCAGATCCTTCTTCTCCATGGTTTACGAACATCTTCGCTGATACAAGCATCACTGCAAGTACTGAAGCCAATGGAACAACAAGTTCTTCATCATCATCATCATCATCATCATCATCATCATCTTCTTCTTCTTCTTCTGATGATGGATCTCAATTCTCTTCGATTTATTCTTACTTTTTCCCTCCGAATTCGTCGGAATCAAATCAAAATTCTACTGTTTCTGGATCTCATGCCTTGAATCTTGATAACTCAAATGTGATTAAAGATGCCCCAGTTGATCAAAATCGAACTCAAAGTAGTGGGTCGAACCAGACCGCAATTGGGTCTCCACCATCTCTAATTCGTTCGAACCAGACTTCAATTGGGTCTGCACCTTCGCAAATTGGTTCGAACCAGACTGTAATTGGGTCTCCACCGTCTCAAATTGGTTCGAACCGGACTGCAATTGGGTCTCCACCATCTCAAATTAGTTCGAACCAGACTGCAATTGGGTCTTCATCATCTCAAATTAGTTCGAACCAGACGAATGATATGGTGCCCAATTTAGCAACAGAATCAGTGAAATCAGTACCAAATAATGCTACTGAAAACAAGGTGAAATCGAGTCAAAAACCACAGGAATCAGTGCCGACATCTTTGGTAAATGTTACCGAAAGTGGGCCCAGTCAAAGAACTGAAGAAAAAAGCAGAGAGAATAATTCATCATTTTTACCAAAGAAACAGGGGAATAGTGAAAAGAAACAGGGGATTGAATATTTGGTGAAGAATTTAATCAACTGTGATTTGTTTGATGGAGATTGGGTGAGAGATGATTCATACCCACTGTATAAACCGGGTTCTTGTTCATTGATCGATGAACAATTCAATTGTTTCTCCAACGGTAGGCCTGATTTAGGGTTTCAAAACTACAAATGGAAGCCTAAAGGTTGCAGTTTACCAAGGTATGTGAAGTTTCATACTCAAATCTTTAGTTTTTATAAGTTTTTTGTTTATGGTTTTTTTTATTGCATCTAATGTTCATGGACTTGATAGGTTGTTAACTTGACCACTAAAAAGTCAAAAGATTGTTTGCTTTTACAGAAACTTCTTGATCTTGATGGCCAGTTTCTTGATCTAGATATGGGTTAAAACTCAAATTCTTGAAAATGTGTTCAATCCGATATCAAATAAGTCGCGATTATTTGAGCCAATTCTTGATTTAGTTGTTAGATTGCTGTAAATAGTTGATTGATTACGAACTTGTTTATGCATATATAGGTTGGATGGAGGCAGAATGCTGCAGTTATTGAGAGGAAAGCGATTGGTTTTTGTTGGTGATTCACTGAATAGAAACATGTGGGAATCGTTGATCTGCATCTTAAGAAACTCCATTAAAGATAAAACAAAGGTTTATGAAGCCTCAGGAAGGCATCATTTCAGATCAGAAGCTTCTTATGCTTTTGTTTTCAAGGTATATCAAGTCTCTCTTTCGTGATAATCGTTTAATAATCTTGATTACTTGAAGCGCGCCTATTGATTAGATCACGTAAAACTTAATAAAGTTTAAACTTTTTGTAGGACTATAACTGCACAGTGGAGTTCTTTGTGGCACCATTCTTGGTTCAAGAATGGGAAACCAAAGACAAAAATGGAACAAAAAAGGAGACCCTTCGGCTCGATTTGATCAGCAGCTCAGCTGGTCAGTACAAAACCGCAGACATTGTTGTCTTCAACACCGGGCATTGGTGGACTCACGACAAGACCGCTAAAGGGTAATCTTGATACATTTCTATGAAAAGAAGCCAAAAGTTTTCATATTGTTTTAGCAAATGACTCAAAAATTGTTATGACATTTACAGGCAGGATTATTATCAAGAAGGCGGCCATGTTTACCACGAGCTTAACGTTTTAGAGGCATTCCGTAAGGCGATGACAACATGGGGAATGTGGGTTGATGCTAACATGAACCCTACAAGAACTTCAGTTTTTTTCAGAGGTTATTCAGCTTCCCATTTCAGGTAAAGACAATAATTCCTTCTGATCTTGTAAAAGTACTATGAATCTAGTGGCTTTTCTGTCAATAACTGTAAATTCAGGTGATCTCATTATCAACTTCTAGACATGAATTCACAGTTATATAGACTGTAAAGTCACTAGTTTTACAAGACAAAGAAATCTTGTTTTACAAACCTTGAAAAATGTTTTCTGTTAAAACATAACTTCTCTTATCTTAACAATCATCACTATAGATTATTATTATACTTTTTAACTTTGGTTTTTGGATTAATCAAAACTTACAACAACAAAAGCCATAAATTCATTCTTGTTACACCAACATACCATCTACACAAGGCATTTTTCGATATCTACAGAGCGAATATTCAAGTTTTCATTGTTTTATCTTTGGACAGCGGAGGACAGTGGAACTCTGGCGGAGCATGTGACCATGAAACCGAGCCCATCAACAACACGACTTACCTGACTCCTTATCCCGACAAGATGGTAGTTTTGGAGAAAGTTTTTAAAGGAATGAAAACCGCGGTTTCATATCTTAACATCACAAGACTAACTGATTTCCGCAAAGACGGCCACCCTTCGATCTATCGAAAACAGCATTACACTGCTGAGGAGATAAAATCACCACTGCATTATCAAGATTGTAGCCATTGGTGTTTACCAGGTGTTCCTGATGCTTGGAATGAAATCCTTTATGCTGAACTTTTGGTCAAACAATACCAAAGTCAACAGAAGATGTGAATTACAAGTACTTTTTATGTTCTTTTAAAAGATAGGAATATAGAATAAAAATAAGAATATAATCATTTCCTTAGTTTATAAATTCGGAGATCATTGTTTATATGTGTAAAGAGAAGATCAAAAGAAAGCTTTGTTGAATATAAATTGAATAGGTGGTTTTGTTTTTCGGAACAATTTTTTTTTTTTTTTAAACTACTTAATCTTACATTTATTTATTTATGATAATGATAATAAGATATGATATTATTTATCTTTGTGACGGCAGATTACAAATAATAGGTCTATTATTATATATTTTTGAAATCAATAATATGAAAAATTACATTTAAATAAATTGAAATTAGGCTTTTTAAATGAAGAGTAGTATTCCACGTATTCCTATTATCACATGGGGTGTTCAATCGTGTTCTTTACTAAATCTGTTTTGATTAGACTATTAAAATTTGGTTTACAAGTAATTATAAGGTTATAAAATGTGTAAGAAATCTATAAACGTACTCTTTGAATAAAATTATATATATATCGAATAACATGTAGCCCAATGATATCAAAACTTTAGGAAGACGTAGATTGGAATAACATCTATTTCAATGTTATTCGAATAACATTGGAATAACATCTATTTCAAGTGACTGAGAACTAAACTTTTATTTTTAACAAATGGCGTAGATTTAGGAAGACGGTTGTGGGTGTGTAAATTAGTCGTAAAAATAAACAAAAATCAAACCAAATTATATTCTTTAAAAATCGTATTATTTAGGTTACAAAAAGCCAAAAATGTAACGTATAGCTGTATCCCATGTCGACGTACGGTTTCTTCTAGAGCCTCTAATTGGACATACCCCACATCATGAAGGTTATTAGCTTAAAATTGTACCATTTTGATTTGTTTTTTGAACCATTTTTTGGCTTTCATACTATAAAAAAACTAAATTACAAAGATGCATTAAATTTGTGACTTCATTTTCAACTTTAAAAACCAACCAAGATGTAAGTTTCAACAACCAATTCACAAAGTTGTGTAGTTTTTCGTTGACGTATACATCAGCAAACACAAACTTTTCAACTCTAACCCTAAAACTCTTTGACGAAAAATTGTGTTCAAATTTCAAACTATATGAAAGCTCTTTTATTAATTAAATATCTTTATATATAAAGCGTTGAATACGGATGCAATTTTAAGTGAGAATTGCAATAATAATATATAAACTTGTGTGTATTATTTTTACTATGATGCATACAACAAACAGATGTCAGCATTTTTATCCCACTATATTAATAAGTGCTAAACACTATTGTCTTTATGGATACATCCATTTAAAAACTAATTCAATGTAAAAATCAGGAGACTTGCACAAGCACATGTAAAAAGCACATGTACATAGTGTTTTAATGAAAAGTGTTAAACAGAAAGAGAAATATTTTATTTCTCACTCTTCCCTCTTCCTTTAATTCTATTTTGTATCTCTAGTTCCTTTTGTAAATAAAAGTATAATATTGTGAAAATATGCCATACACTACGAGAAATGCAAGCAATAGTGGCGACACTATTAGCGGCATATGTGCATATAGTATATATAGTATATATGAATATATGCATATGAATATAACTATGTGCATATGAAATTCTATCAATATCATATTTTAAAAAAAACACATATACGTATGCATTTTAGTCCAGTTTACAATAAACAGCACACGAGTTAAATATATTCATTAATTCTCAAAATTATCAGTTTTGAAGTATATATATGTTTGTGTTTCTTTATCACATCAAACAAAGGTTAGCCTTTTCATTACACCTATACAATTTCTTTTGTTTGTAAAAAAACATATTCCATCTTTTATAGAGTTAAAAAATATTTTCTAACTAATGAAATTCAATAGCATAGTAACAAGTCTATTAAAAGTAACATGAAAGAAATTTAATTAGCTAGTAAATAATTAATGCATAGCCAGGTGAATTAATATTGGAGTAAGAAGCAAGGTTAGCTTATAAATTATAGTATGTCGGTGATCCGATGAATAATAATAAGAGTGGGGTCTCCTTTAGCGACAAGAAGCATCACCGACGAAAACCGTCACCACAACTTTCTGAACCCACAACTAAGCCAACCCCTCACCACGTGCTCCCCACATACTTAATGCATTATTTTATTTCCAAATTATTAGATCTCTTATATCAATTTCATCTTTAATACAAGACCATTAATAAATATATGGAGTATGAAATATTAGAATAAAAACAACAATTTTAGTCTTATACGTAAGTTGATGCGTAGATTCATTTATGCGTAAGAACTAATTATGTACGAATTTATACACGTAATAGAAATTTATGGAATCAACCAATTGAAGTTGTGTTACCTATACGCATAATTCAGTTTTATGTGTTTAGTAGTGGTAAGAAAGGTTTCGACACAAAGAAATTCATGGGTTTGATTGCGTTTTTAGCATTGTTGTTGAGACCGGATCGGACCGGCCGGTCCGACCGGTTCGACCGCGAATCGGTGGCTGGTCCGGTCCGGTCGAGGGTGATTCGTTTTTGATCAATTGAACCGGCCGGTCCGAACCGAACCGGCGGTTGGACCGGCGAACCGGCCCGGTTCCGACCGGTTTTCTGATTTTTTTTTTTTTTTTTTGATTTTAGTGGGTAAAAACGGGGTGTTAAACCATAAATTAGTACGTAGGATATACAAATATAGTTAAGTTTTATATATAACTATAAAATATATGTATAAATCATATATAAATTACTTATATTTAATTACATATATAAATATAATTAAAATATAGTTAAATCCGGTCCATCCGGTCCGACCGGTCCGACCACCAAACCAGTAAGGCGTCCGGTTCGACGTCCGATCCGGTTCTGAAACATTGGTTTTTAGTGTTAGAAAGATGTTAAAAACTTCAAATACGTGTTTAAACATGTTTATAAGCTAACTTTTGTTTGAATTATCGGATTTGAAGTTGAATTGAGTTTTAAGTGTTTAGGGTCAATTACTAATCTTAGAAGTTTGTAGGATAGCCATAATAGGCTTATGGTGGTCCATCATATGCTTACGGTGAAAAAACTCACTCTTTTATGAAATCATTTAAAATCGACTATACTTTCGTTTCAGTCTTTTAGACATGCCACTAGAAGTTTAAAAGAATGATTCCAGTCTAATCATGATAGAGCTTCATGATCTCTTATAGACTCTAAATTTATCGAATTCGATTTTGGAGCGGGTAGTGTTAAAGGTTCTTTTATTGGTTTTTTTTTAATAGCCTCTAACCTATTTCACACATAATATACTTCATATCTCAAGTGAAATTTCAACCCAACATCTCTTTAATGAGAAACATACACCTTTGCTACTAGGCTATGCTAGCGAATTGACGAAAAAGTTGAATTACCAATTGCTGTAAAGACGTTTAGTGGTTTATGTGAAAGGTGGCTCATACCTAATGTTTATTTGGTGCATCAAATTTATGTGAAAGAATTGGAATCTATCATGGAATCAGATTTGAAATATAAAGTATTAGTTAGCAAAGGTGCACAACCAACCCAGTTTCCCGACCTGACCTGGATTCAACCCGTAGAGTACAAACCGGTTTGTCCCCTCCACACTCTAACCCGGGTTTTCCCCAACCCGACCCGCTTTAAACTTGATTTTTTAACCATTTTGTCCTCTTAAAACCCTGTCAAACCCGATTTGAAACTTTTGACCACAATCTGACCCGGGCTGTACCCGAACCGGTTTTAAGTTTCAATCCGGTTTGTGCACCTCTATCGGTTAGCACTAGCCGCTAAGTTTACTTTTTATATACAAAATTAGAAAGAGCCCATCAGCTATCAGTATGCCACGTTGCATTATGGGTAAACTTCGGCCCACTTACTCGAGGCCCATTGGACTTTTCCTTTAAATAATCCATCTTTCCATTTGAGCTCATTTTCACAGAGAGAATTATTCTTTAGATCATTTGACATTATGACATATAGTGCTTCATTTAATTTCAAAAAACAATGTCCCAAAGATAGCAGTATTTCATGCGTAAATGTAGTCAAACATGACTAAAGAGAATGGTGACATTGCAGCTTCCTCATAAACATGAAACAAGATCAGAAATCATTCAGCACAAGAAATACATTTTATTAAGAAAATGCCAAAAAATTATTTACAGAAAACGCACCCGCTTGCAGACTAATAACCAAACATGTTCTTATCAGCATCAACGGGCAAAAAACCGCTAAAAAACACATACAAAGACACATCAAACATAGTTAGACTGATAGCTCACTACAGTGAATCCCCTGGCCTGCACAAAAACCCCAATGATCAGTGAAATGCTTGTTTTTAGAACAAACGCCGCCTTCTTGTGGCGCGAGAATCTCCACTGTCAACATCCGACACCCTCGAGGATTCACTTCTTCTTCTAGAAGAAGAAGTAGATAATGACACCCGTGAGTCGATTTCAGCTGCAGTGTCTGCTGTTTGGCTCTCAGACTGTATAACAGCAGCAATACTCGACACAGAATCTCGATCCTCCATTGATGGAGTCTGTTCTTGATGATTATGAAATGGCTCAACCAATGTGGGATTTTGGTTTTGATCTTGATCTGCTCTTAATCTTCTAGAAGCAAAATACCGATTCAACAATGAGTTGTTTCTCTCTGAACTTTCCCGAGGATTTTCAGGAAGAAAAGAATGACCCTGAACCAAATCACGGGTCAGATCAAACCTACTCCCGAGCCTACGAATCATTTCCTCCATTGGCATTGTAAAGACGTTTCTTTGAATAGTTTGCCTAAAGCTCTCGACTCTCTTTGCTTGGGGTCTATTAGGGATCTTAAGACTCGGATCTTCCTCAACTACACGAGTTGGATTCCCACGCCCGTAAATTGGAGTTACTGTTTTTGTACTCATCTCTCCTTTACAAATCGGGCATTCTTTCACATCAGAGTGAATATGCAACCACCGATAAAGACACGGCCAACAGAACAAATGCCCACAATAAGTAACCACAGGGTCACTCGCCATCTCGAAACATATATTACAGTCGAAAAAACCACCCTCATTTTCATTACTTTTCACCACATGTTCATTCACAAAGTCAGTTTCTTGATACCCACCCTTATCACATGTTTTGGTTAACTCCAGCCGCGGTCTTCCATCAGCAGCCGCCACACTGCCCTCACCGGTTTCTAAACCAGTGATACTTTCGGGTGGGGAAAGAACAGGCCTCCATATGGACCGCCACCGCCTCCGTCTAGCCATGGTCCGAGGCCCGAATGACTCACCTACAGGTGCATCTAACCAATCTTCCAGGTTCAAACCCCCTGGTTCAGTCTCCACAGGCCCCAAATTAAGGTCAAGATTCATCACATTCTGCGGTGTGTCGTCTCCCATTGCAAACAAACAATCCCCACTCAAAATTTACAGGTTAATTGAATCAAAACCCTAATGGTTTCAATTCTTTCTAACTTTCGTGTGAAAATCGTAAAAAGTCGAAACAGAATTCACATATAACCTAATAGAACGCCATAGTTTTCAATTTCAGTTCTAATCACCAAAAAGTCTTCAACTTTTTAAGAAATTGAATCACGCCCTGATTGAAACCCTAATTGCTTAATATCGAAAGAGGGGAAAGTGGCCCTTTTGCTGTCGATATTCTAATTAAAGTCAAAACACGAAATTGAAGCTGTGAGCTACTAATACAAACAAATTAAACCCTAAAGAAGAGGAATACAATTAGGGTTTGTAATCAAGAAACAAAACAGTAGAAGAAATGAAGACCTTGGGTTCATTAATAGGCGTGACGATCGAGAGGAATGAATCAGTGGCAATTATACTACCTGAGTGAGTGGAATTGGACAGCCTCGTAATTATCAATGACAAACTTAATTGATGCAAAGAGATTGAGTTGAGCAAAAGATTGGGGATAAAGATGATGATAATTTTGACCTAATTTGGGGGATAAGATTACACCAGTGATATTTTACTCCCTCCATTATTAGAGTAAGGTTTGGTTGTGTTTACATTGCAACTTGTTTGGAGGCTATTTTCCCATGACCCGTATTTTATATTTGACCCGAATGGACTTGGTTAAAATTTCATGAGTTGATCATTATTTATATTGTTTGTATTAAATTTTTATTTAGTAAGTGCAATTAACTTTTTATGTATAGGTCTTATATTATAACAATAGAAAATAGTTATTACATATTTATGTGAATTTACAATGTGTGTTGTCGAGCTCTTAAACTTTTTAAAGAGAGACGGCATGAAACTACAAAAGATGTGTGTTATATAAATTTTTAGTTAAGAAAAATGAAAAGAAGAGAAGAATATTTATTAATAATATTTTCTTTTACATTTCCTTCTAAATTGAAAGAGCTTAAAAAAATAAGTAAATCTCATTATAAGATTTTACCATTTATCATATGCCTTTTTAACGTAGATATAAATGATCTATGATACATAAGAAAAAAATAGTAAAATTATAAAAAAAAATCTCTTTTATTGTAACTCGGGAAGACCAAAAGTTTGTAATTTATTTTCTTTTTCATCTTATATCTTTCACCTTCTTTTACCTCCTTAATTTCATTTCATTTATTTTATTTTGTTATATACATTTTCGTTGAATGTATCACATAAAATCATGTATTCTTAGCCGGATTGGTAGAGTAAGCTGAACCGATCTAAATAGCCCAAACAATTTGGTTTTGTGCTTTACGTAATTTGAACTAGGCTATATTTGTTAAGTCAATAGATTGTATTAAATCTTTAAAAAAATAAAGATGGTTCGTGTGTATATTATAAAGTTGAATAAATCTCTATTTAGAAAACTAAATGTAAATGATCTGTTTAGTTTATACGTTCGGCTTTAAGTTTTAAACCATAAAACCTGGTTTTTTTATATCTTGAAGGCTACGAATCTCAAATGGATTGAATCGGCAGATTTGCTTTAGTTTAGATGATTAGGTTTGAATTTAAGACTACCCTTCATATAAATTTCCACTACATATGTATGCTTTTAGTTCTCCATTTAACTTTGCTACATTCCTTTGTCACTTTTGCCGTTGAACATAATTCTTGTAACATCAACAGTGTGTTTTCTAATTCTAGGAATGGCTAGGACTGGTGAGTGAAAAATACCTAAATTGTAAAACCTAATTTTCAGTTGCATTTAATCCGCACTGTCGAAGGAGAAAAGAAGGTTTCAGGGGTGAAATTGTGGTTTGAGTCAGATGAATGACACTTTCAAGCATACTGCTGCAGAGTTGATAACGGAGAAAACTGCATAATTTGCGCTTACAATAAACTTACGCTTACAATAAACTTTTCGCTGTGTTATGGTTTGTCTGCAGCTAGAACAAATGGGGTCCCCTTGCCGCTGTAATTTAATGTTCTCTAGGGAATGTTCATGGCAGAAATGGTTTTGCTAGACTACACTTTCGATGGTTTATTGACACGATTTAATGTAGATTTTGAACAGTTTTTAGGGACTGGTATATAACCTCATGGGTCAAATTATGTTCTCATAGAAGTCATCATTGACTGGAAGAACAATCCTTAGAGCAACTGGTAAGGTTAATTTGTTTGTGACTTTAATGTTACCGGTTCAAGCTTGGAGAAACAAACTCTTGCACAACAGTGTAGGGTAAAGCATACAACGGATCGCGAAGTGATCGTGATCCGACCCCTCAACAGACCACACACGAAGTGGGAACTTACACACCGGGTAAGCCTTTTAGGAGTTATCGCTGACTTGGGGCATTTTCAGATGTCTATAACAATCAATGTTTAAGTGTGTTTATAACAACAAACTTACAATTGATGGAATAGTTTTAAAACAACAAAACTTTATGTAACAATTTCTTTGACCTGTTTAGATAAGTAGACTAAAAGCAGCCCACAAAGAACATGGAAATGATTAATGATATATAGTAAAGTTAATCTTATATCTGAGTGCTTCATACCCTCCCAATAAAGATAAAAGTACCTACTCGGGTGTTCAACTTTGCTATAACTGTCATCAACTGTATTACCACGTTGGAAACCACGTTTCCAACGGGTTCACAACATCAGTCTGCCAGATCTAATTGAGCTGTGAAATCTTGTACTCCTAAATCATGGTATAAATCACGAACAAAACCAAGAACAGGTTGATCATCCACACCCTTCTTCACCTGTTAATTCATCAATGATTTAAAAGAACTTACATATCTTACATGTGTTAAAAAACCTTATATATTTGGTATGTGTTGATTATCTAACATTTTTTTCTAATAGTTTACCTGTAGTAAAACTGATCCAACCACATGACCAGGCACAAATTCCCAGAATCGCGCTTCAGATACTTCAATAACATCTTCAAGAGATGATACCTAACAACAATACATGTTACAAACAAAAAATTAAACTAAAAACATCACCAATTATGATTAAAAAAAATAATGTTGATAATAAAAATAAAAAAAGTTTTATACCTGTCTCCAGCATTTGGTCAATGCTGAGGAATTAATACTGGGCGGGGCCTCTTGAAGAAGAATACCACCGCTTGTTTTGAAAAGTGGCATGGCAAGCATGAATACAATGAATGAAACAAGTCCCAAACACAAAACTTCAGCATTATCAACCCTGAAAGTGAACAACGTGACCAAGTATTATACTTATCTTCACACAATGTTACATAAACGAGAATTAAGAGATATGATACATTTACTTGTTAATTACAGAACTTACCCAACGCTTAATAACCAAGAAGCAATATCAAGCCTGCACTGAAAAAAAAGACACAATACAAGCTTTAAAATGAGATTTATGAACATCCATGTCAAAATTAAAAGAAATAATCATACCTACGGATGGAATCAGCAACCACATGCAAGCAGACCGAGTGGTGGTTCATGTCTTCAGCATTTCTATAGGCTGAAGTAGAAAATAAGATGAAATTCATATTAGTTTATTTGGTGTTTTTCATGGTATATATCCCTAAGGTAAGAACAACACATACCAAGAGTAACACGAGCATAGTTCCTAAAGAACCAAATGCCAATGAGATTCACAAACAAGTTTGATACTGCAGAAATGATCAAGTAATGCCTGCAATTGACAATATTAAACAACAATATAATGTTTTTGGGACTTCAAACAATAGTTATAACAATAATCAGTCAAAATGGCAGATTGGAGAATGACTAGCTACGGTAAACTGAAAAACAATAACTTACTTGTGCTCAGATTCATCTTGCACAAATGCATGAAGTGCTTCAACAGCCAACGAAAACGACATAAACAAAAGAAATAGCTGTCTAAACATGAAGCACAATTCAGAAATTCACCATGTTAGGTACAATAATGCAAACGGAGAACTTTAAACACAAACAAAGAAATACAGAAAAGATTTTTAACTCCATTAGTAAATCTAACATCAATGATATGATGAAACATGTGTTTGATCCTCCATTCAAAACAAAACATCAACTGAAGTTTAAATCAGGCAGAAATGGTGCATACTTACAGAGTTGGTGAAAGCGGCTAAAACTTCTAGTCTTTTGTACCTGATATCAAAAGCAATCTATTTAGCTAAACTTATCTCGATAATCTCCAAACTCTTATAAAGACATCAAAGAACAAACTTTAATACTGACCCCATAACTACAGAAATAACAGTTTCCATCAATCATCTAACTAATTGATAGAATTCGAAGCTCACCCGTAAGTGTAAAGTCGATCAGGCTTTCTCCGCGAAGCAGCCATTGCAAATAAAGAAAATGTCAAAAGACCACACCCAAATGTCAAATGAAATGCATCAGACACCAAACCTACATACAGATACAAGATGAAAAAACAAAATCAAACTTTGAAATGAATACATCATCCATATGCACAAGCAATATGTATACACACCTGCTTGACCTGATAGAAGACCGATAACCAATTCAACCGTTGAACAAGCAACATTAAGCGAAATCAACATCACCAACCTCTTCATCGGTCGATTTCCAGATCTAACAACATCAAGCAAAGAAAACACAAACGCTAAAACCAAACTTCTTCCTCCTCTACTAAACGAAGGTACACCATCTTCCATCCAAATTCTCTCACTCCCATACTCTCGCTTCTGAACAAAACCTTTCGTTGCCGGAAACACATCAATCGTAGACGACGTACGAGACAACAAAGGCTTCTTCGTTGAGTAATCGTTTGAAATAATCGATACCGGCGTATGAGGAGGTTGTTCACTGGAATGACGGTGGAATGACGTTTGGCGGGAAAACGCGAATCTCCGGTCGAAATCACCGGCGTTCCATGAACGAGGTGTTTCAGCCTCTAGTTTCTGATAATCGAAAGGGGATTTTGAGTCTATGTGTTGATCTGAAACCCCTGATCTTTCCATATTTGGGGATGATTGAAGAAATTGGGTCGATTACAAACCCTAGAGGCCGATTTCAGATCGAGATATGGGAAGGGGGAGGAAAAGTCATCGGAGGGACGAAGACTTTGCCCAAAAGTCAAAATTCATAGATGAAAGAAAAGTAATGAAGAGAGGTGGGCTTTATGTGTCTTTATGGAAGAAATCGAGAATCTTACTGAAATAACTCAATAAGAAGTTGATCCTCCAAGATAATATGAGTTGGTGGACCTTTAAATAAATGTATGTTTGTGTAATATAAAAGGATTAAAAGAGCATTTTAATGGTATGCCATTTTCTTCTTCATACAAATAACTTCTTAAAGAAAAAAGGTACAAATATCTTGTTTGAATGATATATAGGCATGTAGTGTATAAAGTACTCTTATCACCGATGGTAGAAGGTGTGAAAGTTTGGTTTAGTTTGGTTTTTGGGCTCTTAAACAACCTTTGGTGAAACCAAAACTGATAACTGACCATTGACTATGGTGAATAGGTTAAATAACCGGTTTTGAATTGGTTTCAGACATAAACAATTAATTATCTACTGTAAAAAAATTTCCCTTGTTTTTGTTGTGATTTTTCGGGTTCAATCTTGGTTTTGCGAAATCAAGTTCAGTTTTGCTATGTGCTTCAAGTTGGAAAGCATAAAATACAAAGTAGAAATCTAGAAACACAAGCTGAAAAATAATTAAGAACTAGCCGAAAATAATGAAATAAAGCTAGAAATATGAAAATATGCATGTCAAGTTGGAGGATCGGTTCGAGTAAGTGAAACTCGGTTACGGTGACATACAAAACAGAAACTATAACCGAAGGCTTGGTTTGTGGTGAAGCAATTGACCTCGATCGATTAGTTTCAGTTTTGGGTTTATTTATATGTGGTTTTATCAATTATTGTCAATTATTGGTTAACGGTTTGGAATGTAAATTTATAATAACTGGTTAAGGTGAGTTACTCGTGACACATAAATATGGAGATGTTATGGGTTCAAGTATCACTCTGAGCAAAAATGCTCAGAGTTAAGTCAGTGAATTTTCTCAGCAATAAGTTTTCTTCTGAGAGGTTTGGGGCGTGGTCCCAAAAAAACGGATAAGTGAGCCTGATGAAAATAACACATATGTTCCGAAACAATATTGTACATTTTCCGTTATAAGAAAAGAGCTAATGATATCTTTATTTGGTCGCTTCTCATTCTAGACCTTTAGTCTAATAAAAATTATTTATTAGTTGTTGATTGTTGTTGTTTTTATTTCTTTCAAAATTATTTATATTATAGTTTTGTGTGGTAAAAAAGTGTGAAAACTCGCCCCAAAGATCCGAGCAGTAATTAATAATATTAGTTCGACGCGGAATAGAATTAATGTATCAAGCGTAATCAAGCACCGGGTAATATGAATGGTAAGAAAATAAAATAAAAGAGACACGGGGATTTACGTGGAAAACCCAAATCGGGAAAAACCACGGGTGGCGGAAGCCGAGAAACGATTCACTATAACTTGCAGTGTTTACAGAGTTTGGAGAAAAGAGAAAATATACAAAGAGTATTTTGTATCTCTATTGTATAAATGGCTAGCTAGGTGTGTGTATTGGTTATTTGAGTTGTGATGGATGCATTTAGCAATCAAGGATTCATGCCTATTTATACTAAAAATTTTACCATCCATATTAGACTTTGAATACCATTGCCATCCATTGTTGAATCTTGAATAACCATCCATTTTTGACTCTTTGAACAACCATCCAAGATTGAAAAAATATAAACCATCCAATGTTGAATTTTGGAAGGCACATGTTTCACAATCTCCACCTTGACTTCAAAATGCAACAAGACATTGATTATGCACTTCATCAAACTCCAAAAGAACCTGCAATTATTATAGAGAAAAATTGTTTTCGAAAAATTAAAATACTTCCACCACCACGAGCCTACTGGGTCATTTGCGATCAGAAATACCCATCAAGTCCAAACATAGTTTGAACTTGGCAATTGGAAGACTCTTGGTGAATACATCAGCGGGATTATAATCTGTATCAATCTTGTCTATGACACAATCACCTTTCTCAATGATATCACGCACAAAATGATAACGAATATCAATGTGCTTTGTTCGATCATGAAACATCAGATCTTTGCTCAAGAAAATAGCACTTTGATTATCACAGAAAATTGTGGTAACCTTTATTCTATCATCGAGTTCTTTAAATAATCCCTTCAACCAGATATCTTCCTTAACTGCTTCTGTAATCGCCATATATTCTGCCTCAGTAGAAGACAGTGCCACTGTAGACTGTAACTGGGCTTTCCAACTAATAGCACAACCATGCAAAGTAAACACATACCCTGTAATCGATCTTCGCTTATCCAAATCTTTGCCATGATCTGAATCAACATATCCAAGTACCCCTGTGTTAGATTTACCATAACGTAGACACATAGAAGACGTACCGCGCAAATAACGAAAGATCCACTGTACTGCTTTCCAATGTTCTTTCCCCGGGTTCGCCATATATCTACTGACCATGCTAACTGCATAAGCCAAATCAGGGCGCGTGCAAATCATAGCATACATCAAAGATCCAACAGCACTAGAGTATGGCACACGTGCCATATAAGCCATATCAGTCTCAGTAGTAGGACTTAAAGCGGATGATAGCTTGAAATGAGCTGCAAAAGGTGTGTTGACAGGTTTTGCTTCATGCATATTGAAGCGTCTTAGGACTTTCTCAATGTAACTTTTCTGAGAAAGACGCAAGATCCTAGACTTCCTGTCACGAACAATTTCCATACCCAAAATCTTTTTGGCAGCTCCCAAGTCCTTTATTTCAAAGTCAGCTTTCAACTGGTCTTTTAATTTCTGAATCTCCTTCATATCTTTCGCTGCAATCAACATGTCATCCACGTATAAAAGTAAGTAGATCATTGAACCATCGTCACAATTTTTGTAATAAACGCAGCTATCACGGGTGCACCTTTTGAATTCGTGACTGGTCATAAATGAATCAAACCTTTTATACCATTGTCTAGGAGACTGCTTGAGGCCATAAAGAGATTTATTCAATTTACATACGTAGTTCTCCTTGCCTGGAACTACAAAGCCTTCGGGCTGTTGCATAAAAATCTCTTCCTCAAGCTCACCATTTAAGAAAGCTGTAGTAACATCAAGTTGCTCTAACTCATAATCATTAGAAGCAACCAACCCCAACAATACACGAATGGAAGTATGTTTGACAACTGGGGAATAAATGTCAGTATAGTCAATACCAGGAATCTGACTATAGCCTTTAGCTACTAACCGAGCCTTGTACCTTGGTTTCTCAGTTGGGTTGACAGGTTCTTTGAGCTTGTAGACCCACTTGCATTTAACTGGCCTTTTCCCTTTCGGAATAGGAACTAAGTCCCAAGTACCATTTCTTTGCAAGGATTCCATCTCATTATGCATAGCAATCATCCAATCACTTGAGTCTTTAGACTTGATAGCCTCATCATAATTCACAGGCTCGATTTCTGACTCAATATTAGCAGCAACAATAAGAGCATAAGCAACAAGATCAGATTCAGCATACCTCTTCGGAGGAACAATTTGTCTTCTCGGCCTATCTCTTGCAATGCTTGGAGTAGTAGCTTGTGGTTGTGAAGGTGTTGAATCCTCAACAACAACATGCTCATCTGGCGAGGAAGACTCTTGATGCTCAAATGTACTCTGATCGGTAGTAGATGGAGTAGGAAGCTCCACCTCCACCTGAGATTGCTCTTTTCTTTCTTCGGATGATGCATCAGATGTATCTGTAGCTTTTGAAGAGTCTACAGCTGGTTGAATCATACTAGACTCATCAAAAGTAACATCTCTTGAGATAATAACTTTCTTCAGTTTAAAGCTCCATAACTTGTAACCTTTTACCCCCGGATTGTACCCAAGAAAAACGCATTTGATTGCTCTCGGTTCTAACTTCCCATTGTCAACGCGTGCATACGCTGGACATCCAAAAGGTTTTAAAACTGTATAATCGGCAGGTTTTCCGGACCATAACTCAAACGGAGTTTTCTTCTCAATTGCTCGTGATGGTGATCGGTTGATAAGATAGCAAGCAGTCGAAGCAGCCTCCGCCCAAAATGACTTTGGCAATTTGGAATTAGAAAGCATACACCGGACCTTCTCCATAATGGTGCGATTCATCCTTTCGGCTACACCATTTTGTTGAGGTGTATGGACCACCGTGCGGTGTCGAGTGATGCCTTCCTTTCGGCAATAGGCATTAAACTCTTCTGAGCAAAACTCAAGTCCATTATCCGTGCGAAGATACTTTACCACCAATCCTGACTGCTTTTCAACTTGAACTTTCCAGTTTCTGAAGGTAGAAAAAACGTCTCCTTTGTGTTTTAAGAAGAAAGACCACACCTTCCTAGAGAAATCATCAATGATAGTGAGCATATAATTAACTCCACCTTTCGAAGCAACTCGAGCCGGTCCCCATAAATCCGAGTGGACATAGTCAAGTGGTCCTTTCGTTGTATGAACGCCACTTAGAAATCTCACCCGTTTTGCCTTGCCATACACACAGTCTTCACAGAACTCTAAATCAACAATCTTTTGTTCACCAAGTAATCCTCTTCGACTCAATTCGGACATGCCTTGAAAACTCATATGGCCGAGTCGAAGATGCCAAAGACGGGACTGATCTGGATCAGAAAGAGACTTTGAAACAACAGCAGCATCACTCGAAATTGTTTGCCCGTCAAGAAAGTAGAGATCTGAGGTTTTTCGCTTGGCCCTCAGTTTGTCGGAACCATCTTTGAATACCCTGAGAACTCCACCTTTACCAGCAAACTCATATCCCTTTTTATCAAAGGAGCTGAGAGATAACAAGTTTCTTCTGAGGTCAGGAACATATCTAACATTCCCAATGGTTCGGATAACTCCGTCAAACATACGGATTCTGACTGAGCCATGTCCAACAACTGGACATGTAGAATTGTTGCCCATTAAGACATAACCCTGGTTAACCTTTTCAAATGTATAAAACCAACTTCTGTTGTGACACATATGAAAAGTACAACCAGAATCAAGTATCCATTCATCAGTGGAATCCAGTTTATCTGAATAAACTGTTAGGAGTTCTCCAATACAACCAGCCTCTGCTACATCAGCTTCACCCGATGTGCTAGCTTGTTTATCATTTGCTGCTGCTTTCTCTTTATTCTTCAACTTGAAACATTCATCAATTATATGTCCTTTCTTGTGACAGTAACTGCAAAACTTCCGTTTGCCTTTAGACTTGGATCTCGTTCTGTTGGAAGATTGAGGGTTTTTAACCCTATCTCCTGTTCTTCCTCTGGCATTCAAACCTTCGGCTTTCACATCACTAGAACCACCACCTGTAATATGCTTCATTTTTTCTTTTGAATCCAAAGCTGTGTAAACTTCATCTAAGACAAGAGTGTCACGGCTATAGATGATAGTATCACGAAAATGGCTGTAGGATTCGGGCAATGATGACAGCAAAAATAAAGCTAAGTCTTCATCTTCATACTCAACATCCATATTCTCTAAGTTACTAACTAACTCTTTGAATATGGAAATATGTTCAGCTAAAGAACCACCTTCAATCATTTTGAGATTGAACAACCGCTGCTTTAGATGTAACTTGTTTGGTAGGCTCTTCGTCATCAACAATTGCTCCAACTTTAGCCATAAAGAAGCCGCTGAAGTTTCTTTTAAAACATCTTGCAAAACATCATTTGATAAGTGCAAACGAATCTGGGATAGAGCTTTTAGGTCTTTCAACTCTTTTTCTTCTTCGGTCCATGACGTGGGCATCTTATCGAAACCCAAAAGCGCCTTATGTAAATCCATTTGAATTAGAACATCTCTCATCTTTACTTGCCATAGAGGAAACCTGGTGTTTCGATCTAACAATGGAATATCGAACTTCATTGTAGACATGATTTACCACTTGATAAAATAATTCCAATGAACTAATATTAAAACCCGGATGCTCTGATACCAATTGTGGTAAAAGAGTGTGAAAACTCGCCCCAAAGATCCGAGCAGTAATTAATAATATTAGTTCGACGCGGAATAGAATTAATGTATCAAGCGTAATCAAGCACCGGGTAATATGAATGGTAAGAAAATAAAATAAAAGAGACACGGGGATTTACGTGGAAAACCCAAATCGGGAAAAACCACGGGTGGCGGAAGCCGAGAAACAATTCACTATAACTTGCAGTGTTTACAGAGTTTGGAGAAAAGAGAAAAATATACAAAGAGTATTTTGTATCTCTATTGTATAAATGGCTAGCTAGGTGTGTGTATTGGTTATTTGAGTTGTGATGGATGCATTTAGCAATCAAGGATTCATGCCTATTTATACTAAAAATTTTACCATCCATATTAGACTTTGAATACCATTGCCATCCATTGTTGAATCTTGAATAACCATCCATTTTTGACTCTTTGAACAACCATCCAAGATTGAAAAAATATAAACCATCCAATGTTGAATTTTGGAAGGCACATGTTTCACATTTTGAAATTTGAATAATTTTGTTTTAAATGTTTTATAAAACAATAATTTTATTCAAAATACAATTTGTTCAAAAGAAAGTGTTTCCAAACTATAACAACACTTTTAAAAATAAGACATTTTATAGAGAAATAATAAATTGGTTCAGGGGAGGGGTACGTATACCATCCTTTTTATAATTTCTTTTTTCATTTTTACAATATGAAAGGGGGCGTACCCGGTGCATGAAGCTCTCGTTTTGCGCAGGGTTCGAGAAGGGCCGGATCGCGAAGCGATCTGATATACGCAACTTTTCCTTGCACGAGACGAAGCAAATATATAATACAAAAATCAAAATAGGAGGAGGAAGGAAACTAATTCGGTGGCTAGCATGTTACCAACAACACATATTCAAGTATTCAACATTGTTGATTTAGGTGGGATTTTTATAAGTGGTACGGTCATGGAGAAATATAATTTATCATAGAGTAAATTACGTTTTTCGTCCCTGTGGTTTGGTGGTTATAACGCTTTTCATCCAATAGTTTAAAAACGCCCGATTCAACCACTGTGGTTTAAAATATGTTACAATCAAGTCCAAACCGTTAACTCCATCAAATTTCTCCGTTAATTTTTTTGAAAAAGACGAAAATACCCTTGAACTAAAATCGTTATTATATTACAAATAAACAATATGCGATTCCACCGCCACCGGAACCCCACACCACCACCATCTCCGATGACCCACATATAAACCTCCGCACACCTCTCACCATCACCACCATGGATCACCCACCAAAACCCTACTGGTGATTCAGCAAACAAGACTTCTTCCCCGAGCCGTGATTCCAATCCCTCACAGCTTACAAATCAGCCCTCTCCCACACCCTCCTCCGCCTCCAAGACCGCTGCTTCCGCCGCTCATCCGACGCCGCTGAGCTCATGGAACTAAAAAAAACAAAGCGAAAACGAGATGCAGAAGTGCCTCACGTGGGTCGACCTCATCTGGCTCGGCTTCGGCTCCGTCGTCGACTCCGGCATCTTCACCGTCACCGGACTTGAAGCTCGTAACGACGCCGGACCCGCCATCGTGCTATCCTACGCCTTATCCGGCTTATCGGCTCTTTTCTCTGTTTTCTGCTACACCGAATTCGCCGTTGAAGTTCCCATCGCCGGTGGCTCGTTTTCGTTTCTCCGAATCGAATTAGGGGATTTCATAGTCTTTATTGCTGCTGGTGAGCAATAATCTTCAAGTGCATCAATTGCATCGAATTGCCCTTTGATTTCATGTGTAAAGTTTGTTGCTTTGATGTTTGTTCTTCAGGTAACATTCTGCTTGAGGTTGTTGCTGGTGCAGCTGGTTTAGCGCGATCGTTTTCGTCCTACTTTGCGAGTATGTTCAGTTCTAACCCCGATTTTCTACGTATCAAGATCGATTCGTTTGCAGAGGGTTTCAATTTGTTAGACCCAATTGCTGTTGTGGTCTTGTTCACTGCCAATATGGTAGCAATGAGGGGAACTAAATTGACATCATTTTCGAACATGGTGCTTTTGATGATCAGCTCTTTGATCATAGTTTTTATAATTGTCGTTGGGTTTGTGCACGCCAAAGCGTCGAATTTGCAGCCTTTTTTTCCCCTGTGTGGCGGTGGCTGTGTGCCTATGTGGTGGCGGTGACTGTGTGGTGGTGGCAGTTAGGTGGTCACTATGGTGTGTTATCAGTTAGGTGGTCGCTCGATATCAGTTAGGTGGTCGCTCGAGGGTGGCAGCTCTAACGGCAAGGCCGTGTGCGACAGTGAAGCTCCGACAGTTGGCGTGGGAGAACGTGGTGATGGAGGCGGAGGCGATGGTGGCGGTAATGGCAGTGGTGGTGATGGAGGGGGAATAAAGGGTTGTGAAGAGGATAAAGGGAGAGAGTGAGTGTGTGTAAGTAACAATTTTAGTCCAAGGGTATTTTTGTCTTTTTGCATACACTTAACAGAAAAGTTAGATGAGATTTAGTGTCTTGGACTTGATTGTAACATATTTTAAACCACAGTGGTTAAATCGGGCGTTTTTAAACTATTGGGTGAAAAGCGTTATAACCACCAAACCACAGGGACGAAAAGCGTAATTTACTCTTTTTATAAAATGCATACCAACTAACGTTTTTTTACAATTACGCTTTTCGTCCCTGTGGTTTGGTGGTTATAACCATTTTCATCCAATAGTTTAAAAACGCCCGGTTTAACCACTATGGTTTGAGATTTGTCACAATCAAGTTCATGCCACTAACGTCCATCCATTTTTTCTGTTAAATAGAAGTAAAAAGACAAATATACCCTTGCCTTTAATAAAAAAATTTATGTATATAAATATATACACACTCACACACACTCACACTCTCTCTCCTTGCCCTTGCCACCGCCACCATCCCCTTGCCACCGCCACCATCCCCTTGCCACCGCCACCATCCCCTGCCACCGCCGCCATCCCCATGTCACCGCCGCACCATCCACCACCACCACCTTCTGGCCACCATGTTCACGATTTTACAGCTTGCCACACCACCATCGCCTCCATCGCACCACCACAACACCGATCAAAGCTCAATCGCAGCTCAATCGCCGATGTTTTTCTCTACTCTCACTCTCGATTCTCTCTTCGTGAACCCAAAATCTATGATTTTGGTTAAAGATTTCAAAGATGGGGGTTCTTTGATGGAGTTCGAAGTTCAACAAGGGAAGAAGATTGCGGTTGCGGTCGATGGTGTTGCACAGGTGATTGGCTGTTTGAAGGTGATTGGAGATTAGATTCTGGTTTGTCGGTCGATGGTAAGGTGTCGGTTATGGTCGAAGATGGTCGATTGTTGTCGCCGGCGAAGGTGATTTGGGGGTGGAGAGGTGTTCGGTCGACAGGTGATTGGGGTTAAGGTTACGGTCGAGGATGATTCTGCGGGGTGTGTGTCGCCATCGGCTACGAGCCACCTCTGCCGCCTAGTCCTGGCCGTCTACGAGCCCAACCTCCACCGCCCCAAATTCCCACCCCGCGGCGGTACGATGAAACCCTAGGCCGAATGGATCTTGTCTCCATATGATATCAAAATCATATTATTATTGTTATTAATAATCCTAGATCACCGTTCATATCATCATTTAACATCCTCCGAATCTTGATTTCTTCTTGTTGTCAATCATCGTCTTCACTCCATTGAACCCTCTTGAATTTGCCGTCTGTGGGTCTAATCAACCCACACCCACTTCATCTTTTTCGATTCTCTTCAAACCCTTTTGAGATCGAGTGATAATTTCCCAAGTGGGTTCATGGCCAGTGAGAAGAAAACGTCGCCGGTGTCCGACGTCGGAGCATGGGCCATGAATGTCATAAGCTCTGTTGGAATCATCATGGCCAATAGGCAACTTATGTCCGCTAATGGCTACTCATTCACCTTCGGTTAGTCAATTGATCCTCAGATCTTGTTAATGGGTGTCTTTAATCGATTCAATTGATGGTTTGGTTAGATCTGATTGTCTGAAACATGTTCTTGATTTATGGGTTTATGATCTTAAAACGCATCTGTGAATTTATCATTGATGGTTTAATGGGTTTGAATTTGATCAATTTATGCTCCGTGTGTAAATATATATATATATATATATATATATATAGATATGTGTGTGTATTACAGTAACAGTTTTAGTCCAAGAGTATTTTGGTCTTTCTCTAAAAAATTAACGGAGAAATTGGATGGAGTTAACGGTTTGGACTTAATTGTGACAAATCTTAAACCATAGTGGTTAAATCGGGCGTTTTTAAACTATTGGATGAAAATGGTTATAACCACCAAACCACAGGGACGAAAAACGTAATTTACTCTATTTTATATTTTAATATAACTGTAAAGAATATATTTTATATTAATATTTTATTTAAAACGACTACGGTTATAAGCACACTATATGATGCTTTTTGATACTGGCTAAAAATGATAGATGACGTACAGGGTGTAAAAAAAATAAAAATAATATCACAAAGTTATGTTACAAATTTATTTTACGATCTTTATTATACAAGTGAGAAATACCAACTTATAAACACAGGTACCGGTGGGCATAGGAGGGTTATGTATTTTCAAAATTAGATTGGATGGGTGTTTATTGAGTGGTTTTGAAGTTTAAACTAATTTTATTTGGATTTTTGGGTTATAGTAATGATTGATTGATTAAAACAAAGAGTAGTGATTATTGGATCATATTTTAAATGGCCATTGATAATTCAACACCCTGTCAGGTGATAAATAAACGCCCTTTGATTTTCTTCACGGCCCGTGAAGGGCCTTACGGGCCGTGAGGGCTTTGAAATTTAATTCTCACAACTGCATTTAATCACGGCCCGTGAAGGAACAAACGGCCCGTAAACGCCCGCACACACAGCCCGTTAACTACCTCAATAACGGCCCGTGAGATCCTTCACGGGCCGTAGTTGTCCTTCTCAGAATTTACTTTCCTCGTTTTGCGTGCACTTTTAAATTTTATAATTATGTGACGCGACGTATTATTCCTTGATTCGATTTAAGATTCTATATAAACCGTTATATATATGACTTGTTATATGGTTAGTGAGAAACGAAACAGTAAAAATGTCTTCTCGTGGAGGTAGGAGAAGACGTCAAAATGAGTCATCTTCAAACTCACGAGATATTGTGGAAAGTATTCCCGATCCAATAGATAACCATAATTGGCAGAACGGGAGGAACTGGTCTCAGAATATTATTCACTTTATACGTAACGGTGACTCCCAAACATGTAGAGTGTATTACATGGGTCATTCCGATATTCCGTTACAATTTTGGCGTGAATTACTCGGAAACGTGTCTTTAGGTACAGAGGTATGATTTAAAGTTTTTTTATATATTTTATTTTATTTTAAAATTCTAACAATTAAAAAGTTATTGTTTTATAGCATGTTCGGGCGTGGACACATAGACTCACAATATGGAGATACGAAGAAATACGTAGAACCGAAGAGTTGCCGGGTAGTGATCGTTGGACGATTCTCCCATTTGAGTGGTTTAACTTAATATACTCGGGGTCCGTTAATGGTAACGAATTTAGAGACGGGAGTGACTGTCTATATCCCGCGTTATGGGAAGTTGATACGGTAATACTGTTTTCATGTTTTACAATAAAAATCATAAATTTATAACCGTGAATTAAATTGTTTTGTAGGTTTACGTACCAATGACTGATGACGAAGAAAATTGGTATCTTTTTAAGATTTCTATGGACTCACTACAAGTTCGTATATATTCTCCATACGAATGCCGACCAAATACGTGTGATGATTCATGGTGCATTCATCGTAATGCGCGAACGATTTTCGTACAATTCGAATCGTACTTTTTACATTTTCTGTCACGTATACAATATTGGCAGCACTCCGGACAAGAAGAAATCGAAGAACTGGTGGTATCGGGTGAAACCGTTTGGCCCCCTAACGCCGGTCATATTGGTCGAGATTCGGGAGTTGTAATTTGTATGTTATTGCGTAGGTTGGTTCAAAATAGATCTTTAGAGTGGCAAGAGGTTAGCTTACAGGATGCTTGCTTTAGATTCCGAAGATTTATGGCAGACGAACTGTATTCTAGACGTGTAATGTAGAACAGTAATGAAATATTTTATTAAAACATAAACGTTTATTAGTACACTTTTTCAAAAACGATAAACCGTTATTATCACACAAAAATAAAACACATAATTTTTAATCTTCTTGATCTTTATAAAAGATCCAAGCCGCAAAATGGTTGAAGGAAATTCCAAATTTCTCCCGATATCTTTCTTGAGTTCTTGTCATAATATCCGTATCATTCCATAACATATTTCGATTGTTGTAAACGTCTTTGTAGAGCTGGTGAAATGTCGTGACCTTCCTTCTCAAGTCAGACCACTTGTTGCTAAGTTCACGAGTGGTGCGATATTCTTCACGTTCGAGAATTTGATGAAAACGAGTTGAAACCCGGTTCCAAAATATTGAATTTGGCGGGATAGTACCTAAATTTTCGATACAAGATCTTACTAAAGTCACCTCTTCTTCATTCGTCCACGGATTTTGATCACTTGTAGCACTCATGTTTTGGGTATTGAGTAAATTTGTGTGAATTGTTTGTGTCAAGCGGCTGAATTTATAGACTTGAAAAAGTTTTGTACGGCCCGTGAGAGGCTTTACGGGCCGTGAGTGTGTCACCATACGGCCGTGTAGTGTCAACTGCCGTGTTTTAAAAAGTACAAAGCATCACGGCCCGTGAAAGTGGTAACGGGCCGTGTGGAAATTATGTAACGGGCCGTGAGGTCCGTCACGACCGTGAGGCCCGATAATATATAGGACCTCGCGGCCCATTTGCTCATTTACGCCCCCAAAACACACATACGATTTACTCCCGTCACGACCTCCGTATTTTCATCATTTTCATACATCCGACTCCCTACTACGGTACGTATTCAAATCCGTATTTTATTTTGTGTATTTTTCGTTTAAATATATTAAAATTATATTTAAAAAATCTGGAAAATTGAAACGTTTGGGGGTTACGGGCCGTGAAGGGTGGTCACGGGCCGTATCCTTTTGAATTTTCAGAGGGTTACGGGCCGTGACGGTCCTTTACGGCCCGTAATCCTTTGAAACTTAAGTGGGTTATGCCGCCCCGCAGCCGTGGGAGGGCGCCATTAGGGCGACCTCTATTAGGGATCCTTTGCACCGGTATCTACACCGGTGCATTGCCGGCACCATTGCCGGCAGAGACCAGAGCATGGAGCAGGTGTCGCTCCTTGACTTATTTTTTTTGAGGGCCTTGCTTTCACCCAGACGGGTGAATCTAGCTCACTGCATGGTCGCCTATTTTTTGAGCGTCATTCAGGGCAAGGTAAAAAATATTTCTACTAATTGTTAACAAATAAGTATTATCTATTATGCGATTCATAATTATGCCTATTGTTTGATTGTTTTGCAGATGGATAGCCCGATTGTTTGCGGCTCGTACATCACCGTCATTGCCTCGCGCTTAGGGTTGTTTACGGACGCCCTAATTGCGAGGCAGACTACGGACACGCCGCCTCGGATTTTGGGTCGACAGACCGTCATGGCCATGGGGATTGCCGCCAAATTTGGCGACGACCTCCGATGGTCCACTGATGGTGGTCGGACCGTCTGGCAGCCGGTGCCGGACGTTGGTGAGGAGGAGGAGCAGCCGGCGCCGCAGCAGCAGCCGCAGCCCCAGCCACACGCCGGACCACCCGTCCCACCGCCACCGCCTGTTCCCAGGACCATCATTCGGCAGATTCCGCCGACGGGGGAGTTTATGGCGGAGTCACTACATTTGCAGCGCCAGGCACACGCCTTGCTAGTATGGATGGCGGATGCGTACGTCATTTTTGCTGCTAGTATAGAAACGTTACCTCGCAGCAATTTAAGCACTTCATGATTATGCTGCACCATAAGCATGATTTTGCTTTTGGTAAAACTTTCTTTTATAGCAATTTCCTGGGTAGCTAAGATATTATTAATGAAAGGAATAAATCTATCCAGGGTGCTATTGGTTGCTTTCAGGTAACTTTTCAACAACGAATGTTGGCTCTCAACTCGGTTCGTTGTGTGCTGACCGAAGTTATAACTTCTATTTATCCACGCCGACACAAATCTCTCTTTGTAGGGGTCCAACCAGTTATTTTTTAGGTACATCAGCACTCCTATTAAAAAAATGCACTTATTTTTATATAAATATACATATATTTTTAAGAATAACACTAGAAAACTTACTTGAATGGTTGGACACCAATCTGCGATAAAGCCGGTCGTAATTATAAGCGTATATGTCCTCCGTTTCAGAGTTAATAAGTACCGACCACACATGCTGAAAAGCACCCCACTCTTCATTTGAAAAACTCGCCTTACAATGTTTAGCAATATTTTCCGAAATATGCCATCTGCAAAGTAATCGAACAGCACTCGGAAAAACTTCTTCTGACGCATTCATCAGAGCGAGGTCTCGGTCGGTTAGTATAACACGGGGCTCCATACACTTATCTTACAGCGTTGCTTTTAGTTGCTCTAACACCCATCTGAAGTTGGCTTCACGCTCATAATCAATGAATGCGTGAGCAACAGAAAAAGATTTCAGGGTGGATGTCACACCAACCATTTGAACAAAAGGCATTTTATACAAGTTAGTTTTGTATGTTGTGTCAATCATCAGCACGTGTGGGTAAGCACGCCATAATGTGTGAGATGTGGGATGTATAAAAAAAACCCCGTCGACGGTATTTGTCGGTTCCTCAATGTGAGGGGTGTAAATATATTGATGTTGTTGTAGTATAGAAAAAAAAACCTGCATTGGGGTTTCACCAATTCTGGTGGACTTTTTTATTTTTGCCCGAGCATTATATACGGTTCGTAACCCAGACACGTTATTGGGATTTTGTTCCCTCAACGTGCCTAGAATGTTTCGAGGGTCAATATTTTGCTCGGTCAGATTCCTTACAGTAGAAAGCTCATTTTCGGTGAGCCTCATTGCGTATGCATGTCCTTCCAGGTGTTCAGCAGGTTCATGGTTATGAGTATCATCCACAACAACTATAATCCATCCATCTCTCTGCATCTGGTACTTACCCTGCAATTCAAATTGACAGTTTGTTTTTTTCGTGCCACTTTTTCTTAGAGTGGATGCTCCCTTATATACACCACCCCGATCGCATTTCAACCAAATTTTAACCACCAAACCATTCGAATTTCTTTTTGAACGTTTGGTGACAATAACGAACCCATTATCTCGCCCCACTTTAGTTGCCCAATCAACTAATTCTTCACGAGATGAGAAAACCTAATCAATTTAATATTTTTAGTTAGTTATTACTAAATGATAGTAAAATGAAAGTAAAATTAAATATGATATATCTTATAACCTGATTCGTGTCGTATAAACCCTTTTTACCGGAACCAGAACCGTCATTATCCCCGCTGCTATCGCCACCGTTATCACCCCCGTCATCGCCGCCGTCATTCCCGCCGTAATTGGACGCGAACTGTCCTGGATAGTTTGAAGCAGCCTCTTCGTAATAACCGTAACCCTCCTGAGGGTAATAGTTAGATTCCGAACCAAATAAATAGTTGCTATCCCAGAAAGACATCGTAACGTTAGATATTAACGTTTATATAGTACTTGAAATGGAATATTGCGTTTATGTAGTAGTTGAAATGAAATGAATTTATATCGTTGAATTATGAAATGAATTTATAAACTAACGTTTATATAGTAGTTGAAATGGAATATTGCATCTCGTCACATAATTAACACGAATATCGAGGAATATTACGTCATATCAAATAATGTAATAAATACAAATTTACACGACTATCGAGGAATATTACGTCATATCAAATAACGTAATAAATACAAAATTACACGAAAAACGAGGAATAATATATCTCGTCAAATTATTAAAAGTGAAACCAGGACCCGTAAGTAAGTTCACGGCCCGTAAGACGAATTCCATACGGGCCGTGAAGAAATTCACGGGCCGTAAATAAACACGACCGTGATCGTATTCACGGGCCGTTACGTTTTTGAATTACGTTTCTGAATGACCGATTTGACTTGCGACAGATCATACGGCCCGTGAAGGGCCTTACGGGCCGTAAAGAGGGCGTCCAGATATCCTGGAGGGCGTCTCTTTAGTAGGCCCCTTTTAAATATTTTTACTCATAGTTTTTCTCTCTTTTTATATCATTATTTTCTAATTTGTTTATTATTTTAATCTATATTTTTATTCTAGAGTTATATTTTTCAACACTCTAAATTTATATCAAAAGAGAAAAGTAGCTCCATATTTTTATTTAAAATTACACACACACATCAATAAGGAGGCCGGCTTAGTGACCATCCGACCATGAAACACAATGCGGGTCAGTTACAAGTCAAAACGAACCTGATAATCGTCGTTTCAGTTCTAGATTTCCATACACGTCTTCTAATTACAATAGAAGCCGGTCTGATTAGTCCTCAATTAACAAACACTTTTCTAGTGCTAGTAAGTTAAAACCTATTTTAATTAATAAATTCAATGGCATTTTAAATAAAATTTGAATAAAATAAAATCAGAATAACCTTATTTATTTAAAAAAAAGTTAAATAATATTATTATAAACCATAATCAAACCATACTTTATGTTTGCGATTGTGACTGTTATTGGTTTTCGTTACCGAGTCGGGGGTCTCTTCGGAAGCAGTCTCTCTATCTCACTAGATAGAGGAAAGACTCGCCGTCACCTATCCGTCCCAGACCCTGCTCTTGAGTAGGAATTACTGGGTATGTTATGTTATGTTAATCAAACCATAAAATTTGTTAATAACATAGTAGGTAGAAGCATGGTAGAACATAGTTGGAAAAGTATGGTAGGACATTACTAGTTGGTACTTATTACCTTCATCTTCCCCATTTGCAAATCTTCAATTCAACCTTTCAGCTACAATATACTGCAATTCCATATCTCATCAGAGCTTCAATTCCCATATTTGCCCCTAATCTCCCCAATTAGGGTTTATTGCTGTACTCTAATTTCAATCACAATACCTCACTGATTGTGCTCCATCAATGGCGTCTTGTTCAATTCAATCCATGGTCCCTTCAATTTCTGGCCTTTCGTCTTCGTCCTCGTTCTCTCGTCCTTCTGTAATTGTGTCATCTGTCTTGTGTGCAAAATACCCTAATAGGAATATGAATGTAGTCGGTAAGAGATTGAAAGTTTGTAGAGCAATGGTGCAGCAGAGTACGGTTCAAGGTGCATCTGCTACTTATGCTAAGGAGATGGAGAGACTATCTGCTAAAGAATCGTTACTTCTTGCTGTTAGTTTTCGATAACATACTTTTGGTGATTTTGTTTGATTTTGAGAGTTGAAATTTGATTATTGTATGATGTTGTGGTTTTAGGTGGAATTGTTTTGGTTGATTTGGTTTTTGAGGTTATTGTGAGAAGGTGGGTTACATATAATTGGTAGAAGATCATTTGTTTTGTGCTTGAGTTATGTATACTGTGTAGAAGAGGGTCATCAATCATCATATCCCCAATGTTTGCTCTAGTGATTTGCCTTGAAAAATGTGTTTTTTTTGTTGTAGATTTTAGTGAGCATTTATAGACAAGAAAACAATAGAAGTACGCATAGATTGGACTGATTATATAATTTGAAAGTAGTTGGTTGATTCATCAAATTGTGATAATGGAGTTTGAGTAGCTCAAAGAGACGTAAAATATGGTTTGGAAGGAGTGGATGTGCTAAAGCGAATATGTGGCAATCGAGTGTAAATGGCGGCGCTCAATTTGTGCTATAAACAGCAAAGATGAAGCATCTATGATGTGGTTCTAGTAAACTATGAATAAAAGCTGTTATGTGAGACATGAAAAAATATATGTTGTTGTATTCTTTTGTTTCTATCCCACACACACATATACATAATACATATGAGAGGTAGACATGCAGCAAATGGATGATCACCGCATAGCAAGTGTAAAAATGTCATCTTTATATGTGAAGTTTGCATAGGTGTCACTTTGAAATCAGATGAGTTAGGTTGACTTCACTGACCCAAAAATATATAACATGAAGTAGTATGATAAAATGGCTACAAGATTTTCAAGGTGTCTTCATTTCAATCTACAAGTCACTTGAACTGAATTATTTCACAAATATTCGAATCTTTTGATATAGTTCAAAGATGCTGGAGGGTTCGAGGCACTGCTTTCTGGAAAGACATCGGACATGCAAAAAATTGATGTGAATGAAAGAATAGTTGCTCTTGAGAGGCTCAATCCAACGCCCCGTCCAACAACGTAAGTTTTACTTTTAATGGACGGTTTAAACAACAATTATTAATATTTTCCTTTTTCCCAGATCTCCATTTTTGGAAGGTCGATGGAATTTTGAGTGGATTGGATATGGAAGCCCTGGATTATTTGCTGCTAGACTCTTATCAGAGTACGCGCTTTCTGATTTCTTATTATTTAATCTTGATGATGTTGATATATACTATCGTGTAAGCTTTGCAGGAGATTTCCTACAACATTAGCCAATTTGTGTAAGATGGATGTGTTGATTAAGGATGGATATGCCAAGATTACTGCCAACATGAAATTTCTAAACGCGGTAATATATTCCAAGATTCTTTCAATATGAAGTGGTATAAAAAAGTCTGTATTTTTATTTAATTATGGACAATAACTGGGGCATAGACAAATAAAATGCTACTTGTTGATTTGCAGATAGAAAATAATTTCATTTTAACTACAAAATTAACGGTGGAGGGTCCACTTAGAATGAAGGAAGAATATACAGAAGGGGTGCTTGAAACCCCTAAAGTTGATGAAGAGACAATCCCACAACAGCTAAAAGGCTTTATGGGCCAAGCAGTTAATACCATGCAACAACTTCCGGCCCCCATTAAGGATGCTGTCTCTAGTGGCTTGACTATTCCCCTAAGTAAGTTATTATTATCATTATTAAGTAATATTTGATCTTATCAGGGTGATACAAGCGCGCTTCATGTAGTTTCGCGCCTCACAGCTAAAATTAGGGCCCATAGGAGGTATGTTAAAACAACCTAAGTGATGTAGAAGTTATGAAAGATTTACTAAACAGATGAGAGATATGCAGTTGTTGGCTGTATAAGAGCTTTTTTGGTTGTAAATAGACGCGCCTCATGTATGTGATGTGCACGCCTCGCATCTTTTTAAACCAAGCTTATTAGTTTAGATATGTTCTGTAATTCGTCCTGTCTTATTGTTTCAGATGGGGCTTTTCAGAGGTGGTTAATGATTTCTTATCTTGATGAAGAGATTCTGGTAAGTTGTGATACACACCCATCCATACACACCCATCCATACACACACGCACAGTACTATGGATGTGAATTTATAACATGACACGAAAACATGACACGAAAACATGACAAAATCCTCATGCCAAATTTATGGTTTTGGGTTTTGTCTAAATGGGTTAGGGTCGAACACACATACAAATTTAAATAAATAAATAGGCCGTGTTTGGGTCGGTTTGTGTCAAATTATCATTTAACATCCTAACACACACGTAATTCACTTATTATACGGATGTTCTTCAGATAATAAGAGACACAAGTGGGGTACCCGAAGTTCTTACGCGACTGGATGTGGCTCAATCTCCCACTGATCCCATTGAAGAGTATATAAGCTGATTGAGTTAAAATATATATGTAAGGATATCTCATACACTTGTTGAACTGCAAAAATACATGAGCATGATAGAACAACCCTTTTCTCTAAATGGTTGATATTGTGAACCAAATGAAATGGAGTTTGTAAATTTGTGCAGTTGTGTGTGAAGATGATTAATGGTAATAATATTATTAATATTTTTTAGAGTTAAGTTTGTTTTTGCTCCATGAGATTTAACCAACTTAACCATTTTTCTACAAAAGATTATAAATATCAATTTACGTTAAAAAGTTTCATAAGTTTTATTTTATTAAACATGTCATATATGTATCATGAAATAAGTATATCTTTCTAAAGATTATAAACACCAAAGAGGCAAAGTAGCTTCGTTTGGTAGAAAGAATGTTTTTGGGCCTCCCTGGCCTATCTCTTCTGTTTTGAAATCCCAACCGTCCAATTACTCAACGTATTAGAATATCCACGTGGCAAACCGTAAGGCACGTGTCACTTCCTGTTTCCACGTGTCAAACATATGTTCGTGAACTCCTCCACCATCCAATCTTTCTCATATATCGTTGAAGCATGCTCCTCCCTAACCATGAAAAACATAACAAGAACAACCTGAAAACAATCAACAAAAGCCGTAAAACAAGCAAACACTATGCAGGCTGTGAAAGAAACCGCGGCGAACATCGCGGCCTCGGCGTTGTCGGGGATGGAGAAAACGAGGGCGGTGATAGACGAAAAGGTTGAGAAGATCAGCACGAGTGATCCGGTCGAAAAGGATATGGCTACCTTAAGAAAAGAGGACCGGATCAGGCTGGCTGAGCTCCGGAAGCAAGAGGCTTACAACCAGAACGCAGCCGCAGCCGGTGGTGGTCCTGGGAGTCCCACCTTCACCGCAGCTGGCAACGTAGAAAAGAACCCTTTTCATAAGGGCACAACTGAGGTGAAGGATCCGTACAACCCGCAACATCTGCCGTGCAACCTGCACGGGCCGTATCGACCTAGTTGATGGGGTTGATTGGTGGATTAATAATTAAGTGTATGGAACTTATATTGTGACTTGTTTTGTGATTTTGCAATGGACTTGATGTTAGCTAAGTGGAATCATAATATGAGTATATGATACTCCAATAGTAATAGATAATGCTAGGTATGATTATTGTTTGTTTGTTGTGTTGAGATCATGTTAGGTATGATTATTGGGTTTGGGTTTGTTTGTTCTGTGAGGATTAATTACAAGATCTTTAAGACTTCTTCATATCAAAATTAATTACGTATATCCCTCTCCTAAAACATATATATTACATATTACGATTGTTAGAACAATCGTAAATCCCTATTGTTAGAACAGTCGCAAATCCCTTGGCTGGATTAGGGTTGAACACCGTCGCGAATTACCTGCAACCATTTTCTAAATGTGACGACTGAATTTGCGGCTTTGTGCTTAGAGACATATGTTGCGACGGTTGTTTAGCAACAATGTTTTGAGTTTTGACCTCCTTTAGCACCGAGTCAGTGACGTATTTTGTGACCGCCTACTTTGCGAGCACTAAGGTGATGTCCATATGGATTAAAAGGACGTGGATCTTGGGATTTTGGGTCGGGTCTGAATAACGACCCAGCTGAGTCCGCACTAAACCAATCAGCAAAATATGAAACGTTAAGTGGTCTCACATATGGGTCCTTAACTTTTGAGAAGTTAGTGGTTAAGAATTGATGACCCTCATTCTTCACTATACAATCTAACTCAAATAGAGAAAGAAAATGAAACTTGTTTCAATATTAATCAGTGAGTTTTTCTTGTTCATTCAATAACATACAAAGCTATATATAGTTCAACTTACATTCAGGAAACAAAAGGAAACAAAAGAAACGGACAACATATATATAAAATAACACCAACTTTAACTTACCAATTCTTCCACGTAACATGTACACCATCATTACATCCATGCTTGTCTGCCACTTTTAGTTCTTCCATATAACATGCAAGATGTCTAGGATTGACTCAATCTTGGTTAAAGTGGGAAATGATGTCATGCATGATTCAAAGAATATTTTATTTTTAACACTCCCCCTCAAGTTGAATAGTAGGATATCCACGATTCAACTTGAATTGGTTTTGATTTTGTTTGGTTTTTGGTTTGGCTACCGTCTCCTTGACATGACAGCCTATTTTGGGTTTTGAGTTTAACTTGAATTGGTTTTGGTTTTGATTTTGGTTTCGGTTTCCCCTCAAGTTGAAAAATTCAACTTGGCCATTTGGGTTTTGGCATTCGTTTTGATTTGGGTTTTGATTTTTTTTTTTGAGTTTTGATTTTTTGTTTTAGCGGAAACGTTTTTTTTTATATTTTTTAGTGGGATCGCCAAAATTCAAGTTAAAATGGTTTTCGTTTTGGATTTGGTTTTGAGGAAAAATTTTTTTAAAGCTTCTGTTTGTTTTGAGAATTTGGTTTTTGGATTTTTTGGTTTTAGAAAAAAAAATTTTAATTATGTTTTAAAAAGGATTTTGTTTTTTTTATTGTTTTTTTTATTGTTTTTTTCCTTTTAAGGCGATTCGCCTCTCAGCACTCAGTGCCAGGTCCAAAGATTTCCTTCGGAAGCTTCACCACCACCAACCTTCTGGGCGCTGTCGTTGCTAGTAGCACTATTGTTGCCTATGGCAATGACAACCTTCCCTTCTTGATTAGGGTTCTTAGTTTTGTGGTTGTCACTCCACCAATCAGGGAACCCCACGATTCTAAAGCACTCCTCTTTGGTGTGTCCCCTCATATCACAGTGGGTGCACTTGAGGTGCGATTTATCTTTTCTAATTGGTGTTCCGTTCTTCTTTTCTGTCCTGCAATATCCTTTGGTTGCGAGGCCTAACCCGTCAGATTCGGTGGCTAATAACCCAGCTCCAATGCCTTGTGTATCACTAGGAGCCGCTCCTAGAATAGTTTGGTGGACGGTTTCTTTCCTAACAGCAGCATAGGCCGTCTCTACTGATGGTAAAGGCTCCCACCGGAGGATTTCTCGCTTTATAGGATCATATTTTTGGTCTAGGGCATTTAGGAATTGAAAAAGTTTCTGTTCTGACCTGATTTTTGAGTATGTTTGGATGTCTTCCGGACACTTCATGGGATTCGGATCGATTCGGTCAATTTCACCCCATATCCCCTGTAGTGTAATCCAGAAGTTTTCAAGAGAGTCTTCATTCTGTTTGATGTTGTTAGCTTTGACGTGAAGGTTGAATGTCTGAAACTTGTCTCTTCCACTGCTGTAGGTGACCACCAGAGCATCCCATAGTGATTTCGCCGTGGGAAACTCGGTTAGGTTGCCGGCAATTTCTGGTTCAATGTTCTGTATTAGCCATGAAAACACGATCAAGTCTTCTTGTTCCCACTGCTCGAAACTTTCATCGCTTGGATCTGGAGGGTCAGAGGTTAAGTGTTTCAATAGATTCTTTGATTTTCCGCCTATGGCGACTCGAATCATTCGAGTCCATAAAGCGAAATTTTGACCATTAAGTTTGAGATTGATTTGTAGGTTGTTGGATAACTTTGGGTTTTGGGGTTGGATGTTGAGGCCATTCTTGAAAAAGTTGGCTAGTTGGATTGATAAATCGGAACCCGAGTTGTCGTCTCCGGACATGGTTGCTTGGTTTGAGTTTGGAATTTGGATTTTGGGTTTTTATTTGGAATTTCTTTGATGAGCAAATTGTTCCAAGGATCAGAAACACCGCTCTGATACCATGTTAAGAATTGATGACCCTCATTCCTCACTATACAATCTAACTCAAATAGAGAAAGAAAATGAAACTTGTTTCAATATTAATCAGTGAGTTCTTCTTGTTCATTCAATAACATACAAAGCTATATATAGTTCAACTTACATTCAGGAAACAAAAGAAACGGACAACATATATATATAATAACACCAACTTTAACTTACCAATTCTTCCACCTAACATGTACACCATCATTACATCCATGCTTGTCTGCCACTTTTAGTTCTTCCATATAACATGCAAGATGTCTAGGATTGACTCAATCTTAGTTAAAGTGGGAAATGATGTCATGCATGATTCAAAGAATATTTTATTTTTAACATTAGTCGATCTTTGCGACGATATTTCTGGATGTGTTTTGTTAATTATTGTATTCGTATTGATTCTATACGTCTGTTGGTAGTTGTTTGGCTCATGACTTGATTAGACGTTGAACCGGCTGCTAACTTTTTCATATCAAACTGAGACGACAACATAATAAGTTGTACTTTTAAATTCAATAATAAGTACAAACACAATCCTGTTATTATATCACTTCTAATATACATAACTTGTATCCTACCAGAGTTTTTTTACAACAATCGACACAAATACAATGACACGTCCCAACATCAAACAATTGACTTGTTAGTAACATAAACACAGTATGGATGTTTGAGGCTTAGAATATATTATCTGTTATGGCTACAAGCCAGGGAATGCTAACACACCGAAACAACAAATATTCTAATGACATCATCACAAACTCGGTGTTTACTAGTAAAAATGGTTATACAAAGTTTCATGCATATTCCTTGTCCATTTCAAAGTCCAAAGAGAAACGACAATCGAACACGTAGAGTGACCGACTGAATGATATTGATAACGACTACGATGAGTTGGCCAAAGCAAAAAACCCAAAAAAAAAGTGGTGGCCAAAATGAAAAAGGTTCACAATTTCAATATTCCTTATCGTTCTAAATCAGATAGACTTGCTAACTTTTTTAATGATAAGCATCCGCGAGTCACCAAAAGTTTAAATATCAGAAGGCTCAGAATTCAAGCTCATTGTGATTGGAGACTACACTACCATGTCAAAACAATAAAGATTGATTAAGCCTTTTCACCATCCCATTAGTAATCTGGATGACAAAAGAAACCCAAGAATCAGTGGCGGATCTAGAAACTTATTTTAAGGGTAACGTAAACAAACAAACAAACAAACATACCCAGTGTATCCCGCTGGAGAGCAGGGTCTGGGAGGGGTATATGGTGGCATGTCTTTCCTCTATCTAGAAAGATAGAGAGACCGCTACCGAAGAGACCCCCGACTTTAAAGGTAACGTAATGGAAGTTAAATTTTTTTACCGTACATTAATATAAATAATAAAAACATAACAATAAAGATAGTCAAAGAAATACCTATTTGATTTTAGAACTCTCCTCTTTGTTTTTTCATAGCTTGAAAACGAAGCATTACATTCTCATTTGTTACTTCGTCAACGTTTCCATTTCAACCGCACATACTAGAGCATTGTTCAAATATTTCTCCCACATTCGATTCCGTAAATCCGTCTTGATAAGCTTCAATTTAAAAAACATTTTTTAAAGGTTGCGGTTGCAACCGGTAAAATCAATGCTAGCTTCAATATCCGATAAAACAAAGGAAAAGATAGATTTTTTCCGGTTTCCACCATTAGCCGAGCAAGATGACACATTCTATTCAAGTTTGTAGATCTATCATCTTCTTTTACCGAGTGATAAAACACATTAAACTCACCCAAAATACACCCTCTTTCATTCATATTAAAATCAACCGGATATATCTCCGAAAAAACCACTATCTTAGATATATCAAACTTTGAAAATCCATTACAAGGATTTAAACCTAATATATTTTTACCAATGTAGTTGATACCTCATTAAATCGATTTCCCAATTATTGAATTTGCATATTCAAAACCGTATTAAAAATCTCAACCTCAAAATGATGTCGATTAGCCGTGCCACGAGGCACGACCATGGAAGTAATGAAAGTAAGCAATGAGAGGCAATAAGGTCCCGATGTCACTTTTTTATTTTATTTTTATAAAAGATTAAACGAAAGCGGTTGCTAATGCTTGTAGCTTGCTTCTGTCCTTAGTCAATTTAATAACATTCTTTTGATTTCTTGGGTTACCATAACTTTCCATCATATTCAACACCTTAATATGATTTTTTTATAAAAACAAATTACTTTTTCCAACATAGCATCAAACCCCTTTTGTCTTAAATCATTCAATGCTTGTTTTGTTCCATTTATTAACTTACTCGCTTCCAATAAGTCTTGATTTTTTTTGAAGATGTTTAGATAAAATATTTGTGTGTCCTAAAATATGTTCAATCAAGTGTGTATAAAAAACAAACTCAAGTTTCTTAAAATATGATAAAATACCTTTTGCACTAGTTCGTTGTTGAGTGCTATCTCCTTCTTTTTTAACATAACGAAGCACGTCAACAACTTTCGGAAATAATTTAAGTACACTTATAATTGTCATATGATGAGAACCCCATCTTGTATCTCCGGCTCTTATTATGAAACTCTCTTGATTTAATCCTTTTCCGGTCTTAATTTCACCTGAAAGGATTCATTCATTCACACTCTTTATTTTTACCTCCCGTAAAATATCTTTTCGTTTACAAGAAGCAGAAACCGTATTAACAAACATGTTAAGATAATCACAAAACTCTTTAACACCTTCATGCTTTTTTGCAACCGCCACAATCACTGGTTGTAGTTGATGAGCAAAGCAATGTATATAATGTGTCGATGGATTATCTTTTAAAATCATAGCTTTTAAGCCATTAAACTCTCCTCTAATATTACTTGCATCGTCATAACCTTGACCCCTAACTTGTTTTAAAAAAATAAACAATTGCACATTAATAATTAATTTATATTAAAGTTTAATTACATAAAATATAAAGTTTATTAGTTGCCTGATCAATACTCATTTGGTTATTTGCTAATAAAGAGAGAATGGCTTCTTTAAGAGTAGCAGAAGATGTATCTGTACCGGTTTGCAACTTTTTCTTGATAGTTAACTTAACATCAATAGATTGTTTTTGTTTCAAAAGATCATCACATTTTTGCATCGCCTTATTATGATGACGGTTAACTGATCCAACATGGTCTTGTAAGGCACCCGGTTTACTCCAGTTACAAAACCCTTCACTTGAACTTGAAAAAGTATCTCTTTCACCTTGATTGTCAACATTTTCTTTAAACAAATAACAATATAAGCAATATGCTTTGTCCACTTTAGTACTGTACTCTAACCACAGATATACATCAAACCATTTTACATTAAAATGTCTTTGCCCACTTGAATACTCTTTGAATGGAAATTTATGATTTCGTGGTTGAAAAACCTTTTTAACAAGATAGTGTCTTCTTATGTCATCCATTTGATTAGGATGATAACTAACAATAGGAGGCCTATCAAAGAGGTCCGGAGGAAGATCATTTAAATCAAATCCATTTGGGATCGAAGGGATCGAAGGGATTGAACCCGAAGGAATTGAACCTGAAGGTATTGAAACCGAGGGAATTGAAGTCAAAGGAGTTGTAGATCCAATATTATCATCATTATTTGAACCAATATCTTCCTCTGGAAATTTTATTTTAAAAGAATTGCCTATAAGAACTTGTTTCTTCATCTTCCAAATCCCTAATTCAATTTCAAATAACAAAATAAGGTTACATAATTCATATAACACAATTCAAATAATAAAATTAAAACTCAAAAACCTAATTTCAAATCCCTAATTTCAAATCCCTAATTTCAAATCCCTAATATTAAATATCTAATCTTTAATTCATATAACACAATTCAAATCCCTAAATTCGAAACAAATCCCTAATTGTCAATAAACCTAAATTCAATACAAATCCCTAATACAAATCAATAATACCAAAACAAGTAAATATCTTGCAAAGAAATCAATAATTCTACTCTAAACAAATCAATAATTCTACTATAAACAAGTAATAAAGTAAAATCTTGCAAAGAAATCAATAATACCTTCAATTCTTCAAGGATTCAAGAAATCAACAGACAATAATACCTTCAAATGGTCGCCGGTGGGTGGACGGTGTGACAACCCGAAAATTTTTCGCGATTTAATACAAAATTTATGTGATTTTACAAATTAGTTTTGTATTTTTATTATTATTTAATAATAATGTTAATAATAATAAAAATAATGATAATAATAATAGTAATAATAATAAAGGCATTATTACAAATAATGATAATAATAATAAATATAATAATAATTATATTATTATCAAAAATAATGACAATAAAAATAATAATGTTATTGTTAAAAATAATAATATTATTAATAATAATAATGCTAATAATAAATAATATTAATAGTAATAATTTATAAGATTTATTTGATTTAATAAGTCCAGGGGGGTAAATTGTAAATCTTAAAACTTGTTTTAAAACTTAAAAACATAAAATAACAAACTGTGAAACCCCAGGGACCATTCTGTAATTAATTGAAACCCAACCCCCGCCCCCGCCGTCGGTTTCCCCTCCGATCATCAACTCCGGCAACTCTCCGGCGAGTTCCAAATGGCCAAAATAATTGCGTTTAATCCAATTAATTGCTACAAACCGGTTCACCAGTGAGATTCGAACCTAATCCCCATAATAATTCGGGAATCAAAACAAAAGTGCGATCTAGACAACCACGTGAACCTTGTCGGTTCTTTACAGAATTGAATCGCACTCAGAACCTATCAATAATCGAATTAAATTATACCTAATCAACACTATAAATACTAGCAATCTGTATGCACTTCGAATTGCACCAGAAACAACTCCATTCATCGAATTTGATCCCCTTCTTCCCCGAAACCTGTAACACACTCGAACTCCTATCTAGAACTATTGTAAACCAAACTTGATTGAGGGCTTTCGATCATCTGAGCTATTAGAAGCTTCCTGCAAGAGGAATTTGATTATCAATACCATTTGGATAGCATTTGATCTTCTTCCCCTGTCGCGACTGTTCTTCGAAGAATCATCACCAATTCGACATCATCTGGTAAATTAAATACACCATTATGTTCGATTGATCATGGGGAACAAAAGCCCCATGAATCCATACATTAACATAATCGATTGGATGCTCAATTTGATCGATTGTGTTTTAGGGTTCTTGAATTGGGGATGAACATTCGGGATTGTGTTTAAAATTAATTGGGGCTGTATTCCTTTCGATTTGGAGCCTTGGCTCACTGGTTCGGGTGTTGGGGCGATGGGGAGGAAGTCGCGGGTTCGAACCCGGCCCCCTCCTAATTATGTTTTTAAGCCTTTTAGGCTATTTAAAAATATATAAAAATTATTAAAAATTATAAAAATAATTTTTAAAAGCTTCTGTTATTTTTAACACCATTAAATATTTTTCTGTAAATTATTTAATTAAAAATACTTTAAATAAAATTTATAAAATATTATTTAAAAATATTATAAATAACTATTTTATAAAAATAGACTTTAAATTATGATCTAAAGTATTAATTCATTAATTGAACACCATATCATTTTTAATTAATGATAAATCATAATAATTGTAGAAAAATAATTATTTAAAAACCTTAATTATTTATGTAAATAATTATAACATGTGTTATAAATTATTATCCATATAAAAATGGATTTCCAAATAATAAATTAGATCATCAAATTATTAATGGATGTTATAATATTTTATGGACTTATTTTGATAATATAAATACAAAGTAAATTTTATAAATTTAAATATTTATAAAATCTTACAAAAATTAAAACTTATATGTTTATATAACGTCTATAAAATAATTAGAATACAATGATATGTCAAAATCATTATTAAGCTAATTAAATGTTATATAAATCATTAATTATTAACAAAAATAATTAAATGATTTAATGTTTATAACAAATCCCAGAAAACCAAACCCTAGATCAATTGAACACCAGGTTCAAGATCTAACTTATTTAGGTTTTGGATTTGTATCTGTTTGCTTACGTGAAATATAATTCCTTAGCAGGAATTTACTAGCTTGTCAACACCACACAAAAGGACTGAGGTGAGTTCGTAATTGTTCCCCGTTTTAATGATTTAAATATTTTGGGGCTGGAATACATGTCATGATTTCTGATTATTTTATGAGTTCTCGTGTTTCCCTTTACTTTGGTTTTGGGATGAGGCATGTTCTTTTGAGATGGAACTTTTATTTGTGATATTACTTACTGTTCTTGGGATGAAACATGCCCTTTTGTTTTATGAACCATGATGGTGCTTTGCTTGGTGCTTGTGTGTGGGATAATGAGTTCACCTTATAAAAGGGTTCCGACAGGCTATCCATATGCAAATAAACTATGATACATGGACAAATTCAATGTGAAGGATTTGTTGGGCTTGTACTTAGTAAGTATGTGGGATAGCGGGTTCACCTTATAAAAGGGTTCCGTATCTTCACAAAGTAAATCTTTCTTTGGATGATAATTGACGATTTATCATTGTGTTTTTTATGAACTCACCAACCCTGTGTTGACACTTGATTTTACATGTATTCCAGGTATCTACTAGGAGCTTATGGATATGCACATAGGATCATATAAGAGCTCCAGATACATATTGGTTATTAAGAAGACATGATTAGACGTATTGTTAAGAAACAATATATGTATTTATTTCCGCTGCGTATAATATCTAATGCTCTGAATAATAATGGATTGCTTATCTAAAACTTATCATATAGATAACTGCATCTCATGTGTAACTACTGTGTTCGATCCTGTTTGCTCACCCCTCCGTGATAGATTCCAGACCCGGAATTTGAGGGTGTGACAGATTGGTATCAGAGCCATTGGTTATAGTGAGTTAGGAATTGCATCTAGCCTATAGCCACACACAATAGTTGCACAAGGTAAATTGCCTTAGTTAGAGATTGACTAAGATTAAGAAGTTATATGCCTTATGTGATTCCTCTTATACCTTGATTCCTATCAATACACACACGAATCTTAAATCATATTCTAAGGCATTGTGTGCCTAATTCAAGTGATTTCAAAACTCGATTGTTATTAATGGTTTCAAAGTCTCGTCAAAGTCTGTGTCATACAACTTGAACACATGCAATGCTGGAAGAGTAAGATGCCTGTATCTCGGGGTGTTCTGTCTAGGCAAGGTATTCGCATATATCCAAATCAACCGATGGACCTGTTTACCTTACCTGGGAACCCTTGGGATGAGTATCTGCTTATAGGTACGCATGTTTTCAACAAAGTTGTGATTGACTCAATACTTTGATTAGTCAACGTACTCGCTTTGATTCACGAATCAAACGAATACACTCGGAACATTTCATTGTCGTGTTGAATAATTCTTGTCCTTGATTTCGTTTTCCCGATATAATACATACATATTTGGTACTTCTATCATTAATGACCACTATACTTGACAAGATATGTTGACCTAATAGGAGGAACCGGGGTGATCATGCAAAGCAACTTACCATTACGAGTGCACACGTAATTGTAATTTGTCGTGCATGCTAAGTCCGGTGAATCTGGTCGGGTGGTAACATTGTAGTCCGTATAAGTCATCATTCCTAAACGTTGAGCAAGAAAGCCTCGGTTCTCATAGAACATGTTTCCATGAAAATTCTTAATGATCTCTCAGAATGGCTTCTCGTCAAATCCGTTCACGGTCTAGAAACTCTAGTCGTAAGATTGCTGCTATTATAGCACGTGAAGTTACTGTGGTCAATATACAAGCCTTTAAGGCATATGAATCAAATTACCTTGACGTGTTCCATTTGGTAATCTAGGTTACACTTGTCCTAACCTAAAGTGAGACTTGTTTCCCTAGTACTTGCCCTGACATGGTTATACCTGAAATCCTGAAAGTATGAAGGATAGGAAGCTATCATTAGACATATTGTACTTATGTGCTTGTAGTTTATTTACTACTACTTAAGTCCTGTCCTACTTAGAGCCTTCATAGAATTACCAATCATGATATTAATTTTAAGAGACATTCCTCCACTTAGCATTTCAGTAACTGAGGAACTGATTGAATGCTTAGAATGAAAGTGGACTACAGGAAATATAGATGAGTGATGAAACTCATTATACATATTCTTGGGATAATGCTAAGGAAAATTAGGATGTCGTGTAACCGGTTTAAGGACATTTTAGTATACCGCTGATGCTTATAAATGGGGTTACTATTACTTAAGGAATAAAATACAAAAGTTAGAATTGTAATTCTAAAATCATTCAACGGTAGGGTTAAGTCGTGCTCTTTATGTTGACAAACTCCATGAATTGATAAAACTGATGTCATACCTTATGACATTAGACCAAATAGAATTAAGAAGGACACTGGGAAAAATCTAGTGAGTAGTAGAATAAGCTCTCTGATGGTTTAGATAATTTGCCTTAATACCAATATTGTGAACCTAGCTATGTTGATTGATACGATTAAGCTAACGTGTTAAACGGGGACATTAAGAAGATTGGAGTTCCGACCATTATCATAAGTGTGCCCTAGGATGATTAGGACCCCAAGACAAGTTAGAAATAATCAGAATTAGGAAATGGCTAGAAAGTAAGAATTGATCTTTGAAACTCATGAGAAAATTGTCCAGATAAGTAAACCCATGGCTGCTGCCTGGGATCGCTAGAAAAGCTACACTGATAAACATCGTAAGCCACCTGAATTTCAGGAAGGAGATAAAGTTTCGCTAAAGGTATCTCCCTGGAAGGGATTTATACGCTTTGGGAAACGAGGGAAATTGAACCCTCGCTACGTGGGACCTTTTGAAATTGTCAGAAAGATTGGCCCAGTAGCCCATGAATTAAATCTACCTGCTGAACTTGGTGGTGTGCACAATGTTTTCACGTATCAAATCTAAGGAAGTGTTTATCCGATGAATCACTGGTTGTGTCTTTAAAGGGACTGTAAGTATGTGAGAAAACTCAGACATGTTGAGGCACCAGTTGAAATCATGGATAAAGAAGTTAAACAACTTAAGCATAGCAAGATTCCGGTTGTCAGAGTTCGGTGGAACTCCCGGCGAGGTCCTAAGTTCATTTGGGAATGGGAGGACGAATGATGTGCAAGTATTCCAACTTGTTCAAAAACATTACGAGTACATCTTAATTTTCGGGACGAAAATTCCTCTAACAGGGGGATGATGTGACAACCGAAAATTTTTCGCGATTTAATACAAAATTTATGTGATTTTACAAATTAGTTTTGTATTTTATTATTATTTAATAATAATGTTAATAATAATAAAAATAATGATAATAATAATAGTAATAATAATAAAGGTATTATTACAAATAATGATAATAATAATAAATATAATAATAATTATATTATTATCAAAAATAATGACAATAAAAATAATAATGTTATTGTTAAAAATAATAATATTATTAATAATAATAATGCTAATAATAAATAATATTAATAGTAATAATTTATAAGATTTATTTGATTTAATAAGTCCAGGGGGGTAAATTGTAAATCTTAAAACTTGTTTTAAAACTTAAAAACATAAAATAACAAACTGTGAAACCCCAGGGACCATTCTGTAATTAATTGAAACCCAACCCCCGCCCCCGCCGTCGGTTTCCCCTCCGATCATCAACTCCGGCAACTCTCCGGCGAGTTCCAAATGGCCAAAATAATTGCGTTTAATCCAATTAATTGCTACAAACCGGTTCACCAGTGAGATTCGAACCTAATCCCCATAATAATTCGGGAATCAAAACAAAAGTGCGATCTAGACAACCACGTGAACCTTGTCGGTTCTTTACAGAATTGAATCGCACTCAGAACCTATCAATAATCGAATTAAATTATACCTAATCAACACTATAAATACTAGCAATCTGTATGCACTTCGAATTGCACCAGAAACAACTCCATTCATCGAATTTGATCCCCTTCTTCCCCGAAACCTGTAACACACTCGAACTCCTATCTAGAACTATTGTAAACCAAACTTGATTGAGGGCTTTCGATCATCTGAGCTATTAGAAGCTTCCTGCAAGAGGAATTTGATTATCAATACCATTTGGATAGCATTTGATCTTCTTCCCCTGTCGCGACTGTTCTTCGAAGAATCATCACCAATTCGACATCATCTGGTAAATTAAATACACCATTATGTTCGATTGACCATGGGGAACAAAAGCCCCATGAATCCATACATTAACATAATCGATTGGATGCTCAATTGATCGATTGTGTTTTAGGGTTCTTGAATTGGGGATGAACATTCGGGATTGTGTTTAAAATTAATTGGGGCTGTATTCCTTTCGATTTGGAGCCTTGGCTCACTGGTTCGGGTGTTGGGCGATGGGGAGGAAGTCGCGGGTTCGAACCCGGCCCCCTCCTAATTATGTTTTTAAGCCTTTTAGGCTATTTAAAAATATATAAAAATTATTAAAAATTATAAAAATAATTTTTAAAAGCTTCTGTTATTTTTAACACCATTAAATATTTTTCTGTAAATTATTTAATTAAAAATACTTTAAATAAAATTTATAAAATATTATTTAAAAATATTATAAATAGTATTTTATAAAAATAGACTTTAAATTATGATCTAAAGTATTAATTCATTATTGAACACCATATCATTTTTAATTAATGATAAATCATAATAATTGTAGAAAAATAATTATTTAAAAACCTTAATTATTTATGTAAATAATTATAACATGTGTTATAAATTATTATCCATATAAAAATGGATTTCCAAATAATAAATTAGATCATCAAATTATTAATGGATGTTATAATATTTTATGGACTTATTTTGATAATATAAATACAAAGTAAATTTTATAAATTAAATATTTATAAAATCTTACAAAAATTAAAACTTATATGTTTATATAACGTCTATAAAATAATTAGAATACAATGATATGTCAAAATCATTATTAAGCTAATTAAATGTTATATAAATCATTAATTATTAACAAAAATAATTAAATGATTTAATGTTTATAACAAATCCCAGAAAACCAAACCCTAGATCAATTGAACACCAGGTTCAAGATCTAACTTATTTAGGTTTTGGATTTGTATCTGTTTGCTTACGTGAAATATAATTCCTTAGCAGGAATTTACTAGCTTGTCAACACCACACAAAAGGACTGAGGTGAGTTCGTAATTGTTCCCGTTTTAATGATTTAAATATTTTGGGGCTGGAATACATGTCATGATTTCTGATTATTTGTGAGTTCTCGTGTTTCCCTTTACTTTGGTTTTGGGATGAGGCATGTTCTTTTGAGATGGAACTTTTATTTGTGATATTACTTACTGTTCTTGGGATGAAACATGCCCTTTTGTTTTATGAACCATGATGGTGCTTTGCTTGGTGCTTGTGTGTGGGATAATGAGTTCACCTTATAAAAGGGTTCCGACAGGCTATCCATATGCAAATAAACTATGATACATGGACAAATTCAATGTGAAGGATTTGTTGGGCTTGTACTTAGTAAGTATGTGGGATAGCGGGTTCACCTTATAAAAGGGTTCCGTATCTTCACAAAGTAAATCTTTCTTTGGATGATAATTGACGATTTATCATTGTGTTTATTTATGAACTCACCAACCCTGTGTTGACACTTGATTTTACATGTATTCCAGGTATCTACTAGGAGCTTATGGATATACACATAGGATCATATAAGAGCTCCAGATACATATTGGTTATTAAGAAGACATGATTAGACGTATTGTTAAGAAACAATATATGTATTTATTTCCGCTGCGTATAATATCTAATGCTCTGAATAATAATGGATTGCTTATCTAAAACTTATCATATAGATAACTGCATCTCATGTGTAACTACTGTGTTCGATCCTGTTTGCTCACCCCTCCGTGATAGATTCCAGACCCGGAATTTGAGGGTGTGACAGACGGGAGCGGTCGCCGGCCGGGAGGGGGTCCGATTTAGGCGCACAACAGTCAGCAGGTAAGCAGTTGCGGTTGCGGGTGTGTGAGGTGGGGGGGAGGGGGTCCGATTTAGGCTAAGTAAATGGGTCATTGGGTTGGGTTATTTCGGTAATGGGGTTGTTTTAATAAATTGGTCAATTGGGCTTTTAAATATTAATTGGGTTAAACTGAATTGGGCTTTTAAATTAATTGGGTTTTTTAAAATTTTCTATAAAGCTTTAAATTAATTGGGTTTTATAAAATATTACACTAATTTTTATAAATTTAAAATTTTCAAAAAAGTTTTGAGTATAAAATTTTTTTAGTGATAACGTAAAATTTTGTCAGGACTAACGTAATATTTTCTCAGAGGTAATGTAAAACCGTAAAAAAAATTATATAATTTTTTTACACTACGCGTAAAAATTTGAGGGGTAACAAAGACTACCCTTAGCCCCTCAATATGTCCGCCCTGCCAAGAACAATGGTGGCCAAAATGAATGAACTTAAAATTGCACTATACATCATCCTTTTAAGATCATATAGAGTTAAATTTATCATATAACTTATATACATGAAGAAATTGCTTCCATAACACTTTAAATAGAAGGAACATTAACCGAATTGTAATTGTGAGCGTTACAAGAATCATTTAACTTTAGAGTAAATTACAGGATACTTATCTTTGTAATTAATGTTACTTTTCAATATTATCTTTACTAATTGTACTGGACAACCTCTGTGTATATGTTTTGTTTCATCTTTGGTCCTTTAGTCTAACGTTCGTTAGTTTACATCATTAAGTTAGATCACGTGGTTATATCACATGAAAGTCTATGTTAAAGAATATCAAGGCAGCATAATCCTAAAACAAATTGACAAATTAGGGAAATACCATCAATAAATATCAAGACTTTCGAGTAAAACCTCGAACAATTATATACATACATAGATACGGTGACGGAACCAGAAAATTTTTGTTAGGGAGTCACTATTATTCAGTGATTTGATTTGTAACGAAACAACACTAAGTTTTTCGGGTGATCCGATTGGGTCGGTTCGGGTCGGTTCGGGTTGGAATAGACATAATTCAATTGCATAAATAATGTTATAAAAAATACAATACCAAAAAAATGAAATAAAACTTACATTATATAGTTGTTTATGCGTTTTCATCTTTTAAAATTGTTCCATTACGTCTTCGATCGATACGTTTGCAAAAAGATTTTTTTCTCAATGCAACAAATAAACGAGTTATTTATATATTCATCACTCATATGATGTTTTTTTTTCTCACAACAAAATAGTTCATGTTCTTAGAATGTATCATAAACATAGTATGAATTGTGATAAATAAATAACTAATAAATACAAAAATAGAGCTTGAACACAATCTAAATTCTAAATTCCTAAATACCAAAATCATCAAACAAATTAACTAACAAATAAGTGAAGTAATAACAATGAAAGAACCAAAATCACTAAGGTGCTGTTTGTTTCAGAAGAGGTAAAACGTCTGCAGTCTGCGGACCACATCTGCAGACATCTGCAGCAGAAGAGGTGGACCAAATGTCTGCAGTCTGCAAGAAAAAGACTGTTTGTTTTGTTTAACATCTGCAGAATGCTGAAATATTCTGTAATTAAACTAAATTTATTTTTTAAACTTTAAAAACAACTAATACATTAATATATAAATAAAAGTTATAGAATACATTAAATATAAATAAAAGTCATACAACACTTCAATAATATTCATAAAATAATACACCCTCAAAGATGCATTCTTTAACAGTTTAACATCTTGCAAGAAGGACCTCCAAACCAAAGAATTGAAAATCTCTTCACCTAAATCATACAAGTCGGCATCTCCTCTTGATGGAACAAAACCATAAGCCACCCAAAGCTCTACCAATAACTGTTTATCCATTTCATGGCCTTTAGGGAATATCGAACACAAAGCAAAACACTGTCTCATGTGTAAAGGCAAGTTGTCATAGCTTAACTTCAAAGACGGTAAGATATGACTTCCCTCACCGCTGAAATCCCAAACTTCACTCTGCAGCACAGATAACCACTCACTTACGCTACTTTTGTGGCACATCAAGCTTCCTATGACCTTCACTGCTAAAGGCACACCCTCACATTTCTTCACAATTTCTTTTCCAATCGTCTCAAACTCTACACTATCTACATCCTTTGGACATCAAACGCATAACGATTGAACAACAAACAAGAATCACTTTCTGATAATCTACTCAGTGGATATACAATTTCTCGACCTCGAACGATGCAGCTCTGAGCTTCCTGAGCCAATCCTGCAACGCTCGGTTCTTCCGCTGCTTGATTTCGGCGTCGGCTAACACCGATTGGATCTGAGTGAAGATTGTGCGGAGAGATCGGAGGTCCGATTTGAGGCCCCATAGCACGGCGAAATCTTGTGTGGCTAGTGAAGTGGATCGTTCCATTACTAGATTGATTACTGATGATACGATGTGAAGTATGAAAGGAGTTGGGGGTTTAGGGTGATATGTGAAGAAGAGGTGAGAAGACCTCTGAAGACTTTAGTCCACCTCTTCTTGGAGAAGAGGTTACGCAGATCTTTTTTAGTGAAACATCTTCAGAAAAACAAACAGTCTGCAGACCAGAAACATCTGTCCGCCTCTTTTTGGCGCAGACAAAAGAGCTTCAAAAGCTCTTTTCAAGAAAACAAACAACACCTAAAATAAATATAGGGTTTGAATAAACAATTTATAAAACTAACTTTCCAACTTCAAAGCTTGAAAACTAACCAAAAGCTAGGGACACACTCGAACCAAACAGTTTTAACTTGAAATCTTACAATTTGTCTTACAATTATGCAAGAATGAAATTGTTACTCTCGAGTCTCATCAAATAATCTTTTTTGTACTTTTGATAACGAAAGTTTCTGTCCATTGTATTTGGCTAAATAGAGTAGTTGGTTTAAAAGACAACAAAAGGCTGATGAAGTTAATCTGGCAATACTACCAAATATTAATTGAAGTGATAAAATGAAAAGAACAAATATAATACAAATTCATTGGCATAGTCCGGTGGTTGATGGGGCTGTGGTACTGGTTCATGGGGGCTGTGGTACTGGTTGATGGGGGGGGGGGGGGAAGTCTTTAAGGATAGGAAGGTTACGGTTTTAATGTGTGTTAAATGTGAGGTTTGCATCTTTAAAGGATCGAACGAGCAACCTTCTTTGCGCACGAGTTAACCACTGAACCAAAATCATATCTAATTAATTTATTTTTCGAACCTGAAAATACTAATGGGTTCATCTCCTGAAAAACTATAAGTTCACCAAAAAATTCAATATTATACATTACATTACTGGCTCAAAAATCAATGGGGTCACTTGACTCCGTTGACTTGGGCATAGTTCCGCCCCTGCAAACATATATATCTATATTTATATATATGTATATATATCATCACTTTTTCAAGCTAGTTCCTATAAAGATTTAAGATTTCATATGATTTGGATATTAATGATAAATACACATAGAAATTAGAATGCAAGCCACATAAAATTATTAAAAAAATATGATCAATAAAAAGTTGAAATTAACGAATAAAACTTCAAACAAATTTTAAATATCTTTATCATCACTTTTTTTAAAGTTAGTTCGATAATTTTATGTTATCATATGATTTAAGTGTTAATAACAAACTTAATATATAAAAATCAGATTATAAGCCACTTGAAGCTATTTAAATGTTTTTCTTCAAATTAGAATGCTAGTTCTATAAAATACTACTGTATCATATAATTTTTATAATCATACGATGGTAGAAAACATCTAAATTATTTCATGTGACATACATTCTAATTTTTATGTATTTAGTTTATTGCTGATATGTAATTAAATCATATGATATAATTAATTTTAGTAACATTAGTTTAAAAAAATGGCAATAAAGATATATATAATTGTCTAAAGTGTTACCCATTGGTCAACGTTTACCGAATATATTTTTCTAATACATCGATTTGTTTTTTGAATATGCCGTCTGGTTGTTTTTCTTGCGCATCTACCATTGTGTGATAACCATGTGATTTAACTTAATGATGCAAACTAACAACCATTAAACTAGAAACCAAAGACGAAACAAACCATATACATATAAAGGTTGCTCAGTGTAATTAATTAAAATAAATGTTAGAAAATTAAAATTAGTTATAAAGATAAAAGTATTTTTCGAAATTTCCTATTTGATTTTGTCGTTTTTTGCATAACATCATCAAAATTACATTATAATAGACATCGAATCAACATTCTCATGGCTTTGATCCAAAGAACAGTTAAAGCTCAAAGAAGAGAGACCTTAACGTAACGATAGTGCATGTTTGTGTACTCTTTGTCTGAAGACTCTGTGAAACCGAAACTACAAGTGGGATTTATAGTTTGAAAAGTTCTACTAAATTTTTTATAAATGACATATTAATTGTCATTTATTCTTATTTACAAGTTAAACGAATATATGTACGTATTAACTGAAAATAGCTTAGATCCACATGGACAATTACCAATGGACGATTACCGATGGTTATGAAATTCTAAAACCAGATCGAACAATTTATAACCAAGACATTCCGATTATGAAAATCTAAAACCGAAATGTCATTTTAAGTTAGTTTTATCTGACGATCGAACCAATTCATGCTAGACAAAGAGTACACAAACATGCATTATCGTTACGTTATGGTCTCTCTTCTTTGAGCTTTAACTGTTCTTTGGATCAAAGCCATGAGAATGTTGAATGTTGATTCGACCATGTCTATTATAATGTAATTTTGATGTTATGCAAAAAAAGACAAAATCAAATAGGAAATTTCAAAAAATACTTTTATCTTTATAACTAATTTTAATTTTCTAACATTTATTTTAATTAATTACACTGAGCAACCTTTATATGTATATATCTAAAACCGAAATGTCATTTATAAGTTAGTTTTATCTGATGATCGAACCAATTCATGCTAAACCCTAACATAAATTGTTTACCTTCCATGCCTAGAATATATCATGTATAAGATTAAAACATATTTTTTTGAGTACAAATTTTCGGTTTAAAGTTGTAACTACTTCGTTTGTGTCTTTATCTGGTAGCCACTAGTTGACCCAAGTGTTAATTTAACCACTTTTAAGCAAAACCTAGAAATTACTTGTTCTTGTTGGCACTCCCCGAAGCATCGAGTCAAATTTGATGTGCATAATATTAGAAAATAATATATAAATATTTGAACTAGTAGGCTTTTTATATTGTAACCGGTACAAATGGATATGGATATGAATATAATATGATAAGAATAGAATTCAATAATCAATTAATTAGACTACTTTTATAAAATTATAATAGAAGGTAGATTTTGTAACATCGATTACTTTTCTTTTACTAATCAAGTTTCATTTAAGAACACATGAGAATAATATCAATTGCAGGATGTGAATAATAATTTTTGGCTTTAATTTATGACCGTAAATCATTTCATCTATTATCAAATGAAATATCCTGATAGATAAATGATATGTGATGAGTCTTACAATCGAAATATTAAATGTTTAAATACTGTATAGTGTAAGTTGTATTTTTATCGTAAAATTCTAAGAAGTACTACTGTTAAAAAAATCACATCATCTAGGAGTTAAGATTAAAATTGCATAAAAACATCCCCAGGGCATTAATCATTTAATATTTAATTAATACACTATCAACATCTTCTTTATATTGTAAAATCTTTACGTATAATGCATTGAACCTTTACAAATTTCATTGACCTACCGGATCAACATAATAATTTTTTTTAACAACTTATCATTTATATATTTTTCACATACATATCATTTTATAGACATTTAATTACCGTATAAAGAACTAAAATTTCATTGGAAAAAATAAAAAAGAGTGATTGGAGTAGTGGAGCCCACATCCCAACAAATTTAATCTCTCTAACCAAATACACATGATTAGCTTATGCGTATGTATTAGTGTATACTTACTCCATTATATATACTTAAGTTTCATGTCCCGAAATCCCCATCCCTCTTTTAACTTCTTTGCATAAATACTTATCTCTTCTAAAATCATCACATGATTTGGCTCGGTTTCACTGGCTACTCTACTCCAATTTTAAGTCGTTACCAGATTACAATAAGTGCTTGCACTTCCTACGACACATTGTACAAGGTGTACGTATCCGTAATAATAAATTCATGAAGAACGAAACGTACTGTAAACTAGCTTTATGATGATAAATGGGGTCTCGAAAGACGACTCGCATTTGCAATAAAATAAAAAAGTGGATTGTGCAGCACTGCTGGTAGTTAGTAAATGAAGTTACCATCAATTAAACTTGATGCCGGCCACTTGTAATTGTAATTGTAACACATAAAACCCGAAACCATATATAGGTAAATTAAGTCGAAGAAGAAGATTAATACACGGAAGAAATTCACTTAAATGCCACAACATTACATTATGTACGGTTGAGCCATATATGCACAACCCGTAAACATTTCAGCATAATTTATTATACGGTATACAAACTTGCATTGGACTCTTGATAATTTAACCTTACAATTCAACACATGCATATATAATAATCTCCACCATCAACCGCTTACAGTTTATGGTACCAGTATACACCTTTGTGTTCACTATCCTCATCTGGCTCAATGTAGATGCACTCCTTAGCCTCTCTCCACATCGCCTTAAAGATCGGGGTCCGATCGATCTTATAATACTCGCCCAATATCGGCTTGATCGCGTCCCGCGCCTCCTTTGCGTGATAATGTGGAATGTATGATATCAAATGGTGCAAGACGTGAGTGTGTGTAACGTCGTGGAAGACCCTGTTGAGGAACCCGAAGTCCCTATCGATCGTCGATAGGGCGCCTTTGATCCAGTTCCATTCCGTCGAATCGTAGTGAGGTAATGAGAGATGGGTGTGGTGTAGATACGTGATCAACACGAAGAACACGCTTACGCCGAGCACTGGGATGCCATACATGCATGTTACCCATGCGAGCCCCTTTGCTGCTACTAGGAGTTTGACTACGTAAAGAACCGCGAGAAGACCGAGGTCCGATAGGAGGACCTGGACGCGCTCGCGGTCTGTGAAGATCGGGCTCATGGGTCGAAGTGGTTCGCGAACCGCCCGTATTTCTTCCCGGAGATGTTGGTGAAGAGGTATAGTGGAAACCCTAGGGTCAACCTGAAAACCAATGTGAACACTCTACCGGGTGGGTTGTTAAGAAGTTTAGAGTATACGGCGATTTTCGACTTGCGTTTGGGGATGTAAACTTCATCGTTATCGAGGGAGTTCGTGTTGGCGTGGTGGTTGCGGTGACTGTATTTCCACGAGAAATACGGGGTGAGGAGGGCAGAGTGGAGGATGAATCCCACTATGTCATCGATCAGCTGGTAGTCACTAAATGCATGGTGACCACACTCGTGACCGATGACCCATAGGCCCGTGAGAATACTGGCCTGACAAAACCAGTACACGGGCCAGGCTAGGTAAGCTAGAGGGGTAGGAAGAAGAGGTATATATGTGTCAGCTAGAAAGTAGAACACATAGGCTACAATGAGGTCATGGACAACATAGTACGATGAACGGATGACAGATCGCTCGAAGCAGTGTGCGGGGATTGCTTTCTTGAGATCGCTTAGCGTGAATGGTGGATCGACAGGGACCCGTTCGAGAATGTTTTTGGCCTCCGATGGATCCGACATCCGACCACCTGCACCCATGTTGTTGGATATCCGATAGCCTGAAAATGTACCAAAAGTAATAATATATATAAGATATATGTGTATGTTAATTTAAAGTATAATGAAATATAAGAAGTTAAAGGTTAAGGAATTGAAGAAGTGAGACCTGAGAGAGAAGTGATTTGTGTGTTCTCTTGTGCTGGTGATGGTCTGTTTGAGGATGTTCATGCTTCATATTTATAACCAAGAGTTGCTAGTGTAATTGGTGATATTTTAATCGCCAACTACCGATATTCAACTTTGCTACAAATTAGAATCTTTTGAATAGACCAACTTTCAACTTAAAAAACGAAATAGGGTTTTTAGTTTTTACGATTTATTGCTCCTTTAGATTAGATAAACATAAGTGGCAAAAATAGTTTTTATTATTATTTATTTATTTATTTTGCCTGGCAATTTATCAATATTGAAGTGGTAAACTAAGATTTTAATAAATCAAACTTTACAATAATATAAACCCACTATTTAATAAATATTAACACAAAATATTAATTACTATTAACAAAAATAATTTTGCTCTCGTTTTGCGTAGACAATCCACTCGCATAGTGATCATATATAGATTTATGCTTGATTTATGTTTAAGCAAGATTATAGGGAAATCATACAAGTGAATTTGTTATTGATAATAATAATAAAAGTTAGGGTTAACATTTGTTAAGTTCTAAGCATAAGTATTATAAGATAAAAGACCAAAATAACAATTGTATTAGACTCTTTACGTATGGTTCTTGATGTCTTCACAAAATTGATACATAGTGAATTTTGTGGGTTTTACATTGTGCCCAATTTAGATTACTTGGTTTTAAGCAAACTAGTTGCAATCCTGGACGCGCGTTGCGCGAAATGTTATGACATTTTGTATAATTGCTTGTATTTTTTTTATGAAAACACAACGAATATGGACATTGCATACAAGCAACAGTAGTTTAGATGGGTTTTCAGCATGTTCAGGTAATACATAGAAGTGATACATGGGTTATCATTAAAACACACCTAATATAGACATTGCATACAAGCAGCAGTAGTCTAGGGTTTTCAGCATGTTCAGGTAATACATAGAAGTGATACATGGGTTTTCATTGTATGCAGCAACTATTCCACAACCTGATGGACGTACAACATCTAGCTTTAAAGCTTCAAAAGGTTTGTTATATTGTTTGGGCTGCATGGTGTTGTGCATATATTTTGGTTACCAAAAGTGTGGCTGTTGAAAAGTGGTTTCCTTGTTCTGCAACCCATTCCGTCTATGAAAAGACAGTATTACATGGTTCTCCTGCAGTGCCACCCATTATGTTTATCAAAAGACAGCATCAAAAGGCATTTAATTGCGGCTGTTCAAAAGTCGTCTTGCATATTTGCTAGTCGTTTTTCTGCTTCTTTGTGCCAGCCTGCTCCTTATCTGTATATATGTAGAAATTTGTTAATAGAAGTTGCACTGTTTCTAAAAGGTGTTTCTTTATGTTTGTACCTTCTTCCAGATATAGTGTTCTTTTTACTGGATTCTCTGGGTGATTCTTACGTGCAGTGGTATGTGGTGTTGGGGTATTTGGTGCCGGGGTGCTAGTTGAGGGTACATCTGGATTTATGTTTTCAACTGTGTTAACTGTGCAACGAACCGATCCTGTTCTGATGTTCTTTTGGGCTTGAACATGGAAATATGCCTCTTTGTTAAGGACAGCGTGCTGCATTGCGTCTGGATGCTCGTTTGACAGCAAGTCCGAACATTTCTTTCCAATCAATTTCGTTGAAGGTTCGTTGAACATTGTGGCATGGATACTCCCTCTGTTGTCTGATATTATGCCAGTTATTCGGTATCTGCAACATATTTAGATATAACTTAGTTTAAAGACTTTAACGTATGTCTAGATTTGGTGTTTGATGTTTGATTTGATGCATTCTAAATCAGCAACCTTTGTACTATATTGTGCAGGAATTGTGTGTATGTGTGAGGCAGCTATGCAGAGATTAGTTTTATATTATGTGGTCCTAGAAACTTTTATTATTGCATGCTCCTAAAATTCTTTTTTCAGCTCAAATTTAAGTGGTTGATAAATTTGTAGTGAATGCTGGTTTATTGTTTACTTTTTTTTTGTTGGGGTGGGGTAGTAGCCATGATGTGAACAAAACCAAAGGCTTTCTGATTTGATGGGTGAGTTGTCGTAATTGGGACAGGCGGTGAAGTGCCATTCTTTGCCTGTGGCGATGTGTGTGAATGCAGCTTTAAGCACAAAGATTTGTCCCTGGAAAAAGGTTGAATGTGCTTAGTTGATTTGTGTAGGTGGCTATAAAAGGTAATTGTATAATGTTTATTCTTACAGTGAGTTCGTTTTTTCTTTTCTCAGAAGTTCAGACATGGTAATGTGGCTTTGGATGCCTGCGGATGTTTGTTTCTGTTGCTGCGACTGGATGTCAGTTGTGTCTTTTGCTGACTCCTGTTCTTCAAACCTGAGAAAGTTTAACAAATGTGTTTAATATTTTTTTTAATGATTATGTGTAGTTATGTGTATGTTATGTTTATGCACATGTTATTTGAAAATTGTATTCTTTTTAGAAATTGGTCCTGATAATAAAAGTTGTAAAAAGAGGAACAATATTGAAAAAATCAATTGTTTTATGTAAGGATAACTAACAGGTGGATAAATGGGGTATAAAAGTCGTGCACAGTCATACATCAATTGCCCACCTACATACGATAAAGTTATTCGCGCAAAAGGCATTAATAAATGCTTATTTACATTATACAACTGACCTGCTATGCTACCCTTCTTTTTGGTTTAAAAAAGGATAATGTTAAACAGAACTCTAGAAATGCTTTCTAAGTGATGGTTCAAGCATAATTAGCAAATGTATAACGACGTGGGTGTCCATATGTAAACGTAGTATCTATGTAAATCTTACAGGCGTAGGAGTGTGCGTGTTTCCACGGTTGATGGGTTGACATAGACATGTGTTGCGTTTGTTGATTGGAGTTGCAATTTACCTGTGTCGACAGGCATATTAAGTGTTTTTACACTGAGTGATAGTGGTTAATGCAATAGTGTATACCTATAAAATCAGTTACTCTAACTCCAGTAATTGCAAGTATTGTTGGTGCCACTGATGTCTCAACTGAACCCCTCGGAAACTTCGTTGTAGATGTTGTTATTTTGCCCCACAGAGTGACACTGACATCCTTGTTGCTGCAGGAATGAAAGATATTGTGTTAAAACATAAAAATTCAAAACTAATGGATGATTAGCCATTCATTTCTTTATTGTTGTATTTTTCTTGAACAACCTAATCATATGAATATATACTTTTCAGAATGACTTATATATCATCTATCCTGAAATGATAAAGGCACACAAATATTGCAAGATTATCTAAGCAACATTGGAAATAACACCATTAGTTGCAATTCATTATTAGTAGTGAATTTCCTGTTTTAAAGGTTGAATAGCAGGTTGTCTTTTGCCAGCAGGAACATATATAGGTAATTTGAGACACTCTAATTAATGTTGGTTAGTTGGGGTTTGAAAGAGACAAACATGCTGTCTTTCAACGTCATTGTAACGAAAGGTGCTCTAGCATTTGTTCTGTTATCGTGCATCTCTTGCAATATTCCTATGTAATCTGTATGAATAGTGTTTGTGCATCATAGTAATGAACATGTATACAGTGGATAGTTGTTGAAAACATTTATGATGGATGTCCTTACCCACGATTGTCCTTTTGTTTTTTTGAGCTGGATCTTTGCTTTGTTCATGGAGGTAATCCAGTCTTTCACAGGAGGCAAATTCATAGTATTGACGAGGGAGGTCCGGAGTGTCATCAATAGGTGTAAACATCGTTGCTGCTCCTACTCGCATGTAAGCAGGGTGGCATACAGTTGAAGTAAATTTGTCAGGTTCGGTACACGCATACCCTTTAACCCGGTAACATGATTGCACTTGAAGTTTTGATGTCACTATTCTTTGATCTTTACCCTTTGTAACAGCCTGGATTCCTATGCCCTGTTGCAGTATTGTAATTCATAATTGTAAGTTTGGTTAACGAAAATAAAAGTATGAATTTAGTGTTTTACGTTTTAACACAAAATATTTTCAATAAGTTATTGGGAATAAGGTGGTTGTTTAAATGATATTTACTGTTGACATTACACCATTTTTTGTAAAAATTGCAGTAAGTTTTTAATTTATGATTTTTAATTCAGCTAGACATAAAATATCCTAAAACCATTTGAAGAAATGGCAAAGTCAAAATAATGTTTGAATGTAACTTAATCATCGGCTATTATTATTGATATATTTTACTTCAAAGGTTAGATTTAGATACAGGTTTTAAAAAGATGTTTAAGATTTAGCTAATTAGGATAAAAGTTATTAAATAGAAATAAAAGCGTTTCATCACAAAATAGGGGGACAGTATTTAATGATATTTCAAAGAGTTCTATGATGTATGTCTCTTGTGATTTATTGTATAGCTTTGTATTTAAGTTGAGTATACCTGTTGATCCACAAATACATAGCACGTTTCATTGTCTCTAAAGGCGGGTTTCCAGGTACGAACTATGCGAACGTTGAGTTCAGGAGCTGGTTCGCCCGGTGTTAAACTTGATATTTCAGTGTCTTCCATTTCTATTCACCTATTTAGAGAAGGAACATGAGGATAAAGGTAATTCTATTAAAGTTGGCAAATAAACATGTAAATACAGGTATTTATCATCATTATATGGAGAAAGGAGATTGAACTATAATAGAGATTGACCTGATCCATATCAATCTCGTTTTATAGTTCTGTATACACGATATTTAATGTTTTATTATCACGATATTTTCAACGCTTTTGTCAGGTAGTTCGGCACTAATATATCTGTTGATATCCTCTGGGGTGCGAATTTTATAAGAATCAGTCACCCATAACAACGTGTGACAATGTGGCAACCCTCTTTTTTAAAATTCAATTGTGTATAGCTCTGTACAAGCAGAAAGCGTGATACAACATGAGTATCCATAATAAAGTTGTATGATGGCGTAGCTAAAAAGGACAAGCAACAGGATTTACACTTACCAGCAGCAACATCACCAAAGGGTTTTGATGTTTCAGATGCTTGATGAAAGACCGTACCTTCATCTGGAATACCCTAGCAATAATATCAGGTCTATCCTGTGGACTTGGTACATGTGCTGCTGCTATTTCCCTTTCAATCTCTGGCCATTTGACATTGCACGTGAATGTTATAAAGTATTGAGGATTCCCGTAGACTCGGCATATGGCGAGGGCATCTTGGTAATGTTTATACATATACCTTGGACCACCGGTGAAAGATGATGGTAATACGACCCGTTTACCCACGCTATGGCCCTCTGTATCACCGCGAGATATTGCATCGTGAAGACCTTCCAAAAACTCACACATTGTCACACCCCAACCTTGACGGCGGAATCGTCGAGGCGTGAGAGTTACGATTGTTCACAGCCACATAACGCTATTGCCTGAAACATGTTAAAAATAAAAGGTCAACATATTGTTAGTGAGCATTCTATAGTTTTGAATACATAAGTATATAAAAGATGGCAATTCAAGTTATAAGTTAGTGAATAAAGTGATTAGGGATGTTATGAACAATGCAACAATCAAACCTCGACAATGTTTTACAAGTATCAAACAACGTTAATATTCTATTAACGTTAAAAGTATATACGATCAGCTAAGTGTACTTGGATCAACCAAGTAGGCTTGTCTTACCCATAGATCTATGACTTCGCTGGGCTAGCAATAGTTAATGATTGTACATATAATGCCATAACATGGTAACCACAAAAGTTCAACTAACCACAACTCACAAGTAAATTGCCATAAGTTTACAAGTCTCGAATAAGTTTATAAGTGCAATGATATAAGTTAACATGTTTCACACCAAAGTGTGAAAATAAGAAAAAGGAGTATAGAAATACTCACTTGGTAATTAAGTATATGAATGACGATTAATAAGGATAATAAGCGACGTTCCAATATAAACCTTCACGAGGTACCTAAGAATATATATATATATTTACAGGTTTAAGTTCAATATTAAGTTTGACATTTAGACGTGAACTAGGGTTTTAGGATTTTGAGGTTTTTATAAATATGATTAGTTTTCAAAATCGTATATATTTTATACAATAAAGAAAACTTAATTATTCCATTTATAATAATTATAAGAAATTAAATTCTTATAAAATGATTAAATTTATAAAATGTAAATTAATTTTTATAATTGTCATAATGAAAGAATACGTGATGATTAATAATAACGTAGTGATTTTAACTATTTAAAGTTTATTTTTGTAAAAATAAACAAACTATAATATTTGTTATTTGATATTTTATATAAAAATTAAGTGTTTCAAAGAAATAATTTTACAAAAATTTGTTGGATAACTTTAAAAAAATCAAAGTTTATAAAATTAATTTTTTATAATTTTTAGAATTTTTTTATAATTTTTTTGAAGCTGAAAAAGCATAAAAAAAATAGTTGAGGTCACCGGGTTCGAACCCGTGACCTTCAGCCCATAATCCCACTCACACACCAGTAGACCAAAGGCATACAGCCGCATCAGGGACCGGTTTTTAAATCTTTTAAACAGAGTTCAAAGAACTCCCCCAAATCTATGAACCCTAGAATCGATCTGATCCAAATTGAACCTCGGATCGATTGTGTAAATGAAATTAACCTTGGGGCTTTTAATCCCCAAGTGAAAACGTGTTCATAGAGGTATTAATTACCTGTTGAGATGGTGTATTCGATGAGTTTGAGTTCGAGATAGGTCCGCGGCTTAAGGAGAATCAAAATTGATGATTGTGTGTGTTTCAGATGAATTCGAGAGTATAGATAGGTTCGGAACTGAGAAATGATTAATTATATGGCATCAATTTGATTATTATAAGTGTTTGAGTGGGTTAACCGATCGTTGAACGGTCGGGAATAAAGTGGATTCGAGGTGGGATGCTTTGGATCCGAATTATTCGATGATTAAAGGTACATAGGGTTCGAATCTTGGTCGCGAGGGTGTCGGGACCTTTAATTTGAGTCAAAACCGTGTGAATTTGGGCGTTTGAACTCGCCGGAGCTCGCCGGCAAGGTGGCCGGAATTTTCGGTCGGAAAAACGAGGGAGAGGAGAGAGAGAGAGCAATTGTTTTTAAAAATTTACACACTGGTCCCTGCGGTTTTCATCTTTGACATTTTATGTTAGGAACTTTTATTTTTAAGTTTCAAAAATGACAAGAGTTACCCCTGGACTTTATTATTATTATTATTATTATTATTATTATTATTATTATTATCATTATTATTATTATTGTTATTATTATTATTATCATCATTGTTATTATTATTATTATTATCATTATTATTATTATTATTATTATTATTATTATTATTATTATTATTATTATTATTATTTTCAAAATACGAGATGTTACACACCTAAATTCTTCTTGATTATTCCAAACATATTCTAACCGACAATGTTCGACGCAGATATAAGAGTCAACAATGTATTGCTGAAACAGCCTACCTGCGTGAAGAAGATGGTTGTAGACATTTTCACGATCATGAATCTGATACGAGTAGAACATTGATGGACTAAGCTTGCGATCATCAATTGAATGGTTAGGTCCTAAGCGTAACTCAGGAGACCACCCTTGCTCTGCATGAGGGAATAAAAGTGGATATTGCAACGGCATATAAGATGGATGAAGTTTGCTAACTCTATGTGGAGTATTAGCCTTATCATGGACAATAACATCAAAATCTTCCGATACAGTACCAGCATCACAAACAATGGCGCCAACGGTATTTGGTAAGGGGTCGTTGTACCTTCTGTCCCTCACCCTACTGTAAAGTTTAATTGAAAACTCAGGAACGTGTTGTTGAGTATATAACTCTCTCGCAGACCGAAAAAGACGCACGTAGGCGTTTGATTCATCAAGCATGGCAGTTAATGCCGAAATGATGTCTATTGATAAATTCGGTAAATTATTTCCATGGAAAAGACGAAGCCTGTTTTCAACCTCATTTTCAGAGTAAAAATATACATCTGCAAAAACCTCGGCCGATCCCCAGGCAACGGGCAAATCGACCCAAGCCTGCAGAATGTAAGTAAGCAAACTTTCAACCCCAAAGCTCGAGTACCCAAGAAAAAAGTATCAGAATATCAGAAACTTAAAAAATCATAAAAAACATCACCATACATAATATATACGATTAAGAGAACGTGTATATAAACATGCCATTGTCTGGGTTAAAACACTGATCTAAGCCAGTGAACATTAAGTTAAATTTCAAATGACCTGTGGATTAGTACTTGTAGAATGTATGCTATACCTGAAAGAAACAGTAATATTTTTGGTTTAAATGTCTAAAAATCAACCAACTTCTACTAAAAATAGTAATCAACCATATGTTTTAGCCCAACAATTTTACAGCAACATTCATTTGTACCTATGGTCTACAACTTTATCAGCCAAAATATACCTACTAAACCAAAACTGATTACCAAGAAATCATTTCAACATGACCAATCCATGTAGCAATTAATAGCATTCCCAAAGATTTTTTCACTTCCACCCACATCCCATAAATCAAGTAGGCAAGCACCAAATAACCATGTCGTACATAAAAAAAATAAGGATATAAACCAACTAAAAAACAAATGCACATGCAAGCTGAATATTCAGAAACAAAAAAAACTGTTAGCTAACCATGATAACAACATACAGTGTAAAAAACCTGGAAAAAAAAACAAAAGAAGATAACATAAAACAAACAATACATTGTCAACACGTCACATAAAAAGCCAATAATAATAAAACGGACCATTACATAAAAAGAAAACGTTAACAAAGAACAACAGCAGACCAAACAGTCACATGAACGACGCGGTTGCTAAAAACGAATAAACAAAGGCAGCTCAAACCACAGTACTACAAGCAAAGCAGTAATAGATACAAGAAACATGTATAAACAAACATATAATAATCCCTAACTATACCTGACAAAGCTTACTTGTAATTCTAGCAAACAAAAGGCTTAATATCCTAGGTAAATGAAAACAACAATCTACAGATCCTAAACCCATTGTAGGAACAAACCGAACAAAAAAATTCTGATGATAATAGCACTCGACAACATATCCATCACGATTACGAAAACATTATAGTCACTAAGCCAATGAAAAGAAAAAAAAAGCACCTGTGTCACACAGCAAGTATCAGCCTAAGTAAAATGAAGGTAGACCAACTTTACTATAAATCAATCAAGAAGCAATGCAAAAATACCAAACCAACATATATCACTCCTCGACATAAAGAGCAGGCACACATCTAAATATGAACAAACATGGGCAACAACTAAAAACCATAACATTAAATCAAATACTAACATAGCCATATCTAACACGAGCAAAGAACAAGTCAAAAGCACTTATTCCAGCTAAATGAAAGATTATAAGATACCTAAAGCACGTCCACTATATATGATGTTAACAGGACACGTCAAAACATATAAGTAATCATAACAATAAGTTTTCAATATGAATGTAACTATAACATCTAATCGGCAGAACTATATTATAAATCAAGCAACACATAATAATGTAGCAAACACCAATGCCAAACCGCAAAGCACCATAAAGCGATGTGAACAGAAGACCAAATGAACGTATATAATTAACCACACAGTAGATATTCCACATGACTACACCCAGTTAAACTCAAACAAATAAAAGCAAAATGCAAACATACAGGTAAACATGAGCATATCGGGCGAGCTATTAAAAAGCATAACACTAATAGTAATGCACAGGACGGAGAAAGGTACAACAACTACACATACATACTACCTAAATAAATAAAACAAAAGTGCAACGTTACTGAAAATCCAGGAAAACACTAAACACCACTGGCTTACAGCGCCCTAAACACACCCTGCTGTCACAAACACCGGAAACATACCAAAAAAAAGCATAAATCGACGCCTGTAATAAGAATCAATAGAAACCGTGAAGCTGATCTCAACAATCATCAACATCACCCATCAAGAACAAACCATACAAGAAAGCACAAATCACAGAATACACGCACATGCAGGCCCCAATACACACAATTGCGGAGAAACTAATTCTGAGGGACAAACCTGCAGAAAGAAGCCAACAGCAGCAAGCAACCCTGGACAGTATATTGTTACGGCCTAGAATTGGAAGGCAAATCAAATGTTACCATAAGTTGGGTTTGAACCTTTAAACTTTACAAATGAAAGCAAACATCACAAAAGGGCTAGAAAAACATAGCTTCAGCTAGACGCTCGTATGAATCAACATATAGAATAACATGCCTACTTGTACTGTTTTTATATATCAAGCAAAATTTCATGTGGCGAAGCATATGTTATTTCAGTTAAAATGCATCAAAATTAAGTTAAGAGGCCAATTCCATATTGCAACTACGTTGGAGCACTTCGCTTTAAGCAATTTTATATCTGATTTCCTCTGTTTCAAACAACATCATAGTAGAATAGAGCAGTTGTACTCAGGTAAGAATTCTAACTTGGGAAAAAAACACAGAACACAAATGAGACAAGAATGAACCCCACAACCTTATCTTTAACATAGATGCATACTAAGTAACAACCAATTTAGGAGGAAAGGCGCCAGTTCTTGCATTAACAGTCAATTGACTGTTAAAATCAACAAAGTAAGAACCCTAGTTCCTTCATCTCTCTCTGTGTCGCAGGAAAAAAGAAGGGAAAAGGTGGACATCAGGAGGAGGTTACCACCTCACTCGTCGTCGAATAAACCCTAAAACCATCGCCAATCACAGAAACACAGAGAGACGGGTTGATTCTAATCAAACGGAGGATGAAGAATTGTCAACAACAACCATCAATGCAAGAAAAGGCAGGGTGAGAAGAGAACTCACCGACGTAAGCACCCACTCGAACGAACCGAAGAAACACAGCTGAGAGAACTGAGAGATAAAACAGGATCTCCATAAGAACAAATCGAAACACGTCATATGCCTAAAATTATAAGAGGACAACACGTGTATACCGAGACTGGAGAACGCAGGCACTGTTACTGTTTATTTCCAAGCGACATTGGAGAAGGCAGACACTGATACTGTTCATTTCCAATCTTTATTAACATATATGTTAATTGGTAAAACATCTAGAGGGTGTAGTGGTCACTGGAATGTGTACATAATAACTATAACTGTATTTATTCACTCTCCATCCAACTCTCATTTTAAGGTTGGAAATCCTCTCTCTAAACTATCTTTCACAAAAAATAATAATAATAATAATAATAATAATAATAATAATAAAAATACTAACACTAGCTACATATTTATGTATACGCTAGCTTTAATAAATTCTTATATTAAAGTAGGTTTGAATAAACAAATATTAAATATAATAAAAATTATTAATTATAAAATAATATACTAAAACATGATATGATTAAAATTGCATAAGTAGTAAAACAATAATATGAACGTTTTTAATTTTTTTATAAAGATAAATAAACATTTTGTTTAAAAATAATGTTTTAAAAAATTTTCATTTTTAAAAATTTCCTAACTATAACTTCCTGTTTTAAATATTTTTTTATAAAAACTTTACTTTAAAAAAACTAATTTTAAAATATTACGTAAAAATAGTTTGATTTTACAAAAAAATATTTTTATAAAAAACTACTTCTATAGAAATATATTAATAAAAAGATCGCTTTCTTAATCTATTAAAAAACTAATTATAATGTAAAAATAAATAAATATTATTATTAATAATTAATGTACTTATTTAATAGGAGTGATAAGTAGAAAAAGTTTGATAAGAATAAACATCAAGATCTCTACCAAGTGATTGACCTGGGTGACCCTGACCCTGCGCATGTCACTCACAACGCAGGTGGGGCAGTCTTTTTTTTTTTGGTTGTCGTGTATGACCAGCCAGACTCCTTACTCATGCCATCCCTATCACGAGGACATTCCTTCTCCTCTAACATGCCTTCGTCCGTTTAATCCATCTCGGTAATAAGGTGTCCTACTTCATTTTAATATAATAATTAAGTAAATAACAGCATCGTTTGTCATACTTCTATGAGCCCTTGTTAACATTTTCCATTTCTTTCTTCACCTAATACGTAGTTTCGTTTTCCGCTTCCCTTTTTTAATTTTTACTTATTTACTAATAACTATTTAATATTTAATTTAATAAATTTTTTCAACTTCTGTACTTGACGACTTTCTAGGCTAGTTTCATAATAAATTTCTTAAAATGTCAAGAGCACAACTTAAAGCGTCTTGAAGAATTTATGTATTTTCGATCATTGTTGTACCGATAAAATATAACCCTAGTATAGAACTTACCATTAGCGACCCAGAAAAAACATTCGCAAAATGGTAGCAAATATCTTTATTGTCGGTATTGACCATTGCTAAAACCTGACAACAACCAGTTTTATCGCTGAATTTCCTCTTAACATTGTCTTTCACATATAAAGTTTCTGTTTCAACATTAGCTACCAACATTTCAACTGAAATTGCAACTGTCATATTGTTGCAATTGAATTCGTCACGAGCTTGTTTTTTGTAATTGAATTCGTCACGAGCTTGTTTTTGTGACTAGTGTAATTTGAGCTACAACCAAACAGTGACTGAATTAAGTTGTGACTTATCTACTTTCGGTTGCTAAAATCCCTATGGGTTTTAGGCAGTTATAAAATCGGTCGCTAATTTTATAACTTTTTAATTTGAATTTTACGCGCTAATACACAGTTCTATAGTTACATATTATTTAGCCCGCCAACTAAGAAACAAAATATTGGTTGTTTCTAAGAAACAAAATACTGGTAGTTCCAAGTCACATTATCGACTATGATGGATAATAATTAGAATAAAGGTGACCTATTTTTTAAACATCTTCACTAGAAAACAAACACTCGTTGGTTTCACTTCAACTGGCATGCAAGCTGACAAGATTCTAGCGTCATTCTAGCTTAATTTAAAGGAAATATTATTTATCAATGTTATCATATGTATTGTATCATGTGAGAGTCTTTTAATATGTATTCATTAGGGTTTTAGTAGTTACACGTGATTTAAATAATCAATTTAAAAAATTCAAAAGCAATAAACAAAGTTAAAAAATCAAGCGTAGTTTTGGTGGTTACACATGTGATTAGTGTGATTAGAAAATCAGGTATTTAGGACTGCATTTTGTCACTAGTGATAAAATTAGCTTAGCTTCGATCTTCTATGTTCATAGACCCCCTTTTCAGTTACATATGATTTCTCCTCTTCTGATATTAGTAATGATAAAAAGAAGCTAGTTAATAGACCGAGGACTAATTTCTTTTTCCATTAGCCATTACAACTTCGGTACACAAGAAATGTAAATGAATTCTAAATATCTTGTTCTTTCATTAAAAGTAGGATTAGCTGTTATTAAAATGTAACTTTATTAATTATTATCACATATATCATTAATCAACTAGTTATTAATTTAAAAATCATGTTCAACTTTAAATTCCAAATAATTTCAGAATATGATATGCATATTTATATTTAACCTCCACTAAAGAACAAGAACACGTATTCGACATCACTCTTCAATCAAGGAATCTAAACAATTACCCAAATAGATACACTACCGAATAATGCACCTATGATTAGCTAAATATTTATCCCAATCTGCGTATACAAACCCTTGCAAGTTTGCAACCGGAAAGACTCATTTTTTTCATAAATAAAACCTTTTCTAGAGGATGACCTCAAATACCTCAAAAGCTTTAATGCAAATTGTAAATGAGAATTTGAAGGACAATGTATAAACTGACTTAGATATTGTTTGTTTCAAACCCTAATGGTTTAAATGTCTTAATGGTTTAACGCTTAAAGGTTCAACTGTTTGTTTTGTGAGCAAATATCTGAGTGATTCAGACATTTGTCTCTGAATGGTTAAGAATTATATTAATGCTGAATGGCTAACTGAATTGGTTAGACATTTGCCTTTGAATAGTTAAGCGATATACAAGCTATTAATGGTTCAGACATTTTATTGGTTTTAAGGGCTGTTTGACAATTTCTAAATGATTAAGTGCTGAACCAATAAGATGTCTGAACCAATAAGAGATCTGAATCACTAAGAGCTAATATATCACTTAACAATTTAAAAGCAAATGTCTGACTAATTCAGATAAAAGGTCTTAACCATTCAACAATAGTATAATGCTCAACTATTCAGAGGTAAATGTCTGAACCATTCAGACATTTGCTCGTGAAACAAACAGTCTGAACCATTAATTGCTGAACCATTCAGACATCTAAACCATTAAGAGTCTAAAACAAACAACCCCTTAATCATTTAGAAATTACCAAACAACCACTTAAGCAATGTATGGTCTAGTATGTGCTAAGCATATTCGTTTTTCAATCAACTTTTGATATTCAATTATATTATTTAACAAGAGATCAATTACTTGTAGAGTTAGTCTTATCAATTAACACCACATTTTGTTTCATAGGATTATTCAAAGATTTAGCACCAAGCAATCCAAGTGTTGCTAACTGTTCTTAACTGTACTTTCACAAAGAAAAGTACAAACCTCACTAGCTTGTTCTTCATTACTTCATTCCAAGAAATTATTTTAGTTTTCCTAAATCTTTAATAAAAACTTATTGGCTAAAATAGATTTTACATTTTATTCATCAATGTAATCACCTGTAACAATTATATTATCTACATACACGAGAATAAAAACAGTTTTATCACCTACCAGCTTGATGAATAAAGCCACATTAGTTTTACTTTTTTTAATTCTAATTTCAATTAATGAAGAAGATAAGTTTTTGTTCTATTTTTAGGGGGCTTGTATCAAGTCATAATTTCACCAGTTTAGACACTTTAGTACTAGACTCATTAAAATAGCCTTTGGAGAACACATATGTACAACTTCATCTAATTCACTATACAACAAAAGTATTAATGTTAACATCTAATAAAAATAGAGGCCAAGCTATTCTAGATAGCTAAGAAAAGTAGATATTTGATAGTTACAATCAAACTTTCCTTCGAATTTACAAGAATCTAAGAAGACGTTTGAATCACGAAAACAAAACCCTAACTCGGAATACCTTTGGATTTACCTAAAGTGATAGAGAAACCAAATTATATTAGGAGTAAAACTGTCTATATCATTCTTAATATTAAGTTACATTACTTCTATACTAAAAATTAATCTCACCCGTGTCATATTATCTTTCTAATCATATTCTCTATAATGTAACCAATTAGTTGTCTAAGTTGTATTCGAATTATATTAAAATTAACCCGTCCAATTTGATGTTCCAGCTATATGCTATGTTTTTTTCCTCATTTATATACTCATATATAATAAAAGGCAAACATATTTTCTACTTGTTAAATTATTTCTACGCTTAAATGATGTTAATAACCCACTTCAATAATATTGGCAGTTTGACATATTTAAAAAAACAAGTGAAAACTGAAAAGTGTTTCCATTTAGTTGAATTAGAAGTCAATACCCGTTCATTTTGTACATTAAAAGAATTAAAACATGATCCACATGATCATTCATAAAAATTTAAAATAATTATGAATAATATATATGAAATTGTATGTTCTGAAAATACTTTCATTTCTGTTTCGTGTCACTTAATTCGACATCAAACGTTGTTCAGTTCAATTCTACTTACACAAGTCCAATTTATGGTATGACATACCAACTTAAATGAAATATAACTTTTAATATTGTATGATCTCCTAAAAGATAATATAATAACATGGACTAGCGCACCAGCGATAACGCTTTTTAGCTTTTTCCACACTAGTTATCTCGTAATACTTTTTTGATAAAATAATTGTTTTCAAAGGTCAATTTGGGGGCGATTCACATACACATGCATATACAATAACAAATTTATTTCTTAATGCATGCATCCGATAATAACTAATTAGTTCATTTTTTTTAAATTATTAACAAGTATTAGCTTGAATACTCAAGTCATGTTATACATGTTAAAATTGTGATCATCACATGTGACAACATGAAAATTGTTAAAGAAATTTTGAGGTAAAAAACATACCTGAATTTGAGAAGATGGAAGCATGGTATACATTGAAGCGTAAATGTTGTTTTATAGTGAGTAATTAATCATTATAATGTTGTTTAAATTCGTGAATCTTGATATTTTAATATTGCTTCCTTAAAGATATGATGTTGAAAGTATTTTTGATTGGTAACAATGATTAGCTAGAAATTAAATTATAGTTTAATAAAATTAATTCACGTTAAAGTTTTTTAATGAAAAAATTATTTATTAATAAAAAGGTTAATTTGATTAACATAGTACGTAGTAAATGGACATATATTAAAAAGGTTATTTTTATATACTAATGTATAAGTTTTATTATGTTAAGAACATATGAACAATTCTATATAAAGTACAAGTGCAGATCATGACGTGAATAGGCTAGAAAATACCCATGTGGTTCGTAGCTATTTTGATTTATTAGAGAAGGTTATGTGTTTTATCTTTTTTATTGAATGCAATTACTCATCAATAAACACACGTTTGTAGCTAATTAAATATTTTTATAAATCATATATATGTTGGTAAAGGTTGAGTTATACTATAACGAATATTTAGGCTAAATTAAATCCTAATCGGTAAGCCGGTAATCTTAGCCATCAAGTTTTCTAATCAATTAATTAAAATCAAACCGTAGAAAAAAAGTTGATGGAATGCTATTTTAGGCATAATTATTATTATTTTTTTCAAACTCCCACACATTAATTAATAAAACATTCGTAACTTTTACTTATAACCTTATTTTTTTTAATTAAATACAGCATATACGTATTTTTTTAAACGAGTATATTATCTTTATATAATAAAATAAAATTGTATGTTTTCTAGGTTATCGTGTTTGCCAACTTGTCATTGTGCTTTTTCCTATTCATTATCGTATATTCTTAAACAACATTGTGTTATTTATTTATTTATTATTATGAGTTTTGTAAAATATCAGTGAAATAATATTTTTGTAATCTTTTAATATGCAAATGACAATAATAACAAAATTATATTATACATAAAAATTTAATAAAAATTATCTTGAAATGATATAAAACATAAACCGCAACAATAAATACATATAACACAATGATTTGAAAACAATTGACATTATATTTTAAAATATTTGACACAATGAACTGAATTTGATTAACAAATTATTACTTTTTAAATAATAAAAAATCACATGTTAGGCTGAAGTCATTGTGTTAACCACAAGTAACTATGGTTCACGGTGTTTGACAATGGTTCACGGTGTTTGACAATGATTCACCAAGATTAACTGTGGTTGAGCAATTTGACAATATAATCTAACTAGCTATAGTAACCCGTGTGTTACACGGGTTGAATACATAAAAAATTAATATAATAAAATTTATTAATTATAAAATAATATTTTAAAATATAATATCACTGAAATTATGTATTAGAAATGACTGTAAGTTATAAAATAGTGATATCAACTTTTTAAAACTTTATTTTTTTTTCAAAAAAAAAATAAACGTTTTGTTCTAAAACAAACCGTATAAAAATGTCATTTTTAAAATTTTCTTATTATAACTCTTAAATTTAATTATTTTTGGTTTTAAAAAAATAACTTTTTAAAATACCAATTTTAAATATTTCATATTTTAAAAAAAAAGTCTTATGCTTTAAATAAATTTATTATTTTATAAAAAAATATTTATTCAGAAATAACATTAATAAATAGATCTCTTTATTAATTTATTAAATCTAAAAAATGTTAAATAGTATTATTAGTAATTAAGGTAATTATTTGATAGGAGAGAGAGACGGGAAAATTTTGGTGAGAATAATTGTGGTGTTAACACGTGTCATCCCATATACCTTTTTATTAGAATAGGAAGATGTGTTATGTAATGCGTCGTTAGAACTAATAATGGGTTATTATATTTGTGTCTATAAATAACTATCTTGACAATCCTTATATGATCTGCATTGCATATGTTTAACCTTACGTGTCATATTACGTAATAAGTATTAGAATGGGTCGAAACAAGTCATAATGAATCGCTATAATTAAGTCAGTAATTATCCGTAAAGAATCATATACGTGCATGCCTGACAACAAATTTTGACCATCGTAAACTATAATCGGCCATCGTTAACTATAATTGGCATAGATTTAAAAAAAATAACAATGAATTGCCTTCAACTAACATTATTAACATAGATTGTCCAAATATGGTTCTGGACCAAACATATTCATATTCTTTAGACTGAAAAAAATGGTTGCAATCTTTTTTACGATTGAAATAAACAATAATAATTTTCTTTTTATCTTTTTTTTTTACCATATTGAAACAGACGTTAGTTTTAAGACCATTGTGATTTAGCGTTGTAGAGTGTTTGCTAAATTTACAACAATTTTTCTGTCACAAATACTTATTTGTGTCGCTGTTTATTAAGATTAACCACAACAATGAAACAGATGTAAAAAGCACATATTTTGACTATGCTTGAAACAACATTTATTCATCTTTTACATTATAGTATAACCTAAACAGGAATGTCTGATGGCCTTAGAGTTTTTCACTATGGTGGTGGTTGTGGATCGTGATGTTCTGATAGCGATGGTGGTGATAATGGTTAAAATGGTCGGGGAGATCGGTGTACGTGGTGTTCTTGTTGTCAACAAAATGATGGTGGTGATCATATGAGAGGCCGGGTAAATTGACGGGGAAAGGAAAAGAGTCAGATGAAGGAAGGGGTACATTGGTCATTTCACGCTCAACTAACAGTAAAACTTAACGTCATTCATTCAGAGGACCACGAATGTTCCGATTTGAGAAACTCTTGGGACCGGTATGTAATTTATCAAAAGATTAAGATCAATGCTACAATATTAACATACACAAGAACCAACCGCGCGCGTAATTAAATAACTAAGAAAACAAATTGAAATTCCCATATCAAAAGATTAAAAAGAATTTTGACTCGAGGAAGCGCTCTCTCTCTCTCTCTCTCTCTCTCTCTCACCGACGTTCAAATCACCAACGTTCAACACACCCACCGGCGACCGCCGCCGACCGGCGACCTCCGCCGACCTACCACCCGCCGACCACTGTCGCCGTCACCTACCACCCGCCGACCGGCGACCTCCACCGGCGACCTACCCCCACATCACCCACCACTGTCGCCTTCACCCACCGCCTTCACCGACCGACCCCCCCCACCCACTGCCGCCGTCACCGACCACTGTCACCTTCACCCACCACTGTCACCTTCACCCACCGGCGACTTACCCCCCACATCACCCACCGACGGCCCTGCTTGCTCAGTTGCTAACCGGAACAACGAGTACCGACCCCCGATTCCACCCTCCAGCAGGTTCAACCTTTGACGACTTTGAATCTGGGGACGTGCTCTAGGGATCTGCAGTAATTTGTGGTTTCCCTCGTGTTCGCTTGCAAATCTTTGAGCAATCTTTTGCCAAAATTTCAGCCGGCGCCGGCCAAATCAAGCGCCGGTGACCACAGGTAGCTGTTTTCTCTTATAATTGCAGGTACGTTGGCGGCTTTCAGGGATTACCAAGGATCGGCTTCAAGAACCCACATTAACACCTGTCGTCACCTGTTACGAGTTGTTGTTCATCTAGGTTTCTGTGAGCCTTGTAACCCTCGAAGGTTACGGACCTCAATCGATCGGCGAACCCTAACTTGGGAAACCCCCACTGTCAGATCTTTCTATCCTTTTATATTTCCTGTTTAGTTATAGAATAACTTTGTAGTCTACTCTAAAATATATAATTATATTTCTTTCGTATAGATTGTTTGGCTGGGTTAGGAGTACCAGCATACTGGTTTAAATAGGGAGAGCCATCCCCTATTATTGTGCCTGTTACAGTGTCTTGTGATTGATATATCTCTGCTGCTGGTTTTGATTGTGTGTTACCTGTGTTGTTGCTCTTGCGTGACTGACTATTTTTGTTTATACTTTATTACTGTGGCAACCTCTTCTTAAGGTGTTTCTTGTCACGCTGAGTGAGTGAGGTATAATAGGTAACTGGAAACATTATGCTGCCCCTAGATCATGTTCAGTGACGAGAGATGCAACTACAGGGAAAAAGGGTTATAGATTACGACTGGTATCGTGAAATGTAGGAACACTTACTGGTAAGTTATTAGAGTTAATAGATGTGTTAAGGAGACGTAGGGTTCAGATAGCGTGCCTCCAGGAGACTAGATGGCGGGGTGGGAGGGCAAAGGAGTGTAATGGGTACAAACTATGGTATTCAGGGTCAGATGGAACAAAAAATGGAGTAGGTTTTCTAGTTGCCAAAGAACTACAGGATAATGTAGTAGAGGTTAGAAGATACGACGATAGACTTATGTTGTTAAGGATAATAATAGGGGACGAAGTAGTGGCTGTAGTTAGTGCGTATGCACCACAAGTTGGATTAGGGGAAACGGAAAGAAAGAAGTTCTGGGAGAGTTTAGACCACGTCTTGAGAGACATACCGCGACAAGAAAAAATATGCATAGGAGGAGATTTTAATGGGCATATCGGTAAGGACAACGATCATTTCCCGTTGGTGCATGGAGGCTTTGGGTATGGTCTGAGGAATGACGTCGGTAGGGAACTTCTTGACTTTGCATTTGCGCATGAACTAAGCATCATAAATTCGTTTTTCAAGAAACCAGAGTCGCATCTAATTACGTTTAGCAGCGGCGGGAGACACACACAGATAGATTATGTGTTGATGAGAAGAGAAGATCGTAGCTCGTGGAAGGACTGCAAGACAATACCGGGACAGACAGTACTCACTCAACATCACATGTTGGTGGCAGATCTACGAATGAAGAAAGCAATTGTCCAACCAACTAAGAGAAGTAGACCTACGATCAGATGGGGACAACTCAAAGACGAAAAGATTACCATCTTTAGAGAGAAAATCATACCAATGAACCTGAGCGGGCCACAGGAAGACGCCAACCAAAAGTGGGAGGATATGGCAACTACAATCATTCAAGCAGCTAAAGAAACGCTTGGGACCACAACAAATAGGACACTCGGTCATAAGGAATCCTGGTGGTGGAACGAAAATGTACAGGAGAAGATAAGAATTAAACAACAAAGTTTTAGAGAGCTTTTACGCTGTAGTAATGAGGAAGAACGAGTGGAGCTAAAAGATAAATACAAAGAGGCTAAACGAGAGGCGAAAAAGTCTGTGTCAGAGGCAAAGAACACAGCATACGAGAGGATGTATAAGCGACTAGATACGAAAGAGGGTGAACATGAAATGTTTAAGATTGCCAAGGCAAGGGAACGTAGAAGACAGGACTTGACAATGGTGAAGTTTATAAAGGCCGCGGATGGTAAGGTCTTGGTGAGGGAGAAAGACATCAAGGGGAGATGGAAAACTTACTTCGATAACCTTTTCAACATAACGAACAGTACTCAACAAACGGAGATAGATGAAACAACTCAAACGACGCAACAAAACAAGTGTTATTGTAGAAGCATCACAATCGATGAAGTTAGGAGAACTTTGAGGAAAATGGGAAGGGCTAAGGCGGTGGGGCCAGACAACATTCCGATTGAAGTGTGGAAGTGCCTTGGAGATGAGGGCCTACAATGGCTAACGGACTTATTCAACACTATCTTTAAGACAGGAAAGATGCCAGAGCAGTGGAGAAGCAGTGTCATAGTCCCCATATATAAAAAAAGGAGATGTCCAATGTTGCGCAAATTACAGGGGAATAAAGCTATTGAGTCACACGATGAAACTATGGGAAAGAATTGTGGACACGAGAATTAGACGAGAAACTCAGATAACGGTAAACCAATTTGGATTTATGCCAGGACGCTCTACAACGGAAGCTATACACGCCATAAGGAGGATAATGGAGAAATATAGAGAAAAGAAAAGAGATCTACATATGGTATTCATTGACCTAGAAAAAGCCTATGACAGTGTGCCGCGGAAACTAATCTGGGAAAGTCTACGACTTAGAAGGGTACCAGAGAGGTATATCAAAATAATACAGGATATGTATGACGGGGCAAAAACATGTGTACGAGCACCTGTCGGAGACACAGACTTCTTCCCGGTGGAAGTGGGACTCCACCAAGGATCGGCATTGAGCCCATTCCTCTTCACAGTAGTGTTGGACGAGATGACCAAGTCCATACAAGAGCCAGTCCCATGGTGTATGCTGTTTGCGGATGATATTGTCTTAATATCAGAATCTAAGACGGTGCTTAACGACAGATTAGAACAGTGGAGAGTAGCACTAGAACGCAAGGGCCTAACGATAAGTCGCTCTAAGACAGAATACATGCACTGTAACTTTAGTGGTGAGGCGGAAGAGAACACCCAAATCAGTATACAGGGCATGGCGGTCCCCCGGACGTGTAGGTTCAAATACCTTGGCTCGTATATACAGGAAGACGGAGAGATACACAGCGATGTAGCCCATCGTGTGCAATCAGGATGGTGCAAGTGGAGAGCGGCATCAGGGATTCTGTGTGATAAGAGGTTCCCACCAAAACTAAGGGAAAACTATACAGAATGGCAGTACGCCCAGCTATGCTATACGGCACAGACTGTTGGGCTATAAAGAAATCGCAAGAAAGACAAATACAGGTCGCAGAAATGCGAATGCTGAGGTGGATGTGTGGACACACAAGATTAGATAGGATCAGAAACGACGCCTTTCGCCAGAGGCTAGAGGTGGCATGTATCACAGATAAAATACGAGAGGGAAGACTAAGATGGTTTGGGCACGTGAAGAGGCGAACGATGGCAGCACCTGTTAGAGCAGTAGAGAACATCAGCGTAGAGGGTAGGAGGAGTAGAGGTAGACCTAGGTTGACTTGGGATGAGATTATTAGGCGAGATATGATAGACTTGCACCTCTCTGAGCACATGATCGAGGATAGGAGTGAGTGGAGGCGTAGAATAAAAATTAAGGACTTTTAGTGGGATTTGTGGGTGAGACGGGCTACGATTACATGTGGCGGGACCTCCCGCGTCAGGTGTAGTTTTTTTTCTTTCGTCATTTCCCCTGTTTGGGTGTTACAGGTCGCTTTTTATGATGCGCGCACTATCTAACTCTGCATGTGATGCGATATTTGCCTATGTGTTGCATGATATGTATTATGATTATTATGATTATGATTATTATGATTGGTATGGTTACCGCCTTTGTAAACGAGTCGGGGGTCTCATCGGAAGCGGTCTCTCTATCTCTCAGGATAGAGGAAAGACTTGCCACCACATACCCCTCCCAGACCCTGCTCTTCAGCGGGATACACTGGGTATGTTTGTTTGTTTGTTTATATTTTAATTCTAAAGCATGAGTAGCGAAAACTCGTAGCAACTTCCAATTGCAAGTGACCACCAAGACTCCCAGCAACTCACAACTCCCATTATTATATTAAAAAATTATTAACGTACATCTATGTCTATAAGTACCGGCCATACGCAACTCACCATTCTACACCATCGGACCCCTTCAACAAAACCTGACCAAACTTCACAGTTTGTACGTTCTCAAACAACCAAACCAAAAAACATCACAACCATCAAACAGAAAAGTAGTTAACAAACATGGGTTCCGGTGGACGCGCTACGGTGCAAAACGACTCGCGCCACGAACCATCAAACGCGCACCATCGGCCAAACCGCCATTCACCCTCGGCGACATCAAAAAGGCCATACCACCACATTGTTTCAACCGATCTCTAATCCGATCATCCTCCTACCTCTTCACAGACCTCTTCTTCTCATTCTTGTTCTACTACATTGCGGCCACATTCATCGTCCCCCTTTCGACCCCCTTCGCCTATATCGCGTGGCCCGTGTACTGGATCCTTCAAGGTAGCGTCCAAATGGGCCTGTGGGTCATCGGTCACGAGTGCGGACACCAAGCCTTTAGCGACTACCCGTGGCTAAACGACACCATAGGCTACTTGTTACATACTAGCATGCTTGCACCCTATTTCTCATGGAAGTATAGCCATCGTCGCCACCATTCTAACACTGCGTCACTCGAAACGATGAATCATTCGTCCCGAAAAAGAAAGATAACTTAAAGTCTTCTGCAGTATTACTCAACACACCCCCTGGTCGCCTCATTAGGCTTGTGATTTTATGCACCATTGGCTGGCTGTTGTATGTTTGCTTCAATGTTTCGGGGCGAAAGTATGAGAAGTTCGCGAACCATTTTGACCCGAAGAGCCCGATTTACAGCGATCGCGAGCGGCTGCAGATACTTCTGACGGATATCGGGCTTGTTGTTGCAAGCTATGGGCTGTATAAACTGGCTATGGCTCAAGGGCTCACATGGCTCGTGTTGGTTTACTTTGCTCCTTTAGTTTATTGTTTACGGGTTCTTGGTGGTGATCACTTGGTTGCACCACACGCACCGGTCGCTACCGCACTACGATTCGAGCGAGTGGAACTGGTTGCGAGGTGCGTTATCGACGATTGATAGAGATTATGGCGTGTTGAACACTGTTCTTCATCATATTACGGACACACATGGCTCATCATTTGTTCTTCACTATTCCGCATTATAATGCTATGGAGGCGACGAAAGCGATTAAACCGATTTTAGGTGAATATTATCAGTTCGATGACACACCGATAATTAAAGCCATGTGGCGCGAAGCTACCGAGTGTTTTTTTGTTGAGTCTGATGAAGGTGATGAGCACAGCAAAGGGGTCTATTGGTTCAACAATAAGTTGTGAGGATGTTGTAATTGTAATAGTCCTTTGTTACAGTTCTGTTGAATCAGTTTAATTATTGCAAGGATATGAAGTGTTTTAATGTATCAATTAATTCAATAATTTTGGTGTAAGTTTACAGAAAAATTAGATGCGTCATTCCAACGTATATGAAATACATGTTGCTAAACAAAGTTTAATTATTTATATTTAAGTTCTGATTGAATCATATATAATATAGTAGGCTAGGATAATGTCTACAACATGGTTGAATAATGAATATGTTAAATAGTTAATTAGTAATTAAGATTTAAAAAATATTAAAAATTTTCATTTCAAATAAAGTCAAGTTCTTAATTTAGTTTGATAATCTGTAAAATATGAAAAAAATATTAAAAAACATATATATTAAAATAAAACAAATACAAATAATAGAGAAGATTATTAAATAATAAACATATTATTATACCTTTAAAACCATAATGAAGACTACATAAGTATTATGTACAAGTGCCAAAAGCAGACTTTTTGCCCCTTAACTTTGACTATATGTCATTTTATATTTTATAAATTAGTTTTATTATACATAAGTTGTTATTTTTACTTTTTAATATTTTTTTTAAACTACAAATATATCGACACGACATGTCTTTCTTTATCTATAGTACAGTGTAAGTTTTATTCAAAACAACGTTGTGCATTAGATTATACAAGTAATCGAAGGACAAACGTATAATTCCGATCAAAGCTTAGGAAGGATTTTATTTTTTTAGTTTACTTTCTTATTTCTCTTATAAATTTTAAAATATGATGTATTATAAAAACTAAATTTATTCGTGCAAATTCTTATCAATGTTAATATTCATAGGTGAAGTTTTTGCGGTTGTGGCGCACTTATTTTTATTGGCATTTGGACGTTTCAATTTGTTAGCAAATTCGTCTTTTTTTATTAACTTCCAAGTACTATGAATGAGCCCACCATAACGCACAAATTTGTAAAGTATCTGTTTTTATATAAAGTTTTGAATGTTATCAACAACATAACTGTTTCTTATTATTATATAAATATCGTATATTATAAACCTCAACATATGGATTCGCGTAAACATTCGGTCGTTATTTTTTATGGTTTTACGTACCCGCTGCAGCGCGGGGGTGTTAACACTAGTTAGTTATAAATATGAAATTTAGATAGGTAATTACAGTTTAGTTTATACGTATTTATATATATAATTGCCCTTGGTCGGTGTGAACAGTATGCTATTTTGGTTTTTTTTTTTTGGGTTTTTGTTTTGTTTTTATGTGTTTTCAAGGTTTTCGAAAACGGACCGGACAGGCGGGTCCGACCGGTTCGACCGGGAACCGGTGAGGATGCCGGTTCGGTTCGGTGGTTTGGGCCGTTTTCGGTTGAACCGGCTGGTTCGTGCGGTCGACCGGCCCGACCGGAACCGGCGAACCGGGTTGAACCTGTTTTTTGAAATTTTTTTTTATTTTAATAGATTCGAAACCGGACCGGACCGGCGGGTCCAACCGGTTCGACCGGGAACCGGTGAGGATGCCGGTTCGGTTCGGTGGTTTTGGGCGTTTTCGGTTGAACCGGCCGGTTCGTGCGGTCGACCGGCCCAACCGGAGGTTCGGTGGTTTTAGGCCGTTTTCGGTTGAACCGGCCGGTTCGTGCGGTCGACCGGCCCGACCGGAACCGGCGAACCGGGTTGAACCGGTTTTTTGAAAATTTTTTTATTTTAATAGATTCGAAACCGGACCGGACCGCGGATCCGACCGGTTCGACCGGGAACCGTGAGTATGCCGGTTCGGTTCGGTGTTTTGGGCCGTTTTTCGTTGAACCGGCCGGTTCGTGCGGTCGACCGGCCCGACCGGAACCGGCGAACCTGGTTGAACCGGTTTTTTTGAATTTTTTTTATTTTAATAGAAAAATATTATTCGATATGGATTAGGAACACAGGTTCGTTAATTTGGACAATGTTTACTTGAATGATATGTATTTTTGATGTTGTTTTGGATTAAGGAACACCGGTTCGTTAATATTATTGACGAATCACTATTTGATTTATGGTTGTTTAAACTTTGGATGTTGTATTTTTTTTTGGTTTATGGTTGTTTAAACTTGGGTTGTTGTATTTTGCTAAATTGGACTATGTTTACTTGAATGGTATGTGTTTGTAGTTTTATAAATATTTGGATTTTTTTTTATTTTTTTAAATATTTATGACGTCATCCGGTTCGTAATCCGGTCCGACCGGTCTGACCAGTGAAACTCTAGGCCGTCCGGTTCGCTTTCCGCTCCGGTTTTGAAAACATTGTGTGTTTTTATAGGTTTGTTTTGTGGGTTTGAGGTTTGGGGGTGAGGTTTTTCTTGTGAGTTTTTTGGTTTCTTGACACATCTTTTTGATGGATGTTTTGATTACGTTCATTTATAGTATTCGTTGGCGTTGTCTTTCTCCAGGTTCCTACTTTATTTCTTTCGTTATTGATACCCTGTTAAGGTTTGGGTTTTCTTTTTGTTTGCTTTTTTTGGGGCTTTGATTTTCATCAGTTTTTCTATATAGGACTGTGTCGCGCTTTGATTTTCGTCTATTTTGTTTATGGTGTTGGACTTTGATTTAGTTTTGGCTTCTGAATGTTCTTGTGTGTTATGAATTTGGGGCTTTGGTGTGTTTTACCTTGTGTATTTTGCTGATTTTATGGTTTCAAACCTTCATTTTGATTTTGATTTAAGGTTACGTTAAAACTCACATAGTCGCGGCAATGCGCGGGTCTCAAACCTAGTTATTTAATATTATGAGAGAAGCATAAAAAATAGTATGGTTTTAGAATTCCGACATGTGGTTAAATTCTATCTTTATTTATCATGCATAACTAGTTGGAATCAACTTCGCGCGTTGCGCGAGTATTTAAAGTCGATAATCACGAGTACAACCCTAGTTCAAACCCTTGGCTCAGATCCCCGCAAAGCGGTGTATAAAATTGGAATGTTCAACGTTTGGCTCAGAACTAATGGCAGGTTGTGACTGCACATTGGAAATAGTTGTCAAGCCAATGCAACCGGTACCAGTTTTCATGTATCATCATAGCCGTGCAACAACCAAAGCAACAACCTCAAATGAATACCATTATTATCGACATCAATAACCAAGAGTGCTCACAACATGATAGAACAAAGGAAGATAAACAATCAAACGTAAAGAAATTGAACCCAGGTGACCAGTAATGACTAATACAAAGACAAAAATCATAACAAACATACACAACATGGCTCAGATCTTATTAGTAAACCGATATGGCTGCAACACGGGTTGCAAGTGAAAAACATGTCACTCGCCATCCTCGTTCATGCCACGCCAAACAACGGTCCATATCACAGTCATCATAGCCAAAGAAACATAAGCCACGGGAATCCAATGTCGAACGATGTAGGGTTTCATAGCAAACCTACACATTCATCAGATCAACATCTTAGGATTCATACCATAAGCCTCAATTGGAATAATAAGCTAAGATATTTAAGTAATTTTACATTTATCTTGATAATCAGTTTTCCTAGGATTGTTCCTTACCTCTTCATCCTAATATGATTATTTTGATCATATATATAATAAGATAATAGAAGAATAATCAGTCCGCACAAACCCTATATAACATTAAGAAACAGACTGTAACATCTGAGATCATTAACACAGTTAAGTTTATGCTTACGAATCATCGTGGAAATGTAGCATCCATTGAGTAAATTCCACTCAATCGTTGCATACTAATTAGCCCCCAATGATAAATATTTCATGTAAAGTGAAACATAAAAGACAAACACCACATCATCTTAATAACAACAATGATAGTAATTGTAATTATCTCAAATCTCAATTCTGCCTGTAAGCAATGTAATTATCAAGAGCAATCAACGGAGCAGCTTTCCGGCGATCAAACTCCGACAACTGTTCTTCAGCTTCCTTCTTCAATTCCTCTGCAAATTCCCTCGATTTCTCGATCCCCAACAGCTTCGGATACGTCGTCTTGTCAGAAACCAAATCTTTTCCTGCGGTTTTCCCCAATTCCTCCGACGACTTGGTCACATCGAGAATATCATCCACCACCTGAAACAAAAGTCCGATCGATCTTGCGAACCACCGGAGCTTCTCGATCTCTTCCGTCCGACGCTCCGCCGACGATGGCGCCGAGCACGACGGAGCCCTCCAGCAACGCCGCCGTCTTGTGCAGGTGAATGAACTCCAAATGCCCGATTCCGACGTCGGCACCTTCGGAGGATATGTCCACCACCTGACCGGCGACGAGCCCTTCGGACCCGATGCACTTGGCTAATTCGTCGATGGCTCGGAGGATGCGGTCGCCGGAGACCCCTTTTGTGGTGGTGGCACTGTTCATTTACTGTTCATTGAAGTTGGTTTTTTAAATATACAGGGTAATGTACACTTTTTCTTTGGGCTTATTTATTTTTTTGAGTTTCTGTGAGTCAAGGTTTACAACTTTTTTTTCTGAACGTTGAAACATGGATACAGTTTACAAATAGTTATGGAAGATAGGAAATAGGTAGATAATTTACTATTTGTTTCTTGTATCCCGGCCACGGAAATAAATATCATTTAAATATCATTAAAACTAACTTGAAATTGAAATTAAGGCAAAATCAGATCCATATACAAAAGGATTAACATTATTTAAAAAAAATTATGTTTGGTTCTCAAAATTTTATGTTTATTATAATATTGAAATTTTATCTTATAATATAGTATAGGAAAGTTTTTAAACTTAAATAAGTCATAATGTGAATAAATTAAACTAACAAGCATTACATAAAGATCTTAACAATGAATCATTATATAGTTAAATAAGAGAATAGTTAGGGAGATGGTTTGTCGTTTATTTACATCAGAATTTGATTAAAATGAAAACATTTTTGATGTACTAAAAACGTCAATACTTAAGTTTAGAGTTAAATGCATTTTACGTCTCTAAGATTTCATAAAATTTGAATTCAAAAATTTAAATTTTGTCATTTGCATCCAAAAGTTTCACAAAAATTGCCGTTTGAATCCACTTAACTACTCCAAATTAACACCGTTAAATTTTCTAAGTTAGAGGTATTTTAGTCAAAACAATTACGAAATAAAAAATCAGCTCTACATGATAAGTTTTAAGCATTCAGTCTCCTTTGATAATCACAATTGTGATTTTAATTTAATAAGAATGATTGTCGGTATTTCTTTCATTTAATTAAGAAAAACATCTCTAGACATCATATTGTATAAAATAAAATATAAGTATAACTAACTAAAAATGATTCATTTCTAACTTTATAAAACATACAAAACAAAAATATATATAAATAAACAAACAAGACATATAATATAAATTATTTGAATTATAATCATAAAGATAAATTATCATAAACGTATAAAATAATTTATAGAATAACATTATGTAAGGCCCCGTTCCCGGGACGCTTACATCTGGTCCATCATCGCGCATAACCCATATAATTACATTCATATTTCATAAAACATCGCAGCGGAACTTTAGAAAAAACCTTTCATTTATATGTAAATACTTTTGCAAGTTAATACAATATTCATTATAAAACGTCGTTTGTTCGCATTACAATGCAAAAACATTAATCAAAAGAATACCATCCAAACGAGCTGAGTAGCCGCCCCATGCCATCCTCAGCAACATTACCTGCCAACTGAAAACACATAAAAAATCAGCGTTGCTGAGTGAGTTCTAGTTTTATAGATAAAATACTTTACTTTCTTTCAAATCATACTATACTTTCGTACATGATCACACATCATACGTACACATAGATAATATCATTATTATCTTTGATTGCGTTCGTTAACTTTCGTTCATTCATCGTACATCATTATTGTTCATTTCTCATTTAGATCTCGTCAAGTTTTACCCTCCTCATGGCACACAACCACGATTACTGAGGTCGAATGACAAGGATCCCGTTTTGTTCTTTATTATGATATTTCGTTAACGTTCAATTCATACATTCGTTCATTTCATACATATCGTATTTTTCGTACATCATTTATTATCCTTCACTTCTATCTAAATCATGTCAAGCTTTACCCTCTTCATTGCACGCAGCCACGATTACTGATGTCGAATGACCAGGATCTCGTTTCGTACTTTATCATTATATTTCGCTAGTGTTCATTTTATGCTTTGTCACTTCGTTCGTTTCATAATTTATCATCATGCTCATTTCGTACTAACTCTAGATCCTGTCAGACTTTTCCCCCTATCGCGGTCCGAAACCGCCATTCCGAGCACAAAGCTCCTTTACTAATTGGCACAAAGCCCGTCGCCCGAAGCCACCATTCCGGGCACGAAGCCTCATTTCTAATTGGCACAAAGCCCGTGGCCCGAAGCCACCATTCCGGGCACGAAGCCTCATTTCTAATTGGCACAAAGGTCGTGGCCCGAAGCCACCTTTCTAGGCACAAAGCCTGTTGGCATAAAGCCCGGGGTCGAATGACAAGGATCTCGTTTCGAGTTTGTTGCGATGGCAGGGTCGCTCACCTCATATATTTGCTTGCAAGCCTTTCTTACTTTCATTCATTATTAATGCATGCATTCTTTCATTACATTCCTCTTCTCATTATCTTCCACTTTACGTTACATAATAATTTTCATCCATTCATTAACGTAACACGTAAAGCCACGGAAAGATAAACATACATCATAATAAGGAACATCATTATACACAGATAGCATCATCATATAGGGCAACATCATACATACATATCATATATCATGCATAATCATGCCTAACATAACTACTAAGGCCTCAACAGTCATCTTACATGATCTTACGGGACTTCCACGTTAAAACTTACACTTGCACTTTCCCCCGAAAGTCAGTACTTAAACCACGCTTCTCCTCAGGTACGCAAACCCTACATGGGTGTATGGGCATCCTTCAGTCGTAGGGCCTCCCATATGACTAAACCCTATGCGAATGAACACCAGGCGATTAAGCCTTGTGCGAATGGACATCCATGCGAATGAACACTATGCGAATGGACCTTATGCGAATGGACACTATGCGAATGGACCTCATGCGGATGGACTCAATGCGGATGAGTACTTATGCGGATGAGTACTTATGCGAATGGGCCCTCAGTCGCATGACTCCCCATGCACTAGTCCTCCAATCGTGCGAATGAACCTCAATCGTGCGAATGAACCTCAATCGTGCGAATAAACCTCAATCGTGCGAATGAACCTCCAGTCAGTCGCCTAGCCTTAGCTGATGTAGAATGCAGTTCATCCCGAACCCAATCTGCTATTTTCGACCTCCATGCTCATCCAAACCCATTCTAAGCCCAAATCAACCATCCTAAACCTTAGGAATGCATACCACAACACCATTCAAGCACACACAAGCCCGGAAACAAACTCCAAACGCATCATACGCAAACACATACAATGGGTCAAACACACACACATTTAAAAACGGGTTTTATATGTGCTCCAGCCCCAAATCAGTTGAAAACCATTAAAAGAGGGGTCCTAGAACTCATACGAACTACACCGAGAAGTAGAGCTTCGTTTAGACCCGCTACACGGCGATTTCGAAGTCCGAACCCACTCGAACCAAGCCTTTTTATCTCTTTTCTCCCTTTCTTCTTCTCATCTCTTTTCTTTGCTGAAAATGTAGGTGTGGGGTGAGGGTAAGGGCTGCCCTCTCCCTTCAAATATCTCCACTTATTCAACTTTCTCACGTTAGCGAGTTTGGTCCCCCGACTTGTGACTTTATTTCTTTTTCTTCTTTCGTCGGCTTCAAAGAAAATATCTGGGCGTTACACATTAGCTGCCCATGAATAATAATTATAAACCATCAATCATCGTAATCATAATTAAGTTTTAAACTAAAGAAATCTATGTTTAGTTAATAAAACGGGTAAAAGTAACACAATTACTAAATCAAACTACATTAACAAGACAAAATAATAAAATATAATTATAGAGTCAAATCATAACTATAATTATCAAAAGAGACTAAACATATAAAACCCTCATGTGAGTTGATTTTTTATTTTGTTTAATTTTTTTAATTAGAATGGCTCTCGTGTTAGAAACTTAACGAAAAAAGTTAATCGTGTTAGTTAGGTGTAGTCAAATGGATTCAAATGACAATTTTAGTAAACCTTTGGATGCAACTAGCAACACTTTAAACTTTTGGATTAAAATAACAATTTCTATGAGACCTCAGAGACATAAACACATTTAACTCTTTAGTTTATGTTTAATTTTATATAAAAAGTAATAACTAATGAACAAATCTGTTGCTAATTAAGCTAACTTTGAAAATTGTATCACTACCATTGATGGATATTTTCTCAACGATTTACGGATGAATCTTCTGTAAGTACTCACCTCGGTGATACAATTAATTCTTTTCACGAATGATCCATAAGAGATGTGTTGGCAATAATTATCGGTGTTATGTTAGTAAAGTCTTAATATACAAATGCCTTATTTACTAACAAACCTTCACCAATGGATCATCGACGACTCTTGCCTTCATCGGTGGATTTTAGATATATAAATATATATATATATATATATATGTATATATGTATATGTATATATGTATATGTATATATATACATGGGAGGGATCCTAAGAAAACTACTAAATTATGAGAAAACCAAGAAAACCATTCTAACCAATCAATTATTTATAATCATTTCTATTTTCTTTTTATTTAAAGGGTATTTTTGTAAAAATCACCTCCAATATTTTTGGTATCTATTTAATTTAAATTATATGATTTCTCTTTCTCTCTCTACGTATATCCCCCTGATTCTTTCATCTAAAAACCCTAAAATTAACCTTATTAAACATGCCACTCACGTTCACATATGAAGATGATGAATCAAGATGAAGATGATGAATCAAGATGAAGATGATGAATCAAGATGAAGATGATAATTAGAGATGCAGAATAGAAAAGATGGTGTGATTTTGGTCCAAAATACACATTTGGCCTTTGAAAACTGTTATGGGACCTACATAACCGATTTGACTTTTTTTCTTTTCTTTGTAATTACAGGAGAGGAAATCAAGTCGTCGTAGTCTTGGGGATCACCTCGGAACTTCTTATACCGATAGCGCCCTTGACAGGCCCGATAGACTTTCAGAAGATATAATTAGATGTATCTCTTCGATCTACTGTAAGCTTGGGGACCAAAATCAATCTCAATCTGGACCATTGGTTTCTTCTGCTTCATCCATGTTTTCACCGGGTACAAACTGTACCCAGAATCTTTCTGATACATCGAGTCCTTATTGCAATAAAGAAGCCACATGGGACAGTAAACACAATAATATAAAACAGGAAGGTGGCCCCTATGCTGAAATGGTGGAAGTTTTGAAAATTAATGTTGATGATGATGGTTTTAGTTATGCTGCAGAGATGCTTAAAAGTTCAGGTTGTTTTATTTTGTTTTTTCCTTTGTTTTAACTGTTTTTTAGTTCTAATTACTTAATATTTATTTTTTATGTAGAACATTGGGTTTCTTACTCAAGCTTAAGTTGACTGTAACTTGAATTGTGTATATGTAAGTAGGTCATTTGGTTCTTCTTACTTAAATTACGTTGCTTATAACCTCAATTACGTCTATGCTTACATATACGTAAGCACGTGGGTTCAAAAGATGAAACTATGTGTCAGGTAGTTACATATACGTAACCAAAAGAATTTAGTATCTTTTACATATGAGTTCTTAATTCTTCTTCTCCATGTTTTCACTTTTTGTTTTTTCCTGATTTGGTACTTTATAACTACAGTTACGTATACGTAACTTGGATCTGAGTTATGTATATGTAATTGGGTTTCTTACTCAAGCTTAAGTTGACTGTAACTTGAATTGTGTATGTGTAAGTAGGTCATTTGGTTCTTCTTACTTAAATTAAGTTGCTTATAACCTCAATTACGTCTATGCTTACATATACGTAAGCACGTGGGTTCAAAAGATGAAACTATGTGCCAGGTAGTTACATATACGTAACCAAAAGAATTTTAGTATCTTTTACATATGAGTTCTCAATTCTTCTTCTCCATGTTTTCACTCTTAGTGTTTTTTTGGTTACATAGACGTAAACGGTGCATTTACATACACGTTAATTTATACTTACATATACGTAAGCATCTAGGCTTAAAAGATTTTTAGTGTATTTTTACATATGAGCTCTCAATTATATTTTCCTGTCTTTTCATTCACACTTCTTTTTTTTTTCAAGTTATGCTTACGCATACATAAACAATGTATTTACATACATATAAACCAATGCTTACATATACGTACGCTTGCGTTTTAAATATGTATACATATTTGACACGTCATAAAGCATGAATCGGTTATTAGATTTATTCTTTATCAACTTCTTCATTATTTTTTTCTTCAGTTTAGTTTATTATAAATAGATCAATAATATTGAGAAAAAAAATAATAAATGAGATGAGATAGGAGAAAGAATGCATATTTTTAGGAGATAATTAGTTATTGAGAAACTTTCAAGTCAAACCACTTTTAGTCTTCCTAAAATACCCTTTAATCATTTAATTAAATTAATTATCTACTAAATATTTACAAATTTGCCATTGATGAATATCAACCATTGATCAATCTTGATCAATCTTGATCAATGGTTTAAAAATAGTTTTCTTAGTTTCTTATAAATAGAGGTTTTCTTAGGAACTCTCCCCTATATATATATATATATATATATATATATATATATATATATATATATATATATATATATATATGTATGTATGTATGTATGTGTGTATGTATGTATGCATGTATGTATGTATATATTTATATATATATGTATGTATGTATATATATATGTATGTATGTGTGTGTGTATATATATATGTATGTATGTGTGTGTGTATATATATATGTATGTATGTATGTATGTATGTATGTATGTATGTATGTATGTATGTGTGTGTATGTATGTATGTGTGTGTGTGTATATATATATATATGTATGTATGTGTATGTATGTATGTATGTATGTATGTGTGTGTGTGTGTGTGTGTGTGTATATATATATAGGGTTAGGTTCTTTTCAGGATTTCATTATAAATGAGAACTCACAGAACTAATATTAACCATTGATTGTTTTGATCAAGGGTTATGATTAAACATGTTCACTAAATGTAAATTATTGATTTATTTAATTGGTTAATTTAAAGAAAAGGGTATATTGTAATCTGTTATATTATTTTCTCTCTCCAATTAGTTAGTAATTAATTAATTTTATTCTCTCTCCTCTCTCTTCTCTTATTTCTAAAAATTCATCAATTACATTTGAAAGAAAAAAGAAATTCTTTAAAATTGAGTAAATTAGTATGTGATGTGTCATAATTGGTATTTGTTTAATCTTTGCATTCGATTGTTTTTTTCATTTTTCACGGTGCTCGTTGATTTACATATATGTAAATCTTTAGACTGGTCGTCTACTCAAATGTTAACATTTTACATATACATAAATTTTCAAATCATTAATCCATTTTTTTAAATTGATCTGGTATTTACATATATGAAAAAATATCTCCATACTAGTCATTTAGTTTTCAAACTTACCACCCATTTACATATATGTAAAACTTTTTCTAATCGTTTTTTTTATATACATACAGGTTCTACATATGTGTGAGTCAACTATTTACATATATGTAAGTCTTCAACACAAACTTAAACCAAATCATAAACTAAAATTCAAGCTAATTAACACAAACACTTGAATCAAAACATAAAGTCATACCCTAAATTTAACCAAACGATCATTGAATTTGTGAGAAAATAGATTATTACATTTGTGTACGTAGAAAATAATGTATAGGTAACAAAAAATATATATATGCAAAATTAACAAATCATTTATTTCCGTATATGTATAGGTAAAAAGATAACTGATTATATTTGTTTATGTAACGAAATTGGATGCAAAACTAACTCAAATATATAAAATCATTATCAAACCATTATCAAAGTATCTTTAACACTTTTTATGAATATACTATGAAAAAAGATCAAAGAACCGTCCAAAAATCAATGCAAAGTTGAAATTGAGCACTAAAAGAAAAAAGCAATTAAAAAATTCCATCCAATTAATGGAAGATAATTGTGTAACTTCCTAAATTAATTATATAGCATTAAAGACTCATATTAAATGCATATATTAAAAGACCATATTAAGCTTGCTGTATTAATTAAAAAATAAATTAAATAAATAATAATCAATGGTTAGGATGAGTTCTCGTAGTTCTCACGATTTTTACGAGTTCTGAAAAGATTCTGGCCCTATATATATATATATATATATATATATATATATATATATTATATATATATATATATATATATATATATATATATATATATATATTATATATATATATATATATATATATATATATATATATATATATATATATATATATATATATATATATATGTTCGATTTGATGCAAATATGCATGTATATGGCTGGCATAATATTTTGTGTTAGGATTGTTTGAATTATATTAGTTTACATTACATACAAATCTTCATATTAATATGTTTATCGCTGACATAATATTTTGTGTTAAGATTATTTGAACTATATTAGTTCAGATTGCATATGCATCTTCATAATAATATGTTTATCATAAATAGTTGTTTTTATGTATAATTCTCTTTTTAATTAAATGATAGATATAACTTTCTTTTTCTTTGTTGTTTGGGATTTATTACGGAAATACACTAGTTTACACCAGATATATGCTACGTTAGATTTCCGTGTATTAAACGAGACAAATTATAAACAAATACAATTAATTAAATTACATGTTAATAAATTATTATTTGATTTTAGAGGTCACGTTTAACAAAAGACTTAATTTTATTAGTTTTTTCAAAAAAATGTCAATTTAAATCATACATTCATTACTGATTTAAGAAAAAAATGAAGAAAAATTAGAAGATATATTTTGTTTTGTTAGGTTGATATTAATCAAATTATTAAGTAATGACGAAAATTAGTCTATTATGATATTGGATTATAAGAAATAATTTAGTTGACTAAAATAATTAGCTATAATGTTTAGACTAAAAAAATTATACAGGTGCTTTGTAATTACATCACGCGTCCCTGATATAGATTAACATATTATGTGTGTGCGCGCATGCGTGTCGTATGAAATTGTTTTAACAAAATATAAAAAAAAACTTATATAGTACTAATTCATAATGTTTCAAAAAAATATTTAACTAACACCTCTAAATCTTATACATTATAATTAATTAATTCAAATAAATTATAAATAATATGTATTTAAAGAAGGAATATTGATCAATCAAAAGCTATCATACATTAAATGTTTAAAATTTAAAACAATAAGAAATATGAAAATGTTTAAATGGTACTAAATCAAGATAGAAGTTTAAAAAATATAAATTAGAATAGATAATTGGAAATTCAAGTTAGAATTTGCCCTATATACGTGATTCATGCCGCTTATTTGTTGTACGTACTTTCTAAATCCTTATGTGTTATTTATCTATGTGTTGTATGTGTTTTATGCCATACATTATGATAGCTATTGTTATTGCTTTTGGTAGCGAGTCGGGGGTCTCTTCGGAAGCGGTCTTTCTATCTCTCAAGATAGAGGAAAAACTCGTCACCACCTACCCCTTCCAGATCCTGCTTTTGAATGAGATATACTAGGTATGTTTGTTTGTTTATTTTGTTAATTGGAAAATAATTAGGTAGAAAAACAAATCTTGATATTCTAAAATGATGATACCTGACACTAAAACCTTTATTTATTATAATGGATAGATTTCGTTCGTTTACTTTTTATAATTTACAATTGTTTCTACTCTACATCAAAATGTCTCTGTGACAAAAGAAAAATCGCTGCCATGGAAAATATTAAGTAAATAATTGATGATGAGTAGATATAGAACTAAATAAGGAGTAAGAAGAGAGAAAATATAGTAAAAAACTAAATAACCTCGCACTTTTATGGTTTTTCATTTATTAAATATTAATTAGGTATGTGTATGTGTGTATATGTCTATGAGTGTTTATGTATGTGTATTATATATGTAATTGTAGTTCAAAATTTAATTCTTTTCTCTTTTTAAAATATATGTAATTAACTTATCTATATGGGAGGGATCCTAAAAAAACCATATTTTTATGTGAAAGCTAAAGAAAACCAATAAACCAATCACATAATTTATAGATTTTTTTATCACTACCCTCTCTTTATATGTGTGTATATATAAATAGGGGTATGAGTCAAATGAACACTGTAACATAGATTTACATATACGTCACACATATGTTACGCATGTGTAACCACTTTTCATTTGACATAGTGTTACGTATACGTATCACTCTTCATTCTCGTACTTATGTTCAACATATATGTAACATATAATTAAGTAACATTTTAACAATTAAAAAATCAAAAATTATAAATTATGTTATTGGTTTTCGTAGTTTTCGTATAACTATTCATTTTCTTAGAAACCTTCACCTAAAAACATACATATAAGCCGCACATTCAAGTCACATACCATTTTTATCTTTTTTTAATAACTTTTTCATGATATAATTTTTCAAAAAATTTCACTATTAGTTTCAGTATTTTTTTATCCTTCCAATTTGTTTATATTGATATATATTTTTTAAAAAACCATCCACCCGTTATTTACAAATGTGTAAATTAATCATTACACATATGAAAATCATGTTTTATAAATGTGTATTTCCAGGCATTACACATGTGTAAATTAGTCATTTTTATCTTTTTATATTTTTTATAAAAAAGGGAAACAAGGGAAATATTTTCATCATTTTACTTTTTTATTTTTATGTTATGTTTATTTTATAATTTTATTATTATGTTATCATTATTTATCATTTTGCCCTGAAAATATGTGGCTCAGATTGATATCTAGAGTTCTCATAAAAAAAGTTCTTATTTTATCCCTTTCCTATATATATGTATATATATGTATATATATATATATATATGTATATATGTATATATATATATGTATATATATATGTATATAGATACATGTATATAGGGGAGGGATCAAATAAAAACCATGTTTATAATTGAAAACCATGAAAACCACCACTATCTAATCACATAATTTATAATTGATTTAATTTATTGATTGTTTAAAGTATATTTCAGTAAACTTTAACCTTATTTTTTGAGGTCATTATTTATTTTTTAATTTAAACTCCAAGGTTGACGATGATAACGAATCGAGTTACGTATACGTAACTTGTATGAGTTAAATGTACATAGCTTTAGTTGTACGCTGTCACACCCCGACCGACGACGGAATCATCGGAGCGGACGAGGGAATGATTGATTTTTCATACCACATGGTTGTCTAATAGTGGAAATAATATTAAAATCAGATTACAAGATAATATAAGTTCAACATACACAAATACAACAATTGAAACCACAAATAGTAATTGTCTTTTATTTTAACTAAGTCCGGGTCTTAAATGAGCAGGTAGAAGTCCATTATCTTGCTTAACCTGAAATCATGTGAGAAAATATAGTCAGCTAACGAGTTAGCTGGTGAGTAATCACAGTTTTGAATATACATATAGATTGATTGATTGATTGAGAATAATCCAATTCACAAGGTAACGTTAAGACTTATATTGCAATAGTAAAGCATATAGATAAACCGACACAATAGAAACCCCTTGACTTGACACGTGCATATAATAGACTCCACACATACACCATAGATTGACTCTTGCCTCTGGCATAATCACCACTCGACTATTCATATGGGGTGGGTTATCCAAACCATTGTTTAGGAAGACTTTTTTCCAGAAATGAGAGATGAAGCGACCATCACGATCAGAGATAATATCTTTACTTGACAAAAGATTGTTTAGGAAGACTATCATCACGTAATCAGGTGTTGATGATATCTCAAAATGGAAGTTGATAAGTAAGGAATAAATGGTTTGATGTAGCTAGATCGAGTCAAAACATGAGAATAAAGAAAAAGAAATTGATTTAAGAATTTAAATGCTCCAAACTTGGAATCAAAATCAACTTAAAGCGATCGGGTCTCTTTTCAAGTTCAGAGATCATGCTTTGGCTTGATAGGTCGAATCACCATCATTGATTCACCCTTCAAGTTACTACATGCCTCTCGTCACTTGATTACAACCTTGGTAAGTTGATGATCAAGAAATGAGAATAGTCATCAAGGTATGGTTTTCACCCCTAACTTGATGGTGTACTCTCAAGATATGACTACTAACTTACCAATCAAAAGTTCGATCCCAACTCATTGTTGAGGATCCATAAAAATAAGACGAGGTAACTCATTATTAAGGTGAGGGATTCACTCCTATCTTAACGATGAATTTTTACAAAACAAGATATAACAAGATAAACTTCTTCATCAAAATCCAGAATTCACTCCTACTTTGATGAGGTCGTTTCATTTGAGAAAATACAATCCATAAGAATGATATTATCATCAAGGTATGAATTTCACGCGTATCTTGATGATTGGGCTTCAAGAAAACAATCGAAGATTGACATTTGTCACCAAGTACGGGTTTCAATCCTATTTTAGTGAGATCATGTCATTTGTGAAATGTAAATTCCAAAGAGAATAATTGAAGTTAGTCCTCGAGATAAGGAAATCACCCTAATCCAGAGGATAAATTTCATAAAACACATCATTGGAAACCATTTATTGAAATGAATAAAGATTCATCACCAAAGTAAGGGAATCACCCCTGTTTTGATGAGTTAGAATCATTTAGGAGACTCGTATCTCCCACGGTGCATGCGGTTCAAAGTTCGACTTAACAACGAAAGGAAAAATATCTCAATTAGAAATTTAAAAATTTTCAAATTACATCAATGTAACAAAAGAAAATCACGATTACAAATCTTGAATTAAATCAGGAAGACGAAATCAAGGACAAGAATTATTCAACACCACATCATTGGTGGCTTGAGCTTATTGAGCATTAATGTTGAAAGCATGTCCTTGAGTCGTAGAAATCGGGATGACAAGTTGAGGGCATCGATTGCGAAAATGGTTCGGATCACCATATTGATAGCATGCACGACCCTGGGTAATTGCAGGAGGATGTTGGTGAACTGGTGCATTGGTTGGAGCTTTAGCAGCACTCCTGCACACGTTGAATGTATAACCCAAACGACCACAGTTTGTGCATTGACGACACTGAATGTTAGCGGGATGGTGATAATTGCAGTTGTTACACTGCGGATAGGGTCCAGCGTATGACTTTTTCATTAGTGATTGGTTGTTTACTGCTGGTTGACGAGTTGGAGGGACTTGATTAATTGGTACAGCAGGGGTAATTACAGCAAAGTTTTGAGATTGAGCCTTCCTCTTCTTGTTCTTGGAAAGCTCGGCTTGGTCGGATTTGACGGTTTCGTTAGGAAGTTTATCGGTATTTTTCTTCGATCCTTTCCTGGTTAAAGAACTAGCTTTCACATGATTATCGGTTAGCTGTGCAGCCAGCCTAATAGCATCTTCTAGTGTCGAAGGATTTCTTCCTAACACCGTATCCTGAATGTGCATGGGTAGTCCACCAATGTATTTCTCGATGGCTCGGGAGGTAGGGGTAGCAAGATGCGGTACTAAAAGGCTCAGTTCGTGGAATCGGTTAGTGTATGCTAGGTTCTCGCCACTGTCTTAGGTTAATTTCCAGAACTCAGCTTCCAGTTTCCGGACTTCGTTTCTTGGGCAGAACTCTTTAGTCATGAGCTCCTTAACTTCAGTCCATGTTAAGGCTAGAGCAGTTTCAGTTCCACGGGTTCATTTCTCCCCGTTCCACCAAGTAAGTGCGCGTTTCTGGAGAACACTTGTGGCATACCGGACTTTCAGATTTTCAGGGCATTCACTGTTTAGGAATGTGTTCTCGATGCTTTCAAACCACTGTAGTAATCCAGTAGCTCCTTCAGTTCCACTGAACTTAGTGGGGTTACAAGAACTGAAATATTTATAAGTACAGGTTTGAGGAAGGTTTGGTGCAGTTGGGTTTTGAACAGCATTGTTGCCTTGGTTCAAATGGGTAAGTAGAGTTGGGATGACCGCAGTAACTTCACGTGCTACAATAGCAGCAATCTTACGGCCAGAGTTTCGAGACCGTGAATGGAATTGACGAGAAGACATTCTGACATATCATTAAGATATTTTATGAGAATTGGATAATATGAGCTATGAAAACGACAATCGGGAATTTGGCATAATAACAATGATATGTTCCGAGTGTAATCGTTTGATTCGTAAATCAAAGCGAGTACGTTGACTAATCAAAGTGTTATGTCCAACACAACCTTATTGAAGACATGCGTACCTATAAGCAGATACTCATCCCGAGGGTTCCCAGGTAAGGTAGACAGATCCATCGGTTGGTTTGGATTTATACGAATACCTTGCCTAGACAGAACACCCCGAGATACAGGCATCCCACTCTTCCAGCATAGCATGTTTCAAGTTGTAAGACACAGACTTTGACGAATTTGAAAACCATGAATAACAATCGAGTTTTGGAGTTTGAAATCACTTGAATTAGGCACACAATGCCTTAGAATATGGTTTAAGATTCGTGTGTACATTGATAAGATTCAAAGTATAAGAAGAATCACATAAGGCATATAATCACATAATCAAGTATAAACATGTAAGGCACATAAAATCCTATCTAAGCATGTAAAATACATGAGAGGACATATGTGTAAGGGTTCTTATTTATAGTCTAGGTCATTCCATTTCTAATAACGTAATTCCCTATAACCAGGCTCTGATACCAATCTGTCACACCCCGACCGACGGCGGAATCATCGGAGCGGACGAGGGAATGATTGATTGTTCATAACACATGGTTGTCTAATAGTGGAAATAATATTAAAATCAGATTACAAGATAATATAAGTTCAACATACACAAATACAACAATTGAAACCACAAATAGTAATTGTCTTTTATTTTATCTAAGTCCGGGTCTTAAATGAGCAGGTAGAAGTCCATTATCTTGCTTAACCTGAAATCATGTGAGAAAATAAAGTCAGCTAACGAGTTAGCTGGTGAGTAATCACAGTTTTGAATATACATATAGATTGATTGATTGATTGAGAATAATCCAATTCACAAGGTAAAGTTAAGACTTATATTGCAATAGTAAGGCATATAGATAAACCGACACAATAGAAACCCCTTGACTTGACACCTGCATATAATAGACTCCACACATACACCATAGATTGACTCTTACCTCTGGCACAATCACCACTCGACTATTCATATGGGGTGGGTTATCCAAACCAGTAGATCTACCATTGATATACAATCACCACTCGTAAGCCATGTGGGGTGGGTTATCCAAACCAGTAGATCTACCATTGATACCAGGATTGATTGATTGAATTAGGGTTTTACTGTCGTCCAGTTTATCATAGTATGTTCACATAATTGCAAGTAATAACATAACCTGTCTTGAATTGAATTTAGAATAAAATAACAATAGAATATCATGATTGAATATATTGTATCACATGATTTCCCCCAAATAGGAAATGATATAAAAAGGGGATATGAATACTCACTTGATTGATGAGATTAGAATCTGGATGTGATAGATTAAACACCAACGATTTCCTTACGATTAACCTAAGGAACGGTGTCTCGAATTAGAATAATAATGATTTGGGAATTTGGGAAGTATTAGGATTTCCATTTGGTTTTGAATGGTAGTTTAAATAAACTAATTTTATTTAGTTTGAATGTCTTGAAATAAAATGAACTTATTGAATGTGATTACGTTTAAAATTTAATAAATGTATTTGTATCAATACTCGTAATTGTTTGGTTTATAGTTAAAGTGTGGAAAAACAAATAATTAATTTTATTAATCAATTATATGATAATTAATTAAAATATTTAATTATTTAAATGACTAAAAGAAATAAAAATGTTTTTGGAACGATTTAAATATAAAACTTTTATATTTGTTTGAGATAATCATGATTTAAATAATATTACATAAATATTATTTAATCCAATAATTATTTAGTGA